>CM064580.1:1248085-1993085 GCA_032716605.1 Paralithodes platypus
CAAATTAGAGAATGTCATACCATAAGTTAGATAATTAAGTTGCTGGATGCGGGAGGGTTAATATAATCTCTTATGGGACCTGTAGCCCGTTTCTTGTAAGTTAGCGAGAAAGTGACTCATCACCATCTTAAGGGAGGGTTTTAGTGTGCACCCTAGACCTCTATCAAGCTTAAAAAAGATAAGAAAAGCAAAACTTTGAGATCATTTTTTACATCTTTCGGTAGAAAACTGTGCCAGCCAAAGGTCGGTTCCTCTTAAATTACAGGCTCGCTATCGCTCGCCAGGAAAAAGTTGACACCTAAATTGCATGAAAGTGCTTAATAATGAAAAAAATGGGGCAAAAGATTTTAAAATTGCCATACTAATGGGACAAACGTCTTAAAATGTCAAAATTAATTGGGCTAAGCATGAGGGAGGAGGTCCAGAAAATGCAGCTATCTCCTTCTTAACCCTTTGAAGATTGTGATGCATTTCAACAGTTATTCTGGCTATTATGAGATGAGTTCATACAGCCTAAGAAGGATCTGTGGGAATTATAAGGGTAAAGACGTATCTCAATTAACCCTCTGACTTACATATACCCTTACTAATCTGAATAAAATCGTCTAATAATAGCCAGAAAACAGAAAAGAAATGCATATTGGATCTTAAAAGGGCTGAGAATATAGCCTAGCGCATTACACAAAAGAAAAGCTAAGAATGTACGCATTTATACACAGGGATAGTTCTTTACGGGGAGGTTATTCAGACTACTAATTATGACTGATGACTTATAGGTGTTGTTAAGACTCTAATAAATATGACTGATGACTTACAGGTTTATTCAGACTACTAAGTAAGACTGATGACTTACAGGTGTTATTAAGTCTATGCTAAATATGACTGATGACTTACAGGTGTTGTTAGGACTGTAATAAATATGATTGATGACTTACAGGTGTTGTTAAGACTATAATAAATATGACTGATGACTTACAGGTGTTATTAAGACTTTACTAAATATGACTGATGACTTACAGGTATTATTAAGTATATACTAAATATGACTGATGACTTACAGGTGTTATTATGTATACTGTATACTAAATATGACTGATGACTTACAGGTGTTGTTAAAGTCCTGGTGTGGTAATCGTCGGGTATGCCGCAGAGGGTCGCTCTGCCGCAGGAGCTGGTAGGAACTAACAATGGCCCTGGAAAAATATTACTAGATAAAGATATTTCCAGATAAAGATATTACCAGATAATGATAATACCAGATAAAGATATTATCAAATAAAAATATTACCAGATAAAGATAATACCAGATATAGATATCAGATAAAGATATTACCAGATAAAGATATAACCAGATAAAGATATTATCAGATAAAGATATTACCAGATAAAGATATTACCAAATAAAGATTATACCAGATACAGATATTACCAGATACAGATATTACCAGATACAGATATTACCAGATACAGATATTACCAGATACAGATATTACCAGATAAAGATAATACCAGATAAAGATAATACCAGATAGAGATAATACCAGATAAAGATATTACCAGATAAAGATATTACCAGATACAGATATTACCAGATAAAGTTGTTACCAAATAAAGATATTAACAGATAAATATAGGCAGTGTATTGCAAAGTTAACCCCTTCAAGATTATGACGCATATTGACAGTTTATTCTGGCTATCATAAGACGGTTTTATACAGTTTAGGAAGGATCTGTGGGAACTAAGAGCAAAGGCTATCTCAATTAACCCTCAGACTTCCTTATGCCCTTCCTAATCTGAATAAACTCGTCTACTAATAGCCAGACTCAGAAATGAAATGCACAAATCTTGAAAGGGCTGGTTAAGGGAAGGATGGGCGTATTTATTTGTGTTAATTTATGGATCTTTTAATTATTCTTTTACTTTCCTCCCTAGACCTCAATTCAAAGTTTTTGCATATCACAACATAGACAATTTCACCCTCATGATTAGTGTTGAAATAATAAGACATTCGCCCCAATGTTTTGGCGATTTTAAGACCTTTTCGTGCAATTTAGGTGTCGATTTTTAGGAGGAGTCGACCTGAGTGGAGCACTTTTCTACTGAATAATGTACAAATATATTTCAAAAGGGGGTCGTGGTGGTATTTTCTCAGCTTGATTGAGATATAGGGAGGACACTAAATCAAATACTAAATAAATTAATATACAAATAAACAAGAAAATAAAGATCTCCTCTTAATATGTCTGCATCAGAGGGAAATGGACAGACAGAATAACAGATAAACAGAGACGCTGAACTCTGACCTAGCTGGGTTACGGAAGAGGAGGACCGTGGGCGTGTGGGCGTGGGTGTGGGCGTGGCGGAAGTAGAGGTCATGGCGGTAAGGGGTTTCGAACAAGGGTCCGTGGGTCTTCTGCACCAGCGTCCCTCCTTCGTCTTCTCCTCCACCCTCTCCTAGGAACCCTGAGAATGTACGGTCACTCAATAATGTTTGTGGACCTCCGAAGACAAGTATAAGCACTCCGATTCGTTTGTATTAGTACTATTATATACAATTACGCTAATAATAAAATATATGCACTGCCGTACACAGCCATAATCGCTATCATTACTCGAACCTATCTGAACCCATACCATACCAGAGGCATTTACAATTTATGTACCCCTCAATACCAGCCATTTTCACAAAAAGGATTTTTCTGAGGCACGGCACGACATGATACATCACTCACGAAAGCTGGGGAGAAACTGACTTTGGAAGTTTGTATGGATCTTCATGGAGGGAATACCTGCCTGACACTTGGGCAGTGTTGCCACTACCTAGCAGTAAGGCCTATGATACATATTAGCAGCTACCGCTTGCTATTAGCAGAGAACACAGCTCAGGTACAAGTGACGAACGATGTTTGGCGCTTGTACAGGATGGGTTAAGCGGATTAGAAACTCCTTACTAGTTCTTTATATAATAGATCAGGCCTGCAATGTTTTCCCAACACTGCAAGGCCTAAAGGCAGCCTTAACCAGGCTGACCCAAATGAGTGATTGTCCACTCAGGGACCTTCAGGGCCGTAGTGTGTTCATAACAAATAGTCTCCCTTGTGGACACCACACAGCTAGGACCTATAAATATTGATTTGTATTTCAGAGCTTTGTGGGCTAAGTGAGTCAAAATAAGTGACTATGACATAACTTTACATGCTTTAGAAAAGTTTGGTCATTATAGCGTATTTTTTAGAAATTATTTTTCTACTAAAGTTTGTAATACCCTTTGGCAAAAAAGTTAATTTGAATGTGATGTTCAATGACTTGATCTTACCTGCCTGTTTGAACGAGGTTTCCTTATAACGAGACGCCGTGAAGACCCCCGTAGCGACTTCCAACAGGTAGCTAGCGCAGCCAGGTGTTGCCAGACCCCGGGTACGACACCAGCCACACCTGTCCCAGCCGCACGCCAAACCTGGGGCAAGGGGAGAGGAGGGTTTTTCATTGAAGGTTTACTTTTTTCTTTCTGGAAACTTTTTCCCTAATGTTTAGCCCCATTCGTGTTGAGATTTCCAGATGTTCGCTATACTAGTTTGGCGATTTTAAGACCTTTCGCCCCATTTCTGTCAATGTTTTTGTTTGCGTCATTTAGGTGTCAATTTTTACTAGCGAGCAATAGCGAACCAATAATTTAGGTGGGACTGGCCGTCGGCCTTTACATTTTTCTCCCGAACATTGTACTCATTTATTGTGAAGGGTTTGGGGGTATTCTTTTAAGCTTGATGGAGGTCTATGGACTTGGAGCAAAATAAAAGCCTACCCTTAACACCATTATCACTGTTATTACCACTCCAAACCTCCACATAACACCACAACTGGTACTGGTATTCCAAAAAAAAAAAAAAACTCCCCACCTCTCTCTCTGGCTGGCCCTTCACGCTTGTCAAATGATCCCCCCTACCCCACCCTTCCTTCATACCAGCGAACCACACCTGTTGCTGGTGGTATACATTTACACCACCACCACCATCACTACACCTGGGCAACGTTCAGTAGATACGAGTAGTGTTGCTATAAAGACTTATCCCTCAATACCTTCACTTGTTCACTTTATCAGTAACAATACCCTCTGCAGTACGGAAACACCCCTTCTCCTCTCTCAACTCTCTTCGGAAAGTAAATACGAGGTGCCGTTGTAAAGGTTTATCCCTCAATACTTTCACCAGACCTGACCACAGTACCACACTCCAACACCCCTTCTCCCCTCTCAACACTCTTTGAAAAGTATAAACGAGGTGCCGTTGTAAAGGCTTATCCCTCAGTAATAAGAGACCACCACCTCCATTTCTGATTCCAAACCTGCACACCAACACCACTCCTGTTATTGAGCCTCCATACTTGTACTCTCTCTCTCTCTCTCTCTCTCTACTAACCTGGTATTGAAGTCATAGCAGGCACTGGAAGGGGGGGGGGGGTCTGAGTGCCACAGTCTCCAAGAAGGCCCTCACTCTCACTCACTCTCACTCTTTCACACACTCTCTCTCTCTCTCTCCTAACCTGGTATTGAAGTCATAGCAGGCACTGGAGGGGGGGGGGGGTCAGAGTGCCACAGTCTCCAAGAAGGCCCTCACTCTCACTCTTTCTCTCTCTCTCTCTCTCTCTCTCTCTCTCTCTCTCTCTCTCTCTCTCTCTCTCCTAACCTGGTATTGAAGTCATAGCAGGCACTGGAGTGGGGGTCAGAGTGACACAGTCTCCAAGAAGGCCCTCACTCTCACTCTTTCTCTCTCTCTCTCTCTCCTAACCTGGTATTGAAGTCATAGCAGGCACTGGAGTGGGGGTCAGAGTGCCACAGTCTCCAAGAAGGCCCTCACTCTCACTCTTTCTCTCTCTCTTTCTCTCCTAACCTGGTATTGAAGTCATAGCAGGCACTGGAGTGGGTGTCAGAGTGCCACAGTCTCCAAGAAGGCCCTCACTCTCACTCTCTCTCTCTCTCTCTCTCTCTCTCTCTCTCTTTCTCTCCTAACCTGGTATTGAAGTCATAGCAAGCACTGGAGTGGGTGTCGGAGTGCCACAGTCTCCAAGAAGGCCCTCACTCTCACTCTCTCTCTCTCTCCTAACCTGGTATTGAAGTTATAGCAGGCACTGGAGTGGGTGTCGGAGTGCCACAGTCTCCAAGAAGGCCCTCACTCTCACTCTCTCTCTCTCTCTCCTAACCTGGTATTGAAGTTATAGCAGGCACTGGAGTGGGTGTCGGAGTGCCACAGTCTCCAAGAAGGCCCTCACTCTCACTCTCTCTCTCTCTCTCTCCTAACCTGGTATTGAAGAAGCAGGCACTGGAGTCAGCCACAGTCTCCAAGAAGGCCTCACACTCTCTCTCTCTCTCTCCTATCTCATCTACCCGATAAAGCCCATCCCCCAACTCCCCGGAAAAGCCCTCACAACTACCCAATCAAACTCCACCCGCACAGTTAAGAAAAATAAATAACCTCGCCCAACCCTTCCAAGTCCATCACAACCATTTAAACGAAACCATCAACCCCAATGGCCCACAAGTTGCGAAAATTTACCTACCTGAACCACAAAACAAACTAAACAACCCCACCCAACCCCATCCAAGCCAACCCAACCAACTGAATGAATTTGACAACCCGCCGCGGCTTCAAGTCACAACCCCAAACCCATCCCCACCAATAAGAAAAACAAATCCAGTGCATGCGGAGAGAAATGATATAAAAATAATATCCATAAATGCCTGCTCAATAAGAAACAAAATAGACGAACTCAAATGTCTGTTATTAAATGAGAAAGTTGACGTTATTTGTATAACGGAAACACATCTGAACCTTAAAAATAAAGATCTACTTCATGAATATCACATAGAGCCATATACAAAATTTCATAAAGACCGTAACAATGGAAAACAAAGAGGGGGGGTTGCAATGTACGTTGCAACCTACTTAAACCCAGTCGAGGTGACTCTCCCCGAAAGTAATGCAGAATTAGTGTGCGTCAAAATAAATACAAAAAACATGAACTTAAATATCACTACAGCGTACCGACCACCGAGACTAACTGTTGCCGATGATACAATTTGTTATGAAATACTAGAGAAAACCCTTAATTCCGACGAAACAGTTTTACTAGGTGACTATAACCTCCTCCTAATTGACTGGAATACCACGACCGGAAAAAATGCTGAGTCACGCCTAATGACAAGCTTCATCCTGGACAATTTTTTGACTCAACACGTAAAACAGCCGACGCGAGACAGGAATATATTAGACCTCGTAATCACTACCCAAGAAAATCTATTATCAAACCTGGATGTAGGTGAACATCTGGCAACGTCCGATCATAAAATCTTAAGAATCAACGTTATAAGCAAATATTCCTCAGTAAAAACAACAGGAATGGTTTCGGACTTCAAAAACGCAAATTATGACGGACTTAAGGAATCGCTATCAAACATACACTCAAACCTCATAAATATAAACGAAGTAAATGAACTATGGGGAAATTTTAAGTCTACAATTACAGAGGCGCATAAACAATTTGTACCCATGAAACCAAAACGTAATACGAAATCAAGTATGCCCCCTTGGTACAGTAGAGACATTGGCAAGGCAATAAGGAAAAGGAATCAACTCCACAAACTTGTAAAAAATAACACAAACACTGAAGTAATTAAAAACTTGTACAAAAATAGTAGAAAGGAAGTGAAACAAATAATTAGAGCGAACAAACAAAATTACGAAATGACTATTGCCAGAGAAAGTGCCACAAACCCCAAAAAATTCTACAGTTACGTAAATCAAAATAAACAGATCAAAAGCGGAATCGGACCGCTAATAGAAGATGGCCAGACAATAACAGGTGACACAAACACGGCAAATCTGCTCAACAAATATTTTGGCTCAGTTTTCACAGAAGAAATTATCGATCATACCCTTGAAAATAACACCTCAACTCATGTGATAGGAGATTTCACCATCAGTGTTAGCGAAGTACAAAGCAAATTGAGTAATTTAAATGTAAATAAGACCCCGGGACCCGACATGCTCCACCCGAAAATAATTAAGAATGTTAAGGACGAAATAGCAAAACCCCTGACACAACTATTTAACTTATCATTACTACAGGGGATTGTACCGAGTGATTGGAAAGATGCGAACATTACGCCGATATACAAGAAGGGTAGCAAGGCCAAAGCGAGTAATTACAGACCAATTAGTCTAACTTCAATTGTAGGAAAAATCATGGAAAAAATCCTTAGAGATAAGATAGTAGATTACCTCGAATCAAACAACCTAATCAAAAATAGTCAACACGGCTTTAGATCAAATAAGTCATGCCTAACAAATTTGATTGAATTTTATAACAAACTATTCACATATAACGACATGACGAAATCACTAGATATAATCTTCTTGGACTTTCAAAAAGCTTTCGACAAGGTGCCTCACCGAAAACTATTGGCTAAACTGGAGAGGATAGGTATCAAAGGTGAAATTCATTCTTGGATACAAAATTGGCTTACAGGCAGAAGACAGAGTGTGGTGATAAATGGAGTGGAATCGGAGTGGGAGCCTGTCACTAGTGGAGTTCCACAGGGTTCAGTCCTTGGACCGGTCCTGTTTCTCATTTACATTAACGATATTGATGTAGGGGTAAACAACACCATTTCCAAATTTGCCGACGATAGAAAAATAGGAAATACAGTCCTGAACGAAGATGATAGAAATGCGTTGCAATCTGATTTAAACAACATATCAGAGTGGTCGAAAAAATGGCAGATGCCCTTCAATGTCGATAAATGTCAGGTGCTGCAGGTTGGTAGCAGAAATATGAAATACAAATACGAAATGAATGGCAAACAAATAAAAACCGCAACGGTAGTAAAAGACCTAGGGGTACTAATAGCTGAAAACCTATAAACTTCCGACCAATGTATAGCAGCTGCAAATAAGGCAAACATAGCATTGGGCTTTATTAAACGAAAATTTACATATAAACATGAAAACGTAATAGTGCCACTGTTCAAAAGTATGGTGAGGCCCCACCTTGAATATGGTGTGCAGTTCTGGTCACCTTATCTGATCAAGGACATTGTAAGACTCGAGTCAGTACAGCGTAGAGCGACGAAGATGATACCCTCATTAAGAAATAAACCATATGAAGAAAGACTTAAACGATTGAACCTGTTCTCATTAAAAAAGAGGAGGTTGAGGGGTCAGCTTATTGAGTGCTTTAAGATACAAAAAGGTTTCGACAAAGTCGATGTAAATGCACTATTCACATTAAACAATACTAATCAAACTCGCGGAAATGCAATGAAATTAAAAACCAAAAAGGCAAACCTAGATGTCACAAAGAGTTTCTTCACCTACAGTGTGGCGACAGAGTGGAATAAACTACCAGCGAGAGTGGTGGAGAGCGACACAATAAACGCTTTCAAGGGAAGGCTTGACCTCTATCTGCAGAGGGCTGGGGTGATATGAAAAAAAAAAAAAAAAACAAAAAAAAAATTATGTAAGTGTATGTGCGTGCACTGTACAGTATGTATATATATACTGTATATATATATGTATGTATGTATGTGTGTGTGTGTATGTGTGTATATGTATGTACCGGTGTGTGTATGTATATATATATATATATATATATATATATATATATATATATATATATATATATAGTTTGTAAGGCCAGACTGCCTAGTAAAGACCTTGTGGTCTGTGTAGGTCTCTCTCTCTCTCTCTCTCTCTCTCTCTCTCTCTCTCTCTCTCTCTCTCTCTCTCTCTCTCTCTCTCTCTCTCTCTCTCTCTCTTAACCTGGTATTGAAGTCATAGCAGGCACTGGAGTGGGGGTCAGAGTGTCACAGTCTCCAAGAAGACCCAGTCTGGTTTAGTTCCACCTTGCCTGTCCACGAAAAAATATATAATAATAACATACAATACAATAATATAAGGCCCGGCTTGGTTAATTCCACGTCGCCTGTCCTTAATAAACACAAATACAATATACTACTGCACAATGTAAATTACAATAAACAAAAAACACCAGATGAAAAGATTATAAACCTTGCATTATAAAAACTACAGCTAAGAAAACCAAGGGGACATAATACAATACAATTTGATAGAATACAAAAAAAAATAGACACCAGCTGAACATTATTCTTAAATTGTATAATAAAACTAAAGGTAAGCAAACCAAGGGGACATATTTGAATACATTTAAAACAAACACAAACACGATAATACAATTATTCGTAAATTGCATTAATAAAACTAAAGCTAAGACACCCCAGGGGAAATAATATAAGACAAGAAAGGAAAAGACACAAAAATGCCTGATAAAATTATTCCTAACTTGCATAAATAAAAGTAAAGCTAAGACAATTAAGGGTGTTCTTACAATATCCAGCTTTATAGAGAGGACTTAACTAATTCAGTACCGGTGATGTCCTTTTAATTATATTCTGGCAAATATTAGACGATTTGATTCAGTTTTGGAAGGACGTCTACCAGTTAAAAGGCTACAGACTAACTCAATTAAGCCTTTCAACTACCATATATCCTTCCAAAGCTTCATAAAATCGTCTAAATGTAGCCAAAATATAATAAGAAATACGTCGCCGGTACAGAAGGGGTGAAGAATACAGGAATCCACATAAAGCATTGCATACTTACAGTTCATTACATAAGTAGTGTTTCAGATCTCTACCAATAAACTTGCAGGATAAAACAATGAGGTAAGAACAAGGATAACTAACTCTAATTCACTCTCTCTCTCTCTCTCTCTCTCTCTCTTCCCCCCCATAGACTTACGAGTATCCGCCCGCACTCGTCCATGCATCACGCCCACCACCTCCCTCGCGCCCCACCCACGCACTACGCCTGTACGACAAGGGGGTACAAAGGAAATCAAGCAACAACAGAGTACAATTATTAGATACCACTGCTTGCCATTAGCAGAGTTAAGGGTGTGTGTGTGTTATGTTTGTTTAAACCCTTCTCCCTCATGCTTAGCCCCATTAGTTTTGATATTGTAAGACGTTCGCCTCATTAGTTTGGCGATCTCAAGACTTTTCGCCCAATGTTATTGTCAAATTTAAAATCTTTCGTGCCATATACTGTAGGTGTCGGATTCTTCCTGGCAAGCGATAGCGAGCATGTAATTTAGGAGGAATCGGCCTTTGGCAGGGACATTTTTCTACCGAATAATGTACACATTTATCTCGAACATTTGTTTTTGTTTTCTTTTATATTCTGGCACCTATTAGACAATTTAATTCAGGTTAAGAAGAACGTCTACCCATTAAGAGGTTACAGACTATCAATATGAATCCTTTAGCTACCATATATCCTTCCTAAGCTTCATAACAACGTATAAATGTAGCTGAAATCAACTAAAAAAAAAAACGTCGACGATACAGGAGAGGTTAAACTGCTCGTGTATAATAATTCAGCTTTAACCCTTTGACGATTATGACGCATTCGGACGGTTTATTCTGGCTATCATTAGGCGATGTTACACAGTTTAGGAAGGATCTGTGGGAATGATATAGGTCCAGACTCTCTCAATTAACCCTCTGACTTCCATATACCCTACCTAATCTGAATGAAATAGATAAATATTAGCTAGCCAAATGGGTAATCGGATCTTGAAAGGGTTATTCCATAGGTATTTATAGTCTACTTTTTTATAAGTAGGCCGACTATCTTGAACACTAACCTCTATAACGCAAACACGACTAGAGTAATCGAACTTTTCTACCATTTGGGAAGAGTCAGCCAGGGAATAGGAGTGGACATTGACAGCCCATATGCTCTAGCCATTTTTTGAGTTACAGAGATCAAGGGTCACAATTTCTGGCCTACCTATAATGAATGAACTATAGTTATATAGAGGCAAGTTGTACATGTCGAGTTTGGTAGCCAGTTTACTTACAAACTAAAGTAAATTTATATTTACTTGGCGGGAATTTGACTCCCTTAAGTAACACCCCGTTCTTAACATTAAACATCAATTACAAACCCCAATGCACTTGAATAAACTAATGAAAGCATATGGTCCTCCCGGGATTCGAACTCGGGACACCACACCCAGAACATAAGTATCTAACCCATTACACCACCAACACAGTTAAAGGTTGAATACACGATTAATATAAATTTTCGAATTTTGGATATCAATCTAATCATGTACTCGACCCAACTGCATTATGTAAAGCGTAATGTTCTAGTAGCTCATTTATCGATAACTAATGGAAAAATAAGGAGGTAATGTCTCTGCATAATATTCTTGACAGGCTTTCGTAATAAATGTTGTGACTTAAATGGCTTCAAGCTTCGTGTGTCAGACATTATGACTTTAGAGTACCTTGAATTTGGCTCTCTTTCACTCTTGCAACTATGGGGGGACATTTGTTACAGGCAGGTTTGCCTTTTATCTCCTTCATAAACATATAATACATTATTTGGCTATAAAAACGTTATAAAATCTGAGTAATTACAATGGGAACAACCCAATTTCTCGCTAACTAAAAAAATAAATAAAAAATAATACTAATAATGAACTCACCTGGAGCTGTTGAGTTCATTGATCTGCTTCTTCTGAAATACATCAGTAATTATCAATACTTTCTTAATCAAGGAAAACTATGTTAATACTATTAAGATTATTACACAAAATTCAGGTTATTTGATAATGATTATCTCGCATGTATTTTAGTACATTTATGTGTATCCCCCTTGAGTTAACAATTATTAGACACCCCTATAACACAATTAACGGTTTAGCCATCTAAGTTATTACTAATATGGATTAATGTGTGCATATGCCTAAAGTCCTATTCCTGGGTAAACTTAATGATTGTCTCACCTATCCTATATTCATGTCAGGTCATATGACCATGATAATCGCAGTCTCGCCCAACCACCTTTGACTAATTCTGAGGTTCAGTCTGGTTCGGTAGATCGTTCATAAAGGAGTACAAATAATAATGAGTACAACTTACAATATATAGAGTGTAGTGACTGTAGCCAGGGCCATGACCAAGGCTGACATTTGACCCTTCCTCTGAGAACACTACACCTGCAGTCCTGGAAGTACATAAAACTCATACATGACATAATATACAGTATATATATATATATATATATATATATATATATATATATATATTTATCTTGAAGGGAGTTCTTTGGGGATGTTGTTTTATGTTTGATGGAGTTCTAGGGAGTAAACTAAAACATAATGAATAGATAATTAAATAAGCAAAGAAATACGCCCATTCCCCTTAATCATATTGGGAAAGGTAGGCTATATGGAAGTCAGAGGGTTAATTAACACAGTCTTTATCCTTATTTTCCACAGATCCTTCTTAAACTGTATTAAATGTTATAATGGTAGCCAGAATAAACTGTTAAAATACTTCAGTCTTCAAAGGGTAAAACAAGAACTTGAGCAATCGAAATTTTATTTCTAAGAAATTTGGGAAGAGTCAACCAGTAAATAGGAGTGGACATTTACATCCCGTTTGTTCCAGTCCTCCCTGAGTCACGTGGAGCTAGGGATCACAATTTGGGAAGAGTCAACCAGTAAATACGTGTGGAAAGTTACAGCCCGTTTGTTCCAGCCCTCCCTGAGTCACGTAAGGCTAGGGATCACAATTTGGGAAGAGTCAACCAGTAAATACGTGTGGAAAGTTACATCCCGTTTGTTCCAGCCCTCCCTGAGTCACGTAAGGCTAGGGATCACAATTTAGGAAGGGTCAACCAGTAAATAGGTGTGGACATTTACAGCTAGGTATCACAATGTCTATAATAATAATAAATAGACTATACTTGACGTCCTGGAAATAGGCAGGAACAATTAAGGGGGTAGGGGGTATCTATTATTATATTTTATTTGTATTTATTTATTGTTTATGTATTTATATATAATTTTGGTTTGTGCCTAAGTGTATGCATACTTACATACAGTAGCCTACATATGTATTTATGTATATATCTATGTATGTATTATTGTTGTAGTTTCCTCGCTAGACCTCCATCAAGCTTATTACATTTTCCTCAGATTCCCCATCGAGATACATTTTTTAATTTTTCGGTAGAAAAATGTCCCTGCCGAAGGCTGTTTCCAAAAAAAAAAAAAAACAGGCTTGCTAACGCTCGCCAGGAAAAATATGACACCTAAATAGCACGAAAGGCCATGATATTGATAAAGCAATGGGACGAAAGGTCTTAAAATCAATTAACTAATGGAGTTAACGTCTTAAAATGTCAAACAAATGGGGCTAATCAAGAGGGAGAAGGGGGTCCAGAAAAAAGCAAATACATCCCCCTCAATTAACTACTTCCGAGTTGCAAGATATAAGGAAGTTGGAGCCGTAAGCATCGATATAAAACTGTAAAGCAATAAAGATGTTGATTTCTGATGGATAGAAAGTACGATGAATTTGGAGTCTACTATTTCTATCTATCTATCTATCTATCTATCTATCAAATTTGCTCAGGCCCATTCCTATTTTTTTTTTTTTTTTTTGTACTGGAGGTGGCGGACTCGAGACAGAGGCCGAATAGGGACAACACAATACAAAAAAAAAAAAAAAAAAAAATTACTACTCCAATACAATCATATTTTAGGTGGTAATTCTGATAAATATCGATATATAAAATATATTATTTTAACCAATAAACAAGTATCATCAACTTACTTATGAGCCGTGGCATAGTCAGTAGAGCATCGGCTGCTGATCAAAGGGTTGGCGGATATAGCCCTCACTGCCAAAATGTTATTGGTAGATGTCAAGCCCGGGCAACTTGACCTAGCAATTCGTGACAAACGCCTAATTTAAATTGGCCACACTTTCTCGGGAGTTTTGGTGTCTTGGGAAAAAAAAAAAAAAAAAAAATTATATATATATATATATATATATATATATATATATATATTACGCCCCTCTGGGACTAGAAGCTAGGTAATAGTTTACAAGTAATTCGACCTGATTATCCAGAGGTGTAGACACCCCAGAGGGACAACACAAAGACAGACGTGAGAGGATATAGACGCTAACTAGTATAAGTACCAGAAACCCAAGTTCTTATGGCACTATGATAATATATGTCTCTATAATCTAAGTGATTATTAGAGTATATCCTCTCCCCACCAGACACCACCTAGCAGGCACTATTATGACAATCCCAGGTATATAGGTAAAACAAAATATTAGTATGGTTTGAGCAAAAGAATAAATAGTCACCAGAGTAAAACAACAAAGAAACACTCACACTAATACACATACAAACAGGGGAATAATTATAACCAATATATTTATAAAAGAATTGTAATAAAATAAAGTTTTACTTACAAGGTTATTCAAATTTAAAATTAATACGTTAAACAATTAGATCAAAATTGAATTTCGTTAATAAATTTACTAAGTGAATTTAATGTTTATAAATAAAGTAAATATTTAATTATAAAGAAATATTATAGAAAATTAAAACAAATAAAATATCAAATTAAATGTTAATATTTAGTTAAAATGGGTTTAAGTCCTGGAGCAACTCACAATCACCCCTATCATGTTCACATTGCTAGGCCCCCACAGGCAGTACGTCGAGAAAGGTGAGGCGGACAATCCAGGCTTGTAGAATCCAATAAGCACCACCCGTCGAGAACACCACCAGATATGAACTGCCTAAGCTCTCCAGCTCAAACCCTATGTCACCTCTCTTTATGTGTGATGTACCAAGAAGCGCAAGTGGGTACGTAGTGGTGAGGAGCCGAACTATTGAAGTCCCGTATGCCATTGTGGGTCATACGGTTCATTGAGGGGGTTCAGTCTGGAGTCAAGACGGCTTCCTTTGATAGGAGTAGAGAGAGTGAACTCGGGTGAGCGAGCGAGGGGGGTACAGTCATGGACAACATGCAGTACAGTCACAGCCAGTATATGCCTGGGGGAAGAGCCTGCATGATAAGAAGAGTATAACACACCTCCCCCCACAAAACCTTTGTAATGGAGTGGAGAAGGTACTATACAATATGCTCGGAGGATGAGGGCAGGTCTCAAGATAGGGTGTCCGCGATCCTGTTGTCAACCCCTCGTATGTGGCGCATGTTAAGTCTGTACTCCTGTAGCAACAAGGCCCATCTGAGAATGCGTTGGTTTGAGTTCTTCATTCTATTAATAAACACAAGAGGGTTATTATCCGTGAAGACATTTATAGGTGTTATCGGGAATTTAGATAAAGGTTAAATTACATATCACTGGTACATGAAATATCCCAACAAATAGTTATAATATAATTACCAACGACGTAGTCGTTGATGGGTGTAATCCAGTCCCCCACACACGGCTAGTTCAATTGCATGACATGTAGGAATGTTCACATAATACAATATCGATACAATGAACTTAGCTTAGAGGACTGGTGATGTAGGACTGTTGTTAATATTGTTAGTAGTTGTAGCACATGGTAAACTGTGGGTTGAGTCAGGGCCGGGGGAGGAGATGTTGACTGTATGGTGTTGATTGAGAAACTAAAGGGCCGGCGTCCGATCGCTTCGCGAAATTACATATGGCTGCCGGCTCATAATAATTATAACCCATAACTTGGTTTCATAATACATCTAGAGCTGATGTAGATATTTATACATTACAGTTAATATTTAACCTATACTTAAGAATAAACTACAATACACAAAGAACCAGCCGAAATCGTACAAGCGATACGATACCGCCAAATTCAAATGTCCTATTGGACCAAAACCTGTCGGGATAATTACCCTATTCTCGACAGGTGTAGAAGCCTGTGGAAGATAGCACTCAAACTTTTTAAGAGAGTCCACCAAAGCAAAACACTCCTTTTCAATAGTAGAGTAACTTCTCTGGTATCGTTTAAGCTTAGTCGAATGATAGGCCACAGGATGTAAGATACCACTTTTTGGATCCTCTTGCAAAAGCACTGCCCCAACACCTCGATCACTTGCGTCGACCTAGAGATGGTAGGGCAAAGACGGGTCTGGCGAATGGAGTACCGGTTGAGATGAGAGGAGTTCCTTGAGACGGCTAAAGGACTCAGCACAGGCAGGGCTCCACTCAAACCTCTGTTTCTGACTGGTGAGATCAGTAAGAGGTGAGGAGACCTGTGCAAAATTACTGCAGAATTTACGGTAGAATCCACACATCCCAAGGAATCTCAGGAGGGACTTGCGGGTCGTAGGGGTAGGGTATTGTAGTATGGTCCGGATGTTGGCGTCCTTGGGTCTCGTCTGTCCATGGCCTACCACGTGCCCAAGGTAGGTAACTGTGCCTCGGCCGAACGTTGACTTCGCTAGGTTTATCGTGAAGCCGGCACTGGCGAGGCACCCCAACAACTTCCGCAACCTGGCCACATGCTGTACCCAAGAGTCTGCAACGACCACAATGTCATCAAGATATGCATTAACACCTTCTAAGTTCTGAATAGTATGCGAGATGGGTCTTTGGAAAGTTGAGGGAGCATTTATCATACCAAAAGGCATGACCTTATACTGATATAGACCAGAAGGGATGATAAATGCAGAGATTACTTTATTTCGGTCTGTAAGTCCTATCTGATAATAACCCTTTTGCAGGTCAATAGTGGAAACAAAAGCATCCGCTACTGTTACTGAATTAACTTTACGGTAGTCAGTACACAATCTAAAAGAACCATCTGGCTTGGGGACAAGTAGAGAAGGTGAAGCCCAAGGTGAACAACTGGGTTCAATTAAATCATTATCAAGAAGATATTTGATTTCACATTTTAAAATATCCTTTTTGTGAGGACTAAGCCTGTAAGGATGGGACTCGTTAGCCTTGGTCGGCAACTCATCTAGGGGAGACAACCTTATACAAATCCGGGTGGATGGGACTCGTCAGCATTGGTTGGCAACCTGTCTAGGGGAGTAAACCTGATACAAATCCGTACTGCTTACCTAAGGGTAAGGCAGGTTATTGGATGGATTAGCCAAACACCACTGTAGAACAATAGTGCTAACAAGATACACAGAGGGCCTCGGAGTCGGACGGATCCTAAATTGAGTGGCCAATCCTGTAAGTCCTTCACTAAACTGGCTCGGGTTGTCCCTCTCACAGGGAATAGGTCCGCTTGGGGGCATTCTGTGTATGGCCACCCTCGTAAGGGGAGTAAGGCGTCCTGCAATAGAGACATATATATATATATATATATATATATATATATATATCCCGAAACTCGCAAGTGGTCAATTGATAATAATGCTAATAATCGAAACACTTAAATCGACTCAGCACAGGACAACCAGGAAGGAGGACCGAAGACAGCGAGGACGGCAACCTACAAAGGAATTAAATACTAATCCGTCAAGAACCGTGAATTTGGATAAAGCTCCACCAACACGACCCAAATTCAAAACCGCCAGGGATAACGACCGAGGACCGAGGACAGCCATGAATGTAAATGTAGGTCCGACCAGAACCAAAAATTCGATGAAAGAACGTTCGGTGAGTTCTAAAACCGCAACTTTAAAGGTTTTCTATGCAAACGCTCGTAGCATACACAATACATTTTCAGATTTAGAGGAACTAGTGTTTACAGAAAAGTATGATGTGATTGGTATAACAGAATCTTGGCTCAATACAGAAGATAGAGACTTTTTAGCAGAGTATTCACTTCCCGGTTATGTAATGTTTGAGAACAGCCGAATAAATAAAAATGGAGGTGGCGTTTTATTTTATATCAAAGAAAGTCTTAACCCGACCCTCGTGTCAAAACCTCAAATTGTGAACGTCGACACATCTTTTGTGCTAATAAAGAATGATAAAGGTACAAAAATATTACTTGCGTTAATATACAGACCTCCAGCTCAATCAGTGTAAACTGACCGAGAAATTTACGAACAAATTGCAGATGTAAGTAATTCCCAAGATACCGTAATTTTTGGCGACTTTAATTTACCTGTGACCTAGTGGGGCGATACTCTTACTTCACACTCCGGACATGACTTGTATACGAACTTGCAAGAGAGTTCGCTTTATCAATTTGTTCGAATGCCGACCCGTGGAAATAACGTTCATGACATTGTACTTGCAACAACAGAAGAATTGATAGAGAATTTGAATGTTGGTGATGAATTCAGTAACAGCGACCATCGTACGATAACTTTCACTTTAAACTTTACTAGTAACGAACCAAATAGTAGCATCGAAAAAGTCCCTAATTTCAAGAAAGCAAACTTCCATAAACTTAGAGCTATGTTTAAAGAAACTGACTGGAGCTTTTTAATTAACAATAACGACATGAATACATCTTGGAAGTTATTCGAAACCACTTACCTAAAAGCAGTGCAAGACTGCATACCATCCAAAATACGGCGTCCAGGCCATAATAATAAGCCCAAATGGTGGAATAAAGATATTTCAAACTGCCTGCTTTCTAAAAAATTTGCTAATGATAGATTAAAATCCTCACAAAATGACGAAGAACGGGTGAAATTTGTAGAGCTACGACGCAAAGCCAAAAAGTTAATTCAGCAAAGTAAAAAGACCTTAGAGTTACATATTGCGAATCAAAGTAAAACAAACCCGAAAGAATTCTATAGTTATATCAGAAAGAAAAAAGTAGTTACTTCAACTGTTGGACCGTTAGTCGATGAAAATGGAGAATACACCAAGACGAAGTACAAATGAGTAATGCCCTCAATACCTTCTTTGCATCAGTTTTTACAACAGAAGACCTCAGTGATATCCCTACACCATCGCCGATTCAGATTGATAATTCAGATGTTCTAAGCAATATCACCGTTACAGAGAGAGAAGTATTGCATTGTTTAGATAAATTGAAGGTAAATAAAATGCTAGGACCTGATACAATCTCGCCTAGTGTTCTAAAGGAAGCTAAGGATGAGCTCTCCAAACCACTGACATTACTATTCAATAAATCCTTGCAGTCTGGAACTATACCTGATCAGTGGAAGCTAGCCAACGTAACAGCGATATTAAAAAAAGGCAGCAAATCCCAACCCAGTAACTATCGTCCAATTAGCTTAACCTCAGTTGTATGTAAAATGCTAGAAACGGTATTACGAGACAGACTCATAAATCACTTAGAGGAAAATAACATACTTAACACCTTACGAGCGGCCTATGCGGTTTATTTATATGTACCGCCCAGCGGGGTGTTTTTAGCCAAAATAGGGCTGTTTACGTGATCATTTTCATGCCTAAATAAGACCCAGAACGTAAAACAAGTATCTATCCCTGAAAGGGCATAAACAGAGCTTTCGAATGACACCATAACGATCCTTTTATGATAGCTAGTTTTCTTGCAATAACCGTGCAACGCGAGTGCAAAAAGCATGTAATTAGGCACTTTCCCCATACAATTCCGTATATAGCGAGTGAGAGAGGGAGGGAGGAGGTGGGATTCGTGTCAGTAGGTTCGCCGCGGTGGTCTGGAGCAGTCATACGCTCGCTACTCTCCTGCCACCACTTGTCTCTCTCTCTCAGCAACATTACGTGCTGAAATTGCCACACGACCTATGTCGAGCGCCGCCACATAGTCCAGCTTTATTTAACTCGACTTATGTTGCTCGCCGCTATTTAAGGGTTAAAGATACTCAACACGGCTTTCGTAAAAAACGTTCCTGTTTAACAAACCTCTTAGACTTCTTCCACGATATCCTCAACCTCTACGATGAGAGTAAAGCTGTAGATATTATATACCTTGATTTTCAAAAGGCCTTTGACAAAGTTCCCCACAAACGTTTACTGCTAAAATTAAAAGCGCATGGAATACAAGACGGTGTGTTGAAATGGATAGAAAATTGGCTCAGCAACAGAAAGCAAAGGGTAGTCATAAACGGTAAAGCATCTAAATTGACCAATGTAAGTAGCGGGGTACCCCAGGGATCGGTACTAGGCCCAATTCTCTTTCTAATTTACATCAACGACATAGATGAGGGTCTCACCTGTACAATCTCAAAATTTGCTGACGATACAAAAATTGCAAATAGCGTACTCTCAAAAGAACAAGTTGACGATATGCAACACAATCTAGATAAATTGTCATGTTGGGCCCAAATTTGGCAAATGAGTTTCAATGCGGAAAAATGTAAAGTACTACATGTCGGATACCTAAATGAGAAAGCAAACTATTCGATGAATGGCACTCAGCTTAAGAATGTAAACAGAGAAACCGATCTGGGAGTAACAATATCGAGTAACCTAAAACCGAGTCAACAATGTTCAGAAGTTGTTAAGAAGGCAAACAAAATAATTGGCTTTATAGGCAGGTCATTTGAGCATAAATCCAAAGAAGTTATCCTAACCCTTTACAATTCCTTAGTCCGCCCTCTTCTGGAATACTGCGTTCAATCCTGGTGCCCTTATTACCAAAAAGATATAAACAAGCTAGAATGAGTTGAACGTAGAGTTACCAAAATGATACCTAGCCTAAAGAACAAACCATACGAAGAGCGTCTTAGAGAATTTAATCTATTTCCTTTAACCCAGCGCAGATTAAGAGGTGACTTAATTCAAGTGTTCAAAATCATCAAAGGCATCAACAATATGAACTGTAGTAAGTACTTCACTATCGACCAATCTATTTACACGCGGGGAAACGGTTGCAAAATTATTGGTAAATCTTTTAACTCGCACGAATCTAAGAATTTCTTCTTCAATCGAGTTGTCAACTTGTGGAATGGGCTTCCCCGAAACGTTATAGACTGCATCACCGTTGATTCATTTAAACTCCGCCTAGACAAATATCTCTCATCAAATCCGCGACTGACTGCGTTTGTAAATGAATAACTTTATTTTATTCCCCCCTCAGTTACTAACCCATCTGTCCTCTACTAACTTCCTAATCCTGCCACGGACATTAGTTCCAGGGCAGCAATTCCCTTTCCAATGTTCCCTTACCCACTCTAAACCACTGTTTGGACACTTGATCCTCAGTGTTTTGGAGGACAAGCAACCTAGAAGGGTCACTAGATATGTTGTTGCTTGATTTCCTTTGTACTCCTTTGTACTCATGTGCGCAAATGTGGAGAATAAGTATAATATTATTTTTATTAATCTCACCACCACACCCTCAATGAAATTAATTAAAGTATATGTGATCCACCGGGATTCGAACCCGGGTTATCACACACATATTTTTGCCACCTTAACCATTACACCACCAAGACGGTAGTCAGGTGCTGAATATGCTGAAGAATATACTGAAGAATATGCTGAAGAATAATTATAATATGGTGATGAATGTGTTGAAGAATATAATATGCTGAATTATGTGTTGAAGGATATAATATGCTGAAGAATGTGCTGAAGAATATAATATGCTGAAGAATGTGATGAAGGATATAATATGCAGAAGAATGTGCTGAAGAATATAATATGCCGAAGAATATGTTGAAGAATATAATATGCTGAAGGAAATTTGGAAGAATATGCTGAAAGAAATGCTGAATATGCTGAAAAAAATGCGGACCAATATGCTGAAGACTATAATATGCTGAAGACTATAATATGCTGAAGACTATAATATGCTGAAGACTATAATATGCTGAAGACTATAATATGCTGAAGAATATGATGAAGTCGTGGGTAGGATATAATATGATTAAATTTACATGGATTAATGCTCATAAGTTCCTTTTAAGAATGAGGTGCAGCGCAGTGTTATTTTTAGCATCATTATAACCATAGCCAGTATAATCTACACAGTCTTGTTTTCCTGCACAGTTTATTATAGTTTTATCCCTTTATTACCGAGCTGTCTTTTCCATTGTATTCATGGCTATGATTAGACACTTTTATTTAGCTTAGGAAGGACATGAAGCTATTACAAGGCTTCACAATATCTCGAATCACCCTTTTAACTACCACAGATCCTTCCTTAGATAAAGCCTGAGAATATGAGTAAGAATAATTGTCTAGATAGGGTAAATTGCCGTACTGGTACATCAGATAGTAATAGAAAATATCAGTCACAGGATTTTAATTGTACTGCTGGTAGAAATATTAAAGGTGTAACAGAAGATGGGAATTCAGTTAGAAATAAAGGTAAATCCGATACCAGTAAAATAAATTCATTGCGATTATATTATACAAACTGTAGGAGTTTATGTAACAAAATGGATGAACTTAGAGCACTTGTTAGCAACGAAAATATAGACATTATAGCACTGACTGAAACATGGATTAATACAGAATCAAGACATTTTTTAGCAGAATTCCATATACCAGGATATAGTTTGTTTAAACGCGACCGAACAAGTAGGAGGGGCGGCGGAATAGCAGTGTTTGTCAGGAGTTCTTTAAAAAGCTGTATTAAATCAGGTATTAGACTAAATACTGATAACGAAAGTGTTTGGGTTGAGGTTAGCGAAGGTAGTGAGACCATAATTATTGGAGTTATTTATAGACCACCAAATATGAGTAGAAACGAAGGTACAGCTTTATGGCAGGAAGTGAAAATAGCATCAAGGTTTAGCAATGTGTGTATTATAGGGGATTTCAATTTTCCGAATATTGATTGGCAGCATCAAATCGGCGACTCAGATTCAACAGAGTTTATTGAGGCGGTACAGGATAGTTTTTTATTTCAATTCATAGACTCGCCTACTAGAGGTAATAATATCCTCGATTTAGTTCTCAGTAATAATGAACAAATGATAAATAATGTAGAGATAGGAGACCAACTAGGAAATAGTGATCATAAATCAATTTATTTTAACATACAATGGACAGGAAAGGCTAAAGAGAATACGACACTTATCCCAGATTTCAGAAAAGCCAATTATGGTGGATTAAGACGAGCCTTAAGAGTCGATCCTATGGTTAAACTATTAAGTGGACCCAGGTGCGCTAATGAATACTCTCTCTCAGATACCTGTCTTAACTCAGGATAATTTGACAGCTACATATAATAATTTTATTTCTTCACTCCACAATGCGCAAAATAAATATATCCCCAAAAGAAAATTTAGATCAACACAGAACCAACCCAAATGGATGAATAATAGACTATTAGACCTTCTAGGAAAAAAGAGAGGAATATATCGAAAAATAAAGAAAGGCGAAATTCACCTACTTGCTTACTATCAGAATCTATCAAGAGAGGTTAAAAAATGTATAAGGACAGACAAAAGAAATTATGAAATCAGGATAGCCAATGACTCAAAAAATAACCCTAAGGCTTTTTACCAGCTATATAAATCTAAAGTTAGAGATAAAATAGGCCCCCTTAAAACTTCGATAGGAGAAATGACAGAAAGTGATTTAGAAATGTGCAGTACATTAAATAGTCAGTTTCTATCCGTTTTCACTAATGAAAATTTGGCACAGATTCCAGAAGTCCGTAAGGTGTATAGAGATAGTATAGAAAATAGGTTAAGTACGGTTACTATAAGTAGAAATGATGTGCTTAAGGAAATTGACAGACTGAAACCTCAGAAATCGCCTGGTCCCGATGAGGTATATGCCAGAGTATTAAAAGAATGCAGAGATGAGTTAAGTTACCCATTAACATTTCTTTTTAACAATTCATTAGAAACAGGTATAGTTCCAGAAGCTTGGAAGCTTGCAAATGTAGTTCCGATTTTCAAAAAAGGTGATAAATCAATAGCATCCAATTACCGTCCCATTAGTCTCACTTCAATCATAGGAAAGCTACTAGAGTCAATTATTGCTAGGAAAATGAGAAACCACTTAGAAACATTTAACTTAATCAATTCTTCTCAGCATGGATTCACACAGGGACGTTCTTGCCTTACTAATTTGCTTAGTTTTTTCTCAGAGGTATATGAAGCAGTAGATAATGACAAGGCATACGATATTATATATTTAGATTTCAGTAAAGCTTTCGACAGAGTCCCTCATGAGAGATTGATGAGGAAGGTTGAGGCACATGGAATAGGTGGGGCGTTGTTGGGATGGATTAGGTCATGGCTAATTGGTAGGAAACAGAGAGTCAGCATAAATGGTACCAAGTCAGAGTGGGGAGCAGTCAAAAGTGGTGTCCCCCAGGGATCGGTATTAGGTCCCCTGTTGTTTCTTATATACATAAATGACCTAGATTTAGGTATAACTAGTAGGATAAGTAAATTCGCAGACGATACTAAAATGGGGAGATCAATTGATTCAGATAGCGATATAGAGTGCCTCCAAAGGGATCTAGATACCTTACATGAATGGTCAGTAAATTGGCAGATGAAGTTTAACATTGACAAATGCAAGGTATTAAAGATAGGGAAGATGCAAACAAATGTTAAATATAAACTAGCTAATTTAGAATTAGAAAATTCAGACTGCGAGAAAGATCTAGGTGTGTTTGTTAGCAATGATTTGAAGCCTAGAAAACAGTGTATAGGCGTTCGTAATAAGGCAAACAGGATTCTCGGGTTCATCTCTAGGAGTGTGAGTAACAGAACTGCTGATGTTATCTTAAAACTTTACTTGTCATTAGTGAGACCCCATATGGATTATGCTGTCCAATTTTGGTGTCCTTATTACAGAATGGACATAGATTCATTGGAGAGAGTACAGCGTAGAATGACAAAAATGATCCATAATATTAGAAATCTTCCGTATGAAGAAAGGTTGAAGAAATTAGGTTTACATTCGTTAGAGAGACGCAGAGTTAGAGGGGATATGATAGAGGTGTTCAAGTGGGTTAGTGGGATTAACAAAGGGGACATGACAAATGTACTAAAGCTCAGTGATAGCGAAAGAACTCGTACCAATGGTTTCAAATTAGATAAATTTCGTTTCAGAAAAGATATAGGCAAATATTGGTTTGGTAACAGAGTTGTAGATGGGTGGAATGGACTACCAAGTGCTATAGTGGGATCTAAAACTGTAGGGAGCTTTAAGATAAAATTGGATAAGCATATGGACGAGAAGGGTTGGGTGTGAAGGGGGATCAGCCGGGTTGGGCCAATCAGCGCTCTGCAGACCCCCATAATCCTGCGTTAATCTCTAACCGTTTTGGTAGGATGATCCTCAGGGTATTAGAGTGTTGAGCCTATAATTGGGCTTTGTAATTGATTTGGGGTTGTGTGGGACAGGGATCTGCCTTGCTTAGGCCAATCGGCTTTCTGCAGACTCCCATTTTCTTATGTTCTTATGTTCTTATGTTCTTAGCTATATATAAGCCTCTAAATATTTGTGAACTAATAGAAAAGTCATGCTCGGTAATGAAGGGGTTAATAATGACAAAAACGGCTCATTCACTGGAAATATTACGTCTATAATTGTAACGAGACTGACGCACATGAATTAGCGGAGGCCTATGTGTATAAATGTAAATATATATATAGACATAATAATAGGCTACACTTGGAAACGCTTCAGTATTCTTAACCCCTTCTGTACCGGTGACGTCTTTTTAATCATTATTCTAGCTATATTTAGCCGATTTTGTGCCGTTTAAAAAGGATCTGGGGTTGTGTAAAAGGTTAAGTGAGATAGTTCGAAGCTATTTAATTGCTGGAGGCCCCTTTTAAACTGAATATAATCGTCTAATAGTAGCCGGAATAAAGTTAAAAGGCCGACACCGTTGCTGAAAGGGTTAATGATTATACTGAAAGTCAGATCAGTGAAGGTATTATACAAAGGAAGGCAAGCAACAACAGACCTAATTGAGGGATAAGCCTTTACAACGGCACACAGTAGGTAAATTCTACTTTTCCTATTTTCTGAACAGTGTAGAGAGGGGAGAAGGGGTGTTGGAGAGAGAGGAAGCTGTTGGAGTGGCTTTGTTATATGTGTTATTAGTCTGTATACGTCGTCGATGTGTGTGTTGGAGAGAGAGGAAGCTATTGGAGTGGCTTTGTTATGTGTGTTATTAGTCTGTATACGTTGGCGAGGTGTCTGTTGAGATGGGAGAAGGGGTGTTGTTGTTGTTGTAGATGTGTTTATTGTATACTAGCCCACTGGGCCAGGGCCCTCATAAGGCTAGTGTTTGGTGAGGAGGTGCAAAGTCAAGTCATGGAACTGTCAGACTTAGTCATATGTCATCATATAGTTTGGTGGCTCTCAGGAAGTGTCGGATAGGAGCGAAATTGAAGGAGGGTGACTCAGATAGTATAGAGTGGAAAGAGGCGTGCTGCAGGAATCGTTGTCGTTCTGGTTCATACACCGGACAGATACATAGAAAATTATGAACTGTTAATGGGGTGTGACATAGTTGACACTCAGGAGGTGGATCGCGAGGGGTGGTCATTAAGTAACCGTGAGTAAGACGTGTGTGACCAATACGTAAACGTGTTAAAACTGTTTGGTCCGCTCGACATGAAGCAATCGATGAAGGCCACAAGAAAATGTCATCCTAAAGTGAACGGAAATGATGAGATTCAGGTTGTGAACGCAATTCATTACGCCATGCATCATGTACGCGTTGCTGCATGACCGGGAAAACATCCTTTGGCCTCTGGAGAAGAAGAGAGAGAGAACCACGACAAGCCTCTTTTGCAAGAAGGTCCGCGGTCTCATTTCCTTCGATGCCCACATGCGCAGGGATCCAACATAGTGTGAAGGAAAGACCCCTGCACTGTAAAAGGTGTATTTCATGCAAGATGGTCTTCACTAACGGATCGGCGGGAGCGTAATCGCATAACGCCTGCAGAGTGCTTCGAGAATCGCTGCAAATGACAATACGGGGATAGGTGTTAGGAAGCATGGAGACGATGGCCAGGGCCCCGTGGATAGCCCATAATTCTGCGGTAAAGACTGTGGAGTACGGACGAAGGGTGCACTAATAAGTATCATGCGTAGAAATTGCAGCGCAGCCCGTGGCTTCAGCCTGTTTCGATCCATCGGTGTAAATAAATTCAGCAGGGCCATCATCTGACGGGGTGGTGGAGAGAGATGGAGCTGTTGGAGTGGCTTTGTTATGTGTGTTATTAGTATGTATACGTCGTCGAGGTGTGTGTTGAGAGGGGAGAAGGGATGTTAGAGAGAGAGGAAGTTGTTGGGGTGGCTTTGTTATGTGTGTTATTAGAAAGTTTGATCTCTTGGCAGTATTCTTCCTCCCCCCAACAAAGCCAGTCCGTTCCTCGTATGCCACTGTGCTTGGAGTGTGCTGGGGTTGGAGGAAGGATTGACGAATGGCCGCTTTAAGGAAAACCCAGGTTGACCCATTCGACCACATACACACACCTAGAATATACACACACACACAGTACACATGCATGAGGAAGAAGCTATATAAACATACTGTACGCATATATATATATATATATATATATATATATATATATATATATATATATATATATATATATATATATATATATATATATATATATATATACAGTATATAATATATACAGTATATAAATATATATATATACTGTATCTATATATGCGTAGAGTACGGTATGTTTGTATTTTTTTTTTTTTTTTTTGTTATGTGAATGAGGGAGACAAAAGGCATAACTGCCTGCAGCGAGTGCCTCCCCCAGATTTCAAAGAGTGACAGGCCCGAAATCAAGGGACGTTCGAGCTAAAATTCCTGGACACACAGTGTTTGAAGCAATTTAAGTCATAGGAAAAGGGAGAGACTGATTCTGGGAGAGAGTTCCAGACCTCAGCAGTTGAATAGAAGAAAGTCTGAGAATAGCGTTTCACTCTTGGGTTGGAGAGTTGCACAGAGTCGGGGTGGGATTGTGTTGCAAGGCGGGTATTACATACCCTACGTAGAGGAGGTGGTACACACTGGGAAAGCTCCGAGGAACACTGATTATTGTAGTAGCGATAGAATAGCGAGAGAGATGCAACATTGCGATGAAGAGAGATAGATTGCAGACAGTTGGTGAGTGGATGGGAGTTAATGATACGAAAGGCTTTCCTTTCTACTTTATCTAGGAGTGCGGTGTGAGGGGATCCTCCCTACACATGTGAACAATACTCAATACAAGGATGCACTGTGCCTCTGTACAGAGCAAGAAGCTGCACAGGGGTAAAGAACCCCTTGAGGCGGTTGAGCACACCCAGGTTCTGGGATGCTGCCTTAGCGAGACTGGTAATATGGTCTTTCCAAGAGAGAGAAGAAGAAAAAGAGACACCGAGAACATTGAGGGAAGATGAAGGGTTGATTTTTATATTATTGAAGAATATGGGATAGTCCTCTGATCGAGGTTTCTGACGGGTAGTAAGATGGATAAATTGAGTTTTGGAAGCATTAAATGCAACAAGGTTTTCTCTACCCCAATTGGAAATAGTAGCTAGATCAGAAGATAAGTATTTTATGGCTTCATTACGTTTACTTTTGAGGGACTGCTGGCTGGGGCGTTCAGGAAAACTAATTGAGTGGTGTAAAGTAGAGTCGTCTGCATATGAATGGATGGGACTGGATTTACAGTTGAGAAGATCATTTATGAAAATTAGAAAGAGAATAGGAGATAGTACAGAACCCTGAGGAACACCGGAGTTGATAGGATGAGGAAATGAGCGATGGCCCTCCACAACCGCAGCTATGGAACGGACGGAAAGGAAATTAGAGACAAAGGCACAGATGGAGGGACAGAAACCGAAGGAGGGCAGTTTGGAAATTAAAGATTTGTGCCAGACTCTATCGAAGGCCTTCGATATGTCTAGTGCAACAGGAAAAGTCTCACCGAAGTCCCGAAAGTTGGATGACCAAGAGTTAGTAAGATATGAAAGAAGATCACCAGTAGAGCGCCCCTTAAGGAAACCATACTGGCGATCTGAGAGCAGATTATGAGAAGAGAAATGCTTAAGAAATTTGGAAGCATGAATAGTTTCAAAAACTTTAGAGATACAAGAGATAAGAGCAATTGGACGATAGTTAGAGGGTTGAGAGCGGTCACCCTTCTTTGAGACAGGTTGAATAAGAGCAAACTTCCAGCAAGAAGGAAAGACGTTGGAGGACAGACAGAGATGAAAGAGTTTGCCTAGGCAGGGGGTCAGCATGGAAGCATAGTTTTTAAGTACAACAGGAGGAACACCATCCGGACCGTATGCCTTCTTAGTATTAAGCCCAGAGAGGGTATAGAAAGTATATCTTTAGAAGAGATTAGGATATTAGGCCTAAGTAGGAGAGAGGTGGGTGGAGAGGGAGGAATAGCACCGGAATCATCCAAGGTAGTGTTTCTGGCAAAAGTTTGAGCAAAGAGTTCAGCTTTGTCAGAGGAAGAAGTGATGGTTGTGCCATCAGAGTGGAAAATAGGAGGGAAAGATGAGGAAGAAAAGTTGTTGGAGAGGTTTTTGGCTAGATGCTAGAAAGCTTGGGAAGAGCTAGAGTTGGATAGTTCAGTGCATTTATTATTGATAAAAGAGTGCTTGGCAAGTCGAAGAACAGATTTGGCTTGATTCCGGGCAGAAACATAGGAAGAATGAGATTCTTGAGTTTTAAGGCACCGGTACCGTTTGAATGCTTCCTCCTTGTTGTGGACAGCAGTAGAACAAGTGTGAGTAAACCAAGATTTTTTTGCATTAGACTGAGAGAAAGAAAATGGAATGTATGCTTCCATGCCCGAAAGGATTACCTCGGTAATGCGTTCAGCACTCTCCGAGGGTCCTCGGCCACGGAAGCAGAAGTCATTCCATGGGAAATCAAAGAAGTACTGCCGGCGAGCCTCCCAGTCGGCAGCGCCAAAGTGCCACAAGCGCCACTGGCTGGGAAGATCGGATGGCCGTACTGAAGAGATAGGACAGGTGACGGAGATAAGTTTATGGTCGGAGGAGCCCAAAGGAGAGAAAAGATTGACAGTATAAGAAGAAGGGTTAGAAGTCAGAAATAAGTCAAGAATGTTGGGCCGATCTCCGAAGCGATCCGGGATACGGGTGGGTTGCTGGACCAGCTGCTCTAGGTCATTTATGATAGAAAAGACGTAGGCTTCTTCACCAGGTTGGTCAGTATAGTGAGAGGAGACCCATTGGCAGTGGTGAACGTTGAATCTCCTAAAATGGAGATTTCAGAGAAGGGAGAGATAGATAGAATGTGTTCCACTTTAGAGTTTAGATAGTCGAAGAATTTGGGAAAGTCGGTAGAGTTAGGGGAAAGATAGACAGCACAGATATATTTAGTATGAGAATGACAGGATAGTTTGAGCCATAAAGTTGAGAATTCAGAAGAGTCGAAATCGGGAACACGAGAGCAAATGGGTTCGTTGTGCACGTATGCACAACATCCGCCTTTGGCTTTGAAACTAGGATAGAGAAAGTTTGGAGGATACAGAGAAGGGGCTGCTGGAAGTTGTCTCAGATACCTGTGTTTCGGTGAGGAAAAGATGATCAAGTTTGGAGGAGGAGAGATGGTGTTCGATAGAGTGAAAATTAGAGGAAAGGCCGCAAATATTGCAAAAGTTGATAGTAAGAGTGACAGGCCGTGGTTCCAGAGTATTTAGCGGCATCGTCAGGGGAAGGTCGGGCATGTGTGGGGGTATTTATGGTACCCCCCCCCTGGGGACTCCGAGGCTGGGCCTGTGTTTATCATTGTTTTAATAATTATGAAGGAGGCAGTGTGGTGTGCATCTTAAGTGTAGTGAAGTAGATAGGAGGAGGAGGTGTTTGTGAGAGCATCCTTGACTACTCTCAGTGTAAGTGAGGCACAAAGGGAATCAGTAAGAGAGGCCAAGCAAATGAAACAGGAGTTCCAGCGATTCCTTACCAAATGCTTACAGCCTCTCCTGGGTTCGATTGGTGCCTACAATCTACCCCCAGCATATATATACATATAGCTTATATATACAGTATATATATATATATATATATATATATATATATATATACTGTATATATATATATATATTACGGTTATTATCCAACGCCAAAAAAGTGACAAAGCGCCAAATTCAAGGGACGTTGGGGTGGGCAAGATCAAGAGAGCATAGGTCCACTCTTTAGACCTTGGGGTGAGGTCAAAATGCCTGGACACACAAAGTTTAAAGCAGTGTAAGTCAAAGAATGAAGGAAATATTGATTGAAGGAGAGAGTTCCAGAGTTCACTTGTTGACTGTAAGATAGACTGAGAAAAATTGCTATTTCTTGGGTTGGGGAGCTGAACAGAATAGGCATGGGATTGTGTTGAAAGGCGGGTGCATCACTTGCCGTAAAGTAGTAGCTTTGCACCGAGAGAGCACTGAAGAACACCGATTGTTGTAATAGCGATAGAAGAGTGAAATGCTGGGTGTTAAGGGAATTCTTCTTACAAGTAAAGGATGTAGGCCTCCCGAAAATATCTGGGCCTGGTGCGGTTTCAAACCCTGGTCAGCAGGCATGTCATACTCTCACATAACCACTGTACTAGCTCAGACGTACAATAGGAATATAACCTTAGTTCTATTCGAAGAACGAGGTGATAGCCTCGTGGAAGCTATACCTACACACGTTAGATATATATAATTCAAGATGTGAGAGCAATTGAACAATAGTTGGAGGGTTGAGAGCGGTCGTCCTTCTTTGGGACAGATTAAATGAGAGAATACTTCCAGCATTAAGGGAAAGTGTTAGATGAAAGACAGGCGAAAGAGTTTACCTAGACAAGGAATCGGCACAGAAAGCAGTTTATGAGTAAAACAGGAGGGACACCATCTGGTCAATACTCTCTTATATTAGTATTAAGGCCAGTGAGGACAAAAAGTACATACTGTACATCCTTAGAAGAGATTAGGATATTAGGCATAAGTAAGTGAGAGTGTGGTGGAGAGGGAGGAACAGCCCTAGAATCGTCCAAAGTTGTGATTTTAGCAAAGGTTGAGCAAAGAAGTCAGCTTTGTCAGAGGAATAAGTGATGTTGGTAACGTCTGAGCGGAAAAGAGTAGGTAAAGACGACAGAGTACAGTTGTTGGAGAGGTTTTTGGCTAAGTGCCAGAAAGCATGGGAAAAGCTAAAATTGGAGAGTTTGTTACATTTACGATTGATGAAAGAGTTTTTGGCAAGTCGAAGAACAGATCTGGCATGATTCCAGACAATAATATAAAGAGTTCTAGACTCTGGAGTTTGAAGGTGCTGGTACCGTTTGTATGCTTCCTCCTTATTGTGCACAGCAGTAGAACAAGCGTGAGTAAACCAAGGTTTATGTGCGTTAGTCTTGCAATTTTCAATGCCGTACACTCCCTAGATTTACAGGACGAGGGCTTGCCCGTGTTACAAGGACTTTAATGAACATTTGCCACGAATTGCTAGACCCGAGACTCCAAACTCTTGATGTCTACCAATGACATGGCGTGGGATCGAAATGCCGGCACTTTGATTAGCAGTCAGACGCGCTACCAACCATGCCACGGCCTGTGGCTTTGTTAGTCTGAGAAAAAGAAAATGGAATGGATGCCTCCACGCCTGACAGCATTACATCAATAATGTGCTCGACACTCTCCGAGGGTCCTTGGCCACAGAAGCAAAAATGATTCTAGGGAAAATCAAAGAAGTACTGCCGAAGAGCCTCCCTGTCAGCGGCACCAAAATGCCACAAGTGCCGTGGGCTTCTCAGGATGTGCTATAAAGTTATGCTCTCAATTGACTCCCCATTGGTTATACAAACTACACATCAAATTGCATTTCAATAACTCAACAAATAGTGACAAATATAGGCCTACTGTAAATCTTATCTACAGACTATTTTTAATCCCAAAGAATAACAACAAATGTGAGGATTCATAGGTCTTCATTATTGACACAAGCAAAAATACAGATACAGTACTAATAACAAATCATAACTATATCAAGACACCATCAACTAAGATTTTGCTTCCTCTTTTCCTCCAGAGCACTCTAACCTCCTAGGGTGCATCCTCAAGCTGTATTTATTCTGGTACTTTCCTCTGTCTGTTTTGCCTGGGTCTTACACTGCACTCTACTATACGTACCATTTAGTATTGCCTTGGGCGTGTAATGTCATATTGTGTTGACAAATGAGGCAGGCCAGAACAGGGCTGCTTGGAATGCCGCCATTAGGACTAGAAACGGAACCCGTATTTCTTTGGGATCACTCTGTCTTAAAAATGTATATATTTTTCTACTCTCATTTTCCATACCATTGGTGGAGTTCTATTACCAGCTGTATGGGCCGTTCCTTTAAACATCGTAAAAGCTTTCTCTGTAACCTTTCCCGACCCAGATTGACCCTTATCGTTTATCTGTATAAGGGTCAATCTGGGTCGGGAAAGGTCATGGGGATTTTTTTACGATGGCCCTATATCTCACCTGCTTTCCATGTATCTTTCTTCTCTATTGATTGTATATGGCCATAATGGTCAAACCACTTGAAAGTTCTTCTCTCTATTCATTCACCCACTCCCCAGTCAATACCCAGAGCTTGCTCTTCCATCCTATAAGACTCATACACTTCCCCATTACTTAGTCCATCCAGCCTGTTCACACCAGCTATTATCCTGAAATATCTCTGCTCCCAGTTTGAAGAAGTCTTCATCACTTGCAGTCCCAGTCTCACTTCCATACGAGTGATGAAAGCAGTTCACTTTCTTGGTGTGTTTTCTCGACTATATTTAGTCAAGTCAATAGTTTCATGTGGCCTTCTCTCAATCACTATTACCTTACATTTTCATATACTGACCTTTAATTTCCTCCTTTCACACACCCTGTCCAAATCAGTAATTACACTCAGTTCTTCAACATTCTCTGCAAACAGGAGTTCATCCTGCACTTATAGGCATGCTTAAATTTCCAATCTCTACCCTACAATTCCATGCTAGCTCCTATGCCCATTGAACCCTGGCTCATTTTCTGATCACACAATCCATACCGACACGACTACAACTCACAACATGACCACTCGACAACAATACAGTACTATCGTTTAGCTTATCGCCCACCTTCACTCCCTCAATCATTCTTATAAATTGATTTTACTGCCCTAAGCAACTTCACGTCCACACCATATACGATCAATACCTTACACAGACCCTTCCAATTAACTTTAACCCAAGGAGTGCGCCATTGATGTGTTTAGAAGTGCCACTTATGTGGAAAAAATTCTTCAATCTGACATAATTAGTTATATTTACCCTATAAAGCAATATTTCTGCTCCATGTGCATTTATTTGATTTATATCATATAAGTAAAATAAATGCACATGGAGCAGAAATATTGCTTTATAGGGCAAATATAACTAATTCTGTGAAGACCAGCAAATAGGTGTAAACAGCAAATATCTAGTGAAAACGTATATGTGTGGCGGGAGATGGTGGAGGGAGGTGTGGGAGAGACTGCAATATAGGTGTGCTTCTTAGGCCTGCTGGAGGCAAACATAGCCTCCCAGCTCTCGTTGTCTGCACATGTGAAGGGCAGGAGGGAGTGTGGGAGACACGACTTACCATATTTCGTGCAGGGAAAGGGAGGAATGAACAAAATAAGATTTATAATAGCCAATAGTTGAAGAGGAGGGGAAGTTGGGTAACAAGGGGGGGGGGGGGAGGGGGGCGTACACATGTAGGGGAGAGGAAGGAGGTATTAGAGAGTGATAATACTACCTAATCACATATTGCTTCCATTAGAGTAACTGGAGCATTTTTGGGGTATATTTTCACGAGCTCGCTTCCGTGAGGCCTATCGCGCTTCAAAGGAATACAAAGGAAATCAAGCAACAACAGATCTAGTGACCCTTCTAGGTTGCTTGTCCTCCAAAACACTGAGGATCAAGTGTCCAAACAGTGGTTTAGAGTGGGTAAGAGAACATTGGAAAGGGAATTACTGCCCTGGAACTAATGTCCGTGGCAGGATTAGGAAGTTAGTAGGGGACAGATTGGTTAGTAACTGAGGGGGGGATAAAATAAAGTTATTCATTTACAAACGCAGTCAGTCGCGGGTTTGATGCGAGATATTTGTCTAGGCGGAGTTTAAATGAATCAACGGTGATGCAGTCTATAACGTTTCGGGGAAGCCCATTCCACAAGTTGACAACTCGATTGAAGAAGAAATTCTTAGATTCGTGTGAGTTAAAAGATTTACCAATAATTTTGCAACCGTTTCCCCGCGTGTAATTAGATTGGTCGATAGTGAAGTACTTACTACAGTTCATATTGTCGATGCCTTTGATGATTTTGAACACTTGAATTAAGTCACCTCTTAATCTGCGCTGGGTTAAAGGAAATAGATTTAATTCTCTAAGACGCTCTTTGTATGGTTTGTTCTTTAGGCTAGGTATCATTTTGGTAACTCTACGTTGAACTCGTTCTAGCTTGTTTATATCTTTTTGGTAATAAGGGCACCAGGATTGAACGCAGTATTCCAGAAGAGGGCGGACTAAGGAATTGTAAAGGGTTAGGATAACTTCTTTGGATTTATGCTCAAATGACCTGCCTATAAAGCCAATTATTTTGTTTGCCTTAACAACTTCTGAACATTGTTGACTCGGTTTTAGGTTACTCGATATTGTTACTCCCAGATCGGTTTCTCTGTTTACATTCTTAAGCTGAGTGCCATTCATCGAATAGTTTGCTTTCTCATTTAGGCATCCGATATGTAGTACTTTACATTTATCCGCATTGAAACTCATTTGCCAAATTTGGGCCCAACATGACAATTTATCTAGATTGTGTTGCATATCGTCAACTTGTTCTTTTGAGAATTTGCAATTTTTGTATCGTCAGCAAATTTTGAGATTGTACAGGTGAGACCCTCATCTATGTCGTTGATGTAAATTAGAAAGAGAATTGGTCCTAGTACCGATCCCTGGGGTACCCCGCTACTTACATTGGTCCATTTAGATGCCTTACCGTTTATGACTACTCTTTGCTTTCTGTCGCTGAGCCAATTTTCTATCCATTTCAACACACCGTCTTGTATTCCATGCGCTTTTAGTTTTAGCAGTAAACGTTTGTGGGGAACTTTGTCAAAGGCCTTTTGAAAATCAAGGTACAGTATAAAATATCTACAGCTTTACTCTCATCGTAGAGGTTGAGGATATCGTGGAAGAAGTCTAAGAGGTTTGTTAAACAGGAACGTTTTTTACGAAAGCCGTGTTGAGTATCTTTAAGTATGTTATTTTCCTCTAAGTGATTTACGAGTCTGTCTCGTATGACCGTTTCCAGCATTTTACATACAACTGAGGTTAAGCTAATTGGACGATAGTTACTGGGTAGGGATTTGCTGCCTTTTTTTAATATCGGTGTTACGTTGGCTAGCTTCCACTGATCGGGCATAGTTCCAGACTGCAAGGATTTATTGAATAGTAATGTCAGTGGTTTGGAGAGCTCATCCTTAGCTTCCTTTAGAACTCTAGGCGAGATTGTATCAGGTCCAGGCGTTTTATTTACCTTGAGTTTATCTAAACAATTCAATACTTCTCTCTCTGTAACGGTGATATTGCTTAGAACATCTGAATTATCAATCTGAATCGGCGATGGTGTAGGGATATCACTGAGGTCTTCTGTTGTAAAAACTGATGCAAAGAAGGTATTGAGGGCATTACTCATTTGTACTTCGTCTTTGGTGTATTCTCCATTTTCATCGACTAACGGTCCAACAGTTGAAGTAACTACTTTTTTCTTTCTGATATAACTATAGAATTCTTTCGGGTTTGTTTTACTTTGATTCGCAATATGTAACTCTAAGGTCTTTTTACTTTGCTTAATTAACTTTTTGGCTTTGCGTCGTAGCTCTACAAATTTCAGCCGTTCTTCGTCATTTTGTGAGGATTTTGATCTATCATTAGCAAATTTTTTAGAAAGCAGGCAGTTTCTTAGGTTAATGTAGGCCTTCTCTAGATCCATGAATACTGCATAAGGTTTTCTATTCTTAGGTAGATATATCTCTCCCAACAATCTCTTAATCTACCTCTACATCCAGCTTTGTACTCTCTAGCACTCTCAGAACTTCTTTCTCTTTGTACCATCCTTCATTCCTCTAACATTCCAAGTCACCAGCCGAAAGCAGTCCCTTTGTAAGGTATGTGGTCATCATCTTGTTGTCCATCCCATTCTGAGGCAATTTTATACTTTTTTTTTTAAGGTCATAAAACGAGTAACTTCAGAAAACTGGTCATCTATATATATGCATGATACAGTACAAAGTACTTAAATATAACATACTGCATAGTAACCAATATGCAGGTAAAGACAAATAATGAGAACAATACCAACTTTGAGTCTTTATCTCCACAAGCACTAGTTCATCCATTCAAGCATTACATACAGTACGTTTTCTTTAACCTGGCGAAAAAAAATGCTTCCTCCCTTTCATTATAATTATTTCATTGTGACAAAAGTTATATAATTAAATATATTACCAATGAAGAACCAAGGTGCTGACTTTTTTTACCATTAAATATCCAGAAATAATTTGTCATAGGATGAGATTCATGGCCAGGTTAAAGACAACTCTCGTAATACGGTATAAGAATTACCGCTACGAACCATCAGTTTTACTGCAGAAACATTCAACTAAAGACGTTAAAGGAAAAATAATAGGTGAGGCTTGACTTGCTCTCACAAAATGGAGTTCTAAATCTACAAGCCTATACAGTCACACCTTGTAAAACGCGCAGTCTATAATTTGAACGGCCAGCCGAAGTAATGAGAAGTATTTTATCCCTTTATTATCATGACATATTTTGTATAGACAATTTTATGCAGCTTCAGAAAGTCCTATATTTTTCAGATGGTAAGTTGAGACAGCATTTTATCCCTTTCAGAAATAGAGGTAAATAAGAAGGTGAATAAAATTGTCTAATAGTAACCAGAATGAGATGAACATTATGTCATGGTCCTGGAAGGGTTAATTATATTTTTTCACCAACCAATTTCACTTCTAAACTCAATTAATGAAATCACCAAATACATGTGACACTCCCAAGACTCGAACCAAGGACACTCGCACCGAAATTCCGCGCACTTATGCATTACCAGGCTGACCAACTCGCGACCTTTTTTTTTCCACCCTTAATCTTAAATATTGGCCCCAAAAACACCTTGAACGACACAAAAAATGTAACAACTAATGGAAGTCAATCCTAACAAACAAGATTATATAACTCATAATGAAGATTCACTATATTTACTCAAACATTTCTCATCATCGACCTGTTGATACCACACTTGCATACGTTAGGACTTTGCGATAACGTCGTGCATGACGAAACAAGTATGCTGATTCACACAGGTATATGTTTAAGGTCACCTAGATGTGTGAATTTATATTTTGTTGTTGTGTGTTCATTGTTTTCTGTTGTGTTTTGTGTTGTCCCTATTCTAGCTCTGTCTTGAGTCGACCACCCCCTCCCCCCCCCCCAAAAAAAAAAACAAAAAAAAAACAGGAAAAGTGGGGATTGGGCTTGAGTATATAGATAGATAGATACGTTTAAGAATATGCTTGCACCAAATGTATTATTAAGTGGGGTTCTTAGGAAGGGTTGTCTGCTTTTGAATACATACAAACGCATAATTCAAAGACCGAGTGGTCCACACAGGGTGCGGAATCAGTCTCATGTCCTAATGGCGGCGCTCAAAGCCCTGGTCTTACTAATCATTCTTGTATTACATATGACTGTTCAAGATTCCGAGGTACTAGGACTTACTCGTCATTCTTGTATTACATATGGCTGTTCAAGATTCCGAGGTACTAGAGGACTTACTCGTCATTCTTGTATTACATATGGCTGTTCAAGATTCTGAGCTACAAAAGCCAAAATAGCGTCACAATAACAGGTTAAAAAGGCCCTATGACATACATACATACAATGACAGACTTTTTAAATTTCCTAATATTGTTTTGTCAATTTGCTAAATCTTCAATGCGTATTCTCCACAGAGATTTTTATAAGTTTGTTTGTCTTTATATTGTGCGGTTTCTGATTTTGGTTGCTTATTGCAAAAGTTTTACATACAGCATTAATTTCAGTAAATGTTTGTGCGTGTATAGAAATAACGGGTTCCCCAAATGCGTGTGTTTCAAGGTATGATCGTACTGTAATGAAAATATCCTAGGAATACTTCACATGACCAGTAGCACCTTTTTCTCTGTGATTTGCCCTTCAATCATGTCCTCATCAATACACAACCTTTCAAATACAAGAAGCCTGTAACACTGAGAAAAGCTAAACCCACTATAGCCTGTTTTTGTTCGCAGCTGACGGTAAATTGGATCCCTTAGCACTGATTTCTCGATACTCGATGTGAAAATATGAAACTATTGTCTTAGCACCATATAAATGCCAAGTTTTCATGATCAATAACATACTTCACTTCAAAATCTTCATAATAGTTGAGTATTTAAGGTGAGGATATTGCAATTTACTGTCTGCTGAAAATAAACTGACTACTTTATAATAAAGACAATCACATTTTTCAATGCAGACACTCCTCACTTAACCCATCGGATCCGGGGGCCTCATATGATCCCGATCGCCGTGTCCGGCGCCAATTTCATACAGTCAAGCTTCATAATTGAGTAGCTGCTGATTGAGACTACCTAGAGCAGTCAATTGTTTTGCAAATTGTAGAACCTTTTGTTGTCTGTAGACTGCCATTAAGACGACATCGCTACGATGCGTGGTTGTCGATTTATGATGATTTTAGCGGCAATTTTTAGCCGCGCATTTTGCCTCATATGAGGCCTCCCGGATTCCTGCCAATATTTTTGTTTGGCTCATATGAGGCCTCCCGGATTCCGAGGGTTAACGTCGTTCCATCTTAAGTTGATTCAATGTTGTCAATCGAACATAAATGCTAAAACATTGCAATCAAAATGACAAAATCTAATTACTTCACTTAAAGATTTGGCTTCATTTGTGTTGAGTAACAGGAATGTAACTACAACTTTCAAGTGATAAATTACTGCAAGTGGGTTCCGTTTTCCAAACATCTATTCACGGCACTGTCAATTTTCCATCCCTAACACTATATTCCTACAGGCGAGATTACTGGGTCTTCTGGACGACCTAGATGTGTGTGAATTTGAGTTTTGTATTTGTGTGTTCATTATTATTGTTATTTGCTTTTGTCCCTGTTCGGGCTTTGTCTCGAGTCGGCCACACCCAGCCTAAAAAAACAAAAAAAAAATAAAATAAAATGGAGAATGTTATGGTGTTATGGAGTATATAGATAGATATAGAGATTACTGACCTACTCATTCACATACATTTGTGTTACTGAACATAAAATCAAACTTATAATAGACGAACAGATTATTCGGTATACTGTTGTAAATATCAATAACCGACCACAGCGAACTTGACGATAATCTTGATCCCTAACGTCTTTGTAACTCGGAAAGAACTAGAGCAAACGGGTTGTACATTTCAACACCTATTTCCTGGTCAACTCCTCCCAAATGCTCGAAATTTCAGCTCGTTTGCTATCATTCTTTTTTAAAGTTGGTTAGTGGAGAGAACATAATAATTATTTGTATCTTTTTTTTTAGTTTTTTTTTAGTACCAACCACAGGAGCTTCATACTAGAACTTTCATAGGGTCGGCTTGAAGGATTAGGTAAGAATTGCTATATATTTTATTTTATTAAGCGTTATTTCCACATAGCGATTTTGATAAGTTCCTTTGCGTTTATACGGCAATCAGGGACGGAAAAAATAAGTGGGGGAAGGAATTGTAAGTTAGGGGGTCACGTCGTCTGTTAACCCGGGAACTGCGGGGAGACTCTTAAGAGTTCCCCCGGCGGACTGCGGGAATACTCTTAAGAGTCAGAGAAAAAGAAAATCAACTTTTGACATCGACAAAAAAAAAAAAAAAAAAAAAAAAAAAAAATTATTTTATTTATTTTTTTTTGCCCCTGGGCCATGCAAAATCTCAGTCCTCTACCTCCCCTCCTTCCCCACTTTTCTCCTCTCCTTCAGTTATCACCTATTTTCCCTGTTATTCCCTTATTCTGAGGTATATTTTCGTACATTAGCGAGTTGCAAGCAGGGCGTTGTCATCACTGATGGCAAGCGAGTGCAAGAGAGAGAGAGAGAGTATCGATCGACTGTGTCTCAGTGGCCTTGGGGGAAATTGGCGGGAAAGCAGCTTGCCTCACCCATACATTATACAACTCGCGGGCTATATCTCCGATTTTGACCATCCAAACGCTGTTTTCACTCGTTTTATTGTTGTTTCAGGTTAATACCTTTATAATCAACCCATAATAGGCGCGTATGGATAAGTATTAATGCTATTAATGGTACAATGAATATTTTAGTGACGGAAACACCTCAAATACATGCGCACAGGGAGAGGTGTCTAATTACCCCCATGCGCACTTGTTAGGTTAAGGGGAGATTTTCACTTAAGGGGGTGGGTTTTTTGCTGTACCCCATTTATCCTCATGTTTACCCCATTAGTTTTGAGATTTTAAGATGTTCGCCCCCTTTGTTTGGCGATTTTAATACCTTTCGCTCTAGTTTTTGTAAATTTTAAGACCCTTTGTGCCATTTAACCCTTCCTCCCCGGGCTCGCCTTCTAAATGACAGCACTGAGAGCCCGGGGGATATGGCCGAAAAACGTCATAATAGGCTAGCCCTATCTTTGTTATTTTAACTGCTAGATAATTCACACACATCACAAAACGTAGCCCTGTTTCGTATCTGTAAACTGGTGTTGAGTAGAGCTCTCTAGGTCAACTGGTTCAGTTGTGATGACGATTTCCGTGGAGAGAGATTTGATGCGATTTTAGCAATATCAGACAATAACTAAGACTTGTTCTTGTTCTCCAAAACAATAACAACAAAAGTCGGACTTCTTCTTGTTTTGGAGGGTGTGCGTCGCTCCGACCAGCTTGTTTACATACGGTTCGACGCACAGCTTTCAAACCACGCTTAAAAGGCTTTCAAGCTTACGGATTTTAAAATGACACCCGGGCTCCTGCCCCTCTTCTGCGGTGTCATTTTAAAATGACAACCGGGCAGGAGGGGTTAAGCGTCATTAGGCAATTTAAGAGGAATCGGCCCTTATCCGGGAAATTTTTCTACCGAAAACTGTACAAATTTATCTTGAAGGGAGGTCTTTGGGTATTTTTTAAGGGTTGATGGAAATTAGGTAGCAAACTAAAAACCTTCTCTTAAGTTCGCTGGGGCCGGGTATAATTCCAAGTAGAAGTTGCACCGATAACGCACCTAGCATATACCTTAGTTAACCCTTTCAGTTAGGGTGACATACTTCTCACTTTATTCTGGCTATTAATAACCTTTTTTTATTCCACTGCGGAAGGACTTGAAGGAATAAAACAAAGATAAACACCATCTCAGTGAAGATTCTAACTACCTAAGCTCCTTCCTAAGATGCATCAAAAATGCTTAAACTCGCTTACGTATGGCTTGAACAAACTTAAATATTACTTGCACTGATAGGGTTAAGGTGGAAGATCAATTTTTGAACCTTGTCCATGATTGTACTCATTGCATTACTTTACTGTAACTACAAAGCACTTTCCAAAATCTTATCATGAACTACAGTACTGTACTAAATGTATTCTAATAAAACAAAGTACTGTAATGCATTACAAAACTATACAAATTATTTACCATGAACTACTCAATTTACCCTAATAAAATAACCAATCATGAACTATAGGTAGCGCCAACTAACTTTACAATAATCTTGATCCCTGACTTCTGTAACTCAAAAGGGCCTAGAGCAAACTGGTTGTAAATATCCACACCTATTTCCTGGTTTACTCTTCCCAAATGATAGAAACATCAGCCCGATTGCTTTCATTCATTACGAGTTATAAGAAGTTAAGGGGTCAAGATTATTGTCAAGTTTGCTGGTGCTACCTATAGTCAATTTACTCTAATAAAACAAAGTATGGTGGTTTGGAGCTCCTAAATGTACCCTAATAAACAAAGTATCGGCATGGTATTACAAATCTACTGTACTTATTGTAATTTAATGTAATTGCTTGCTTTTGCGATTCCCTTAGTTTATTTGTACAATAAATGTAGGTTATTTGTAGGGTAGTAATTGTTAGGGATCACTTGAAGCATGTTATGCTTACAGGTACCTACCCGATAGCACTATAGTTAGTGAGTTATATTTGTATTTTGTACTATTGTTATTATCATCTCAAGTTGCAAATTTGATTTTAATATAACATTTGGCACTTAATGTAGTTTCTTTATTCATGCAGAGTTTAGTAAAAATTTACCAGAACGTCCCCGACTTCCCAAATTGACTAATTCCTTGAACGTGACTACAGTGCGTTGGTATGTGTGAGATTAGTTTGCTTGGGAACCAGATTAACTTGCTCATGTAGTGATGTACACCCTATGTGGTGGATTATGTTCTTTTATTTATAAATAATTATTTTACTTAAACGTTGTTTCCATATAGCGATTTTGATTCGTTGTTTTGTCTTTTTACTGTTTTCGTATACGTTTTGGTTTGTTTATTTTGCAAGTTTTACATTATAATTAATGAAACAAAGAATCATAAACTATTCAATTTACCCTAATAAAACAAAGTACCATGACTCGCTCACAGTCTCCTCATTTTAAGGGGTTTCATTATTACGTTGTTCATTAATAAGGGAATATAATTTACTTGAAGTTCTGTTTAAATAATAAGATGTAGATCAGACAAATATGGTCCATAATCACCATTAAACTAACAAAAATATATAGTTTAATTTAAGTTGCTTCATTTAAAGTCTTGATTGTTAGAAACGTAATTAAAACTTCACTATGAGCTACTCTAAGCTATTTGCTAATGCTATTTGCTAATGATAGATTAAAATTCTCACAAAACGACGAAGAACGGGTGAAATTTGTAGAGCTACGACGCATAGCCAAAAAGTTAATTAAGCAAAGTAAAAAGACCCTAGAGTTACATATTGCGAATCAAAGTAAAACAAACCCGAAAGAATTCTATAGTAATATCAGAAAGAAAAAAGTAGTTACTTCAACTGTTGGACCGTTAGTCGATGAAAATGGAGAATACACCAAAGACGAAGTACAAATGAGTAATGCCCTCAATACCTTCTTTGCATCAGTTTTTACAACAGCAGACCTCAGTGATATCCCTACACCATCGCCGATTCAGATTGATAATTCAGATGCTCTAAGCAATATCACCGTTACAGAGAGAGAAGTATTGAACTGTTTAGATAAACTCAAGGTAAATAAAACGCCTGGACCTGATACAATCTCGCCTAGAGTTCTAAAGGAAGCTAAGGATGAGCTCTCCAAACCACTGACATTATTATTCAATAATCCTTGCAGTCTGGAACTATGCCTGATCAGTGGAAGCTAGCCAACGTAACACCGATATTGAAAAAAGGCAGCAAATCCCTACCCAGTAACTATCGTCCAATTAGCTTAACCTCAGTTGTATGTAAAATGCTAGAAACGGTCATAAGAGACAGACTCGTAAATCACTTAGTGGAAAATAACATACTTAAAGATACTCAACACGGCTTTCGTAAAAAACGTTCCTGTTTAACAAACCTCTTAGACTTCTTCCACGATATCCTCAACCTCTACGATGAGAGTAAAGCTGTAGATATTATATACCTTGATTTTCAAAAGGCCTTTGACAAAGTTCCCCACAAAAGTTCACTGCTAAAACTAAAAGCGCATGGAATACAAGACGGTGTGTTGAAATGGATAGAAAATTGGCTCAGCGACAGAAAGCAAAGAGCAGTCATAAACGGTAAGGCATCTAAATGGACCAATGTAAGTAGCGGGGTACCCCAGGGATCGGTACTAGGACCAATTATTTTTCTAATTTACATCAACGACATAGATGAGGGTCTCACCTGTACATTCTCAAAATTTGCTGACGATACAAAAATTGCAAATAGCGTACTCTCAAAAGAACAAGTTGACGATATGCAACACAATCTAGATAAATTGTCATGTTGGGCCCAAATTTGGCAAATGAGTTTCAATGCGGATAAATCTAAAGTACTACATATCGGATACCTAAATGAGAAAGCAAACTATTCGATGAATGGCGCTCAGCTTAAAAATGTAAACAGAGAAACCGATCTGGGAGTAACAATATCGAGTAACCTAAAACCGAGTCAACAATGTTCAGAAGTTGTTAAGAAGGCAAACAAAATAATTGGCTTTATAGGCTGGTCATTTGAGCATAAATCCAAAGAAGTTATCCTAACCCATTACAATTCCTTAGTCCGCCCTCTTCTGGAATACTGCGTTCAATCCTGGTGTCCATATTACCAAAAAGATATAAACATGCTAGAACGAGAGTTCAACGTAGAGTTACCAAAATGATACCTAGCCTAAAGATCAAACCATACGAAGAGCGTCTTAGATAATTAAATCTATTTTTTTTAACCCGGCGCAGATTAAGAGGTGACTTAATTCAAGTGTTCAAAATCATCAAAGGCATCGACAATATGAACTGTAGTAAGTACTTCACTATCGACCAATCTAATTACACACGGAGAAACGGTTGCAAAATTATTGGTAATTCTTTTAACTCACACGAATCTAAGAATTTCTTCTTCAATCGAGTTGTCAACTTGTGGAATAGGCTTCCCCGAGACGTTATAGACTGTAGTACCGTTGATTCATTTAAACTCCGCCTAGACAAATATCTCGCATCAAACCCGCGACTGACTGTGTTTGTAAATGAATAACATTATTTTATCCTCCCCTCAGTTACTAACCCATCTGTCCCCTACTACTTCCTAATCCTGCCACGGACATTAGTTTCCTTTCCAATGTTCCCTTACCCACTCTAAACCACTGTTTGGACACTTGATCCTCAGTGTTTTGGAGGACAAGCATCCTAGAAGGGTCACTAGACCTGTTGTTGCTTGATTTCCTTTGTACTCCTTTGTACTCCTTTGTACTCAACTGATCCTAATAAAACAAAAACAGCCATATTGTTCAAAATTAAATTATTGTATTTGTAATCTAATTTAAACATAAAGAAATAATTACAAACACTGATAATATCTACCAGGCAATTAAAACAAAATAACAGTTCAGTACCTTTTCTGGGAATACTGATAATTTAGCTTACAAATTAATTAGCACACTAAGTAAACTCATGGACAGGAATACCTGAACAATATTTAGAGGTTTAACCATGATACACTGGCAAACCGTTTTGGGATCAAATTACTGTGATTCTCTGCTAGCAATCACTATCTTGTTTTAGTACCAAATCTACACACCCCAAAATCTACACACCACGATAGTCATGAAGTTCAGTGATAGGAGAGGTTGGGAATGCGATATCCCCCCGGATGAAAAATCGGGGTGCTACGGGCCCGCTGCGAAAGGGTTGGTTATCACATAGAGGACCGCGTCTCTTAACAAACTCTCGCAGCGAGTAAGAAACATGAGGGGAATCTCGTTATACAACTTCAAGAGAGCCCTTGATATCGAACTACAAAAGGCATCAGATGAGCCCATCTTCACAGGGGAACGGAGCGTTCCCCTGCAAAGATGGGCTTCAATGTCCCTTCGAACAGTCTGCAGCACCAATTCTCAACACACAACACAGAGTGGTGCGCTCCTCTGTGCAACTACCAGATTGGCAAACCCTACATTAGGTGACATTAGGTAGTTGTTCAAGTATTTCAGACCATGACAGCACATCCTTTAAGAAAATAAAAACAAGTACAAGTCAAGTATCTACTAAATACTTTTCTTTATAACTGATGCAATAAACCCGATGAGCTATTATATCAGTGACCACATCAACTTTTCCACTACCTGTACCAAAATTAACTTCAACTATTAATAATAGCATTTTCTGTAAGATAGGATAAAAAGATAACAATAGGCTCGTTTACTGTATGAACACAAAGGAAACGATGTAAAATATAAATCCCATTAAATTTTCTTATCATACTAGAACATATGTCGTTTTGACCGACATCATCAAGGAGCGAACTCTACAACCCAGTAATCTTAGGGTACCACACTAGGGTTTTTACCATCAACATTTCTGGGAGCTTTTGCAGTGGTATCGGAAACTAGAATGAAGATAGATTAAGCTAAATACATTGAAGAAACTTGACAACTTAAATGTATGCTAAACACAGCAAACAAAACAGTAACTATAGACTCAACACAAAAAAATACCCACCTCGCTTTGTTTCTCTTTCTCTCCCTCTCTCTTTGGCTTGTATCCATTCGGCCCCATTCAGCCTACTGTTTTAAGACGCTTATCCCCATCCAGGTGTCAATATTTTCCTGGCGAGCGGTAGCGAGCCAGCACATATATATTTTAAGTTTGACAGCAAGCTAAATTTGTAAATTTTTCGGTAGAAACATTTCTCAGGCGAAGCCGGATTTCTCCATACAATGCTGGCTCGCTATCGCTCGCCAGGAAGAAATCGACACCTGGATGGGGATAAAAGTCTCAAAACAGTTGGCTAAATGGGGCCGAATGGATACAAGCCAGGGAAAGAGAGAAAAGGAGAGAAAGATAAAAAAAAAGCGGTGAAAAAAAAGTTGAAATATAGTACTGTACATTAAAAATTCCAATTTGTTTATCACAAAATATAATTAAAGTTTAAAGAACACAGGCCACCACCTTGCCTAAGAGAATTAAATAAAACCTTTACCTCATAAGCTGCCAGACCAATGTTGAGGGAAAAAGCGCTTAACCCCTTCACTACCGGGGATGTCGGTTGTTGTATTTCACTTATACCTGTATATAGACGATATTATGCAGCTTACGAAGGATCTGTGGTAGTTGGAAGGGGTAATTGAGATAGTCTGCAGCCTGTTAATTCCTACAAGTACGTCCTAAACTTAATACAATTGTCTAACAATTGCCGAAAGATAATGGAAAGGACGTCACCGGTACTGAATGATAATGGAAAGGACGTCACCGGTACTGAATGATAATGGAAAGGACGTCACCGGTACTGAATGATAATGGAAAGGACGTCACCGGTACTGAATGATAATGGAAAGGACGTCACCGGTACTGAATGGGTAAAGTGATACCGTCTTTAATTAACCCTAACAATATGGGCGACAATAATATTCATGGTGTTCTGGCTTATATTAGATGTATTTATTAACCCTTTGAAGAGTAGGACGCATTTTGACAGTTTATTCTGGCTATCATTAGACGATTTAACACAGCTTAGGAAGGATCTGTGGGAGTTATAAGGGTAAAGACTATCTAAATTAACCCTCTGAAGAATATGACGCACTTTGACAGTTTATTCTGGCTGTCATTAAACAATTTAACACAGCTTAGGAAGGATCTGTGGGAGTTATAAGGGTAAAGACCATCTAAATGGACCCTCAGACTTCCATATACCCTTCCTTATGTGAACAAAATCTTCTAATAATAGCCAGAAAACAGAACAGAAATGCATAATTGGATCTAGAAAGGGTTAATTTTAGGAATAATCTCTAGAAATGAAAGATATTAAAACTATACATTATCTCAAGTAGTTTTCTGAATCCCATACAATTTCCTAAATTGCATAAAATAGTCTAAATATAACAAGAATATAATTTATTAGATGTCACCCATACTGGTTGGGTTAATAAGTTTCAATATTTCCAAATTCCAAGGAAGTTATGTGATATAGAAAAGGTTATATTGTAATTATGTCATAATAATAATAATAATAATAATAATAATAATAATAATAATAATAATAATAATAAAAATAATACAAAAATAATAATCAGGTTACTTATACAGTATAGCGCCATTTCTCTCTAGCTCTCGCTCTGAGAATCAATAGCGCTCGACCAGACAAAACAAAATGATATGGTTATTGAGAACTTCTTCATTAGATGTGTTATTCAAAACACACACTAACAAGGTGGTTGAAAACATATTCAGTGACAACATTAGTCCAAGTATGGTATACTGTACATATATAAATATATATACATATATTAGAAATACAAAAGTAAAATAAGGAAGGACAAAGAGAAGGCCATTTAAAACTTGTTCAAAGATGGACTGGTCTTTGTTTATATGAAGCACATCACTACAGTAAGAACTTTCTTCCGAGTACTAGATTACCATATACAGTAGTTAGCAAACATAATTGGCAAAATTCAACCCCCCCAATTTGCTTTCTTTATTATACACACCTGCTGTGCATTAAGTTGAAAGAGACAAGTCAACGCACCCCAGCAGGTCTAATTTACTTCTTAACACTAGACAAAATATGATCATACAAGTCATTTCTGTATCACACTAAAATTAGACACGGCTAACTTGTGTATATTCTAATGAACACTAGACTTACATCTACCAAGTATAAAATGAACACCTAATCTAGGTACTCTCAAAAGTTTGAAAAATACTAATTCTATAATACGGTAGCTAGTCAGATCCACACACATATATAGTAAAGGTCTCTCCACACGAACAGCTTCCAAGTGTGGTGATCGAGTACGCCACCTCGTCAAGTTTCTCGGCTTGGTGACAAAGTACTCTGTTCGAACATGCACAATGCTTCAGTTTTCGCCATATCAGTGTTAGTTGAGAGGATGCTGTACTGTTTTGGTACATGGGTATACCTTCCTCACCTGATCGCAACTCTCCACTCTGCATAATCCCCTGTATGTCCCCTAGCTTTGAAAAACCCACTCAGGACTTTATTGGTCTACTGAATGTCGTCCTTCCGACCACATCCATATTGTGCTTCTAATGTGCTGTACTTTCATACTTTTAACACACTGTGTATTACAGTATACGTTTCCTAACATTCTGCTTTACAAAGCTTGAACACCACACTCGGAAACAGATCGTACAGATAGGCATTTAGTGTGGTGAAGTAGGATTGTGGAGTCAGCTATTTTTGGGCGGGTCAGAGTCGTATTTGTAAAATTTCATGAGTTGGACATATTTTCACCGGACTCAAAGGGTTGTTGAGTCGGAGCCATAGTAGTAAAGTTTACAGAGTCGGACATTTATATCACTGACTCCACAACTCTGAGTAGGAGCCCACAGAGCGTCTGTGGAAAGCTAAACTGCAGCTTACGACACGGAAACGTTTATACAAAGTTATCGTAGCTACGTTTGTTTAATATTATAGTGCTATTGTACAACCGCCTGCAGTAATAAGTGGTACCAATATTACTGAACAATTCTGACATGCTGATATATTTTGAAAGATTACTTTTACCCACATGCCCCTAGTTAGTGTTTTCCCTCCAGCTTATGATCTAGTAGTGCACCAGTTACTTGTGCTGGCAATTGTACGTTGGTTAATATATATGATATACAGTAGTATGAGGATAGTTCTAAACTGCTGTCTTTATATAACTGGCTGAAGACAGCTTAAGTAAATGCTAGTCAAGTTTGTGGAATTAATTAGTTATGAGGACGTACCAGCCTTACCAGTAAAATAGGCTAACATTGAGGTTACTTCGGAGATTTCTGGATAAGATGCAGCGAGACACAGTTATCAGATAATGGCTCAGTATTATGAAAGTGCAAATATGAAATTGGGTAAAGCACCAGGAACAGACGGAGTGTGTGGAGAAATGCTGAGGTATGGTGGTGAGATAGGGATCGAATGGGTATGGAAAATGTGCAAACTAGCATGGGAGAAGGGTAGTGCACCCGATGACTGGAAGACTGGCATAATAGTCCCCCTATATAAGGGCAAAGGGGAAAGATGAGTGTGTGGTAACCACCGAGGAATATGTCTTCTAAGCGTAGTAGGGAAGGTATACAGTAGGGTAGTGATTGAGAGAGTGAGTGAGAACGGAGAAGTGGATAGGCGACGAGCAGGGAGGTTTTAGGAAGGGAAGAGGATGTGTAGATCAGATTATTACCCTGAATTATGTTGTGGACAAATATATGGAGAAGAAACAAAAGGTGTATGTTGCCTTTATGGACTTGGAGAAGGCCTATGACAGAGTGGATAGAGAAGGTTTGTGGAAAGTACTTAGAATATACGGAGTAGCTGGCAAGTTGCTGAAAGCAGTGAAGAGCATGTATGAGGGTGCAAAGGCGGCAGTACGTGTGGAAAGTGAGCAGAGCGAGTTCTTTTACCTGAATGTTGGTTTGAAACAGGGGTGTGTAATGTCCCCGTGGTTGTTTACTGTATATATGGATGGAGTCATGAAAGAAATACTATCAAGAGCAGTGGATGTTGGTGTATCGCTGAAAAGGGAGGGAATTGAGTGGAAGCTACCTATACTGCTGTTTGCGGATGATACAGTTCTGATGAGTGATAATGAATGGCAGTTGCAGGGTCTGGTAAATGAGTTTGGAACAGTGTGCGAAAAACGGAATTTGAAGGTAAATGCGGGGAAGAGCAAGGTTATGGTCTTCGAAAGGGGTGAAGTCACAGAGTGTGAGGTGAAGCTGAATGGTCAGGCTATGGAGATCGTCAACTCTTTTAAGTATCTGGGCAGTGTGTTGAGTAAAGATGGGACTATGGATGACGAAGTGCGGGAGAGGGTTGTAGGAGCGCTGAAAGCAGTAACTAGATATAGGGTGGTCAGTATGGAAGTGAAGAAGTCATTGCATGACATTGTGGTAATCCCGACACTGACTTACGGAAGCGAAGCATGGACGTTGGTTGAGAGACTCAGACCAAGAGTGAGAGCAGTGGAAATGAATTACTTAAGGAGTGCGTGCAGAGTTACATGGAGGGATAGACAGACTAATGGGGAAGTAAGAAGGTGGTGTGGTGTGGAGGTAGATGTGCTGGAAAGTGTGAAATGGAACAACTTGAGATGGTTCGGCCATATGGAACGTATGGAAAGCGAGAGAATGACTAAGATGATGTATGAGAGCGAGGTGGAGGGAAAGAGAGGGAGAAGTAGACCGAAAGAGAGGTGGAAGGATGGAGTGAGGAAGTATATGAACGAAGGCAGCGCTGGTTGGGGGGAGGGGCGTTGACTGACTGGGGACAGAGGTGCATGGGGGCGGTTCGTTCGTGGCCATCCCTTCGGGGATCACGGCGTCAGGCAATAGATAGATAGATAGATAGAAATATGCATCCAATTTCTTTCCATTTCTATCATTTGTTTTTATACTACAGCCACATTACACTGAGGCGAGGTGGCTAGCTTGTGTGTAGCGTATGAAGTCCATCTATGTATCTATTGCCAGACGCCTATACCCCAAGGAGGGTGCCAACAAATGAACCACCTTCATATGCTTCCATACGCCGAGGCAACTCATTCGATTATCTAGGTCGTTTCTGTTCACAGGGGAGGGTCGCTAAGCCTAACTGCCGATCAGTGTGTATAGCATGTGGGGGTGCATGTTGAATATTACTGTCTTGTTGGAGTTGCTGTGGTTGTGGGTGTAATATTTTCCTTAACACCGAGCCATTTTCCCATAACTGTGGCTCATTATATTTTTTCCAGAAGTGTACGATGAATGCCTACCGGTCTGAAGTTCGTCAATTTTACGATGCCTGCAACCAGTGGCTTGGTCAAAAGTTTAAGATACTGGACAGACCTCCATGAATCAGAGGGCACAGAATAAGACCAATATAAACTCCATTACTGTTAGTGGTAAATACTAGAGGTTTGCCATATTCTTAACCAGTCAATATGAGATGCTACATATTGTAAATGACATGAGTAGGCTACTGTAATGATATTCCAACACTTTTTGTAATTACTGTACCGCAGTATATATATCACATTGTCACCACCCATGGCATGGTCGGTAGCGTATCTAGTTGCTGATCGATGGGTCTGCAGTTTGATCCCACGCCGTGCCATTGGTAGAGGGCAAGAGTTTATGCAGCTCGGTCTAGCGATTTGTGGTAAATGTCCAGTTAAGTTCCTATACTAAGGGCACGCCCTAGCCCTGTCAATAAAGGGAGTACACGTCGTTAAAAATCGCATCATTAACTGGCTAGGAATATAGAACATTTATAGTAATTACACCAAAAATGATGGGACAAATTTGGGAATGCGGGCCTTAAACTGTGAATCTGACCTGGATACGAGTCCTTGTCAGCCTAGCGAACTGAAACTTTAATGTCAGATTTAAACTATGACATTTTCTTCGTCTTTTTCATTAGCTTGAGGGGGTATTTTTTCTGGACCCCCTTCTCCCTCACACTTAGCAAGTTAGCCCCATTAATATTTTAATTTAAAGATGTTCACCCCATTATCTTGGCTATTTTAAGACTTTTCATCTTATTTCTTCATCAATTTGAAGACCTTTTGTGCCATTTGGGTATCGATTATTTCCTGGCGAGTAATAGCAAATCTGCAATATGGGAAGAACCAGCCTTCAGCCAGGGCAGTTTTCAGCTGAAAAATGCTTAAATTTATCTGGGGGGTCTTGGGGTAATTTATTTTTATCTTGATGAAGGTCTAGGGATTAAAAATAAAATAATCTCCCCTTAAACAGATCACATGAGCTCCAATACTAGAACTCTTATAGAGCTGTAAATAATGGCATTAGAGAGATATTAGGCAACAAATTAATCTTTTAGTAAGAGCAAGAATAGAATGGTAGATACAATAGAATGGTAGACATTATAGAATGATAATAGGTATAAAATTGTATATAAAGAAATAAAAACAATAAGGCATAAAAGTATATAATGTTAAAGGTAAGGTTTGAAAGGGATTTAAACTAAGGCAAAAGGTGCATACGAGGGTAAAGGTAAGGTTTGGAGAGGGTTTAAACTAAGGCAAACATGGTATACTAGGGTAATGATAAGGTTTGGAGAGGGTTTAAACTAAGGCAAACATGGTATACTAGGGTAATGATAAGGTTTGGAGAGGGTTTAAACTAAGGCAAACATGGTATACTAGGGTAATGATAAGGTTTGGAGAGGGTTTAAACTAAGGCAAACATGGTATACTAGGGTAATGATAAGGTTTGGAGAGGGTTTAAACTAAGGCAACAATGGTATACTAGGGTAATGATAAGGTTTGGAGAGGGTTTAAACTAAGGCAAATGTGGTATACTAGGGTAATGACAAGGTTTGGAGAGGGTTTAAACTAAGGCAAAAATGGTATACTAGGGTAATGATAAGGTTTGGAGAGGGTTTAAACTAAGGTATATAAGGCTATACTAGATGATGCAGATTTTACCACCATACACTCCCTGCTGATTAGCAGGGCTAAAGGTGGGTGCCCTGATGATCAGGGACTTAAGTGAACACTAGCCACAGATTGTTAGACCGCACCGTCCACCACAGCACTGGTGTCTGCCAAACAGCACACTGGCTGGCCTGAGACTCAAACCGTCGACCTCACGGTGTGCAGGCGAGTGCTCTACCAACCGCGCTACGGCCTGTGGCTGTATACTAGGTTAAAGGTAAGGTCTCGAGAGGGATAAAAGGTAAAAAGATAATTGATTGGAGAGGGTTTTAATGAAGGCAAATAGGGAATACGAGGATAAAGGTAATGTTTGGAGATGGTGTAGACAGATCGCGGCTACAGGCAAGGTTTGGAGAGGGTATAAACTAAGGCATACAAGGAATACGAGGATAAACGTAATGTTTGGAGATGGCGTAGACTGGGCGCGGCTAGATCTTGTACCCACAGGTGGTACATTTTGGTTGCCGGCAACAGAAGAAGTACGCGATGACCCCCGGTAGGCAGCCCCAGGCACACAGGAACACGGCACAGATGTAGGTCCACACGCTAGGACTGTTCTTCATTCTACCTGCCTGCAAGAAAATTAAAATGTAAAACTTGTGATTTTGTATTTCATAATATTTTGTTTGCTAAATCTTTAACATGTTTTTTTCACATAAGGATTTGATAAGTTCTCTTGTCTGTATATTGTGCAGCTCCTGTTTTGGTTTGTTTGTTTTACAAGTTTTACATTTTAACTAAAAACAAACAACCAATACAGGAATTGCACAGGTGGACTCTCTCCTCGCGAGGAAGGGAGGATCCTGAAATCCATCCTTCTTAATCCTCCCTTCCTCGCGAGGACACAGATTCCACCTGGCCAGGCTGAGATGTGGGCACCATCCAGCTCTTCTGAGCTATCAGAAGAGACTGGATGACTCCGTCGACGACACCTGCCCGGGATGTAACACATCATCAAATCTGACGCCCCGCTTCCAGAGGAAGCACCCCAAAAGGGATGGCCATGGCAGAAACTGCCTCCAGGCTCCCAGACATCCCCCGACTGACCCACTCCACAGTGCCATTTCCACTAAGTGGGATGTAACACAGCAACCCATACCATTAAACACATCGTAGAAGACTGCATTTCACACAATCACTTATGCCAACAACATAATCTACACTCCTTGAGAGCCCTGTGGGAAAGCCTGACCGTAGCCATGGCCTTCCTTAGGGAATTGGGGCTGTTCGGCCAGGCAGCTTAGGGAACGACAACAACAACAGGAATCGCACCATATAAAGAACTAAGAACTCATCAAAATCAACATGTGGAAACAACGCACTGAAAAATTAGCAAAACAATACGAAGTATAAAAACACAAAATGCGAAAAAGTAAGTACATTTGTTGTTGTGGTTGTAGTTCCCCAGACTGTCTGGCCGAACAGTCCCGAGTCCAGCAGACCGAAGCAGCTCCAGATGCTCGGGCCCCCGAAGGGGCCAAGGTGAGATGCGATTGTCTCTCAAAGGGCAGCAGGGGAAGGGATCTCTAGCCCATGGGCTTGCACCCCAAGGTCCAATGCCCCCACTGTCCGCAGCCCCCCTTGCAGTGCCACCCAATCAGGCGATCTCGCCAGCACCTAGAAGCAAAAGTAGTACAGGAAAAGAGACAGACAGAAATGGCTAAGGTTGGGTAGAGGATGCCAAAACTCACTCTGGATAGGGCCAGCCCTCACCCGAGTAAGTACAGTTGTGAACAGGAATTACTGGACAAAATTTGAACGAACAATTATGATGCACAGACGAACTATTTTGATAAAAACTGGAGCCACATTGATCAGATTACTGGGATTTACAAGTTAGTGATCAGCATGCTATTTGTAACATTCAGAGGTGTTCAAGTATTGATGACCATGATTGTACATTTCACTTTTTGTCAATAAAATATATGACAAACAAATATAGCCAGTAATATAATAAAAATAATAATACAAATAATCTGATTTTTTGTTCTCATAAGCGCCAGCTCTTCTAAGGAATTCGCTAGCGCTCGCAACTCCATGAACAAAAATTATCACTAAAATCTGTAGTTTTGTCTCACAGTGCCCATATCAAGATCATCGCTTTTCAAAAAGAGAAAGGTCTTAAGCGGCCTTAAAACATTCAACAGAGGTCAACCGTCTCATGGACAGCGACAACCAAGGAGCCACGTAGGAAAACAACTGGTCGGAGAAGAATGACTGGTGTATAGCGGCTACAGCCATCGGTTCTTTGAGACGAAAAGGAGAATCCTCACTTCATAACACACCAGAATGCACTGATGGACACTTTAGCAAGATAACTAGGCTCATCATGCATGAGAACGTTAAAAGTCATGAGGTATAATTTAAATTATAATCTTGCCTCAACTGGCAGCCAGTGCAACACAATTATATATGGGGTAGTTGGAGTTCTAGGGGGAGGAGAAAATATAAGCCTTGCTGCCCTATTTAACACAGATTGAACCTACCTTAATAGATAATTAGGAAGACCAATCCATAGTGCATTACGATAATCGATATGAGAGAAAATCATGGTGTGACCCAATGTCAAAAGACAGGATCTGTCCAGAAACTGTCTCACAGAGTACAGTGGTGCACCAACTTTCGCTACATCTCGATTCGCGGATCACACTTTCGCAGCAGTGTCTAAATATTCCGCCGATTTTAATTTGGCGGTAAAAACTCGCATTTTCGCGCCCGAGCTTCGAAATTGAAGACCTATTCAGCAAGAGGATTCGGTAGAGGAAAAATAAATGTTTGTGTCGAAACACGACCCTATACCAGTATATAGTCACCCAACGACTATAACTAATCAATACACATACTGTACTTACAAATACTCAATAAAATTAGTTGTACAGTACAGTACTTACAAATAGCCTACCCATGTTGAACGTACAGTACCTAGCCTAGTCACCCAATGACCCAGAATTGCTAAACCAACTAAAACTGGAATTGGTACACATACTTACAGATATTCAATACTTTAATGAGTCTATAATGCTGATTAGCAAAGCATTATAATGGGTTACAATGCTTAGACATAAGGTTATAAGGTTAACCTGTCGCACCGCCATAGGCGCCATTTGCATTTGCACTGTTTTGGGTTCAAGCGGCGCCATGATGCCATCTAGTGGCCATAACTGAAACTGAAAGTCTTGGTTCAAATCATAGGCACATTTTTGCTTGAGTTTTGGCTTGAGCCAAAATGCCCCTCATAGCATCATATACGGTTGGAGCGTCAGTATCGTACCGTAACGCTAACTGAACTGTACCAAAACATTGCATAGGCCTATGGCGGCGGTTCAGTTTCTGTATAAGAACTGTAATTCACTATCATGCCTTGCTAATAAGCACTATAGACTCATTAAAATATTGAGTACCTGTAAGTAAGTGTACCATTTCTAGTTTTAGTTGGTGTAGCAATTCTGGGTCATTGGTTGACTAGGTTTGTTCAACTTGGGAGTGAGTTTTCGTACATGCCAGGTCCCTATTAAATTAAATCCTATTACCTCAATGCCCCAACTTTCGCTAATCGCACTTTCGGCGGTCTCTATTGGCCGCGAAAATTGGTGCACCACTCTATAGATTTCTAATGAGAAGGTTGCATTTCTTAACCACTCTATTAATATGTTCGGCGTAGTTTAATTTGGGGTAAAAATATACTCCCAAATTTTGAACGGAACCAAACAGGCAGTAGCTTGCACTTTTCTTCATTGGACCTTTTTCCAAGCAAATGCAATTTCTTACTATAAATATGCTTAGCTTAATTAACCCTTTTAAGCACCAGGGGCTGCCATTCAGTATTCAGAAATATAATTTTCTTAATCTCTAAATGACCTCTCCAAAACTAGTTTTCTGCCCACAACTCGCTCAAAAACAACTGCAGAGGTTGAAGTACATAGACTAGAGATTTAAAAACAAACATTATAAGTATCATACAAAGGACACAAATCGCGTCCTTGTGCGCAACAGGGTAAATATTCAACCTGTATGTATTATAATACAGTACAGTATATATATTCAATTACAAAAAGTACAAGCTGTCAAACGAAGGACTACAGTACAGTATTTGAATCCAGCCCTTAACCAGAGTTTCTTTCTTTTATTAATTAGTTTTATTGTTTTTATTATTTATGCAAATTTATTTATTTACAGATGACATTATGTCTCTGGATGTGACAAAAGAGCATAAAAACAATGCAAGCATATGTAAATTTTCCTGAATGTCTTCTCATATTAATTCTAATCTTAAAACCAAACTGTCTCCCTTTTACACCCTGCCGTACAATAAAACTCCTCTCTTCAGGTACTAGGGTTCCAGACTGGGTACTGGTATCCATATCATCCGGGGACCACAACGACAACTCAGAACATACTGATAGGATCAATTCGACTGCTCGGTTCTGTCAATAACAGCCATGAGCTGACCATGGCCACTGACCACAATTGGCCATATTGGCATCAGGTCAAATTCAGATGACACTTGCTCTAGTTTGCTCGCATGGCAGAGAGATGTGTTCCACTGAGCGTGATTGCTATTATTATAAGTACAGTACTGTAATGAGAATGGCAGTGGTGTCTCCATCTCTGCAAATGTTGCCGACAACGTCAACGTTTACAATACCTGCTGAAGAGGGTGTCTACTAAATCAAAGCTTAGCAAGGGCAAAAGTTTACTTAGTGAAATACACATATCAACTATAGTATATCTATCAAATGTTGGCAAGGGTAAAAAGCAGCATTGTGAAATACCTGTAACATATAGCAAGTGTTACGTAACTTTCAAATGTTAGCGAGGGTAAATGGCAGCTTTGTGAAATACACATAGCAATTGTATTCCGTTATGTATGTATGTACAGTATACAGTATGTATGTATATGTATGTATGTACAGTATATGTATGTACAGTGTATGTATGTACAGTATATGTATGTACAGTGTATGTATGTACAGTATATGTATGTACAGTGTATGTATGTACAGTATATGTATGTACAGTGTATGTATGTACAGTATGTATGTACAGTATATGTATGTACAGTGTATGTATGTACAGTATATGTATGTACAGTGTATGTATGTACAGTATATGTATGTACAGTGTATGTATGTACAGTATATGTATGTACAGTGTATGTATGTACAGTATATGTATGTACAGTGTATGTATGTACAGTATATGTATGTATATGCTCAGGCCCAATCCCCACTTTTCCTTTTTTTTTTTTTTTTTTCTATTTTACTCTATTTTATTATTTGTTTTGTTTTTATTTTCTTGGGGGTGGCCGACTCAAGACAGAGCAAGAACAGGAAAACACAAAACACAAGACAGAACAACGAACAAACACAGACAAAACACAAAATTCACACACATCTAGGTCACCCAAGAGAAGACCCAGAGACCAGGGTCACAAAGGTCGCTCCAGCACTCCCCCGGCCCCTGATCACCCGGAGAGGCTCCGATCTCGGCAGGCAGACATGCAGCGGAGCCAAAGCCACAAGCCCGCCCACCACACTTCCAGGCACACCCTTCTTATTAATCGTCTCCCCAGGCCAGGTGCCTGATGGACTATTATCTAGTCCAACTTGCGCCGACCCCTTCCCCCAAATGACCACGTGTTCACTCAACTATTCACAAGCATTCTCCATTTATTCCTGTTTATTACCACTTCCTTTGCCTGATCTATAGTCATTCCTCTATCATCCAAAGCTTGTCTTACACAGTCTCTCCATCTCAATGGGGGTCTTCCTGCCCTTCTATCTCCCCTTGTATCTGACTCAGATATTCTCTTTGTAAGCGTTTCATCTCTCATTCGTTCAACATGACCATACCAGCTCAGCACCCTTCTGTCCACTCTGGCTGACAAATGTTCCTGTTGCCCCACTCTCCTACGTATCTCTTCATTCCTCAATCCGTCTCTATGAGTAACTCCACACATAATCCTCAAGCAGCTCAACTCCATCACATCCAGCTTTCTTCTCTCCATTTTCTTCAGAGACCATGTCTCAGCCCCATACATCACTGTTGGCACCACAATTCCTTGATACATTGCACTTTTTACATTCATTCCGAGATTTCTCATCTTCCACATACTTCCCATTGCTCCGAAAACCTTCCTTTCTTCACACACTCTCTGTTTTACCTCCATTTCCATACCTCCACACCTGCTTATCGTTCCTTCTAGATATTTAAACACTCTACTTGTTCCAATATTTCCCCATCCAGCCTCACATCTAGATTCACCCTACGATCACCTCTATTACACACCATTACTTTACTTTTATTGACGTTCACCTTCAGTTTCCTCCTCCCACAAAACACTCCAAACTCTTTGACTACCCGCTGTAATTTCTCCTCAGAATCCGCCACCAATGCTGTGTCATCAGCGAACAGCAACTGATTCAACTCCCAATCTCTACCATTCTTTCCTACTAAACCCAATCCTCTTCCCATAGTTCTCATTTTCACCTCCCTCACCACACCATCCATAAACATATTAAACAGCCATGGTGACAATACACAACCCTGTCGCAAACCTACCTTTACCTCAAACCATTCACTCAACTCACCATTTCCTATTCTAACACAATGCTCTGCTCCTTTCATAAAAACTCTTAACTGCTTTTAACAAATTTCCTCCAATTTCATAAATCCTTAACACCTTCCACATTGCTTCATGATCCACACGATCATACACTTTTTCCAAATCCATAAAAGCCCAAAATATCTCCTTATGCTTCTCTAAATACGTTTCGCATAACGGTCTTACTGCACACATCTGATCCACGCCCCCTCTTCCCCTCCTAAAACAGCACTGTTCTTCTCCTATTGCCACTTCCGTACACTTTACTATCTTCTCTATCAACACCCTGCCATACAGCTCTCCAACCACTGATAATAAACTAATACCTCTATAACTTGAACACTCCTGCCGATCTCCCTTCCCTTGTACAACGGCACAATACATGCACTCTTCCAGTCTATTGGTACCCTTGACATCACAAAGCACACATTGAAAAGTCTCACCAACCAATCTATTATCACATCTCCACCCTTCTTTATTACTCCACAGCAATACCATCCAAACCTGCTTTTCCCGCTTTCATTTGTTTCACTGCTTCTTTCACCTCATTTTCCTCAATCCTTTCATTCATTCCCTGCCACCTGGGTGGCCTGGGTAACCTATCTCCATCAACCACTGCTTCTCTTCCATCTCTTGCATTTAGCAAAGATTCAAAATACTCGGCATATCTTTTCCTTACTTCAACTGGTTCCACTAGTAATTCTCCATTTGCATCTTTCACCGACTCTTCCCTCTTTTGTCCTCCTTTCCTTACTCTATTTACCTCCTGCCAGAACATCTTTCGTTCTTCAAAATTCTCACTCAACCTTTGACCCCACCTATCGTTTGCATCATTTTTCGCTTCTCTAATTTTCCGTTTTCCCTCTCTCCTTTTCTCCTTGTACCTCTCCCATACCTCAACACTACCATCCTGTAAAACCCTCTCAAAACACTGTCTCTTCTCCTCAACTGCCTTTTTCATTGTATCATTCCACCACTTGCTTCCCTTCCTGATACCTCTGCTTCCTACTTTCCTTTTGCCACATACTACCTCTGCACTTGCTTTCACTCCCTCCGTAAACTGTTCCCATTCAACCTCTACTCCTCTCTCTTCCATCTCTCTAACTTCCATCCACTTTTCATTTAGTCTTTCCTTGTACTCCCTCTCTTTTGTACTCTTCTCTAACTCACTAACTTTTATTACCTCTCTTACTTCACGCTTGTCTCTCATTCTCCTGTAACTCCTAACTCTTAGCTTTCCCTCCACCAGGTAATGATCCGACATACCCTCTGCCTCACCTCTCATCACATTCACATCCAGCAGTCTACACAATCTTTCCCTTGTCACCATGTATACGCCTTTGTTTGAAGAACGTATTACCTACACTCAATCGGCCGTTTTACATACATAAAAGTCTAAAGACTGTTTGTCCACAGAGCGCGTGGTTATGTTACTATCACATGTTAGTAAGGGTAAAAGGTTGCTTAGGTAAATACATATGGCACCTGTATGTCATTACGTTACTATCAAATGTTAGTAAGGGTAAAAGTTAGCTTAGGTAAATAAATATAGCAAATGTATGACGTCACGTTACTACCCAAATGTTAGTAAGGGTAAAAGGTAGCGTAGTGAAATATACATAGTAATTGTATACCGATACCGGGATGTAACTATCAAATGTTAGAAGGGTAATACAGGATAATTCCGCCACAGGGTAATTTCACCGTGATAGCAGTACAGTAATTCCAATTACAGGCACATGACACCGAAACTATAGCATGGATTCGGCTGCCTTTGGTATTAGGTCTTAGAGGAATGCCCACCTAATAAGGTATAGTGAGTACTGGACTGTAATAACATTAAGGGGGTAGTGATGTTTTTTGGTCTATACTGTATATTGGTTTATTAATACAATTTTGAGTTTCCTCGCTAGACCTCCATCAAGCTTAGAACCCCCCCCCCTAGAAACACTTTCAAGATAAATTTCAAATTTGTACTGTACATTTTGTCTTCTAAAATTAGATGCTCGCGATATATCGACACCTAAAGGGCACAAGAGGTCTTAATATTAATAAATATAGGCGAAAGGTCTCAAAATAGTTAGCGAGCCTGTAATTTTAGAAGCAACTGGCCTTCGGCCGGGACATTTTTCTACCGAAAATGTTTACAAATTTATCTTCAAAGGGGTTCTAGGGTGTGATCTGTTTAAGCTTAATGGAGGTCTAGCGAAGAAACTCAAAAACATTTTAGTAAGTAAATACATGGACCAAAAACCAAGCAGTACCCCCTTAAGCCTAGTTATAAATAATGAGTGTATGATGTGTAGTGTGGTATTATAACAATAAAAGCAATTAATCATTGTTTTGTCTTTTTAGTTTTAATATGTCACAGCAAAATTACCCCATCACACAGGGTAATATCGCCGATAGACACGCATTTAAAAAACATCTGTGGCATGGCCCAAATTTTGTTTTAATATTTTCTATGTGAGTGAGGGAGACGAAAGGCAAAACTGCCTGTAGCGAGTGCCTACCCCAGAGATGAAAGAGTTACAGGGCCAAAATCAAGGGACGTTCGAGCCAAAATGCCTAGACTCACAAAGTTTGAAGCAATTTAAGTCATAGGAAGTTGGAAATACTGATTCTGGGAAAGAGTTCAGAGCTCAGCAGTTGAGTAGAAGAAAGACTGAGAATAGGTGTATAGGTATTTTTCAACAGAAAGGCTGAATGTATATACAGAATACAGCAATATATATTTCAAAATTCCATATGTGGTGGTTTGTATTTAGCGAAAACCACTGTTAGTGACCAAATTACCCCGATTTACTCTAAGGGTAAGCTTAGGTTAGTTATGTACAGCAGATTAACCAGACCACTGAGCTCCATACGGAACTCCCATAGATCTGGCGGTAAGCTTAGGTAAATACATATAGTGACGTACCTTACAGACGGTGCACAGACCAGGGGCTAGACGACCCTGCTCCCCAACTACCACCACAGGAGACGGTGCTGCTGCCGGGGGAGCGGTCTGGTCTATTACCACAGATTGACTAACAGAGGGCTGTGCGGGGGCTGGGTAAGGCTGTGCGGGGGCTGGGTAAGGCTGTCCGGGGGCTGGGTAAGGCTGTCCGGGGGCTGGGTAAGGCTGTCCGGGGGCTGGGTAAGGCTGTCCGGGGGCTGGGTAAGGCTGTCCGGGAGCTGGGTAAGGCTGTCCAGGAGCTGCGTAGGGCTGGGGAGGGGGCTGGCCAGGTGCTACATATGGCTGGGGAGGGTAGGGTTGCATAGGTGGGGGCTGATCAGAGTATGGCGGCGGAGCGGAGGGGTAGATGGGAGTTTGAGCCGCACCACCCTGTAGTTGCTGCTGTTGGGCGAACATGGCCGCCTTGTCCATCCCCGCACCTCCCTGCATCATGGGGGCCGAGGGGGGTGCTGACGGGGAGGTGGAGGGCGGAGCTGTTGGTACCTGAGGGATGGACCCATAAAACCAGTCAAATGAGAGACTATTCAAAATATACCCTAAAAATTAGTAACTTCTCTTTAGTCATTATTATTATCATATACTGTACGAAGCTAAAGTTATAATTTACAGTTCTTATGTCTTTGAAAATTATGTACAGTATGTATGTATATACTCAGGCACATGCCCCATGACCTAGATGTGTTCATTGTTTTGTGTTGTGTTTAGGGTTGTCCCTATTCTGTCTTTGTCTTCAGTCTGAGTGAAGTGTAGTTGATAAGAGAATGACTGAGTGAAGTGTAGTTGATAAGAGAATGACTGTGAGGATGACTAGGTGAAGTGAAGTTGATAAGAGAATGACTGAGTGAAGTGTAGTTAATAAGAGAATGACTGTGAGGATGACTAGGTGAAGTGAAGTTGATAAGAGAATGACTGAGTGAAGTGTAGTTAATAAGAGAATGACTGTGAGGATGACTGAGTGAAGTGAAGTTGATAAGAGAATGACTGTGAGGATGACTGGGTGAAGTGTATTCTTGGTACAGTATGGTATATATGTTAGCGGAGGGAAGGAAGACAGTTGGTAGACCTAAGAAGACCTAGTACGAGGTCCTGCGGAGGCCTGTAAGGTGTCAAATCAGGACAATTTGGCTTTAAGACTGGAATGAATATGAAAAGGAATGCAGAAATTCTCACATATTATATTATTCTGATCATTTCATTACTTCCAAAGAATTTATAAGAACTGTAAAACAAAACTAAGTTTGTATACAAAATAATAATTACTAAAAAGGAAGGGAAATTAATCACGACCTGATATCATGATCTACCAGTGAGATTGTTATTTGAGTCAGCGCATCGGGTACGCCTGACCAAGAGATTGTTCTGACTATCTTTCAGGCTGTTTATAGGCTGTTTATCTCTAACACATACAACTAACAATGTGTCACTTCCTGGTTGCAGGTTTGTTACACATATGTGTTTATATAGTGAATATATAGGTTATATACAGTATACAGTTATAGGAACGCATGTGATCTCTCTTGGAAAGATCATATTACCACTCCTGCTAAAACAGCTTCCCAAAAGTTGGGTGTGCTCAACCGCCTCCAGGGGTTCTTTACCTCTGCACAGCTTCTTGCTCTGTACAGGGGCACCATGCTTCTATGTATTGAGTAATGTTTGCGTGTAAGGGGAGGATCCTCTCACACAGCACTTTAACACCCAAAAATCGGGGCCGTTTGTAACATCACCTACCTGCCAAGCGGGCATATTTATGGATAACGAGCTTCATTCCATGCATAAACAAGAGCCAGAGCGTAATACAATTATGTATCCGTGAAAGGGCGATAATAGAGCTTTCCAATGACACCTGAATCATCCTTGTACGACCACGGGTTATCCTATAGCGATCGCATAACCGGAGGTGAAATTACCCTAAATAAGTTAATTTCCTCAGTGTTTTCCTTATATCGCGAGCCCGTGTGTGTGTAGGGAGCCGGAGGTAGTCATAGAACCTGCCCAGTGGTGGTGCCGAGCAGTCAGACCCCGCCTATTGTCCTCCCAACGCACATACTCTCTCTCATAGCCCCTCTCTCGCTAATACAATAATTATAATCAGTGTTCCTCAGAGCTCGCTCAGTGTATACTACCTCCTCTACGTAGAGTATGTAGCACCTGACTTGCAAGACAATCTCACCCCTAGTCTGTGCAATTCTCCAACCCAAGAGTGAAACAATATTCCCAATCTTTCTCCTATTCAATAGCCGAGTTCTGGAACTATCTCTCCTTCATCCCATGACTTGAATTGCTTCAAACTTCGTGTGTCCAGGCATTTTGGCTTGTACATTCCTTGATTCTGGCCATGTCACTTTTTCAACTCTGGCAGTCACAGGCATTTCGCCTTTTGTCTCCCTCATCCACATAAAACAAAAAATAATAAAATGTACGATATACTACATAATATAGATATGAATTAGTACTGTATTGTACAGTATATCATTGTAAGTGAACAATAAACATGTGTGGAACAGCTGAGAGCTGTTACACCCTTATCTCTCTCTGATGTTCATATGCTAAATTACAAAATAATAATAATACCACTTGTATTACTAAAATCATGCCATAAGTTCGGTACCGGTATTATAACTTACGATAGATTAGTAATTCTGAGTATGAGTACGATAAGACATAATTAAACATCGTGTTAATTCAATAGTTTGTTGTTGCTGTTGTTCCCTAAGCTGCCTGGCCGAACAGCCCCGAGTCTCTAAGGAAGGCCATGGCCATGATCGGGCTTTCCCACAGAGCTCTCAAGGAGTGTAGATTGTGTTGTTGGCGTAAGTGGTTGTGTGAAATGCAGTCTTCTATGATGTGTTTAATAGTATGGGGTGCTGTGTTACAACCTGGATAGGAGTCGACGACGGAGTCATCCAGTCTCTTCTGATAGCTCAGAAGGGCTGGATGGTGTCTGCATCTCAGCCTGGCCAGGTGGACTCTGTCCTCGCGAGGAAGGGAGGATTCAGAAGGATGGATTTCGGGAGGTCGTGCCTGCAGCTGCGTGTTGTCTATGAGTGAGTGGATGGAACGGCGAGAGATATGAGTATGGATGTGCTTCTGGAAGCTGGTTTGGGGTGGGCAGGGAGGGAGAGAAGATAGTATTTGTGTGTGATAGCGTGTGCTGGGTGCTGTTTTAATATTTCTTGGTGTCTGTGCATGTGTTGCCATGTAGTGTAGTGGGTGGTGTTGGTTCGTGGAGGCTGCTGCCAGGAATTGAGTGCATCTCATAAGAACATAAGAACATAAGAAAATGGGAGTCTGCAGAAAGCCGATTGGCCTAAGCAAGGCAGATCCCTGTCCCACACAACCCCAATTCATTACAAAGCCCAATTATAGGCTTCACACTCTAATACCCTGAGGATCATCTTACCAAAACGGTTAGAGATTATCGCAGGATTATGGAGGTCTGCAGAGCGCTGATTGGCCCAACCCGGCTGATCCCCCTTCACACCCAACCCTTCTCGTCCATATGCTTATCCAATTTTATCTTAAAGCTCCCTACAGTTTTAGATCCCACTATAGCACTTGGTAGTCCATTCCACCCGTCTACAACTCTGTTACCAAACCAATACTTGCCTATATCTTTTCTGAAACGAAATTTATCTAATTTGAAACCATTGGTACGAGTTCTTTCGGTATCACTGAGCTTTAGTACATTTGCCATATCCCCTTTGTTAATCCCACTAACCCACTTGAACACCTCTATCATATCCCCTCTAACTCTGCGTCTCTCTAACGAATGTAAACCTAATTTCTTCAACCTTTCTTCATACGAAAAATTTCTAATATTATGGATCATTTTTGTCATTCTACGCTGTACTCTCTCCAATGAATCTATGTCCATTCTGTAATAAGGACACCAAAATTGGACAGCATAATCCATATGGGGTCTCACTAATGACAAGTAAAGTTTTAAGATAACATCAGCAGTTCTGTTACTCACACTCCTAGAGATGAACCCGAGAATCCTGTTTGCCTTATTACGAACGCTTATACACTGTTTTCTAGGCTTCAAATCATTGCTAACAAACACACCTAGATCTTTCTCGCAGTCTGAATTTTCTAATTCTAAATTAGCTAGTTTATATTTAACATTTGTTTGCATCTTCCCTATCTTTAATACCTTGCATTTGTCAATGTTAAACTTCATCTGCCAATTTACTGACCATTCATGTAAGGTATCTAGATCCCTTTGGAGGCACTCTATATCGCTATCTGAATCAATTGATTTCCCTATTTTAGTATCGTCTGCGAATTTACTTATCCTACTAGTTATACCTAAATCTAGGTCATTTATGTATATAAGAAACAACAGGGGACCTAATACCGATCCCTGGGGGACACCACTTTTGACTGCTCCCCATTCTGACTTGGTACCATTTATGCTGACTCTCTGCTTCCTACCAATTAGCCATGACCTAATCCATCCTAACAACGCCCCACCTATTCCATGTGCCTCAACCTTTCTCATCAATCTCTCATGAGGGACTCTGTCGAAAGCTTTACTGAAATCTAAATATATAATAGCATATGACTTGTCATTATCTACTGCTTCATATACCTCTGAGAAAAAACTAAGCAAATTAGTAAGGCAAGACCGTCCCTGAGTGAATCCATGCTGAGAAGAATTGATTAAGTTAAATGTTTCTAAGTGGTTTCTCATTTTCCTAGCAATAATTGACTCTAGTAGTTTTCCTATGATTGAAGTGAGACTAATGGGACGGTAATTGGATGCTATTGATGGTCTTTGACTTTGAGGACTTTGGTTTCTTGATGTAGGTGATCTGTAGGTGAAGTAGCTTTTCAGCCTGTGATGATTTTTAGGGCTTTATTTTGAATAGTCTGTAAGGTCTTATGATGTGTTTCAGCTAGGTTAGAAGCCCAGGCCGGGCTAGTGTATTCCATCACTGATCTTATGTATTGTTTGTAAACTGTCAATAGTTTGGAATGCCTCTCACATCCCCTTAACTTGAGTTGGCCAGGTGGTGGCCTCAGTTTTTTCATTAAATTTGTTTTAATTATATTTAATATTTTTATGCTAAACGAACTGTAATTATTCACATACAGTATTGTGGTTCTGATTTGCTATATTTTGTTTTAAGTGGTTTGTTTGTTGTGTTCAGCATGTTTTTTCAGTAAAGTTATTGAGTTTCATTTATTTAATAGGTCTATACTGTAGGATATTTGCATGAAATTGTACTGTCTTGATCATAATGACGTTTCCAAAGATATACTGGTAAAAAAAAAAAAATCTTGTGGAGGATGGAGACAAAAGGTAAAACTGCCCGTCACGAGTCCCTCCCCTAGAGTTGAAAGAGTGACAGCGCCAAAATCAAGGAATGTTTGAGCCAAAATGCCTGGACACACAGAGTTTGAAGCAATGTAAGTCATAGGATGAAGGAAAGATGAGTTCAGGGAGAGAGTTCCAGAGCTCAGCTGTTGAATAGAAGAAAGACTGGGAATATCGGTTCATTCTTGAGTTGGAGAGTTGCATATAGTATGGGTGAAATTGTGTTACAAGACGGGTACTACGTACTCTACATAAAGGGGGTGAGAGAGCTCTGAGGAGCATTGATTATTGTGATTATTGTAAGAGCGGCAGAATAGTGAGAGAGAGACTGCAGAGAATCGGTAAGTGGACGCGAGTTAATGATACGAATGGCTTTCTTTACTACTTTGTCTAAAAGTGATGTGTGAGAGGAGCCTCCCTACACGTGTGAACAGTACTTGTAAAGCATATCTTTAAATGCATATACCGATATGTAGAACAGCCTTCCAACAAATACCAATGAAACTAAACACATCAATGAGAACTTTGCATATTCATTACTGCTTGGGATACGTTTTTAAGTTCTTAATAGGCATCTGAAAAATATATAATTGCAAAAACAATGCAACATTATATGAATTTTCCTGTACTTCTTCTCATATTCATTCCACATCTAAGGGGGTAGTGGTTAGTTTTTGGTCTATTTATTTGTTTTATAGTTTCCTCGTTAGACCTCTATCAAGCATAACAAAAATAACCCCCTACAAGATAAATTTGTGCATATTTCGGTAGAAAAATGTCCTGGGCGAAGGCTGGTTCTTCCTAAAATTACAGATTCGATATCTTTCTCGCAAGGAAATAATCGACACCTGAAAGGTATAAAAGGTCTTTATATTGACAAAGACATGGAGCGAAAGGTCTTAAAACCACCAAACTAATGGAACTAACATCTTAAAATCCCAAAGATAATAGGACTAAACATTCGGAAGAAAAAGCAACTACATCACCCTTAAATTAAATTGCCCCGGCTTGAAACTCTGGACAGATTATACCATGCCGTGGGAGTCGGGGACTGACTTACCTGTGAGAAACCGATTTGAGCCATACTGAAGGTACCACCTAAGAACACCCGGAACACCTATAGGCTACGGTCACGCTTCTGATTGGTCTGAAAGTATACAGTAATTAATAGTTGGGTAGCATTGAAGATTCCTTTATCAGCCTTATTTACCTCATTTAAGTGTTACGACCGAGGCTACGAATAAAACAAGGGGACTTAATGATTGGACTAGTAATAGGGCACTATGCAACAACGGTACGCTAGATCCAAACCCCTGAACTTATATGCCGGCGAACAAAACACCTATACCCTCCAGAGTTAATCGGTGATAACGGGGTATCCTTAACTGGGCATAAATGTACTCTACTTCAGGCTAACCCACACTGGTATAGCCTGATAACACACAGGATGCAAGTTACGTTAAAATGCATAAACAAGAATCTAGGGAAAGATCAATTAAATCACTGCAAGATTTAATTCAATAAAAAGATGCTTTAATACAGTTACTCTAAACAACAATAAACTCTTCACTCCTATCTGAAAGCAAGTGAAGTATAGTCCTACAGCATAGACCTGGAAACTTCTGAAGAAAGTCTGATGCTCATAAGATGCTCGTATCTTAACTATAAATACAGGCAGGAGGCAGGACACCACACGTGTAAAGCGAATACACAAAAAGATAGGACAGATAATGTTAACTGACACGAGAATACTATAAATGCGCAACGGTAGTAATGTTCGACACCGAAAGAAGTACTTCCTTATCAACGAAACAGTCTACTATGGTTGTGCAACTCAACAACAACCTAGACTAATAAATGCTTGTGAATAATAATGCATACATATCAAAAGAGCTTATGTCCTAACTTGTGTCTGCTAAGTGAATAAAGTCTAGCTGGGATATCAAGGTTAGGAAACTGTGGCTGAGCAAGACAGGCTCATAGCCTAGCGTTGTCCTTAAGGCAGTATGATTAAAGTTACGTTAATGACGGGGATGCTCTCTTGGTAAACCCAGATCTCACGTATCTGGCTCTACCCTGGCGATCCCTCAAAATTCAAGCAAAGAGGCAGCACTGTGTTATAAGGTAGTAGGCTAATGCCCTCTTACAACACGATGCTGCACTCGAAAAAGGCACAACCAAAAGGACGACCTAGGCTACCACAGAGACCGTCGAAGTCGTGTAGGTATAAGCGAACCGTACACAGATCGGTGACAACGATAACAGAAACCCTATCCCAGTCTAGCGTTAAATAACCCAGCAGAGCACTACTGATAATGAGGGAGACACACACGAAGAGTCATCAAACCTCCATAAACTAAGGACATTGAGGGAGACACACACAGAGTCATCAAACCTCCATAGACTAAGAAACCGTATAGCCTATTCTAATACATGTAAATATCTCTGAGAGCGACGCACACAATACGATGGGCCGATATGAAATCGTGTACAGAACCCAAAGGGAGTGCTGTGATGTTAAAAGATTAGAGGAATGAAAGAGAAGAAGTAGAGTGAGAGAGACAGTATCAGAATGGTGGGGATAAGGGGGACAGTTGTAAAAAGGGTATTAGTAATTCGCGTCCCTAGCCTGCTCTGAAGAAGGACGCTCCCATGGACCCTCGTGCAGGAGGTTAGTTCCACAGGACCCCGCAAAGGCGCGATGGTCGGCCAATGACGAGCCGAGACGTCACAAGACAGCAGGTGTCATATGACACAGCGCCCGCTCCTACAGATGCTCACTACCATCTCGCTCTAAAAAGTCTCTCGCTTCCCACGCTGGTACTTTCATCACTACTATTGATATAAAATACAACCCGTTGTCACAGACGAAAACAAAGACCACCAATGGACTGTCTGTGACAATACGAGTACTAGGAAAGAAAGAACAACCTTCTCTGATAACTGTAGCCCATTTCAATGTCCCTGGTGAGCGCTAGTGGCTACTGGGAGGCGATTCTGCCAACGCTGGTAGGCGTCACATAAGGAATATAGTGTTTTATTGTCGTTTATCAAGTTTTGAGTGGAGGATCATTTGCATTACTGGTACCTTCCCTAACTTAGTGTCCAAGGTTGCGGGCTGCTTCCCAACACCCCCCCACTAACTATCCTAACTGGCATGTTTTGTCATTACCCTAACCTAACATCCACAGAGTTAAGGGAGACTGGACTGGACTGCTTATTTTCGGCAATTGTCATATCCCACCCTACTAGTGAGGGCTATGTCTTGAAGTCGTTAGAATGTGCATTATTGTATCTCTTTCACTCTTCTATTGCTATTACAACAATCAGTGTTCTTCAGACCTCTCAGTGCTCTCCCTTGCAGCGAGTGCGAGGCACCTGCCTTTAACCACAGTCCCACTCTTATTCTGTCAAACTCTCCAACCCAAGAATTGACAAATTTTCTCAGTCTTTCTTCTACTCAACTAGTAAACTCTGGAATTCTCTCCCTCAATAAATCTTTCCTTTATCCAATTATGACAAACTGCTTTAAACTTTGTGTGTCCAGGAATTTTGACCATAACGTCCCTTCAATTTGTCTCTGTCACTCTTTTAACTCTGGGGGAGACACTCATTACAGACAATCTGCCTTTTGTCTCTTTTATACACAGACAAAAAAATATGAAATCAAATGATGGTCCTTGGTATAACACAAGAGTATTCTACTCCTCTACTACTCTTCGATTACGGGATTCATGCCTTATGGATTTAATTTACTGTGCTTAATATTTATTTGGAATAGGTTAATTGAAAGGCACATTCTTAAAGAAACTTTCGAATGTCACGACTCAACTGATCAAAATAATGAGCTAGGCTATAAAACTTAACAATGATATTGAAGGAGACTATTGCGGCGCTATTCACACGCGGCCACGCCCATTGCGTATATTTTGACCCCGTTTCCCTAAATTATCCCAAGGCCATCAGTTAATGGGCCCCCTGCTGGCAATTTATATAATGATGAAAATAAGTCCTTGGGGGAAGGAATATAATGGTTGTGACCAAGAGCATGCGAACCACGGCGAAAGGCTCCTTCAACGTTACCAACTTAACTACCGGTACCGTAATTGAATGCCCAAATCATACTTAGAGTGACACAACTAGGCCTACATAATATTAGGTGAAAATAACAGAACATCTTGGAGTAAACAAACCGCAGCAATCTTTACTCTCAGGCCTCAGCTATGCCAACTCACCGATCACCACGTTTAGCGATAGTAATATTAATGCTTACATGGGCCATGGCCTAATAGCCTATGTGAGCGAAACTCGTTCTGAAGCTTACCTAGGCTATTAAGCCTAGCCTAAACTGGCGGTACTTATTACCGAAACTACCACTAATTATTTCTCAATATTTAAAGGCTATTATAGAATAAGGATTTTGCAAAGATCATATTAAAATGTGTTTCAACCTCCGGAGATACATTTTGGATTATTTTTATTTTAACCCTTTGTCTAGCGTTTTTTTTTTGGCTTATTTGGGCATATTCAGGCCCTCCTGAATGATAAATCAAGTATCTGCATGAAAAGAAATGTATTCAGCAAAAAACTAGGCGCTAAATGCTTCAAAATGAGACCAGAACGAGCTACGTAGCGCTCGTGGTTCTCATACAGTGATACCAGTAACATGGGAGTATAGCGTATAGCGGCATATTTTTCCCAGCTATGCTCACTACTGGCTACACTGCCGGCCTCTCGAGAACACAGGGAACATGAGTTAACCCTTTGGCGCACGATGACTCGTTCAGTCATTAAACATAAAAATATTCGCCAAAAATTTAGTGTTTGTCTGACGCGCGTCATATTTGGCATAGATATTAAGTATTAAGTCTAGTTCAAAGCGTACAATTGGCAACCCCCTCAGTTTAACGGTTTACTCACAGCTGGCTGGGAAGTGAGCAGAGTACAGCTCGGTCTGTTTTTCGATACTTTCACGTTTATTCGTGTATCTCAGTAACTATTTGGTTTATAGTAATTCTGATGTTACCAGTGGAATCCTCATTAAATTCCGCTTCCATATGTGTATGCAAATTAAAAATTTTGTGGGCAAAATTTTGAGCTAGCGCGACTTGGAGATAAGGTATTTCAATTTGTTTTTACAATTCTTATTTCGGAGTGCCCCAATGTGGTTGTTTTGTATTTATTCTATGTTTTTATTTGCTTATCTTCAATTTCAATCAATAACGAAGCCGATGGTACCTCATTAATCCAAATACAAGGATTTTTTGGTGGATAAAAACGTCACGGAAACAAATTATCGCCGGGCACAAAACTGGCTCTGAGTGAGCTGAGATATACTTAGGGAGTGGGAAAAAACTTTGATTGGAAACTATACGTGCGCCAAAGGGTTAAGGGGCGACGGTAAGCCCTGGGAGTCGGCTGTCTGGCCCGCTGCACTCCCGGCCATTTGCACTTGATTTTAACCCTTTAAAAGCCTTAATAATGCTCCTAACTTGCTGAAAATTGGAGGCGGACTTAAGTCCGGCCCTGATCTTTAACCCTTCCTACCCGGTCTGCCTTAGGTAAGGACAGCTCGAAAGAAGGGCCGCTACCCGGTATGCCTTACCTAAGGCAGCAGCTTAATAGCCTAATTAAGCTTGGTCTGAACGCCGTGCATACGACGTATGTCAACAAACCCAAGCGTTCGTTACCGCACCTCCGAAAACAAGAAGGAGAAGACTCCTCAATGTTATTGTTCTGACATCATGCCGAAATTAGTGTCTGAAAAGCCCCCATATTGGCAACATCTCTGCAATATTGGCTCCACTGAAATCGTCATCACAACTGAACCAGTTGACTTACAGAGCTCTACTCAACGCCAAAATACAGATTGAAAACCGCACTACAATTATAGATGAGTGGGAAAGTTCTAGCAGTGAAAATAAACATAAATACGGTAGCCTAGGCCTAGACGTTTTTCAGCCATTTCGCCCGGGTAGGGGCGACCGTCATTGGGTAAGACAGCCCGGGTAGGAAGGGTTAAGGGTTAATACCACGAATTTGAATTTTTCAAGTATTTTTTATAACAAAACAAAATCGGTTCAATGTTATATTAATACCACTAATTTTGTTGATATATTTGAAGATAAATATTGAATCTGTATGCTCTAAAGATCATAAGATTTTTTTGTTTAACCCTCGGCAAAACCTAATAAAAAAGTATGGTACTAAAATTTCTTTTTCGTAACAAGGTTGTCAATACGGTACTTTCAGTCATCGATAGCTCTAAAGATCATATGAAAATGTGTTAAACCCTCGGAAAAACCTAATATAAAAGTATGGTACTAAAATTTAATTTTCGTAACAAGGTTGTCAATACGGTACTTTCCCGTTATCAATGTACAATCAAGCTGAAGATTGCAGAGTAAACACCATAGACTTCATCGACTTTTCTTTCACCTTTTCACCTTCGTATAATCGACAGCCAATTTTTTTTTTTTTTATTAAGGGATTAGTACTCAACCAGCGGGGGTGTGGGGGCGGCAGCCCCCACTCATAATACTAGGTTAGGTTAGGTAAGGTTGTTAGGTTAGGCTAATGTCTTTTCAATTCACTATCGAGGGGCTGTCTCAACATCGATCGATAGGCCTAATTGGGAAAATAGGTTTTCCCGAGATTTCTAATTAATTACAAACACTATATATTGATGCAAATGACCAATTTTGTTTATAAAAAACACTCGGAAAATTCGTGGTATTAAAATAAAAAAAATCCCACATTTTCCTATGATCTTTAGAGCTATCGATAACTGGAAGTACCGTATTGACAACCTTGATACGAAAAAGACATTTTAGTACCATACTTTATTATTAGGTTTTGCCGAGGGTTAAAACAAATTTTCTTATGATCTTTAGAGCATAAAATTATAGATTCAATATATATATATCTTCAAACATATCAACAACATTCGTGGTATTAAAAAAACATTGAAGCAAAATATGTCTGGACCTAAAATCTACACAAACATCTCATAACATTTCATCATCGCAATGATCATGCCATGACAATTTGACAAGGACAAAGATAATTACAGTATTTCCCTGCTATCTTAGAGTTCCACTATAGGTACCAGCAGTACTGTATTGCTATTGTCTAGGTTGTCACTGTTGTTGCTATGCTTTTAAAGGGCCGCTGCTGTCCAATCATAATAGTGTCGTCATAGGCCTACGCTGTTACTGTACAGCTAATATGGCCGCAGTGGCGCAGGTCCCTCCTAGTCTGTGACAAGTAGACCTACAACCATCATCACGTGATAAACAAGTACACAACAAGGGAAATACCACACCACCTAGTCATAGCACACACCACATGTACCAAGAGACGATATGTATGGTGTATGGGTGTGTAATGGTATATAAATGAAGGAACATGGACATACGGCAACTAAAAGGTTGTTTGTTTACCTTTCCTGCCCCTGAAGGACGCAACTACGGCGACGCTGATGTTACTCCCTGTCCTGGCTGGCTCACACTGACTGGTGGTGTAATATGTTGGGTTACAATTAAGTCCGCTAGATAGTATATACATGCATAAAATCGCTAGAATAATTGCTCAATCTCTATAATATCGCTCTAAAATGGCTCAAATCTACAGAGTATCACTAGAATTCATGTCGCTAGGTGTAAAAAATTGGCTTTAGATCGCAGTAAATACCTCTAGATCTAGCGGGAGAGTAGCTAAATTGGCATCACTGACTGGCTGGCTGGGATTTAACTGGGAATCTGCTGTGAACTGCTGACTGGGACTGGGCGTGTCACCATACATATCTATACTCCTTGGTGTCACTAGTACTGTCAGTCACTGTCCAATAAGTAGTCTGTCTATTCATTATAATAACTATACCCTGTTCCAAATAGGTAGGCCAGAAATCATGAAACCTAACCTCTATTATTTTTACTATCGTTCTTAACACCAATAACCCCCAAATTAAATTAATGAAACCATGTGATTCTCCTAGGATTCGAATCTAGGAACTTACAGAACTTACACGCTCTAACCATTACACCATCCAGACAGTTTACTAATAAGAAGGGCTGGAGCAAATGCGCTGTAAAGTGTCACACCTGTTCCCTGTCTGACCCTTCCCAAATGGTAGAACTAGAAATAATATAGCTCGATTACTCTAGTTGTTTGTGAGTTATCGAGGTTAATGATCAAGAGTTTTGGCCTACTTTTTTGGAACAGGATACAGTTATCATATTTAGCTATAGCCTACAATCATAATAATTGACTAATACCAAGGTAATAATGGCGGGGACATGGCAATTTACCGTCAGCCAGCAAGAAGGACAGAACTCTTTGGCGACTGTCGTTGGCAAGTTAAGGGGACAGTGGTTATTTTTTGGGGTCTATTTATTTTTATATTCATATATTTATGTAGATTCCTCCCTAGACCTCCATCAAACTTAAAAAAAAACATCCATTAGATCCCCCTTTCGAGATTAATTTGTACATTTTTCGGTAGAATAATGTCACGGCCGCAGGCCGGTTCCTCCACAATTACAGGCTCGCTATCGCTTGCCAGGAAAACATCGACAGCTAAAGGGCACGATAGGTCTTAATATTGACAAAGAAATGGGGGCGAAATGTCTTAAAATCGACAAACTAATGGGGCAAACGTTTTAAAATCTCGAAAATAATGTGGCTAAGCATGAGGAAGAAAGGGGACCAGAAAAATGGCCCATCTCCCCTTAATAGGACTCCCGGAAGAAGCAAGATAACACCAAGGTGTATACATTTATACGTAGGTCCTATCTATGGAGCTTAGATAAGACCACATAAGATAGATATAATAAACGTGCTTTGTGACACATAGCCTACCCCTGTCTTCATTCCATGTTACCCAAGAGCAGTATAGTGCGTGTCCAGACCTCCAATAAACTGATGGAGTGAGTCGGCCCGATAGTGGTCAACTCTCTTCTCAGAAATGTTAATGAATAACCATAATTGGACACACCCTCCTTCCCCTTTCCATCTACATACTGTATTATTATGTGTCTTAATTCTCTTGTATATTATCTCCTATTTATATATATGTTGTTTCGGCATACCTTATAGTAGTAATTAATCAAGTAAATGCCATAGCAACCATGATAGCAACCGTCCCATTTTCTCATCTCTATCCAATATTACGGGTTCTTTATTTATTCGATATCAGTTTAATGGTCTTCTTACTTATAATATTCAGTTTATTGTTGTTATCATTAGCTAGCTAGGTCTACCCACTCTATTTTTGTTTCTGTTCTTGTATTTTTTTGTTTCCTATGTGTGAAGGAGACAAAAGGGAGGTTGACTGTAACGGGTGTCTCCCCCACAGCCGAAAGAGATGTCATATTAACTGCTTCTGTACTGTACCGGCGACATCCTTTTCATTCTATTCTGGCAACTATTAGACGATTTTATTAAGTTTAAAAAGGGTAACCAGCAATTAAGAAGCTTTGAATTATCTCACTTAACCTTTTGTACTACCACAGATCCTTTCAAACTGTACAAAATCGTCTGAATATATCTAGAATAAAACTAAAAAGACGTCTCGGTAAAGAAGGGGTTAATGGAACGCGACCGTTGTGGTTGACGGCTGGAAAGACTGCAATCGGCTTGTACAATCGGGGGTATTAAGTGTTGTCATAGATTCCAGTGGTTTTCGCTTAACAAGTGTTATTGGTATCTTTATAGTTACTGGGAAAAGTACTTATCCCTCAGAGTATTGGTCAGTGTCCGAAACTTTGTGAAATATCTGACAACACTTATTTACCTCGACTGTACCAGAATTATCAGAATGCATCCTGCCTGTAATGACTTCACCACCGCCATAGTTACCAGATCCGAGATGAATAAAATATGTATTCGTAAAATTAACCCCAGATCCGAGTAAAAAAAATTAAAAAAAATTATATATAAATATATATATAAATATTTGTACAATTCGAGTTAAATATAAGATATATTCGTAAAATTAACCCTGGGTCCGAATTAAATATAATATATATTCGTAAAATTAACCCTGGGTCCGAATTAAATATAATATATATTCGTAAAATTAACCCTGGGTCCGAATTAAATATAATATCTATTCGTAAAATTAACCCTGGATCCGAATTAAATATAATATATATTCGTAAAATTAACCCTGGGTCCGAATTAAATATAATATATACTCGTAAAATGAACCCTGGATCCGAGTTAAGAGGGTAGTACTCGCTTTTTATGGACCCCTTCTCCCTCATGTTTAGCATATTAGTTTGTTTCGTTAGTTTGGCGATTTTGAGACCTTTCGTTTTTTTGTTTTTTTTGTTTGTTTTTTTTTAATATTAAGAACTTTCGTGCCCTTTAGGAGTCGATTTTTATCCTGGCGAGCGATAGCAAGCCTCTAATTTAAGAATGAACTGGCCTTCGGCCGGGAAATTTATCTTGTCTACGGAGTGTTTTTCTAAGCTTGATGTGGAGGTCTACGGAGGAAACTAATTAAATAATAAAAAGATACATAAATTAGCAAATAAAAACGACCCATTTCCCCTTAACCCTTCCTACCCGGGCAGTCTTACCTAAGGACGGTCGCCCGTACCCGGGCGAAATGGCTGAAAAACGTCTAGGCCTAGGCTACCGTATTTATGTTTATTTTCACTGCTAGAACTTTCCCACTCATCTATAATTGTAGTGCGGTTTTCAATCTGTATTTTGGCGTTGAGTAGAGCTCTGTAAGTCAACTGGTTCAGTTGTGATGACGATTTCAGTGGAGCAAATATTGCAGAGATGTTGCCAATATGGGGGCTTTTCAGACAATAATTTCGTCTTACGTCAGAACAATAACATTGAAGAGTCTTCTCCTTCTTGTTTTCGGAGGTGCGGTGACGCAACGCTTGGGTTTGTTGACATACGTCGTACGCACAGCGTTCAGACCAAGCTAAATTAGGCTATTAAGCTGCCGTCTTAGGTAAGGACGCCCGGGTAGCGGCCCTTATTCCGAGCTGTCCTTACCTAAGGCAGCCCGGGTAGGAAGGGTTAAGCTTGGTGAAGATCTAGGGAGCAAACTAAAAGAAAAGGGTACTAAAAGAAAGAAAAGCGTGATTGACTACAGAAAGGGTTAAGGGGAGACTCGCCGTTTGTGTGGTCTATTAATTATTATGTTCTCTCCACTAACCAACTTTACTCCTAAACTCGATTAATGAAATTAACAAACACATGTGGCAGTCCGGGGATTCGAACCCAGGACACTCACACCGAAAATCAACACACTTATGCATTGCTCCACGAAGACAGTTAATTAATTTATTCATATATTTTTTTAAGTTTCCTCCCTAGACCTTCCATCAAGCTTAGAAAAACACCCCCTAGACCCCCCTTCAAGATAAATTTGTAAATTTTTCGGTAGAAAAATTTCCTGGCTGAAGGCCGATTCATCTTAAAATTGCAGGCTCGCTATCGCTCGTCAGGAAATAAATCGACACCTAAATGGCACGAAAGGTCTTAAAATTGACAACGAAATGGGGCGAAAGGTGCTAAAATCGCCAAACTAATGGCGATTATAGTCTTATAATCTCAAAACTAGTGGGGGAGAAGGGGGGGTCCATAAAAACGGTCTGCCTCCCCTTAAGTAGTAGAATAGTGGTAAAGTTTAGGCCAAGGCTGCTGGGGGCAGGATGTGCTTCCTTGAAAGTTTTCCTCAGCCTATCACTTAGTGTAGGCTATAAAGTACAAAGGAAATCAAGCAACAACAGATCTAGTGGTCCTTCTACGCTGCTTGTCCTCCAAAACACTGAGGATCAAGTGTCCAAACAGTGGTTTAGAGTGGGTAAGGGAACATTGGAATGGGAACTACTGCCCTGGAACTAATGTCCGTGGCAGGATTGGCAAGTTAGTACTTAGGGGTACTGCTTGGTTTGGGGTCTATGTATATATTTATTTATTTAATTTTGATTTCCTCATTAGACCTCCATCAAGCTTTAAAAATCCACCCCCTAGACCCCCTTTCAAGATAAATATGTACATTTTTCGGTAGAAAAATGTCCAGGCCGAAGGCCGATTCCTTCTAAAATTACAGGCTCACTATCGCTCGCCAGGAAAATATGAACACCTCAATGTGGCCAGCATTGCCTTTTGTCTTCCTTCATAAACATATGTATATGAACACCTCAATGCGGCCAGCATTGCCTTTTGTCTTCCTTCATAACATATAAATATGAACACCTCAATGCGGCCAGCATTGCCTTTTGTCTTCCGTCACAAACATATAAATATGAACACCTCAATGCGGCCAGCATTGCCTTTTGTCTTCCTTCATAAACATATAAATATGAACGCCTCAATGCGGCCAGCATTGCCTTTTGTCTTCCTTCATAACATATAAATATGAACACCTCAATGCGGCCAGCATTGCCTTTTGTCTGCCTTCATAAACATATAAATATGAACACCTCAATGCGGCCAGCATTGCCTTTTGTCTTCCTTCATAACATATAAATATGAACACCTCAATGCGGCCAGCATTGCCTTTTGTCTTCCTTCATAACATATAAATATGAACGCCTCAATGCGGCCAGCATTGCCTTTTGTCTTCCTTCATAAACAATAAAGCAGTAACCTATACCGCTATTCTTCAGTTTATGCTTAGGCCAATTTATTCAGCTTAACCCTTTGAGTACCAGCGACGTGTTTATGTATATATTTTATTCTAGCTATATTTAGACGATAGTATGCAGCTTGGGAAGGATCTGTGGTAGTTAAGAAGGTTGGCTGAGATAGTTTGAAGCCTTATTATCGCTAGAGGTCCTTCCTAAGCTGAATATAGTCGTCTATAATAGTTGCCAGAATATGATGAAAAAGGACGTCCCTGGTACTGAATAGGTTAAGAACACTTTAAGGGGGGGTAGTACTCGCTTTTTATGGACTCCCTTCTCCCTCGTGTTTAGCATAATATTTGTCTTCGGTCGGGTAATTTTTCTACTGAACAATTTACAACTTTATAATTATAGAAAGGGGTTCTATGGGGTGTTTTTCTAACCTTGATGGAGGTCTAGCGAGGAAACTCAAAAATAAATAAATAAATAAATATATAGACCAAAAATCGAGTTAATGGGAATCAGAGGGTTGGTTTGGCCAAGATACATAGACTAACATAGACTAACAGGTATGTTCACTCCCGCCTGGTGCGCAGCTCAGTGACGTCATGCGGTTCTTTCCAGTTGGAAATTGGGGTATTAAATACCCAAGAGTGATATTCTTAGATCTTGGGAATATGAAAGAAAATGGATGGTAGAAGGTAAACTAAAATAATATCTCATGTTCAATAATCCTGTATGTTAAAATATGTATTATTATTATTATTATTTTTCATTCTTATTATCATCAGTATTATTACTACCGGTATGTGTATTTATGCATCTTTCATGTTCCAATCCTTCTTATAATAATATAATCTATCTATCTATCTATCTATTGCCTGACGCCGTGATCCCCGAAGGGGTGGCCACGAACGAACCGCCCCCATGCACCTCTGTCCCCAGTCAGTCGGCGCCCCTCCCCCCAACCAGCACCGCCTTCATTCATGTAGTTCCTCACCCCATCCTTCCACCTCATATTCGGTCTACCTCTCCCCCTCTGTCCCTCCACCTCGCTCTCGTACACCCTCTTAGTCATTCTCTCGCTTTCCATACGTTCCATATGGCCGAACCATCTCAAGTTGTTCCTTTTCACACTTTCCAGCACATCTACCTCCACACCACACCTCCTTCTTACTTCCTCATTAGTCTGTCTATCCCTCCATGTAACTCCGCACGCACTCCTTAAGTAATTAATTTCCACTGCTCTCACTCTAGGTCTGAGTCTCTCAACCAACGTCCATGCTTCGCTTCCGTAAGTCAGTGTCGGGATTACCACACTGTCATGCAAGGACTTCTTCACTTCCATACTGACCACCCTATTTCTTGTTACTGCTTTTAGCGTTCCTACAACCCTCTTCCCCTGTTGTACCCTCTCCCGCACCTCTTCATCCATAGTCCCATCTTTACTCAACACACTGCCCAGATACTTAAAAGAGTTGACGATCTCCATAGCCTGACCGTTCAGCTTCACCTCACACTCTGTGACTTCACCCGTTTCGAAGAACAATAACCTTGCTCTTCCCCGTATTTACCTTCAAATTCCGTTTTTCGCACACTGTTCCAAACTCATTTACCAGACCCTGCAACTCCCATTCATTATCACTCATCAGAACTGTATCATCCGCAAACAGCAGTATAGGTAGCTTCCACTCAATTCCCTCCCTTTTCAGTGATAGACCAACATCCACTGCTCTTGATAGTATTTCTTTCATAACTCCATCCATATATACAGTAAACAACCACGGGGACATCACACACCCCTGTTTCAAACCAACATTCAGGTCAAAGAACTCGCTCTGCTCACTCTCCACACGTACTGCCGCCTTTGCACCCTCATACATGCTCTTCACTGCTTTCAGCAACTTGCCCTCTACTCCGTATATTCTAAGTACTTTCCACAAACCTTCTCTATCCACTCTGTCATAGGCCTTCTCCAAGTCCATAAAGGCAACATACACCTTTTGTTTCTTCTCCAGATACTTCTCCACAACACAATTCAGGGTAAAAATCTGATCTACACATCCTTTTCCCTTCCTAAAACCTCCCTGCTCGTCGCCTATCCATTTCTCCGTTCTCACTCTCACTCTCTCAATCACTACCCTACTGTATACCTTCCCTACTACGCTTAGAAGACATATTCCTCGGTGGTTACCACACACTCCTCTTTCCCCTTTGCCCTTATATAGGGGGACTATTATGCCAGTCTTCCAGTCATCGGGTGCACTCCCTTTCTCCCATGCTAGTTTGCACATTTTCCATACCCATTCTATCACTATCTCACCACCATACCTCAACATTTCCCCACACACTCCATCTGTTCCTGGTGCTTTCCCCAACTTCACTCTTTTCATGGCTACCCACACTTCTGACCTGATCCCCACCTCCTCCTCCACTACTTCTCTTCTTCTCCCTCCCATACCATATCCAGCTATGTTTGCTGGCTCTTCATTCCTTTCATTTAGCAACTCACTGAAGTACTCCCTCCATCTTTCGACTCTCTCTTGCTTCTCGGCTAGCATTCTCCCATATAATAATAATAATAATTATTATTATTATATTATTAGTGGCTGTATTAGTAGGCCTAGTATTATTGTGTATATCTCTATATCGCGTTTATGAACATGAATTTGCTTTAAAAATAGTACCGGTAGTGCATCTTGTAGTCGCTCATACACACACACACGCACACACATTTATCTATCTATAGCTATCTATCTGTTAATCAGGGATGTAAAAAGTACCGAATCATTTGGCTCAAGTAAAAGTAAAAGTATGTACTCAAAAGGTTACCCAGGTAAAAGTAGAAGTACCCAACTAGAAAGTTATTTAAGTTATAGTAAAAAAAAAAAAAAAAAAAAATCTACTGCCTGGGGGGTTGGGGGATAGGTGAGGCTTAGCAGCGCCATTCATATATAGTGGTGACCTTTGAACTAGCCAAGGAATGTCACACCTACACCCAGGGATAATGCTACTTGGAATTTCAAATCTATTGGAAGGAATATTTCGGAAATTTGCTGAAGTTTTACACCACAAAATTAAAAGAAGGAAATTAAATGAAGTGGAGTAAAAGTACAAATAATTCTTCTATATAATACTCAAGTTAGAGTAAAAGTACTGGGCAAAAAATCAACTTTTTAAAAAGTAGATACAGGTACTGAGAAAATATACTTAAGTACTGTACTTGAGTAAATATACTTAGTTACCTTTACACCCCTGCTGTTAATAATTATCTACCGGTACTATACACTATATATGTGTCTGCATTTCTTTATTTAATAGGGGCCCTCCATCATTGACGACTTCGCCTATTAATAATAATAGTCTCCATTCAACATCCTGCGCCAGCATTTTGAATAACCCGCGCGGAAGTATCATGGAGTACTCGTCATAAGTGCACGCTTAATTCCCTCATGGGATCGTCATTTTGATCGGGTACCCTACAGAAAAAACTCTGTAAAAAAATAAAAAATAAAAATAACTTAATATCTGTTATCATATGACTTGCCATATACGTGGATTTCTCATGCTTTGCTTTCCCGACACCAGGCCCCCTAGCGGCCATCCACGTCCTTCCAACTTCCGCGTCCCTACCGTCAACAGGGCTCGCGCCGTGTCCTCTTCATTCGACGTTCGCAGAGCTTCTAGTGAGTCCTTACTCATTTGTATACATCTGTGTTGTAGTAACAGGGTTTAGATTAGCTAGCACGGCTGCCCGATTGGTAGGTCCGCAGGAAGTGTGTGTTAAATTTGGGTACCATTGTCACAGGCGTCTACGAGTCCCGGATTGTCGAACCGCGTGTGTTGTTGTTGTGATACGCCTTTAGCTGTTGTGTTTACTTAGCTAGAAGGCGACCACTCTACGAGGCATGATACAGACTGTCAATATTGAGGAAAGTAAATGCCATTGTCTTCAGATATCAGCAAAAGCTCTGGTTTAAGGGTGTCTGCACGTGGTGCTCCGCCTTCCAGGGTTCGTGTTCTGCTTGGGCCCCTTAGGTGGGCCTCCCTCTTCGATGTGCTGCTGCTGGGTGCCGGAGCATCGCCTGCTGGGATGTTCTTTGGACCACGTGATTGGCCTAGTTAGGGGTCTCCGGCGTAGGCTTCAGGTAATTTAGGTTTCTAAATTTTCTGTCGTTATTTTATGCCTATGTATGCCCCCTTTTTTTGTTTCATGCATGCGGGTTTGTTCATTTGGGGTAAGGGAGACATCCCTATATGTCATTATGCATACTATATATATGTGGGACTTCGGGAAAGGGGCTGTGCCAACCCCGTTTCCCGGTAGTTTTTGTCTGTTCCGGCGGCCCCGTACGGTGGGTCCAAGTTATCCGTCTCTAACAGGTAGGAACGTTCAAAAGATCCCGGCGTTGTTTAGCTGAACCACACTCTCCCAGCGGAATTGCATTCCTAGAAGGGCTACAAACTCGGCCCGCCGGGTTAAACCGGGCCCGCCAGTCGCCCTGACTGGCCCCGTGACACGTTAAGACTTTATCGCCTGCGGCGCCACGAGTCGAGTGTACACGAAGTTATAAGATTAGTTTTGCAAACTTGTTCAGTATGATCAGACACTAAAAGGGTCAAGTGACCTGTGGCTCTTGTCACAGGTAAGTTATTGAAAGTCAGCTAGACAGATCCGGCGGAAGGCTAGAGTAGTGGTGTACCATACCTAATTTTCTGGCGGATTTGGGTTAGGATGTTTAATACCTCGCACGTTATCCTTATGAGCATTGATTCCTGGACATTTTTTTCCAGGCCCCAGAGACTGCTTCTCCGGCGGAGTTGGAATTCTGATCCAGGCGGAGGGGGGGACCCTCTCATTACGGCAACATGCCTAGGTTTGAACTTTGCGTCACGCTAACTTGCTTCCTTTTACCCATTTTTGCTCACAAACTTTGCATAAAGTGCGTAAAGTGTTTAGATCGCTCGAGAGGCGTGTGGTTGTCAAAAAGATGCACCATTTGCTCTGAACTGAAAACCGCCTTGGTGGCGAAGAAAGACTTATCATGTTTAGCAGCCTTATACGAGATTAACACCTTACGAGCGGCCTATGCGGTTTATTTATATGTACCGCACAGCGGGGTGTTTTTAGCCAAAATAGGGCTGTTTACGTGATCATTTTCATGCCTAAATAAGACCCAGAACGTAAAACAAGTACCTATCCCTGAAAGGGCATAAACAGAGCTTTCGAATGACACCATAACGATCCTTGTATGATGGATAGTTTTCTTGCAATAACCGTGCAACGCGAGTGCAAAAAGCAGGTAATTCGGTACTTTCGGTACATAATTGAGTATGTAGCGAGTGAGAGAGGGAGGAGGGAGCTGAGATTTGTGTCAGTAGGTTCGCCGCGGTGGTCTGGAGCAGTCATACGCTCGCTAGTCTCCTGCCACCACTTGTCTCTCTCTCTCAGCCACATTACGTGCTGAAATTGCCACTCGACCTATGTCGAGCGCCGCCACATAGTCCAGCTTTATTTAACTCGACTTATGTTGCTCGCCGCTAATTAAGGGTTAAAGCCACATTTAATTCTTATGCAAAGGACGCAGCCCATAAGTAGCTTTAGTGTGATGATGAATTCCTTTGGGAAAATCTCATTATTAAGTCACCTTTAGTGAAGTCCGGGTCCTCCAAATCTGTCAGACCCAAAGTCAAAACAAAAGCCCTCAGCAAAGAGGTAGTGAGTAGTAGCAGTGAGAGCGAAGTCACCGAGGTCCCCTCCTCTGACCATACCAAGAGGAGACGCTCACCCTCACTGCGGCGGAAGTCGAGGTCTAGGTCGAAGTCTCCCCGGAAACACTCTCGCCACTCCGCCTCGGACTCTTCCCGGTCTCACAAGCGCCGGAGAGAGGAATATGAGGACACGTCTAGCAGCCGGCAGAACACTCCTCAATCGCCTCCTTCCACATCTCCCTCTGACACACCTATACGTGATGCAGGGGAGTCGGAACTAGGATCTGAGTCATTGGAATCCACACCTAGGCATGAACATTCTGTGCGTGTACCTCCTAATGTGACTTTTGCCATACCAAAATTGAATGTTGTCCCTCGTGGTGTTAGGTCGACAAGCCCGAGTAGGGTGCTAGCCGACCAATATAGAGGTTATCCGGCGGGGGCCCATTTAAGCTCACAAGTGATTCATGACTCCCAGCCCATAGCGGCAGGGGGGTATTGGCGTCACTCAGAACCATCTCTTTCACTCCTTAACGTCATTCCAGAACGGGCTGAGGACGGTAACATAAGCGTGTTACCATCGTCAGTGCCAGATTTGTCTTGGCCCCCGGCGGATAATGAGGTAGAATTACAAGAGACCTTGGAGCAGAGTGAGGAGCCGGCGGAAGGCGTGTTCTCCCCGGCTCCTCAGTCTATCCCTAGTAATTATTCTGAGGCTAGTTCACGTTCATCCAAAGATCCCTATAGGAAATGGATGACTTCTGATCAGGTAAATGAGTTATTACATAAAGTGATACAGCATTATCAAATCCCTGCCTCATCGGATCCCCCGGTTACTCTCTCAGCTGCCCCCCCTAGCACCTCTGTTATCAGACCTCTAGACCCCCCAGCATTCACTCCTTCTTGTCCAACCCCGGTGGTAGCAGCTGCCCCTGGCCCTACAGTGCCGGCGACGCTAGCTATATCCACCCTCAGGGTTGTTACTGATGTCCAACTTCCTCCTTTAGATAAGGTGCCTCTGAGGAAGGGCCCCATGCCCCTCCTCTATGGTACTGACTGCTATTGGGTACCTGTGGTACCAGATAATCCCCTTTTAGCTCAACCTTCGGTGTGAGGGGACCCCCCAGTTCCCGACGAATGGTCCGTTGAGATCAATAAGAGCCGTAAATTTAGGGGCAAAGACGAGGCAGGGAGGGTATTGGATGTACTGATTAAGGAAGTACCAAGTTCACTTAACCCGGCTTATTTTGCGTATTCAGCCACGCTGGCCGTTCCTTCCGCCGCATCTGCAAGACTATTTGCTGACTGGTCGAAGGCTGATGGCATCAATGATGTCAAAGCCTTGAATGCTCTTACGCAGGAGTTGGCTACAACTCCGGCCCTGGACCATCTCAGACTCCGGTACTGCAGATAGGGTAGGAGTTAGTAGGCCCTTGGGTAGATTGGGAGTTAGAAGCTCAGGTTTTTGCCACTACTATCACCACCAAATCTTCTCATCAGATTCCTCCGGATAACCATACTTACTTTTCCCTGCCGGTATCCAAAGCAGAAGGGGTGTCCCCAGCCTTACTAACATTTCTGGCGGCCCCCAAAGTGTCCCTACATGCCCTTGATGAACCTTTTTCTCCCCCCCCCCCCCCCCGGCTGCTCACTTGAAGCGGGATTTTAAGTTACGCAATAAAGCCTACCGGATGTTCTCTCAGTACTTGGTGAGTCATCAAATAGCCGCCTCTCTTGCACGCACTATCTCGGCCATAGCTGACCCCCAAATTAGAAAAGCTACTGAGCTGTCTCATTGACTCTTGCTACAAAATGCCATTCAGTCACTAGGGGACATTAGAATTGCAATTTTGGAAGCGGTTCGAACCCGCCAAGATCTGAGAGTCCATCTGGTGAGGAAGTTGCCGGCAGACATAGGTCGCCGGGTAACTCTCTCCCCGGTTCTTACTGCCACCCTGCTTAACTCTGAGACTTGGAGTCTGGTTTTTAATATGGTGAGTGGGTGGAAGCAGGTTACCTCCCAAGCTAGGAAGGACCCACCTAAGAAACCCTTTCATAAATCAAAGGGCGGTAACAAACCGTACCAACCCCAACCTAAACAGTCATCAAGAGACCCCAGACCACCTCCTCAGCAGGGAGGTAATCAGCACAAACCCAAACAAGGTAAACAGCACGGGTATAAGGGTAAGGCACCATACAAAGGTCATCAGGGCACTGCACCAGCCAAAACTAGTCAAGCATCAGATGCCAACCAACCTCCCCCTCCAAAAAAACTAGCCACCCATACTCTCCACATCCCAGGGCCGAGCTCAAATGCCCATGATTGGAGAGTTGCGTTGAAGGACGAACCCCGGTTGCACCTGGGTTCGTTCCGTTCATTCCGCTCAGCCTGGCCCAAGCATACCTGGGCCAGGAAGGTAGTGAGCAAAGGAATCACCTGGCGGTGGCGCCGGCGGCCTCGACTGCGTCGGCCGCAGGATTATACCGCAGTGTCTCAGGAGGAGGAGGCCCTTTTACAGGAAATGATTGCCAAACAGGTCCTTTATTCAGGTCAATGCCTATCAGCCAGTATTCACGTCAAGACTTTTCTTAGTGCCAAAAAGGGACAGTGTACATATGCGACCAGTTCTAGATCTCTCGCACCTGAACACATTTATAGAAAATTCACCCTTCAGGATGTTGACTGTACAACAACTCAGACTCGCACTTCCGCCACAAGGTTGGATGTGCTCGATCGATCTCAAAGATGCCTATTGGCATGTCCCTATATACAAGCGGTTCCAAATTTGTCTCGCTCTGAGAGTCCGGCACGAGACTTATGTCTTTCAAAGGATGCCGTTCGGGTTGAACCTAGCACCGAGAGTATTTACCAAACTCGTCCGGCAAGCTCTTTTACCCCTGTTAGTTCGAGGCATACAGGTGTTTTGGTATCTGGACGATTGGTTAGTAGTGGCGAACTCTTTAGAATTATGTCAAGACCATGTAAACCAAGAGTTAGATCATGTACAAACCCTAGGGTTCAAGGTGAACTTGGCAAAGTCACACCTTGTCCCCTCAAGGACTATTCAGTGGATAGGGCTGGTCTGGGACATCTACGCTCTGACTCTTATTCAGAGTGTGGACAACCGCAGCAGGTTTCGCAAGAAACTGTTCCGGTTCCTCCTCAGTCTGGATACGACCAGGAAAACGTGGGATTCCCTGATCGGTTCTCTCAACTGGATACAATTAACTGTCAAGTTGGGCCGATTGAAAGACAAGCGATTAATCCTGGAAGGCAACAAAGTGTTCCCTCTCTTGCCGGAGAAGGAAATTATGGCCAATTCCTCCATTAATCCACAACTTACTATCAGCCTGAACCAAGCGCGAAGTCCTCTACTCGGTCGTAACATGGGTTTCTCCCCCACCTTCGGTATGGGTAGACACAGACGCCTCGGGGATCCTAGGTTGGGGATATCAGTCAAGCCTAGGCCACCAGGGTCAGGGCATCTGGGTGACAGACAGCCAATCACATATCAACAAGCAAGAGCTTTTAGTTCCCCTCTTCTTTCTCGAAACTCACGGCAGGACATTGAAGAACAAATCAATAGTGTTCAGAATCGACAATCAAACCACAGTTTTTTGCATTCAGAAACAAGGATCAGTGAGGTCACGAGAGTTGTTGAACGTTTCAGAACAAATTTTTACCCTAGCCGACTCGCTAGGCATTTCCCTGCATGCCACTTACCTCCCCGGCGTGGCGAACGTCTGGGCAGACGCTCTCTCTCGGCAGCGGAGCACTCTAGTAGAATGGAAAATCAAACAGGCTATCTTCAACAAGATGATTGCAAAGCCGGCCCGTCCACAGGTGGACTTGTTTGCGTCAGTAGAGAACCACAGACTCCCACTCTTTCTTACACGTCACAGGGTAACCCCGGCGGAGGGACCCGATGCATTGCTGGTGGACTGGAACAGGTGGACCTCAATCTATCTGTTTCTGCCGCCAGACTCTGTGTTAATGTGCAAAGTCATTCACAAACTGAGGGATTACCGGGGCCGGGTAGCTTTGATCGTGCAGATTTGGCCGGCCCAGGTTCGGTACCACCAATTGCAACAGTGGTGCAGGCCTCCGGTGTCCCTCCCGGTCTCCGTTTTCCACTTGGAAACGATTGGCAACCTTCGGACCTCACTCAGTTTTGCCTTATGGATATTTACTATTCCAAATGGTTAAATCAATTTGGACCAAGTGTCACTAAGAAGCTAATGAATCAGTACACACCGTCTACCAGGAGACAATATCAATCACATTGGAAAACTTTTACAACCTGGATTGTTGAGTCAGGGCAAACGACTGCCTCTGGAGCCATAATTTGCAAGTATTTAGACTATCTATTTGAGCAGAAGCATTTTTCGGTCATAATGTTAAAAAATCATCTGTCTGCCATTAGGACCCCCTTCCTTGATCTCACCGGCCTTTCTATACCACAGGCGGAGGAGAAAGGGTTTATGAGGGCATGTTTCAAGCTTCGTCCACCTCCCCGCCAGCTCATGCCCTCCTGGTCCCTTGATAAAGCCTTAGAATTGCTTCAATCGCGCAAGTATAATAATGCGCCGGATTTTGACTCACTTTTGAAAAAGGCTCTCTTTCTCATGGCACTTGCCACCGGAAACCGGATGTCTGAGCTGGCGGCGATGAGCAACGAACCAAACTGTCTCAGGTTTGGGAGACTGCACGACCATGTTCAAATCGCGCCATCTCCCTCCTTTATTGCTAAGAATGAACATTCAGACCATGTTTGTTCTGAATTTTCCGTCCCGGCCTTAAAGAGAGGCCTCATTCATCACCTTTTATGTCCTGTGCAAGCACTCACAAAGTTTATGAGGGCTGCGCAACCTCGAAAACCAGGTGCTTTATGGGTTAACCGGACAGGTAAACGTGTTACAAAATGGAAGTTAGCTTCCTTGCTTGTCGCCGTTATCAGGGAAAGCAATCCCGGTGTGATAGGCAGGGCTCACGATATTAGGAAATGGGCAGTATCCCTCAGATTTTTGCAAAATTGTTCAATTGATGATATTGCTAAGACCCAACTTTGGGCTTCCAATCATACGTTCCTTACACGCTACCTGTCTGTTGCTCTAGATAAAACAAAGCGTACCTGTGTAGCTTTACGGCAACGGGTTCAGTAGGTATTGTTATATTATAAGTTGTGTTGTTTTAAAAAGGGGGGGGGGGGATGCGGAATAGTCCATATCCCCTCTGTACCCTTGGAGATTGTGATGCATCACGAGCTGTGATAGGACGGGTTCTACAGTCCAGCATTAGTTTTATTTGTTTTTAAATTCTAAGAAGATATATCGCATAGTTGCAACTATGTCTGTTTTACCAAAATGTACAAAATATATTACTGTACAATTAGTTTAAGGACAGAACAAATATCTACTGCAGAGTTATAGTTCTACAGGACACATGCGTGTCAAACTTTTTTATGCATACGATCGATTGCAACGATCCGACCATTAGCAAGCAGTTTCTTAATGCCACGCACTGCTAGCAAATCTTTTTTACCTTTTTCTATTTTTGTATTGCATACAATAAAACTTAAGAAAATGTTATCCGGATTCTTCTTCCCTAAGGTTAGGATATTTTACGAATGTCCCGCCTCCAGTCTTGATATTCAGGCTAAGTCGTCAATGATGGAGGGGCCCTATTCAATTATAGGTTTGATTCCCGAAGGGAAGTAGAGATAACCTAATATTTAGCAGGGCCCCGTAATCATTGACGACTCGGGCCCTCCCAACCATCCAACTTCCCATTCGTTGATTTCCATAGTTTATTCTTGGTATATCAGTGAAGGACGAGAATGGCCGCTCAAGGGGCCTGGAGGTGGATTCACTAACGGTCGTACAATCCGAAAACTCCCTTACCGTTCCATTACGACTCAACGCTGGTATTCACGAAGCGTCGTAGCGGCCATCTTTGATCGTAGGGAGCCCCTTTCGCAAAGGGTTGTCCGGACCACCCATACATGAATTTGACTCGGATATTTTTTTTTTTTTTTTTTTTTTGTCTTCTATATTCCAACTACTCCCTCTCGGGCATAGGCTGAGATCCTGTACATTCCACCGCTCAACACGGTGAAGCCCGTGAGGTCTTGTTCCAGTCTGGGAAGTGAGACATGTGAAGCATCCATCATGGCTCGAAGCAGCTCCATCTCTGAAGCGGCTGGTTGCTTCGCTCAAGTGCTTCACCGTCTCACCCTCCAGACTCAGACCCTCACTCTCAGAATGCCACCTATTGAGCAGTGAACTCACTAGGCATTGTCCCCCTGTAACATATTTTGAATATGGGAATATTCATACAGTGTTATTTAATCATGGAACAATGAGGGTATTTTTTTGGCATTTCGGTGGGCTTTGTGGTAATACACTGATACTAGGTACAGCACAAATTCAATCCCAATAATATATTCCCATGGACATATCGGGATTTGAACCCGGGTCCATTGGACTACCAATCCAGTGGTATGACCACTCCACCACACCCGCCCTTACACAATGATACACAAATATCGATAACACAACCCGCGACCATAACAAATTCGTCTGCAGTATAGCTCTTTATGACACACTAAGTCATTATTGAGGCAATAATAGCGCAATATGATTGTTAACTTGTGTTTACAACACCATTAAGGCATTTAATACAAAGCATGAATATATTTGTATCCTTAATGTCTTATGACAGGCCGAATTAAGCTATGAATAGCCTACATATGCCAGCCTAGACCTAGTCAAGGTTAATTGATGCACAAATTCATGTGCTGCGACAACACGTAGCCTACCATTAGTAGATTTTAACCCTCATTTATTGCGGAAATGTTTTATTCCAACTCCCCACCACCTATGAGTTAGATTAGGGTAGCCTATTCCTCAACACATTTGAAAGTATCACAGGAACAAAATGATGAAAAGAATTACCCTAGGCCTAGCCTAAAAAATAAATAAATAATAAACGGTGTTGTGAATAATTTTGTTTAGCCTAGCCTAGGCCTAGGGCCCTAGGCTATAACCTAGGTTTATTTTGAAAAAGTTAGGGCTATTTAGGCTAGAAAAGTTAGGCCTATGTATGGTATTTTGGTTAGGCTAGCAATGCCTAGCTGGGTTAGATTAGGGTAGCCTTTTTCCTCAACAAATTTGAAAGTATGACAGGAAAAACATTATGAAAATAATTACCTTAGGCCTAGCCTAAAAACAAAATAATAGGCTAGCCTATATGGTGTTGTGAATATTTTTGTTTAGCCTAGCCTAGGCTATAACCTAGGTTTATTTTGAAAAGGTTAGGGCTATTTAAGCTAGAAAAGTTAGGCTTACGTATGGTATTTTGGTTAGGCTAGCAATGCTTAGCTTGGTGTAGCCTAAGCATGATAAAGTAGAAGCCTAGCAGGTAAAGATGGTGTTTGCAGGCGTACCGTCCTCATTGTTAACTAGCTGTCCAATGCTGGTAATATATTTGATGCTGGCAATAAGTCATGGGAGGTGAGGTGGACAAAGCCCCCTCAACCTATCATTATATCCCATGGCCAACTGTTGGGTAATAGGTTGAGGAGGCTTATGCTAGGCCTATTTTGAAAAGGTAGATAGGCCTTGAGGTGTTGTGAATACAAAATATTACCCTAGGCCTATTTTGAAAAATTAGGCCTAGGCTAAGTCTGCCATTTTGGCTTGGCTAGAACTGCCTGTGTAGGCATAGACATAGTAAAGTCTGGCATGGTTTGGCTAGCCCTGTCTAGGTGTAGACACGGTAAAGTAGAACAATATACTGTGGTTAAGGTATAAATAATACACTAATTTCCCAACTAGCCTAACAGATGATTATCAATGATCAATCCGTCGGAAATCCTTTAACTTGGGCCACTAACAGGCTTCCCTGTAGCCTAGCTAGGCTAATTTCTTATCAATTCACAAGATACTCTATTCTTCTTCCTGCTGGCTGTGGTGGATCGAATTAGCCATGCTAAACAATGAAAAGCTCATAAATTAAATTATATTAGGTTCTTCTTGGCGCTTCGGTCATGTGGGTGACATATTGTTTGTTTACAAAGGCCAAGCGCCTGATTGGTCAAGAGAAGCCTCGGTGAATATAACCGAAAGGGAGCCGTAAGGGAGCTCAACAATGTGTTCGTGAATACACCTTCCGCCACTCCCTTAGGAACGATCGTTCGTAGGTTGCTGTACGACATCGCACGGTACGACCGTTAGTGAATCCAGGTCCTGGTGTCGGGAAAGCAAAGCATGAAAAATCCACGTATATGGCAAGTCATATGATAACAGATATTAAGTTATTTTTCTTTTTTTCTTTTTTACGGAGTTTTTTCTGTAGGGTACCCGATAAAAATGACGATCCCATGAGGGAATTAAGCGTGCACTTATGACGAGTACTCCATGATTCTTCCGCGCAGGCTATTCAAAATGCTGGCGCAGAATGTTTAATGGAGAATATTATTATTAATAGGCGAAGTAGTCAATGATTATGGGGCCCTACCAAATATTAGGTTTTCTCTACTTTAATCAAACCTATAATAAAGGGAGGGGGGGGGGGATGAAACGTTAGATTTGGGTATTTTTTGATGATTGGAATTGCATCCATCAATAGCACAATAATTGGAAAAAAGCAAAGTAAACTATTTGAAAAGTTGTCAGTAAATCGGGAGGAAGCGTGGAGTTCTAGGTCTAATGGGTGGAGTGGGTTGACTGGACCCAAGCCTTGACCTGAACTGGCCAGAGGTCGGAAGAGGACTGAGTCTGACCGCTCGGAGACTCTGCTCCTCAGTCCTCACCTAGTGAACCCTAGTGAAAAAGAGCCATGTGACGCCATGCGCGCGCGGGTCGGATATTCGGGCAGAGGTGAATATACCTGTATATAGTCTATGGGTTAGGCCATGGGTTAGGCTACATGGCCGCTGGTGTGTGCGTCATATAAGGTATATAAAGGCTTTATTTATGTAGTAGCCTATCACGTCACTTTATTGTGCTACCATTAGACGATCTAATTCATTGGTCTGATGTGAAACCATACGCAAAACATTGTCAATAAAGTGCTCCTCCTCATATGGTGTTTGTATTACATCATTCTTCAGTGTATTGTGAGTACCATTAGAAGGTTTTATTAATTGGCCTGATTAAGCTATATACGAAACGTTGTCAATAAAGTGCTCCATATTGTGTCTATATTCGATTTTATTTAGCTTAGGAACACTTTGATGGGAATTTCACCACAACACCCAACACCCCCAATGAAATTAATTAAAGTATATAATGATCTGCCAGGATTCGAACCCGGGTTATCACACACAGATGTGTGCCACCTTAACCATTACACCACCAGGACGGTTAAAGGTTTATGCACACGCCGAAGAGAAAGGCCGAGAAAAGAATATTATACTCCTGCAGTGGCAGTGTGCAAGAAAGCTTCTAAATGGAAACAAAGGCCCAAATCGTAAATAGCCCAAAGCGATCAGCAAGACAACAAAGAGACCAGGCAGGCCATGCCCAGTCGCCGGTTGCTACAGCGAATCAGCCAACCTACGGAAGCACATGACCGTTTGCCACTCGTACCTAACTAACGACGAAAGAGAGAATTTTTGGCTGCAGCAAGTAGGTTCTCTAAGAAAAGGCCCCTGCCTCCAACAAATGCAAAGAAAACAAACCTATATGATTGTTCCTTCTGCCCAAAATCAGTTAAACGGATCGATATGCACTTAAGAAAAACAAAGACTCCATGGAATACCAGGAACTCCTCAAACACGTACGTTAGGTTTGCTTTCCATAATTCAATTATTTTCTTAATAATAGGTCAAACATTAAAGAAATAAAAACAATTAACTCTAAAGTAAAGAAACATTGTAATGCATTTGTAATTAATTATATGCAAACTAAAACAGTACAACTTTTATTGTAAATATTTTGAATCATTTATTAGACATATCTCGCATGAATATTGAATTATTTTCCAGAAAAGAAAAAGAAAAACGTCACCTGCCAATGTTGAGGATGTGTACCCATAGTAGCTGGCACCATGCCCGATGTTGCCACTAGAAATTTGTCCTAAATTTGTTTTTCTGTTCTTTCACAGCAGTCGCCATGGCCCGGCGAGGACTCTCCCAGGATGACATCTCTTCGATGTTGGACGACTTTGAGGACGCCTCTAGTGATTCTGACAACAATTGCGACAACAAAGCTGAACATGACGACATCGAGGACGAGCTTATAGGTATAGAGCCCACCCACATTGTCGCTCCGTCGCCACCCACGCCAACCCTGGTGCCGACGCCAGACACGGATGCCCCCACACCTCCTCGTGCTAGCACTTCGTCTTCACCACGTACCACCAGGAGTACTTTGGCATCAATACGACGTGACTTCTCTTTTAGGGGCAGGGAGAAGCGACAGGAAAGGTAGGCAGTCACGGCTGCCATTCAACCCTTCACCCACCCAAAGAAGGCAAGACTACCACGGCAACGTAGAAGGCTTCCCTCCAATTACGACAGGACCGACGATGAAGAGAGTGTGGATTACCTGCCGCCCTCCACACCTGCGCGTATCGGTGGACCGCACGCACCTGCCACACCTGTCACACCTTCCGCACCTGCCACACCTGCCGCAACTCCCAGGGGCACTACCCGATCACCTGACGAAGCTGCAAGAAGTCTGAGTGTTGTCACCACCAGCTCAAGAGCTGCATGGTATGCAACTCTTGAAGGTAAGAAACTACATATTTTGTATTAATTTTTATTGGGTTTCTAAGTATCAAAGTAAATAATATTACAAAATAAGGGTCATAATTGTCAACACAATGTCATTGAAAAGTCGGCCCTCTCAATGTAACGTCAAATAATACTTATTTTGGCCTTTTTCGTTTGCCCTTTATTTTATTACTTTCATGTGTTTTTGGATGGTTATTTATATGTTGATTTGGTTCATAGGGTGCATATGTATGTTCATAGTGAGTTTTAGGCATATTCATTGAGAAGTACTTGATTTTTTATTTTTTTCCCAGGATTATTGCCCCCAGAAAGTTGACCCTCTCAAAGTTCAATCAACATAACGTTATAGTATCGCTATCTATTAGTTCCTATTCCAATTTGTGAGTGTTACATGTCTTCTAGTATTTTTTTATAATTGTATGTAAAAGTGATTCCACATGTTGTACAACTATTAATTGTGTTCAGTCATATTTTCTTCCACAGAATACTTTGGCATGGATGAGGTGGGACAGAGAGAACACCGTAAACAGCAAAATGAGGCCGTGATGTTGTCAATGTAGGATGCGCGTAGCCTGGAAACTAATGATGCTATTGAAATTCCCATAAACAATGCTGCATCATTAATCCACGATGGCCGTGCACCAGCAAACCAACATATGAAGAAAGAATAGGTCAACCTGAGAGATGCACTGATTGTGAGACTGTCCGTTCGATGCCTACGAAGAAATCAGGAGTTTACTGTATTTACAATCAGTGCATACGAGGGAAGAACAACAGGCGTCGAAGATGGTAGAGTAGCACGGCACAAAATGGGGGCCAAAGACCCCTGCATCTTCTACTTAGGCAATACAGAGGCAGCTGCTCTTGAGGCGTACATGAAATATTATCGCCCAGTAGTTGCCACATGTGTAAGGCCAAAATGTAAGATGTTTGTGAATCGGGAGGGCAACACCACCGATGGCCAATTTTGCTCTCACCTCTCATTAGAAAATGTAGGGAAAATCATTGCCAAGATGGGACTGAGGGCAAGCATTGTTGGGGAGTGGGCAGCCGGAAGCTACGACATGAACAGATCACAGCTGCCCTCAGAGATGAGGACACACCTGCCAACAGACAAGCCCTTGCAACCTTGGCCTGCCACAGCATGATAACATCCAGAAAAAACTACGACTTCACCAATCACAGGACTACTGGAGAACGAATTGTAAACATTGTAAAGGATCTACGTTGTGATGCAGCATCAGGGTAGGTGTTGATGAGGCATACAAGAAAGTTACAATTTTATTATTTGTATTTGACAAAATGTACAAATCCATATATCTATTGCCTGACGCCGCAATCCCAGAAGGGGTGGCCACGAACGAACCGCCCCCACGCACCTCTATCCCTAGTCAGTCGACGCCCCTCCCCCCAACCAGCACCGCCTTCGTTCATATACTTCCTCACTCCATCCTTCCACCTAGCTCTCGTACACCCTCTTATTCATTCTCTCGCTTTCTGACAACAATTGCGACAACGAAGCTGAACATGACGACATCGACGATGAGCTTATAAATATAGAGCCCACCCACATTGTCGCTCCATCACCACCCACGCCAACTATTGGTAAACTATCAATGGAAGTTAAATATTACTAAGCTATAATGAATCAAATAAAATCAATCTAAATGAAGACTACTCTATATCTAAATTGAATTCAATCTGAAACAAGCTAATTTATATCCAAAGGTCTCACATAATAAATGTATATATAGGGTAAGGTTATAAGGGTTAATATTAGCCAGGAATGAACTCACCCATAGTTCCACGTGGCAATGAGGCAAAGGGAGAACGTTTTACCCAATACGGCGGTGGACAATGGGGAACGAGACTTCGGTCCCGAGACACGAGTCAAGTTAAAGAAAGAATAAATGATTACATGGGAATGGACATGATTATTATGCTTATCTGTCAGTCAGTCATGGTGTCGATGAGAGCGTCGTGATGGTGTAGCTGTGTGTATTGCTGTATGTGTATTGTGATTAGAGGCACAAAAGCTCGATCAACTGAGGGCGGAAATTTAGATGTTAACTGGTTGGTGTTCGTGAAGGCTCTGGGCGTTCCTCGAAAGCACACCTTGCTGCCTTGGCAAACCGCCAGGAGCCCAAATTATCGTACCGCATCTAGGTTGTTCTATACGATAAATTATATTAATATATACGATAAATTCATATATACTACATAAGACCATAGCTATCTATCTATCTATCTATCTATCTATCTATTGCCTGACGCCGTGATCCCCGAAGGGGTGGACACGAACGAACCGCCCCCATGCACATCTGTCCCCAGTCAGTCGACGCCCCTCCCCCCAACCAGCACCGCCTTCGTTCATGTAGTTCCTCACTCCATCCTTCCACCTCATATTCGGTCTACCTCTCCCCCTCTGTCCCTCCACCTCGCTCTCGTACACCCTCTTAGTCATTCTCTCGCTTTCCATACGTTCCATATGGCCGAACCATCTCAAGTTGTTCCTTTTCACACTTTCCAGCACATCTACCTCCACACCACACCTCCTTCTTACTTCCTCATTAGTCTGTCTATCCCTCCATGTAACTCCGCACGCACTCCTTAAGTAATTAATTTCCACTGCTCTCACTCTTGGTCTGAGTCTCTCAACCAACGTCCATGCTTCGCTTCCGTAAGTCAGTGTCGGGATTACCACACTGTCATGCAAGGACTTCTTCACTTCCATACTGACCACCCTATTTCTTGTTACTGCTTTTAGCGTTCCTACAACCCTCTTCCCCTGTTGTACCCTCTCCCGCACCTCTTCATCCATAGTCCCATCTTTACTCAACACACTGCCCAGATACTTAAAAGAGTTGACGATCTCCATAGCCTGACCGTTCAGCTTCACCTCACACTCTGTGACTTCACCCCTTTCGAAGACCATAACCTTGCTCTTCCCCGTATTTACCTTCAAATTCCGTTTTTCGCACACTGTTCCAAACTCATTTACCAGACCCTGCCACTCCCATTCATTATCACTCATCAGAACTGTATCATCCGCAAACAGCAGTATAGGTAGCTTCCACTCAATTCCCTCCCTTTTCAGTGATACACCAACATCCACTGCTCTTGATAGTATTTCTTTCATGACTCCATCCATATATACAGTAAACAACCACGGGGACATCACACACCCCTGTTTCAAACCAACATTCAGGTCAAAGAACTCGCTCTGCTCACTCTCCACACGTACTGCCGCCTTTGCACCCTCATACATGCTCTTCACTGCTTTCAGCAACTTGCCCTCTACTCCGTATATTCTAAGTACTTTCCACAAACCTTCTCTATCCACTCTGTCATAGGCCTTCTCCAAGTCCATAAAGGCAACATACACCTTTTGTTTCTTCTCCAGATACTTCTCCACAACACAATTCAGGGTAAAAATCTGATCTACACATCCTTTTCCCTTCCTAAAACCTCCCTGCTCGTCGCCTATCCATTTCTCCGTTCTCACTCTCACTCTCTCAATCACTACCCTACTGTATACCTTCCCTACTACGCTTAGAAGACATATTCCTCGGTGGTTACCACACACTCCTCTTTCCCCTTTGCCCTTATATAGGGGGACTATTATGCCAGTCTTCCAGTCATCGGGTGCACTCCCCTTCTCCCATGCTAGTTTGCACATTTTCCATACCCATTCTATCACTATCTCACCACCATACCTCAACATTTCCCCACACACTCCATCTGTTCCTGGTGCTTTCCCCAACTTCACTCTTTTCATGGCTTCCCACACTTCTGACCTCCTGATCCCCACCTCCTCCTCCACTACTTCTCTTCTTCTCCCTCCCATACCATATCCAGCTATGTTTGCTGGCTCTTCATTCCTTTCATTTAGCAACTCACTGAAGTACTCCCTCCATCTTTCGACTCTCTCTTGCTTCTCGGCTAGCATTCTCCCATTCTTATCTTTCACACCCTTACTGTTTCCCTTGCTACCTTCCCTAACTTTCTTGACTTCTTTCCAGAACAGTTTCTGTTATGCCCTGTTTTTCTACAGGTTTAACTTGGGTAATGTGAGTTCTAAATTGACTGGGTATATAAGGCTGCATGCACAATACAAGATATGAGGAATAGAGAACACAAAGAAACACATGGTAGCAAGTTACATGATCACGTTTATTGATATACCACTGCAGAATACTTGTGTAAGACAATATAATAGAATTGAACAACACTAGCATAAGTGGATCTGGATGGAGCCTAGTCTCCCACTTCCAACGTTCAGGTATTAATCTTCTGATCACTGGCTTTGATTTCGCAGGTTTATATGCCGAAGACCATCAATGTTACTTATAGATTCATATTCACTGTTAGATTTATTACTGGTAACTCTGGTGCACAAGTAGTAGTTCACAGACTAGATTAGACACACGTATTTTTAGAGCACGGGAATTCTAGTTACCTCAGGGGGTACTGATCTAAGTTTTATATCCTTGTCTCAGAAATACATAGAACGCAAATCAGTGGGCGAACGTTAGATATCACTAGAGTTTTAATATCTGAATAAAGTAATTACGAGAGTCAAGGTCGCCTGTTAATTAAAGAGCACTGATCGCTTAGTACGTCCCAAATGGAATGGTTAAGTATGAATTACACTGGGCAAGGTCTTAGCCACTTCGTAGAAATATTAATTAGTGAATCTAAAACAGCACAGTAATATGTAGTACTGCTAAAGGGAATCTTGGGTAGTATCTGATGGGTCTGGTCCTGGTTATCTTGCGTCCATGATGTTGGGGGCTAACGACTGGTTCCGCGGCCGTCCAGGGGGGCCATATGTGTGAAGTTCTTCAATACGTGGGCAGGTCCTTCTATCCAAATCTGCCACGGAGTCTGCCGGTTCTGGGATCTCACTCCGGAACAACACAAGGGCAGAGCTAGAAATTAACTGCAGGGTAGTGACCCCTGGTTGGTGTCTAGCTTTCAACTGATTTGACTGGGGGCGGGAGTTAGATTTATAGGCTCGGTTCTGGACTCTGCAGACAGTAGGGATCTCGAGTCTTATGGACTTAATTGAGCTCTCAATAGATATGGGGACTAGGTAAGATGGTATTTACTGTTGTGGCACAGGGCGATAGGAAGCCTTTATATTTTCATATAACTGAGCCCTTAGTAAGAGGTACTATTTTGGCTATACTGGACGTATTTAGGGGAGAGAGACTGGATCTACTTTGCGAGGAGGATGGGGACAGCTGTGATAGGAGCGTCTCTCTAGATTGTTCAATCTTCATTCTATGGTATAGCTGAGGTGCTAATTTAGTGATCAGAGCATGCAAGAAAGGTAAATGGTTTATTGTGAGGTAATAGAGGTTAGTAAAGGTGTTAGTCATTCATGGTTAGTTCATTGATAGGAAGAATTCCTGTGCTACCTGGCAATGACTCGAGAGTCAAAACAGGGGCCAGGTATACCTCCGCGGGGGTGGGGGTCTCCCTCCTCGGGTGGGCAAAAAGGGGGAGCTGGGCGCCCTCTCTGATCTAGTCGTCCGGCGGCTGTGGCTAGGGGCTTGCCATATCACCAGTGTTTGTAATAACCCTCTGTGTATGAGACAGATGTGAGTGTCTTTAATACCAAAACCGAAGGTGCCTTAGCTAGCTGGTTTTACTCGGCTGGTTGTTAATTGTAGGGTTTGCTGGATATGGTGGAGACTGGGTTGCTAACTCTGCCACATTTATCTGGAAGTATGACAATAGAAGTTAGTTACTGGCGGGGCGGCTAGCCTCGCACCGACGACCATTGGGTGCAGGGTTGTGAATGTGTTGTAAGAGAATAGATGGCATGCAAGGGGCTAGTAAAGTTCTAATGTTGTTCTGGCCTACTAAGTGAAGGTAGGCTGGATAGGAGTATATATAAAAGGTTGGAGAGCGTTAGTAACGGACAATTCAAGGATCTTCAAGAGGTATGAGAGAGAGGCTAGGTCGGACAAGAGTCGAGAAGCGCGGGTGTCTTAATGAGAGGGGGGGAGAGTTCAAGGGCTACAGGGAAATTTTGCCCCTAAGGTCCCTGGGCGTGGGGGTGGCATTAGGCTACAATTGATATGGAAGTTTGAAAAGGCAGTAGAATACGTTAGCCAAATGCTACCGGGGAATGCAACTATGGGGTGGTATATGAGTCTGGAAAAGATAGAGTTATGTGATCAGTCAGAGGGTTATGGATACTATTAGTTGGCCCTGGGAACTGCGTTTTCTATTAAATATAAAATACCAACCACAGTGGCAGTTCGTAGGGGTACTTAGTTATTGTTTCGGGGTACTTATGACAGATACTGATAACCAGGTTATCTTATATAATCTCTGGTTGGGGTAAGAGGTGTAAGACACGAAGTAAATTGGCGTAGTGTGGACTGTGGATACGAAGGAGGCAAGGGGAAGACGTATGACAATTGTGGAAAGTAAATGGAAAAAGGTGAACACAATGGCGGATAAAAATACTTAACCTAAGGATTGCATACATAGATTTATGGGGCGATGGGTCTTCAGAAGCTTAGTCTGGCAAGACAAGATGTTAGGGAATGTTAATATTAATACTTAGTTACTAGAGGAGCAATGCAAGGGGCGACTGAGCACGGGTTACATATATCTATACTCGTCATGGAAAATGATATAAGAGATCTAGGGACAGCGTGGGTGCTTTAACTTCTAAGATATATAACATCTACTTCTCGGATGCAAGAACATACATAGATTTAGGCCTGTCTGATGTGTTGGCATTGGCTCAACGTCGGGACAGGCATGGGTGTTTTTAATATGAATGTATATTCCTGTTCATCATCTTTGTAGTTAATAAGTGTAGGACACGAGGGGTTAGTGTACGTGAGGTGTGGAAAATGGTCGGTTTTAGAAAAGGTAAATGGGTGTGTCCTGGAGCTGTTTAGCCCTGCGGGCTTGGGCTGTCTGAAATGGCTGGCTCGGTCAGCTGGTCCTTTCGTTCTGTGGACCTTTCCTTTGGTGTTTCTGTGTGGTGTTCGTTCATGGCTTCTGTGGTGGGCTTCTCGTTCTGGGGCATTTTACTTCCCTCTCCTTCATTATAGGCTCGTCCTCGAGCCTCAAGGGTGAAGTAAAAAGAAGCATAGTCAGAAAAGTGTAGGTTAACAAGAAAAGTAGTATGACTAAGGGAAAAAAATAATATATACAGTATATGGAAAACATGTAAATTTAAGAAAGGACAGATACTTAAGAACACAGGAAATTAAGAAGAGGTAAAGTGTTTAACAATGTATAAAGCAAATTTAAAAGATAGTCAGAAAAGTGTAGGTAACAAGAAAAGTAGTATGACTAAGGAAAAAAAATATAGTATATACAGTATATGGAAAACATGTAAATTTAAGAAAGGGCAGATAATTAAGAACACAGGAAATTAAGAAGAGGTAAAGTGTTTAACAATGTATAAAGCAAATTTAAAAGATAGTCAGAAAAGTGTAGGTAACAAGAAAAGTAGTATGACTAAGGAAAACAAATAATATATACAGTATATGGAAAACATGTAAATGTATAGAATCATGCCCAATCGCTTAGGAATTGAAAACATTCGAAACAATTTAGTACAATAATATCCTCATCATCATCAGGCGGCGGGGGGGGGGGATTTAGGGTGGCCGTTAGTCTGGGTGACGGTCTGGTAATAGGGGGTGGTGGTTCACTTTCACTTTGGAAGGGCGGGGTGGATATACGGTTAGTTTTTGTCGTTAGGAATGTGGGTCTGGGGGCGAGCTGGCCCGAGGCCAGTTTTGGAGGGGGGGTCTAAGTGGTTTCGGTCGGGGGTAGTGATAGGGGGGTTTTAAAGATGAAACGGGCAGGTCGAGTCGGGGTTGTTGTTGCGGAAGAGGTTGGTGCTGGGGAGGGGTTGAATTGTGTAGAGAGTTGTGGTCGTGAGGGGGGTTTGGGGAAGGGTGAGTAAGGTTGAAGGTTGAGAGTTTACTATGATCGGGTGGTTTGGAGGTTTGGTGTGTGGGGATTTGATAGGGAGATGGTGGGGGGGGTCTGGGCAGGCAGGGTTGTGGTTTGAGAGGGGTTGAATTTAGACTGATTTTATTTCCGGGAGAGACATGGATGGGATTTCGAGGAGTGGTTGAAGTTGAGAGGTTGATTATGTTGTTTGGGGCGAGAGAGAGAGTATTTTGGGGTTTAGCCAAGGTGGAAAAAGTTTTGTGGTTGGATTGGGATGGGAGTGGTATTTCGTCGAGCGGGATTTTTGGGGGGGGAATTTGGGGCGGGTGGGGTAACGGTGAAGAGGGAGAGGTTGAAAGTTTAGCTGGGCTCATGATGGTGGGGGACCGACTGGTGAGCAGGTGTTCGGTACGCATGAGGGGGGGGAAATAACTTTGGTGGGGGTCACGCGTGAGGGGGGGATTAACGGCGCGTGTGGGAGGATCCGAGTGGTGGGGTGTGTCGGTGGCAGTGACGGTTTGCTTAGAGGTTATCTGGGGTTGGTGGGTTTGTCTGTCATGAGGGGGTGAGTCAAGTGTGGGGTTTTGAAGTTTATTAGGGGTGTGAATTGTGGGGGGGTGGAAGGGAGCTACTGACGGAAAACTGTCACAAGGGAGATTTTGTTGGTGGGGGAATAGCTGAGTATTTCTGGGGGAAGGGGGGGAACATAGTTGGGTCCTTAGGTCGTCACGCGTGAGGGGAGGATTAACGGCGCGTGTGGGAGGGTCAGGGTGGTGAGAGGTGAGCGAGTTAGGAAACGGGATTTGTTGGGGGGACTGCGGCGGGTTGGTGGGGGAAGAGTTAGGTGTAGAACAGGGGTTATTGGTAGAGGACTGATCTATTGATTTGGGGTTGTTAACAGGACGAATTTTAGGAATCTTCTTGGTGGCAGTCACGGTCTGGTTAGCAACCGCTAACCAGACCGTGACTGCCACCAAGAAGATTCCTAAAATTCCTAAAATTCCTAAAATTTCTGGGGTTGGTGGGTTTGTTTGACATTAACAGGACGAGTTTGGGGAATTTTCTTGGTGGCAGTCTCGGTCTGGTTAGAGGTTATCTGGGACTGGTGAGTTTGTTTGACATGAGAGGGCGAGTCAATTGTGGGGTTTCGAAGTTTTCTAGGGGTGTGAATTGTGTGGGGGTGGAAGGGAGCTACTGACTGAAAACTGTCACAAGCTACCGACGGAAAACTGTCACAAGGGAATTTTTGTTGGTGGGGGGATAGCTGAACATTTCTGGGGTCATGTGGAAAATATGTTGTGGTAGGCCTACATAGGTAGGCATAGCTAGAATACGGCTCTTGTTGGGGGGGCTGCTGAGGGTTGGTGGGGGGAGAGGTCGGTAAACTGTCACAAGGGAAATTTTGTTGGTGGGGGGATAGCTGAACATTTCTGGGGTCATGTGGAAAATATGTTGTGGTAGGCCTACATAGGTAGGCATAGCTAGAATACGGCTCTTGTTGGGGGGGCTGCTGAGGGTTGGTGGGGGGAGAGTTCACTGGAGTTGGACTTTCACCGGAAGTCATTTTGGAAGGGTGCACGGAGTCTTGGATAGGGGCTAAAAGGTTGGATAGTGGATTCATCGAACTGCGTAGGCATTCTTCTCTGATGGCGAGCATATGTTCTTCGAATAGGCCATACGGGTCGAGATGGGCGGTGATGTGGGGTGGGAGGATGTTTAACAAAGCGGTGAATAAGGGTTCATTTTGTTGGTCGTAATCTTCATAGCTATACGTGGTCCTCACGTATCTGTAGAGTTGTATGAGGGTCACATTTATATCCCCTTCATACTTGATCTCGTCGACTTTTATTATTTTGGGGGCGACGGGGGAACCCAAAAGTGGATCTAAGGTCCGGATCACGAAGGATCGAAACTGGTTCCAGGTACTCTCTGGCGTATCCTGTGTCACCATTTGGTGAACAAATTCTTGAAAGGTAGGCTTATCAACAAGTTGGGAAACGGCTTCTCCCAACTGTATAATATGCAAAATTGCCCAGGCGATTTTTTCGTGGTCATTATGAAGTACCACATCGTACACTGGCTTTATTATGTCTAAGTAACTGGTGATATCATAAGTGTTTATATCATACTTGGGAATGTATGCGAATGGCTGAAGATTTCGCGATGTTGCCATGCTTCTACTGTTCCAAACTTGCAGTGTAATGCAACCTTTTATCCGAATCAAGAACCACCGCTGCCGCCAATGTTATGCCCTGTTTTTCTACAGGTTTAACTTGGGTAATGTGAGTTCTAAATTGACTGGGTATATAAGGCTGCATGCACAATACAAGATATGAGGAATAGAGAACACAAAGAAACACATGGTAGCAAGTTACATGATCACGTTTATTGATATACCACTGCAGAATACTTGTGTAAGACAATATAATAGAATTGAACAACACTAGCATAAGTGGATCTGGATGGAGCCTAGTCTCCCACTTCCAACGTTCAGGTATTAATCTTCTGATCACTGGCTTTGATTTCGCAGGTTTATATACCGAAGACCATCAATGTTACTTATAGATTCATATTCACTGTTAGATTTATTACTGGTAGCTCTGGTGCACAAGTAGTAGTTCACAGACTAGATTAGACACACGTATTTTTAGAGCACGGGAATTCTAGTTACCTCAGGGGGTACTGATCTAAGTTTTATATCCTTGTCTCAGAAATACATAGAACGCAAATCAGTGGGCGAACGTTAGATATCACTAGAGTTTTAATATCTGAATAAAGTAATTACGAGAGTCAAGGTCGCCTGTTAATTAAAGAGCACTGATCGCTTAGTATGTCCCAAATGGAATGGTTAAGTATGAATTACACTGGGCAAGGTCTTAGCCACTTCGTAGAAATATTAATTAGTGAATCTAAAACAGCACAGTAATATGTAGTACTGCTAAAGGGAATCTTGGGTAGTATCTGATGGGTCTGGTCCTGGTTATCTTGCGTCCATGATGTTGGGGGCTAACGACTGGTTCCGCGGCCGTCCAGGGGGGCCATATGTGTGAAGTTCTTCAATACGTGGGCAGGTCCTTCTATCCAAATCTGCCACGGAGTCTGCCGGTTCTGGGATCTCACTCCGGAACAACACAAGGGCAGAGCTAGAAATTAACTGCAGGGTAGTGACCCCTGGTTGGTGTCTAGCTTTCAACTGATTTGACTGGGGGCGGGAGTTAGATTTATAGGCTCGGTTCTGGACTCTGCAGACAGTAGGGATCTCGAGTCTTATGGACTTAATTGAGCTCTCAATAGATATGGGGACTAGGTAAGATGGTATTTACTGTTGTGGCACAGGGCGATAGGAAGCCTTTATATTTTCATATAACTGAGCCTTAGTAAGAGGTACTATTTTGGCTATACTGGACGTATTTAGGGGAGAGAGACTGGATCTACTTTGCGAGGAGGATGGGGACAGCTGTGATAGGAGCGTCTTTCTAGATTGTTCAATCTTCATTCTATGGTATAGCTGAGGTGCTAATTTAGTGATCAGAGCATGCAAGAAAGGTAAATGGTTTATTGTGAGGTAATAGAGGTTAGTAAAGGTGTTAGTCATTCATGGTTAGTTCATTGATAGGAAGAATTCCTGTGCTACCTGGCAATGACTCGAGAGTCAAAACAGGGGCCAGGTATACCTCCGCGGGGGTGGGGGTCTCCCTCCTCGGGTGGGCAAAAGGGGGAGCTGGGCGCCCTCTCTGATCTAGTCGTCCGGCGGCTGTGGCTAGGGGCTTGCCATATCACCAGTGTTTGTAATAACCCTCTGTGTATGAGACAGATGTGAGTGTCTTTAATACCAAAACCGAAGGTGCCTTAGCTAGCTGGTTTTACTCGGCTGGTTGTTAACTGTAGGGTTTGCTGGATATGGTGGAGACTGGGTTGCTAACTCTGCCACATTTATCTGGAAGTATGACAATAGAAGTTAGTTACTGGCGGGGCGGCTAGCCTCGCACCGACGACCATTGGGTGCAGGGTTGTGAATGTGTTGTAAGAGAATAGATGGCATGCAAGGGGCTAGTAAAGTTCTAATGTTGTTCTGGCCTACTAAGTGAAGGTAGGCTGGATAGGAGTATATATATAAAAGGTTGGAGAGCGTTAGTAACGGACAATTCAAGGATCTTCAAGAGGTATGAGAGAGAGGCTAGGTCGGACAAGAGTCGAGAAGCGCGGGTGTCTTAATGAGAGGGGGGGAGAGTTCAAGGGCTACAGGGAAATTTTGCCCCTGAGGTCCCTGGGCGTGGGGGTGGCATTAGGCTACAATTGATATGGAAGTTTGAAAAGGCAGTAGAATACGTTAGCCAAATGCTACCGGGGAATGCAACTATGGGGTGGTATATGAGTCTGGAAAAGATAGAGTTATGTGATCAGTCAGAGGGTTATGGATACTATTAGTTGGCCCTGGGAACTGCGTTTTCTATTAAATATAAAATACCAACCACAGTGGCAGTTCGTAGGGGTACTTAGTTATTGTTTCGGGGTACTTATGACAGATACTGATAACCAGGTTATCTTATATAATCTCTGGTTGGGGTAAGAGGTGTAAGACACGAAGTAAATTGGCGTAGTGTGGACTGTGGATACGAAGGAGGCAAGGGGAAGACGTATGACAATTGTGGAAAGTAAATGGAAAAAGGTGAACACAATGGCGGATAAAAATACTTAACCTAAGGATTGCATACATAGATTTATGGGGCGATGGGTCTTCAGAAGCTTAGTCTGGCAAGACAAGATGTTAGGGAATGTTAATATTAATACTTAGTTACTAGAGGAGCAATGCAAGGGGCGACTGAGCACGGGTTACATATATCTATACTCGTCATGGAAAATGATATAAGAGATCTAGGGACAGCGTGGGTGCTTTAACTTCTAAGATATATAACATCTACTTCTCGGATGCAAGAACATACATAGATATAATTATGGCTGTCTGATGTGTTGGCATTGGCTCAACGTCGGGACAGGCATGGGTGTTTTTAATATGAATGTATATTCCTGTTCATCATCTTTGTAGTTAATAAGTGTAGGACACGAGGGGTTAGTGTACGTGAGGTGTGGAAAATGGTCGGTTTTAGAAAAGGTAAATGGGTGTGTCCTGGAGCTGTTTAGCCCTGCGGGCTTGGGCTGTCTGAAATGGCTGGCTCGGTCAGCTGGTCCTTTCGTTCTGTGGACCTTTCCTTTGGTGTTTCTGTGTGGTGTTCGTTCATGGCTTCTGTGGTGGGCTTCTCGTTCTGGGGCATTTTAGTTTCTTACTCTCCCTCCATTTTACACTCAGATTCCTTCCAAATTCCTCATCTACTCTTCTCTTACTTTCCTTCACTACTCTCTTCACCACCCTCTTACTCTCCACGTACCTCGCTCGTTTCTGTCTCTCGGAATCTTCATTCCCTCTACTACCCAACCACACTCTATATGCTTTCTTCTTTTCTTCCACAGCTATTCTTACCTCTTCTGTCCACCATGCTGTACCTTTCACTCCCCTCCCTCTTCTCCTCACTCCACACACCTCCTCACATGCTGCACAGATCTCATCCTTAAACACCTTGCTCATCTCCTCCACTTCCTCCATAACTTCCAGGTCGAACCCACCTAGTCGTCTTCCCACTGCTCTCCTGTACTCCTCCCTGACTTCCTCCTCCTGCAACCTCTCCACCCTCCTCATTATTCCACCCTCCTCTCGCCTCCCTCCCGCTCTCCTCACCCACTTCTTTTGTATCCTAACCTTAGCTACCACTACATAATGATCAGACAGACCCCCTCTAATACCCCTATACACCCTAGCATCCATCACAGATTTCTTCATTCGTTCATCCACACATACATAATCAATCAATGACTTTCGTTCCACCACTGTCTTATCTTTCATCGTCAACATCCGTTTCCACGTGTACCTGTGGAGCATTCTGTGTCGGAAGAAGGTGTTGGCTATCCACAGCCTCCTCCCCACACATACGTCCACAAGTGCACTACCATTCCCATTCACCTCTGATGGTACCCCCCACCCTCCCACCACTCCCTCAACTTTCCTATCACCCACCTTACCATTCATATCCCCAATCAGAAATATTCTTTCGTTCTTGTCAAACTTCTCCAGGCACGCCTCCACATTCATCCAGAACTCCTCTTTCTTTCTTTCAAGTATATCCTCTGTCGGGGCATACACGCATACAATCACCCACGACCATAGCAATATTGCTTAATAGCATATTAGGCCTTTTATAACTTAACTTATTTACAATCTTATAATATACGATCTACTCGTCCTACGTCGTGCTGTAGGAGCGATCGTGACGTCACAAAGACATACAAAATCACAAAAGAGTCATATTCTATCCTATTTATACGATACACTCCCCCCACAAAAAAAAGACCTGAACCCCACCTTAAACCTAAAGTTGCCCAGTGGCTATCTTCTGACGCCACAAGTCAACGGCGCCAGCAGCAGTGCGTCTGGGACGCGTCCGGTCCGAGAATGATCACCATCAGTAAGAGGTGAGTCGTTCTTTTGAGAATCCTCGGACCCAGCAATAACAGGTGGAGCATCAGATTGCAATGCGGAATCGAGCTCCAAAGCGTACAAACGTGCGATAGGACGAACAGTAGTTCCAGTGGCTGTCTTCAATAGCGCCACCCGCTCTACAGAGTCGGCCCCCTTGTATTCCTCCAACATGCGGCCCAATTTCCAGTATAAACGAGGACTATCTTCTTTAATTAAAACAACTTCACCAACTGTAGGTGCCGTTGGTCGACCAGAGGGAGTAACACTCCTTTCCCTCAATGCTAGCAGATATTCACTAATCCACCGTTTCCTAAAATCCTCTATTATCCTGGATATATACTGGTATCTCTTAGACACCGCTACCTCAGAGTACAACGAGGGATCCTCTAACTCTACTATGGACTGAAAATCAGATGGAAACGCAGTCAATGGTTTTCCATATAGCAAGTGAGCTGGCGTTAATGGTAGTGGTTCTTGCAGGTCGGTGTACACATATGTAAGCGGGCGATCATTCACGACTGCCTCTATCTCTGTGAGGACTGTCGTCAACTCACTCTTCTTTAATAGAGCACGTCCTACAACCGCTCTGAGTCCTGAGTTTACTATGCCGACATATCGTTCCCACATTCCACCAAACCAAGGTGCCTTAACTGGAATGAACCTCCATTCGCACTTCTTCTCTCCCAAAAAAGTGATGGTAGTAGGATCACTACTCATATCCTTTAGATATTTTGAAGCTTGTACATAAGTGGGAGCATTGTCGCTAAGAATGAGTTGAGGGAATGAACGACGGGCACAAAACCGTCTGAACGCCAGCATAAATTCTTCGCTAGACATATTATCACATAGTTCTAGGTGTACCGCTCGAGATGTTGCACAGGTAAACAATAATATATAAACCTCATGCTCCCTCGTCTTCAATGCCCCTGTGTAATCTAATCCTACCGCTTGGAAAGGTTCTACGTGCTTTACACGGCATTCAGGTAGAGGTGGAGCTGGTCCAGTTGCATATGGTTTACCCTTTAGTCTCTGGCATATTACACACTTTCTTACTACGCGTCGAGCTACTTGTCGAACTCTGGGTATCCACCATGTGAGACGTAAATTTGATATAATATGACATATCCCATAGTGTTTTACTTCCCTATGTGCACGTATGATCAATAGATCAGTAACGTGATGTCATGTTGGCACAAGTATAGGGCAGTTTGCGCCGTGTGGTACACCCGACCACTTCAGGCGACCCTCACACCTGATGAGGACATTGTCTAGGTGCAACCTTAGTTGACGCACTATATTAGGCATTAATGTCTTATTCGAGCTTTTCAAGGATTCTAATTCATTGGAAAAGGTTTCTACTTGAACCCATTTGATCAAAGTTACTTCAGCTGCTTTAAATTCACGAGCATCAATGTTGTGACCCCTGTTGCTGAGTTGGCACGTTACTTTAAGCTTGAGATTGGATACATATCGCAACACCCAAGCTACAACTCTGACTAGTTTATTATAGTCACCGAATCTTGCCCACTCTATGATAGGACCCGGTGGCTCATTTGGTTGGGCTGTAACTGCCACTGTTTCCAGTGGCAGAAGTCCCTCACCAACAGCATGCTATATCGTCCATTCACTTTCATAGAGCAGCCACTTTGGACCATGCCACCACAATTCGGACTTCATTAGCTGGCTAGCCGTTATACCCCTAGTTATGAGATCACTAGGGTTTTCCTTTGTATTTACATAATGACAAGCAACGTCTGGCAAAAGGGCTCTAATCTCATATACCCCATTCCGCACATAAACTGGCAGAGACTTCTTGCTATGTATCCAGTTGAGTGCGACATGACTATCGCACCATACGTGAACGATTTCAATATTTAATTCGCTCTCGTATGCTGCGCGTACATGTTGCACCAGACGTGCTAATAGCAGCATGGCAGTCAATTCCATTTTATGGATAGTTACCTTTTTAACCGGGACTACTTTGGCCCGGGCTGTAACTAAATGTGCCCCAAATGAAGTAACAACATATATGGCTACCCCGTATGCAGTGGCGCTAGCATCGCAAAACGTGTGTAACGTAACGTCACCGAACGCCGCCACTTTACGAGGTATAGGTTTAGTACATAGGATGGCATATTCATTCAACAACAATGTCCCTTGGTCATTCAGGTCCTCGGGCAAACTGTCATCCCATCCTATTTTACGTCTCCAAACTTCCTGCATTAGAATCCTAGCTCTTATGGTAACAGGTAATGCTAGACCCAAAGGATCAAAAAATTGCGCAACTTTGCTCAACAGACTTCTTTTGGTGTGCGCTCCTGTCTGCTGAGCAAAAGACCTTGTTTGAAAAGTTAGTATGTCATGTTTAGGTTGCCAGATCATCCCCAAATTTCTGGACTCTTCCTGGTTAAGAGATGCCGTACCGTCCACCTGTATTAAACTCTGAAGATCTTCACTATTAGTAACCCACTCGCGGAGAAATAGATGTGCATCCGCAAACAATCTGCGTGCTTGCCAGTATGCATATAACAAATCATCCTGACTATCGCAAGAACCCTGCAAATTGTCAATATATATTCCGCGAGATAGTTTACTTGTGTCCTCATGAGTATCAGCTAGATGTTTTCTGATTGTGGCATTTAACAAAAACTGCGAGCATGTGGCCCCAAAGAGTACAACCCGAAAACGGTATATTATGATTGGACTTTCAGAGTCGCTAATGTCGCTGAACCAAAGAAAGCGGGTAACATCTCTATCTTCCTCCTTTAGCTTGACCATCAAGAATGCTTTCTCAATGTCACTGGTATAGGCGTACTTCCCCAGCCTAAACTGCAATAGATGTTGGGACAGGTCCGACACCATGGACGGACCTGTCAACAGGCAGTCATTTAGACTGGGTTGTTGTCCTTGGTGGGCAGAACAGTCATACACCACCCGTATTGGTGTGGTGACGCTGTCTTTCCTTACCCCATGATGGGCCAGATAGTGAACCCTACCCTTCTTAAACGGTTACTTGACATCGACTCTCTCAATAAAGCCCCTATCTTCATAACTCCGAAATACATCGTCATACGCCTGGCGCGTGCTCGGTTCGTTAGACACTTTCCGCTGCAATGTGCGCAAGCGACCTAATGCCAAACCATAGTTGGTAGGCAGGCTTATCTCACTGTTCTTCCAGGGTAAACTAACCTTATATTGCTTGTCTGAGGCACAGTAGCACACAGACTCGTCAAACCTTTGTAGCGCAACTTCCGAGTCATAATCAGTCTCCATAGGATTAATGCCTATGTGATCCAATCTCCACAGTCGTTCCAGGTCGAACTCGGCAGCCATCTTAGGGTCACTAGGTTGGGAATCCTCCCTTCCCAACTCCTCTGCCGCGGTTACATTGACTCTATATATCGAGACCGTGTCGACCAGGACCTTTGACTGTGTAGTATGCACCTTTCCGCTCATGCAGTATCCAAATTTAGTGGGGATTAAATTACACCACACATCTTTTTAAATCCAGGGTATACTACTTCATAATAATGATCCACACCAAGTAGAACATGCACCTCACTCTGATTTCCCATGGGATCTGACAAGTTAACCCCTTTGCTACGTAATGTGTGTTCCACCTTCTTCACACCCACAGATACATATTCTGGCAGGGTGTCTACTACGATACAAGTCATAAAGTACCGGTTTTTACGATAGAAATATGAAATCTCCGCTATCTCGTAGTCTTGTTTATCAGTAACCCCTGTGAAGCCCTGTAATCGAAGAGTCTCAGCCCGTACGATTCGGTACTTCAGTCCCACTAGTACGGACCTCTTTATAAAGGAACGTTGAGACCCTTTTCTAGAAGTACCCGACATACTTTGTTACTGTCATTACCTTCCATGGGAATCTGTATTGTGGGCAATATAGTGGTGTCTTGCGTGCTACCTAGTGTCACAGTTGTAGTACCCTCTTTTTTTACGTCTTTGACTTTATCTGCAGTAGGACACAACTTATCAAAGTTATGTCCTTTGCAGTGCCGACAGGGCCTTAAGTATGTAGCAGTACATTGTCCCTGCTTACCATGTTCCCCACTTAGACAACCCACACATAGCTTCAATCTTTTCGCTTGTGCTAGTTTTGTCTCATTTGTTGGGTATTTTATGCAGAAACTCCATTTATGTTTGTTGTTACATAGCTTACATAGAATCTGAGCAGGTTTCTTATACGCACCCTCTTTCTTTTCTTTAGTCCCAACTCTCATACTTACTGTTCCCCTCTTCTCCACATTCTCACTCCCTCCCGACACATACATTCTCCCTTTGTTCAACTGTAGATTATTGATCTCCTTACTGAACTGAGTTTTGAATTCCCCCAGCTCAAATGATCTTACCTTATCAAGTATTGCCATAGGAAGCTTCTGACGCAAGATTATGACTGTCATTTCCTGCGTGGTAAGCCCTAGGGTGTCTAGCGATCGAGTATGGCACTCCATATTTGCCCTGAAGTTTGTCAACTCATCAACCTTATACTGTGGTTCTGCGAGCCCCAACAAGGCAACGACATGGGCCATCTTCAACTGCTCTCTATCCCCATATGTGGACTCTAATAAGTGTACCACTTCAAGATACCTACCACCCACTACTGCAAAACCCTCTATTAAATTTAAGGCCTCTCCTTCCATTTGTCCCTTCAGATAGTGAAACTTGCGGACATTATCCAAAGAGGATTCATGAACCGTAGATCGAAATACGTCCCAAAAAGCAAACCACTCAGTCAACTTGCCTCCAAATGTAGGAAGATTGAGCTTTGGGAGGTGTACAGTATGTTTTGGGTCAGCCCTTCTATGGGCCTCATTATCGCCTCCCTTCTTACTTGCGACAGCACGCTGTAATAGGTACTTCGCTCTAAAGACAGGTTCGTCATATAGGGCACAATTATCACACTCTGTAACTATCTCTTCCTCCTCTATCATGTCAGCCACAATCACCTCACTCAGAGCCGTAATACCACCGTGGGTAGCCTGGACGTTTTCTAATCTAGCCTCCAATTCCTCTAGTTCGGCAGTAGTGATGAATGTGTTGACGTCCACAATTAGCCTATTTAATACTCCCAGAAGTCCCGCCCTTTGATTTTTAGGGGGTATGATCAGCACCCCACTAGACGGTGTCTCTTTATCGTTTTTATTCATTTTGCATGCGAGCCTATAGGCTATGTATCTAAATGTTACGTTACAAAGACAACGGCAAAATAATAGTCTAGTTAAGAGATGCCGACCGGCGGACTTCTGTGTTATGGAAAAAAGATAGTACACTAAATAGCAATACCTACTAATGGATCATATTGAACAAGAAAAAATGTTAGGTCAGGTCATATGTCACAGGAAGTCTGAAATGGAAAAGAAAATTATTGGGGAAAGATGATGGGTGGGATGCAGGATTTGGGCAGGTGCAACGATGTAACTCTGCATTCCGGCTCTAACCACCACTTGGCTAGTCCTACCAGATTATCATAGAGTTGTTCCTGCATCCTGTTATATGTCCCCTTGTTCATTGCCTTAAAATCCCTTACTGGTAGCCAATTCCCGGGGTCTGGGCACCAATGTGGTAAGCTATCAATGGAAATTAAATATTACTAAGCTATAATGAATCAAATAAAATCAATCTAAATGAAAACTACTCTATATCTAAATTGAATTCAATCTGAAACAAGCTAATTTATATCCAAAGGTCTCACATAATAAATGTATATATAGGGTAAGGTTATAAGGGTTAGTATTAGCCAGGAATTAACTCACCAATAGTTCCACGTGGCAATGAGGCAAAGGGAGAACGTTTTACCCAATATGGCGGTGGACAATGGGGAACGAGACTTCGGTCCCGAGACACGAGTCAAGTTAAAGAAAGAATAAATGATTACATGGGAATGGACATGATTATTATGCTTATCTGTCAGTCAGTCATGGTGTCGATGAGAGCGTCGTGATGGTGTAGCTGTGTGTATTACTGTATGTGTATTGTGATTAGAGGCACAAAAGCTCGATCAACTGAGGGCGGAAATTTAGATGTTAATTGGTTGGTGTTCGTGAAGGCTCTGGCGTTCCTCGAAAGCACACCTTGCTGCCTTGGCAAACCGCCAGGAGCCCAAATTATCGTACCGCATCTAGGTTGCTCTATACGATAAATTATATTAATATATACGATAAATTCATATATACTACATAAGACCATAGCAATATTGCTTAATAGCATATTAGGCCTTTTATAACTTAACTTATTTACAATCTTATAATATACGATCTACTCATCCTACGTCGTGCTATAGGAGCGATCGTGACGTCACAAAGACATACAAGATCACAAAAGAGTCATATTCTATCGTATTTATACGATACCTGTGGTATCAGACACGGATGCCCCCACACCTCCTTGTGCTAGTACTTCGTCTTCACCACGTACCACCAGGAGTACTTTGGCGTCATTACGACGTGACTTCTCTTTTAGGGGCAGGGAGGAGCGACAGGAAGGGCAGGCAGTCACGGCTGCCATACAACCCTTCACCCACCCAAAGAAGGCAGAACTACCACGGCAACGTAGAAGGCCTCCCTCCAATTACGACAGTACCGACGATGAAGAGAGTGTGGATGGCCTGCCACCATCCAGACCTGCGCGTAACGGTGAACCGCACGCACCTGCCACACCTGTCACACCTTCCGCACGTGCCACACCTGCCGCAACTCCCAGAGGCACTACCCGATCACCTGACGAAGCTGCAAGAAGTCTGTGTGTGGTCACCACCAGCTCAAGACCTGCATGGTATGCAACTCTTGAATGTAAGGAACTACATATTTGTTATTCATTTTTATTGGGTTTCTAAGTATCAAAGTAAATAATATTACAAAATAAGGGTCATAATTGTCAACAAAATCTCATTGAAAAGTCGGCCCTCTCAATGTAACGTCAAATAATACTTATTTTGGCCTTTTTCGTTTGCCCTTTTTCTATTACTTTCATGTGTTTTGGGATGGTTATTTATATGCTGATTTGGTTCATAGGGTGCATATGTATGTTCATAGTGAGGTTTAGGCATATTCATTGAGAAGTACTTGATTTATGATTTTTTTCTCAGTATTTTTGCCCCCAGAAAGTCGACCCTCTCAAAGTTCAATCAACATAACGTTATAGTATCGCTATCTATTAGTTTTTATTCCAATTTGTGAGCGTTAAATGTCTTCTAGTATGTTTTTATAATTGTATGTAAAAGTGATTCCACATGTTGTACTACTATTTATTGTGTTCTGTCATATTTTCTTCCACAGAATACTTTGGCATGGATGAGGTGGGACAGAGAGAACAGCGTAAACAGAAAAATGAAGCCGAGACGTTGCCAATGGAGGATGCGCATAACCTGGAAACTAATGATGCTATTGAAATTCCCATAAACAATGCCGCATCATTAATCCATGATGGCCGTGCACCAGCAAACCAACATATGAAGAAAAAATAGGTCAACCTGAGAGATGCACTGATTGTGAGACTGTCCATTCGATGCCTACGAAGAAATCAGGAATTTACTGAATTTACAATCAGTGCATACGAGGGAAGAACAACAGGCGTCGAAGATGGTAGAGTAGCAAGACACAAAACGGGGGCCAAAGACCCCTGCATCTTCTACTTAGGCAAGACAGAGGCAGCTGCTCTTGAGGCGTACATGAAATATTATCGCCCAGTAGTTGCCACATGTGTAAGGCCAAAATGTAAGATGTTTGTGAATCGGGAGGGCAACACACCGATGGCTAATGTTTCTCTCACCTCTTGGTAGAAAATGTAGGGAAAATCATTGCCAAGATGGGACTGAGGGCAGGCATTGTTGGGGAGTGGGCAGCCGGAAGCTACGACATGAACAGATCACAGCTGCCCTCAGAGATGAGAATACACCTGCCAACAGACAAGCCCTTGCAACCTTGGCCTGCCACAGCATGATAACATCCAGAAAAAAACTACGACTTCACCAATCACAGGACTACTGGAGAACGAGTTGTAAACATTCTAAAGGATCTACGTTGTGATGCAGCATCAGGGTAGGTGTTAATGAGGCAAACAAGAAAGTTACAATTTTATTATTTTTATTGGCAAAATTTACAAATCTATATATCTATTGCCTGACGCCGCAATCCCCGAAGGGGTGGCCAGGAACGAACCGCCCCCACACACCTCTATCACCAGTCAGTCGACGCCCCTCCCCCCAACCAGCACCGCCTTCGTTCATATACTTCCTCACTCCATCCTTCCACCTCTCTTTCTGTCTACTTCTCCCTCTCTGTCCCACCACCTAGCTCTCGTACACCCTCTTAGTCATTCTCTCGCTTTCTGACAACAATTGCGACAACGAAGCTGAACATGACGACATCGAGGACGAGCTTATAGATATAGAGCCCACCCACATTGTCGCTCCATCGCCACCTACGCCAACCCTGTGGTGCCGGCGCCAGAAACGGATACCACACTACCTCGTGCTACCACACCTCCTCGTGCTAGCACTTCGTCATCACCATGTACCACCAGGCGTACTTTGGTGTCATTATGACGTGACTTCTCTTTTAGGGGCAGGGAGGAGCGACAGGAAAGGCAGGCAGTCACGGCTGCCATACAACCCTTCACCCACCCAAAGAAGGCAGGACTACCATGGCAACGTAGAAGGCCTCCCTCCAATTACGACAAGACCGACAATGAAGAGAGTGTGGATGACCTGCCACCCTCCACACCTGCGCGTATCAGTGGACCGTACGCACCTGCCACACTTGCCGCTACTCCCAGGGGCACTACCCGAGCACCTGACGAAGCTGCAAGAAGTCTGTGTGTGGTCACCACCAGCTCAAGACCTGCATGGTATGCAACTCATGAAGGTAAGAAACTACATCGTTTTTATTAATTTTTATTGGGTTTCTAAGTATCAAAGTAAATCTAATATTACAAAATAAGGGTCATAATTGTCAACAAAATCTCATTGAAAAGTCGGCCCTCTAACTCCCATTCGTTATCACTCATCGGAACTGTATCATCCGCAAACAGCAGTATAGGTAGCTTCCAATCAATTCCCTCCCTTTTCAGCGATACACCAACATCCACTGCTCTTGATATTATTTCTTTCAAGACTCCATCCATATATACAGTAAACAACCACAGGGACATCACACACCCCTGTTTCAAACCAACCTTCAGGTCAAAGAACTCGCTCTGCTCACTCTCCACACGTACTGCCGCCTTTTCACCCTCATATATGCTCTTCACTGCTTTCAGCCACTTGCCATCTACTCCGTATATGCTAAGTTATTTCCACAAACATTCTCTATCTACTCTGTCATAGGCCTTCTCCAAGTCCATAAAGGCAACATACACCTTTTGTTTCTTCTCCAAATATTTCTCCACAACACAATTAAGGGTAAAAATCTGATCTACACATCCTCTTCCCTTCCGAAAACCTCCCTGCTCGTCGCCTATCCATTTCTCCATTCTCACTCTCACTCTCTCAATCACTACCCTACTGTATACCTTCCCTACTACGCTTAGAAGACATATTCCTCGGCGGTTACCACACACTCCTCTTTCCCCTTTGCCCTTATATAGGGGGACTTTTATGCCAGTCTTCCAGTCATCGGGTGCACTCCCCTTCTCCCATGCTAGTTTGCACATTGTCCATACCCCTTCGATCACTAGCTTACCACCATAACTCAACATTTCCCCACACATTCCATCTGTTCCTGGTGCTTTCCCCAACTTTACTCTTGGCATGGCTTCCCACACTTCTGATCTCCTGATCCCCACCATCCCCTCCCCTACTTCTCTTCTTCTCCCTTCCATACCATATCCAACTATGTTTGCTGGCTCTTCATTCCTTACATTTAGCAACTCATTGAAGTACTCCCTCCATCTTTCGACTCTCTCTTGCTTCTCGGCTAGCATTCTCCCATTCTTATCTTTCACACCCTTACTGCTTCCCCCTGCTACCTTCCCTAACTTTCTTGACTTCTTTCCTGAACAGTTTCTTAATCTCCCTCCATTTTACACTCCGATTACTTCCAAATTCCTCATCTACTCTCCTCTTACTTTCCTTCACTACTCTCTTCACCACCCTCTTACTCTCCACGTATCTGGCTCATTTCTGTCTCTCGAAATCTTCATTCCCTCTACTACCCAACCACTCTCTATATGCTTGCTTCTTTTCTTCCACAGCTATCTTTACTTATTCTGTCCACCATGCTGTACCTTTCACTCCCCTCCCTCTTCTCCTCACTCCACACCCCTCCTCACATGCTGCACAGATCTCATCCCTAAGCACCTTGCTCATCTCCTCCACTTCCTCCATAACTTGCAGGTCGAACCCACCTAGTCGTCTTTCTACTGCTCTCCTGTACTCTTCTCTGATTTCCTCCTCCTGTAACCTCTCCACCCTCCTCACAATTCAACCTTCCTCTCGCCTCCCTCCAGCTCTCCTCACCCAATTCTTTTATATCCTAACCTTAGCTACTACTACATAATGATCCGACAGACCCCCTCCAATACCCCTATACGGCCTAGCCTCCATCACAGATTTCTTCATTCGTTCATCGACACATACATAATCAATCAATGACTTTCTTTCCACCACTGTCTTATCCTTCTTGAATTTGAAAATAAATTAAAACAAATTTGTGTGTATTTAGTGAATTATTGTATACTAATAAATCATGCTACAATTAACTTTATATATGCATTAAACAAAAAAAATTATGTATATTTTTTTGCCCACACTTTTCAGGTGGCAGTCAACTAATGTACCCTTGGATGATGGGACTCGGTCAGTTCCAGGACTGTGGATCTCGGTCATGGATGAGCAAGGCCCTTCTTCGCCAGTTACACCAACCATCATAAAAGAGCAGGATCACAATCGAATATTGATGTGAACCAAGCAGCTCTGGAGGGGTCAATAAGTGAAGCATCGACAAGTTCCATTGTCAAGAAGAAGTGAAAAATTGATAGATCATGAATCTGTCAACATTTTAAAAATGCAATCTATCTACCTCTCTTTAGCCTGACGCCGCGATCCCCGAAGGGGTGGCCACGAACGAACCGCCCCCATGCACCTCTGTCCCCAGTCAGGCGACACCCCTCCCCCCAACCAACACCGCCTTCGTTCATATACTTCCTCACTCCATCCTTCCACCTCTCTTTCGGTTTACCTCTCCCTCTCTGTCCCTCCACCACGCTCTCGTACACCCTCTAGTCATTCTCTCGTTTTCCATACGTTCCATATGGCCGAACCATCTCAAGTTGTTCCTTTTCACACTTTCCAGCACATCTACCTCCACACCACACCTCCTTCTTATGTCCTCATTCGTCTGTCTATCCCTCCATGTAACTCCACATGCACTTCTTAAGTAATTCATTTCCACTGCTCTCACTCTTGGTCTGAGTCTCTCAACCAACGTCCATGCTTCGCTTCCGTAAGTCAGTGTCGGGATTACCACACTGTCATGCAAGGACTTCTTCACTTCCATACTGACCAACATATTTCTTGTTACTGCATTCAGCGTTCCTACAACCCTCTTCCCCTGTTGTACCCTCTTCCACACTTCTTCATCCATAGTCCCATCTTTACTCAACACACTGCCCAGATACTTAACACTTAAAGAGCGGGGCCCAACTTAAGTCTGTATATAAAAAGCAGCAAGTTAGGAGCATTATTAAGGCTTTTAAAGGGTTAAAATCAAGTGCAAATGGCCGGAAGCGCAGCAGGCCACACGGCTGACACCCAGGGCTTACCGCCTCCCACTAACTCACGCTCCCTCTGTTCCCGAGAGGCTGGCAGTGTAGCCAGTAGTGAGTGTAGCTGGAAAAAATATGCCGCCAAACGCTAAACTCTCATGTTAGTGGTAGCACTGCATGAAAACGACGAGTGCTACGTAGCTCGTTCTGGTCTAATTTTGAAGCTTGTAGCGCCTAGTTTTTTGCTGAATACATTTCTTTTCATGAAGATACTTGATTGATCATTCAGGAGGGCCTGAATATGCCCAAAATAGCCCAAAACCCCCAGCTAGGCGAGGGTTAAAAGAGTTGACGATATCCATAGCCTGACCGTTCAGCTTCACCTCACACTCTGTGACTTCACCCCTTTCGAAGACCATAACCTTGCTCTTCCCCGCATTTACCTTCAAATTCCATTTTTAGCACACTGTTCCAAACTCATTTACCGGACCCTGCAACTCCCAATCATTATCACTCATCAGAACTGTATCATCCGCAATCATCAGTATAGGTAGCTTCCACTCAATTCCCTCCCTTTTCAGCGATACACCAACATCCACTCCACTTTATTTTATTTCTTTCATGACTCCATCCATATATACAGTGAACAACCACGGGAACATCACACACCCCTGTTTCAAACCAACATTCAGGTCAAAGAACTCGCTCTGCTCACTCTCCACACGTACTGCCGCCTTTGCACCCTCATACATGCTCTTCACTGCTTTCAGCAACTTGCCATCTACTCCGTATAATCTAAGTACTTTCCACAAACCTTCTCTATCCACTCTGTCATAGGCCTTCTCCAAGTCCATAAAGGCAACCTACACCTTTTGTTTTTTCTCCAAATATTTCTCCACAACACAATTCAGGGTAAAAATCTGATCTACACATCCTCTTCCCTTCCTGAAACCTCTCTGCTCGTCGCCTATCCATTTCTCCGTTCGCACTCTCACTCTCTCAATCACTATCCTACTCTATACCTTCCCTAGTACGCTTAGAAGACATATTCCTCGGTGGTTACCACAAACTCCTCTTTCCCCTTTGCCCTTATATAGGGGGACTATTATGCCAGTCTTCCAGTCATCGGGTGCACTCCCCTTCTCCCATGCTAGTTTGCACATTGTCCATACCCCTTCGATCACTATCTCACCAACATAACTCAACATTTCTCCACACACTCCATCTGTTCCTGGTGCTTTCCCCAACTTCACTCCTGGCATGGCTTCCCACACTTCGGACCTACTGATCACTACCTCGTCCTCCCCTACTTCTCTTCTTCTCCCTCCCATACCATATCCCACTATGTTTGCTGGCTCTTCATTCCTTACATTTAGCAACTCATTGAAATACTCCCTCCATCTTTCGACTCTCTCTTGCTTCTCGGCTAGCGTTCTCCCATTCTTATCTTTCACACCCTTACTGTTTCCCTTGCTACCTTCCCTAACTTGCTTGACTTCTGGTGATGGGCTGGTCTATCAGAGTGAGAGTTGAGCGTTCTCTGCCATACCCATAGCTTACTCTGATGTTTCTTTTACTTAGATATTTTCTAGATCTCAAGTGACGGCGTCCCATCCGTGGATTGACCTCTCAATCTACCAAGATTGGAAGCCAAAGCGTCACATTTTTCCCTTGCCCCTCAACTTTCTCTTCATAATTGCTGAGGGGCACAGGGCCCTGGGTGGGGCTTTGATTTCCCGGGCGTTTCCGCACCCTCCTCAGCTCCCAGCCCTTAAACACCCTGCTCATCTCCTCCACTTCCTCTATAACTTCCAGGTCGAACCCACCTAGTCGTCTTTCTACTGCTCGCCTGTACTCTTCCCTGATTTCCTCCTCCTGTAACCTCTCCACCCTCCTCACCATTCCACCTTCCTCTCGCCTCCCTCCAGCTCTCCTCAACCACTTCTTTTGTATCCTAACCTTAGCTACTACTACATAATGATCAGACAGACCCCCTCCAATACCCCTATACACCCTAGCAATCATTGCCGATTCAAAAAAATCCCACTATATATTATGATGATGCGAGGCATTTATCGGGTGTCTTCCCCCGAAAAGGTACAGGGGGACGGGTTATTGATCGGAATGTAATGAAACTCTACCTAACAAGAAAGAAATCGGTTTATGGTAAATGCACAATGGCTGAAATACAACGACAGTACCAATCAAGTCGGGAGGAGAACAAAAATATACAAAACAATTAAATTTGGTGTTGGAACCCAGCAAACCAAACACAAATATTAGTATTTAATGGGGTAGCGGGCAAATTGTTTGAGGTAAGGTTGGTATTTGAATGCAATAAACAAATTCACCTCTCCGACCCTATTTCAATTAATTATTTGTACATTTTGCCAAAGAAGAATAATAAAAATAATAATACAATCGTACTACACGATTCTTTGTTATTGTAACTTTGCACATAGATGTACTTATTTATAGTAAAAAACACATCATATCCAGTATTTCACTTGCCGGAGTTGAAGTCTCTATTCACAATGTTCCTTAAGTGATTGAGGCTGGGTTACATGTGTATATTTGAGTATAATATGCATGTTACATGCCCCCTGTTAAAAAATGTTGTTCCACCAACATCCTAATATATAGTAAAGACGAAAATATATATTCAAATGGTTCCTTTATAAGAGATTATTTATAAGAATTAGAGTAAATAATTATTAATAATTGAATTAGAATGAAACTAAATTCAGATTGAGTGCAAGAATTTCATATGACGTGTACGTGAGTTGTATTTGTAATAGGGACATCTTATATCTATATTTCCTCCCCAATGAATCGCGGGAGCCCGGATTCCAGGAATTATTTATATAGATTCCCGGTGTAGGACAGGTTTATTTTGTTTCCAACAAATAGGATATCATAGGGCAAATTAAAGAAAAGAAAGTCAAACACTTTCTGGAGTTACGTTAATATAGGGATTCTTGCTATCTGAGTATACGTTAATATAGGGATTCTTGCTATCTGAGTATAACAGTTTCTGGAGTTACGTTAATATAGGGATTCTTGCTATCTGAGTATAACAGTTTCTGGAGTTACGTTAATATAGGGATTCTTGCTATCTGAGTATAACAGTTTCTGGAGTTACGTTAATATAGGGATTCTTGCTATCTGAGTATAACAGTTTCTGGAGTTACGTTAATATAGGGATTCTTGCTATCTGAGTATAACAGTTTCTGGAGTTACGTTAATATAGGGATTCTTGCTATCTGAGTATAACAGTTTCTGGAGTTACGTTAATATAGGGATTCTTGCTATCTGAGTATAACAGTTTCTGGAGTTACGTTAATATAGGGATTCTTGCTATCTGAGTATAACAGTTTCTGGAGTTACGTTAATATAGGGATTCTTGCTATCTGAGTATAACAGTTTCTGGAGTTACGTTAATATAGGGATTCTTGCTATCTGAGTATAACAGTTTCTGGAGTTACGTTAATATAGGGATTCTTGCTATCTGAGTATAACAGTTTCTGGAGTTACGTTAATATAGGGATTCTTGCTATCTGAGTATAACAGTTTCTGGAGTTACGTTAATATAGGGATTCTTGCTATCTGAGTATAACAGTTTCTGGAGTTACGTTAATATAGGGATTCTTGCTATCTGAGTATAACAGTTTCTGGAGTTACGTTAATATAGGGATTCTTGCTATCTGAGTATAGATTCTTCAAATTACTGTGATGTAATTCATGTGATTGAGAAACGTGAGTCGTGCATGTAATCTCCTGATAAGAAAACGCTTGGTATCAGAGACTCAGAGTAAAGAGTAAAAGAGTTTATAACATGGGTATATGGATACAAATAATAAATACATAATACAGCCATAACTTGGTGTATTTTTTTCTTTATTTTTATTCTCCTCTTTTCTCCTTCGACTCGTTTTCTCCGCTGATTGACCCTGAAGGTTCAGCGATCACGTCCTTCTGCATCAAGCTTTTCAGATTTGCTCACAGCTTGTAGCAGGCACCAAGTTTGAGGGCGGTAGTAGGACAGGTCAGCTGGGAGGTGTCCAACAGTCTTCCTGTGAACATCAAATTCTTGGCAGTATGATGTGTGTAAAAAGTGTTGGTGTCTGTAGTTAAAAGTTTGGTGTCGTGTAGTTAGCTAACAAATATCCAAGTAATATAATTAAATTTACTTTGGATGGTGTACCGGTAGTATATATTTACCTAGCTAAAATGAACAGTAATCAATTTTAGACTGTAAATAATAAAGTTCAATACAATTATCCATATATGAATATTGGCAAACATAAAGGATTAATATTATTGAGTGTATAGGCCTACGGCTATCAAATATATTCGTTTGGCACTTATGAATATCTGCGGTGTTGCCGTTAACATTTGCGTAAGCGATCGCATGTGTCACAATTATAGCTACTTTACATCGCAATGTAAGGGGTAGGCTTTATAATTGTCGTTAAGCTACTAAACTTGTATATCTGTATGAGTTGAACATACATAGAATAATTAAACACTCGTCACGTGTAACTAAATGAATTCATATAATGGATATCAAATTTTGGATCCAAGACATTCATTATACACACTCATAAGTAATTGTGAGTTTGAGAGTTCCAGTTTAGAGCAAAAATAGGGAGTTAGATGCAAAAAGGGTCTGAAGTTAACTTTGTGAACATCTGTGTAACCAATATTTAATCCACATCAATATTATTGAAACCTCTAGCATTGAGATTATATTGGTGCGTCCTATTTTTATAGGAACCTATTGGTGCGTCATTTTTCACAACCTGTGTGCATGATTTTTTTTCATTTGGTTAATTAAACACAGTTAAACACAAATGAATCAGTAATTATAAATACTTATACATCGCAATGTATGGTTCAGGTTTTATAATTAATTAAGTGGTGAGCTCCATATGAATATTACCTTTGTAATATCAAAAGGGTGTACAACCGTGTAGGCCCTACACATCCAATTTCACATTTTGGGTAAATGAGAAATTGTTCTTTTGATTACATGTATGAGAGGGTTAAAATTTGGTAGTCAAATACAGTTAAACACAAATGAAGGTATAATTATAATAATTGAGTGGGATGAATAGTTTCAAAAATTACCATCAATACACATTGAGCACATGTTCACATGTTCGGTGAATGTAGTCAATTATTAAAAAACTAATCCCTTGGGTTTAAATGAATTTGAGTAATTAAAATACTGGTGTTAAATAGTTTATAAATCAAGAGTAATTTTTAAGAGTTTTGAGTAAAGAGTTAGACGTGTTTCGAGTATAGAATTGACTGTTGGAATGCTAATCTAATTATATATAGCTATTCTAGCAGATGTGTAGTGAGTGTTTTGTGTGTGAATTGGAGAAATTAGATATCCAAAACAATATGGATAGAAGAGGTTGGATTAATGTAGTATTAATTAAATCAAAACACCTAGGGTGAGGTGAGGAAGGTTACATTTTAATTTCCCTCACTGCGTAGTGTCATGATTGGGCGTTGGAGTTAGTTTTGAGTTACTGTACTTTGAATTCTGTCCTACGTTTGTGGTATTTAACCTGGTGTATAGAACTGTGTTCCTGGGTACTCCGTACACATTCCACATTATCTCCTTGTAAACCTCCAATGAGAACTTGATCCATGTGTGGTAGGATAATAAGTTTCACTTTTGACATAGCTTCTAAACCTAGAAGCATCTCGGTGTTTGTTGGGAGTTTTGAGATTATATAGAACGGCAGATTAGCTGTGTGCACTTCTGTAAATTCTACTGAAAGGGTAACCTTAGCTAAGGTTTCTAGGTGGTTTCCACTCACAGACATAATCTCGATATCTGGGTAAGATTCTTCGAGGTTCAAGTCCTTCAAGCTTTTTAATTTAGCAAGGCTTATGAGGTTTACTGGAGAGCCTGTGTCGAGGGATGGTTCTATATCATGAGTACCACACCTAACATGTAACATGAGTGTGTTTTCATTAACACTGTAAATTGTGACAGTTATACGTTTGGGTGTTTGGCAGGATGCATGTTTTAGCTCAGGCAAAGCAAAGGCCATTTTCTCACCAACAGTAATTGTGCGAGTTGGTGGATGTGGGAGGAGTGGGCAGCGCGGTGGCTATGTAGTGATATGAAAGTGAAAGTCAGCTGGTGTTGTCTGACGTTCGTTGCATAGGGGGATGGACGTAGGGGAGGAGGGGTATAGTGTGCGGAAGACCATGTAGTAAGAGGATGAGGGGGTGTGTTGCGGTATGAGATTTTGGTAGTGAGATAGTGTGTATGTGTGTGTGTTCACTTATTTTCACTGTGGTGTGTTTTTAAATTAATGATAATGCATCATGCATACCTGTTGTATTTTGTTACATCAAATGAAGTGTCGATATGTGCAGAGATGTGGTGTGTAGTGATGTGTCGTCGTACGTCAGGCAGGCCGGGGCGTTGTTGCAGGCCAGCGAGTTGTTGTGTGTGAGGGCTGTTGAAGGCGTCTTGATGTCTGGCAGGTTCTGTTCACTTTGACTGGGTGTTTTCTTGTTTGCTTGTTAGTTTGCAGGTAGCTTGGAGTGGTGAGTAGTGATGATGATGGGGTAGAGATGGTAGGCGGGCTGATGTAGCCTACATGAACTTGCTGTAGACTTGTAGTGATGAAACATGCAGATATACACAGGAACTGTCTGTAGACTTGAAGGTGACGACGATGTTGGTTGTAAATAGGAAGTGATGTGTTGAGGTAGGCAGGAAGAAGGTTGGGGCGATGAGTAGACAAGGTAGTCCTGAAGATTTGCTTGATTGTAGGTCGATTGTTTGAGTATTGGAGTCAGGTAGGGCCAAGTGTTAGTTATGATTCCAAGTGTATGTTCTTTTAATGCAAGGTCGCCATGTAGAAGACCATGAATCGTATGGTATTCTCGTGCAATATTACATTGAATATTATATATAAAGGGGGTAAAGATAACTCAATTGTGTTATAAATTATATTGAGTTATAGAGTACAGTTTTATAATACTTAGTTGTTAAGGTATTAGTATTGAGCTTAGGGTAAAAGGGGTTTGATCTAAGTCCCTTGGTGATGCTTAGCAAGTGTGGCAATATGTGGCAATAAGTGCTTAAGTGGCGTATGGCAGTGTCTAGCTGTAGCCAAGATGAGAGACGGGAGTAGCGGGGATGTGTGTTCTTCTCTGATTGAGATCCCAAGGTAGATTGAGTTCTCTGTGTCAGTGCGTATAGAAGAGTGAGACCTTAAACTACCGTTTCCGGTATATATAAGGCGTTTTTGCTGACACACCTTTCACTAGGTGGGTCAATTGCTGATTCGAGTTGTGTATTGTTTACATCCTGTGTTGTCATTTGTATTACTTACTGTGACATTCTGTGGTGTCTAAGATGATGAAATGTTGACTATGAGGTGTTTATACCTTGCAAGTATAAACACTATACACTCAACCCTCAGCTATCACGCACTTAGCTATCGCGTTCCACAGCTATCGCCTGCTCCCCAAAAGCTGTCAGACCATGGCTTTCACGCCTATGAGCTGGCTATCACGCACCAAATGTGGCCAAAAATACAACAAAATTGGAAATTCCCGGGCTTGGGAATTCCCAGGCGGGCGGCAAGCATACGTTTACGATACTCGCTCCCTGATTGGGCGTGACTCATGGGAAGCAAGCGCTGTGATTGGCCGCCACCCATCCTCCTACCCTCCCGCCATACTTACAATTTCTCAGTCTTACTTGTACCCCCATTGTTGTCTGGTGAAAGCTGTGAAATGTTTTTATACCTGTGAAGAATGGCTACTAACCCACCCCAACGGCCACCGAATCCCCCTACCTTCGCTCAGCGTAATGTGACTGCACCAAATCGAGACATTAAGAAGAGAAAGAACCTTACGTATGCTCAGAAACAGGAAATTGTGGACTTAATAGGCAAGGGTTAAACAAAAAGGAGTGTGGCAAAGAAGTTTGGAGTGAATAAATCGACAGTGAGGGGGATTTATCAAAAGCGAGAAAACATAAAGAGTCACATGAAACTTGCCCCATCAATTGCTGCATCGAATGCCTTTCGAAGTTCTAATAAAGTGCTACTTAAGACGGAACAAGTGTTGGGGCGATACTTGCATAAGCAGGCAAAGCAGAACTTGCCCGTGGACACACGTGAGATTACGGTCACAGCCAAGGAGTTTTATCAAAGTGTGGCTCGTAAGCTTGGTGTGGATAACCCCCAAGCATTTCAGGCTTCCAAAGGGTGGGTTAGCAAGTTCATGAGCCGCCATACAATTAAGAGTGTTAAAGTATCGGGTGAGGCGGCTAGTGGGGACAGGCCTGCCGCTCGTGCATATCCAGAGGCCCTGAAAAACATCATAGAAGCGGGACAATACACTCCAGACCAAATATTTAACATGGACGAAACAAACTTCTATTGGAAGACAATGCCCAAACGTACATTTATCACCAACAAGTCAGCCAAAATTAGGGGTAGAAAGGTGATAAAAGAACGCTTCACCCTGCTCTTCGCCATGAATGCTTCAGGTACCTGCTGCTTGAAACCTACCATCATTCATCGTGCCAAGAGGCCTAGGGCTTACAAGGGGCATGATATGAACAACCTAAATGTCCACTGGCTATCTTCCAAGAAAGGATACATGTCTGCCAAGCTCTCCCTGGACTGGTTTAACCCTTCTTTAGCGGCCTATGCGGTTTATTTATATGTACCGCCCAGCGGGGTGTTTTTAGCCAAAATAGGGCTGTTTACGTGATCATTTTCATGCCTAAATAAGACCCAGAACGTAAAACAAGTATCTATCGCTGAAAGGGCATAAACAGAGCTTTCGAATGACACCATAACGATCCTTGTATGATGGATAGTTTTCTTGCAATAACCGTGCAACGCGAGTGCAAAAAGCATGTAATTCGGTACTTTCCCCATATCATTCAGTATGTAGCGAGTGAGAGAGGGAGGAGGGAGCTGAGATTCGTGTCAGTAGGTTCGCCACGGTGGTCTGGAGCAGTCATACGCTCGCTAGTCTCCTGCCACCACTTGTCTCTCTCTCTCAGCAACATTACGTGCTGAAATTGCCACTCGACCTATGTCGAGCGCCGCCACATAGTCCAGCTTTATTAAAAACGACTTATGTGGTGAGCCGCTTTTTAAGGGTTAAGGAAGCATTCGTCGCGGAAGTTAACACCTTACGAGCGGCCTATGCGGTTTATTTATGTGTACCGCACAGCGGGGTGTTTTTAGCCAAAATAGGGCTGTTTACGTGATCATTTTCATGCCTAAATAAGACCCAGAACGTAAAACAAGTACCTATCCCTGAAAGGGCATAAACAGAGCTTTCGAATGACACCATAACGATCCTTGTATGATGGATAGTTTTCTTGCAATAACCGTGCAACGCGAGTGCAAAAAGCAGGTAATTCGGTACTTTCAGTACATAATTGAGTATGTAGCGAGTGAGAGAGGGAGGAGGGAGCTGAGATTTGTGTCAGTAGGTTCGCCGCGGTGGTCTGGAGCAGTCATACGCTCGCTAGTCTCCTGCCACCACTTGTCTCTCTCTCTCAGCCACATTACATGCTGAAATTGCCACTCGAGTTATGTCGAGCGCCGCCACATAGTCCAGCTTTATTTAACTCGACTTATGTTGCTCGCCGCTAATTAAGGGTTAAGGAGTACTGCAAGGCCAAGAACGTTAGATTTAACATTCTACTCCTGCTGGATAATGCCCCTGGCCATTCACCCCTTATGAGGACGGAGAACCCTAACGTGAAAGTGGAATTCTTGCCTCCCAACACAACCTCCCTAATCCAGCCCCTCGACCAGGAGGTGATTGCCGTAGTGAAGGCTGCATATTCTCGACGGCAGTTTCGTCAGATGCGGCAGGCAACACAAGACAATCAACTTATTCAGCAGTTGGTAGATAGTGAGGATGAAGGAGAGGAAGATGAAGCATACCGAATCTGAAAAAAAAAGTGATTCGGTATTGGAAGAATTACAATGTCAAAAAGGCAATAGACTTGGTGGTAGATTGCTGGAAGAATGTAACCCCGGCTACAATCAACCATGCATGGCGCAACATTTTGGAGGGTCTACCAGAGGACAGGCAGGTAATAGTGGCAGGTGAGCTGCAGTTAGTGGATGCAGAGTTAGAGGCAGCAGCAGAGGAGGCAAGAGGGATCGCTGGCCGTGGTTTTGCAGAGACAACTGGCGAGGATATCAGGGAAATGTTGAGGCCAGCAAATGTTACAGCAGAAGAACTACTCCAGGAGGACGAAGAAGGACAGGAGGATAGTGCAGAAGATGAAGAGAATGTTGAAACACAAATGGACGGCATTCCCATGAGCGACATAAAACTCCTCATAGAGTTAGGTGGACAGATGCGGCATATTATTGAGCAAGATTCACTCGTGAACAGTGAAACAAGGACATCCTTACTTAATCAGGTTTTGGCAGGTTATGAGGATAGGTACCACGCCCATATCAACTCTCTCCAGCAACGCCAGATCACAGACTTCTTTTGTGGTCGGCCAGGCCCCTCCGACCACCCTCAACCAGGCCCCTCCGACCACCCTCAACCGGGCCCCTCCGGTGACCCTCGACCGGGTCCCTCCGGTGAGCCTCGACCACGGCAACAAATCGATGAACAGCCTTTACTTACGGCACTTGAATTGGATACAGTGGATGATGACACTTCAGAATTTGAAGGATTTGATGTTGAAGGGCTACTGAACGAGATAGAGCAACGTAGGAGTGGCCAATAATTCGCCACCCTCAGCCTCGGAACCCAACCCACCTAAATCCCTCAACACACCTAAAAAGGTAAATGTGATGGTGTAATATGTTCTTATATTTACTTTATGTTTCTTATAATTATTATTATGTTATGTTAGTGTTCAGTGGAAATTATTAGGTAAAAATCGCAAAATACGAAAAATAGTTGTCAAATTCGGCACCCAGGCACCAATTAGAATTATTCCCATTAGTTCATCAGTTTGGCTATCGCGGTTACGGCTACCGCGCGGCTATAGCTGCACCAATTAGGAGTGATAGCTGAGGGTTGAGTGTAGATAGTTATATTTCTGTGTAGAGATTGATTGGGGATATTACGGTGTAGTGATTGTGTAAGTAATTAAAGGATTAATGGGTTAGTAGATTATATATTATGGGTTATAATACATATATATAGAGATATATATCAGTCATCTTCTAGAATATTGATGGAACATAGGGTGACATAATAAGTGATTGAGGCTGGGTTACATGTGTATATTTGAGTATAATATGCATGTTACACAGGTTAGTAAGGCACGTAAGGCACTATATGAATAGCCTATTCTCTTACTAAGAAATTCAGGTTAGTAAGGCACTATATGAATAGCCTATTCTCTTACTAAGAACGAAGTGGCTACGGGACACTTCCGCCCTTCTGCCTTGTGTGTCCTGCCCAGATACGAGTCACAGCCATCGCCGCACTATACGACTACGGGACACCACAGTGAGGCTGGGCTAAAGGACACCACTGGTCATAGGAGCACGCTGCACCGTCTAGAGCTCCGCTTCTCCTGTGTGCTCCGCCCTTCTGCTTCGTGTGTCCTGCCCAGATACGAGTCACAGCCATCGCTGTGCTATACGACGCATTATACGAAGCATGACCTAGGCTATACGACACATTATACGAAGCATGACCTAGGCTATACGACGCATTATACGAAGCATGACAGAGAGAGAGAGAGAGAGTGTGTGTAACTCTCTCTCTCTGAGTCAAAGATTTTTTAGCTAACGTCTTGCCCATAATCAGCAGCAATGAGTGCGCTCACTCTGTCCTGTTAAAGAAATCGAGTTGTCAATTATTTGTCTACGACATCTTTCACCCACAAATATTTAGGAGAGAAACTACCTGGCCGGGCTGCTCTACCCAGAGAGAGACTTCCTGGCCGGGCTGCTCCACCTAGAGAGAGACTACCTGGCCGGGCTGCTGGGGCGTCGCCGCTGTACGGGTCCCTGTTGTGATTTTAACACACAAATCTTTAGGTGATCTTCTGCTGTCCAACGTGAGTTGGTGGAATTTGAGTTGGTGGTGAGCCTTTTTTCAGGAGGGTCTAAATTTTTATGGGTGAAAGATGTCGTGGAAAAATTACAATTAATCTTTTTTCGAGAAAGCTACTTAAAATAATATTAGGGCGGTGTACAAATAAAAACTGTTTAGAATGTATATTTTATTATATCCTTTTTGGGGGTTAAATATTGGTTGTTTGCTATGTAGTCACCAATATCCTCCTCTGTCTTAACTTTAGGATCGAGTGACCTAAATCTTACTAAAAAAATTCAGGTTAGTAAGGCACGTAAGGCACTATATGAATAGCCTATTCTCTTACTAAGAAATTCAGGTTAGTAAGGCACTATATGGATAGCCTATTCTCTTACTAAGAACGAAGTGGCTACGGGACACTTCCGCCCTTCTGCCTCGTGTGTCGCCCTTCTGCCCAGATACGAGTCACAGCCATCGCCGCGCTATACGACGCATTATACGAAGCATGACCTAGGCTATACAACGCATTATATGAAGCATGACAGAGAGAGAGAGTGTGTAACTCTCTCTCTCTCTCACACACACACACACACACATACTGTGTCTGTCTCTCTCTCTCTATCTCTCTCTCTGAGTCAAAGATTTTTTAGCTAACATCTTGCCCATAATCAGCAGCAATGAGCCCGCTCACGCTGTCCTGTTAAAGAAATCGTGTTGTCAATTATTTTTCCACGACATCTTTCACCCACAAAAATTTAGGAGAGTTGAACTACCTGGCTGAGCTGCTCCACCCAGAGAGAGCGACAATCTGGCCGGGTTGCTCGACCCAGAGAGAGACTACCTGGTCGGGCTGCTCCACCTAGAGAGAGCGACTACCTGGCCGGGCTGCTCCACCTAGAGAGAGCGACTACCTGGTCGGGCTGCTTCACCCAGAGAGAGCGACTACCTGGCCGGGATGCTCTACCCTGAGAGATACTACCTGGTCGGGCTGCTCCACCTAGACTCTAGAGAGAGTGACTACCTAGTCGGGCTGCTCCACATAGAGAGAGCGACTACTTGGTCGGGCTGCTCCCCCCAGAGAGAGCGACTACCTGGCCGGGTTGCTGCGGCGTCGCCGCTGTACGGGTCCCTGTCGTGATTTTCACACACAAATCTTTAGGCGATCTACTGCTGTCCAACGTGAGTTGGTGGAATTTGAGTTGGTGGTGAACCTTTTTTCAAGAGGGTCTACATTTTTGTGGGTGAAAGATGACGTGGAAAAATTACAAGCAATCTTATTTCGAGAAGGCTACTTAAAATAATATGAGGGCGGTGTACAAATAAAAACTGTTTAGAATTTATATTTTATTATATCCTTTTTGGGGGGTTATATATTGGTTGTTTGCTATTTAGTCACCTATATCCTCCACTTTCTTAACTTTAGGATCGAGTGACCTAAATCTTACTAAAAAATTCAGGTTAGTAAGGCACATAAGGCACTATATGAATAGCCTATTCTCTTACTTAGAAATTCAGGTTAGTAGGGCAATAAAAGGATAGCCTATTCTCTTACTAAGAACGAAGTGGCTACGGAACTACCAAGCATGACAGAGAGAGAGAGTGTGTAACTCTCTCTCTCTCTCTCACACACACACACACACACACACACTGTGTCTATCTCTCTCTCTCTCTCTCTCTCCCTCTGAGTTAAAGATTTGTTTGGCTAACGTCTTGCCCTTAATCATCAGCAATGAGCGTGCTCATCCTGTCCTGTTGAAGAAATCATGTTGTCAATTATTTTTCCACGACACCTTTCACCCACAAAAATTTAGGAGAGAAGAACTACCTGGCCGGGCTGCTCCACCCTGAGAGAGACTACTTGGTCGGGCTGCTCCACCCAGAGAGAGCGACTCTCTGGCCGGGTTGCTCTACCCAGAGAGAGACTACCTGGTCGGGGGGCTCCACCTAGAGAGAGCGACTACGTGGCCGGGCTGCTCCACCAAGAGAGAGACTACCTGGTCGGGCTACGCCCCCCAGAGAGAGCGACTATCTGGCCGGGTTGCTCTACCCAGAGAGAGACTACCTGGTCGGGCTGCTCCACCTAGAGAGAGCGACAACCTGGCCGGGCTGCTCCACCTAGAGAGAGCGACTACCTGGGCGGGCTGCTCCACCCAGAGAGAGCGACTACCTGGCCGGGTTGCTCTATCCAGAGAGAGACGACCTGGTCGGGCTGCTCCACCTAGAGAGAGCTACTACCTGGTCGGGCTGTTCCACCTCGAGAGAGCGACTACCTGGTCGGGCTGCTCCACCCAGAGAGAGCGACAACCTGGCCGGGTTGCTCTACCCAGTGAGAGACTACCTGGTCGGGCTGCTCCACCTAGAGAGAGCGACTACCTGGCAAGGCTGCTCCCCCTAGATGGAGCGACTGCCTGGTCGGGCTGCTCCCCCCAGAGAGAGCGACTACCTGGCCGGGATGCTCTACCCAGTGAGAGACTACCTGGTCGGGCTGCTCCACCTAGAGAGAGCGACTACCTGGTCGGGCTGCTCCACCCAGAGAGAGCGACTACCTGGCCGGGTTGCTGCGGCGTCGCCGCTGTACGGGTCCCTGTCGTGATTTTCACACACAAATCTTTAGGCGATCTTCTGCTGTCCAACGTGAGTTGGTGGAATTTGAGTTGGTGGTGAACCTTTTTTCAGGAGGGTCTACATTTTTGTCGGTGAAAGATGTCGTAGAAAAATTACAAGCAATCTTATTTCGAGAAAGCTACTTAAAATAATATGAGGGCGGTGTACAAATAAAAACTTTTTAGAATTTATATTTTATTATATCCTTTTTGGGGGTTATATATTGGTTGTTTGCTATGTAGTCACCTATATCCTCCGCTTTCTTAACTTTAGGATCGAGTGACCTAAATCTTACTAAAAAATTCAGGTTAGTAAGGCATGCAAGACACTATATGAATAGCCTATTCTCTTACTAAGAAATTCAGGCTAGTAAGGCACTATATGGATAGCCTATTCTCTTACTAAGAACGAATTAGTGGCTACGGGACTACGAAGCATGACAGAGAGAGAGAGAGTGTGTAACTCTCTCTCTCTCTCTCTCATACACACATACACACACTGTGTCTGTCTCTCTCTCTCTCTCTCTGAGTCAAAGATTTTTTAGCTAACGTCTTGCCCATAATCAGCAGCAATGATCGCGCTCACGCTGTCCTGTTAAAGAAATCGTGTTGTCAATTATTTTTCGACGACATCTTTCACCCACAAAAATTTAGGAGAGAAGAACTACCTGGCCGGGCTGCTCCACCCAGAGAGAGACTACCTGGTCGGGCTGCTTCACCCAGAGAGAGCGACAATCTGGCTGGGTTGCTCTACCCAGAGAGAGACTACCTGGTCGAGCTGCTAAACCTAGAGAGAGCGACTACCTGGCCGGGCTGCTCCACCTAGAGAGAGCGACTACCTGGTCGGGCTGCTCCACCTAGAGAGAGAGATTACCTGGTCGGGCTTCTCCACCTAGAGAGAGAGACTACCTGGCAGGGCTGCTCCACCAAGAGAGAGCGACTACCTGGTCGGGCTGCTCCACCCAGAGAGAGCGACTACCTGGCCGGGTTGCTCTACCCAGAGAGAGACTACCTGGTCGGGCTGCTCCACCTAGAGAGAGACTACCTGGCCGGGCTGCAATGGCTTCGCCGCTGTATGGGCCCCTGTCGTGATTTTCACACACAAATCTTTAGGCGATCTTCTGCTGTCCAATGTGAGTTGGTGGAATTTGAGTTGGTGGTAAACAAAATGTCAGGAGGGTCTAAATTTTTGTGGGTGAAAGATTTCGTGGAAAAATGACAAGCCATCTATTTTCGAGAAAGCTACTTAAAATAATATGAGGGCGGTGTACAAATAAAAACTGTTTAAAATTTATATTTTATTATATCCTTTTTGGGGGTTTTATATTGGTTGTTTGCTATGTAGTCACCTATATCCTCCGCTTTCTTAACTTTAGGATCGAGTGACCTAAATCTTACTAAAAAAATCAGGTTAGTAAGGCACGTAAGGCACTACATGAATAGCCTATTCTCTTACTAAGAAAATCAGGTTAGTAAGGCACTATATGGATAGCCTATTCTCTTACTAAGAACGAAGTGGCTACGGGACACCTCCGCCCTTCTGCCTCGATCGTGTGTCCTGCCCAGATACGAGTCACAGCCAACGCCGCGCTATACAACGCATTATAGGAAGCATGACCTAGGCTATACGACGCATTAAAACGAAGCATGACAGAGAGAGAGAGAGAGTGTGTAACTCTCTCTCTCTCTCACACACACACACACACACTGTGTCTGTCTGTCTCTCTCTCTCTGAGTCAAAGATTGTTTAGCTAATGTCTTGCCCATAAGCAGCAGCAATGAGCGCGCTCACGCTGTCCTGTTAAAGAAATCGAGTTGTCAATTATTTTTCCACGACATCTGTCACCCACAAAAATTTAGGAGAGAACTACCTGGCCGGGCTGCTCCACCCAGAGAGAGACTACCTGGTCGGGCTGCTCCACCCAGAGAGAGCGACTACCTGCCCGGGTTGCTCTACCAAGAGAGAGCGACTACCTGGCCAGGTTGCTCTACCCAGAGAGAGACTACCTGGTCGGGCTGCCCCAGCCAGAGAGAGCGACTACCTGGCCGGGTTGCTCCACCCAGAGAGAGACTACCTGGCCGGGCTGCTCCACCTAGAGAGAGACAACCTGGTCGGGCTGCTGCGGCGTTGCCGCTGTGCGGGTCCCTGTCGTGATTTTCACACACAAATCTTTAGGCGATCTTCTGCTGTCCAACGTGAGTTGGTGGAATTTGAGTGGCTGGTGAACCTTTTTCCAGAAGGGTCTAAATTTTTGTGGGTGAAAGATGTCGTGGAAAAATGACAAGCCATCTTTTTTCGAGAAAGCTACTTAAAATAATACGAGGGCGGTGTACAAATAAAAACTGTTTAGAATTTATATTTTATTATATTCTTTTTGGGGGTTATATATTGGTTGTTTACTATGTAGTCACCTATATCCTCCACTTTCTTAACTTTAGGATCGAGTGACCTAAATCTTACTACACAATGCAGGTTAGTAAGGCACATAAGACACTATATGAATAGCCTATTCTCTTACTAAGAAATTCAGGTTAGTAAGGCACTCTTATAATTTCCTCTCCATAATTAGTTTTCTGCCCACAGCTAACTCAAAGACAACTGCAGAGGTTGAAGTAAATAAACTAAAGGTTTATAAATACCCCTGATGGTAACAAAGGCTTTAAAGTATCCCTAATAGGCTCAAAATTGCGTCAAGGACGTGAGAGGGTTAATTAGATAATAAGCATTCAAAGTTTTGGTTATGCTAGCCCTATTTCTGCCTTATTTGCCTTGAGAGCAAACATAAATTTGTACTCCTAAAAGGTTATTTTAATGTATCTGGGACACAAATACACCATTTGGTAACTTTAGTGTCTATCTGGAAAAAACTGAGCCTGCTTTAGGTCTATAGGGAAAATTTCTTGACACAGGTCAGTCAGTACCTGGCATTCGGACAGGACAGTTTCCTAGGGAACATTATCTTGCAACTTGCCTATCCGAAATACTAATATTAGGGAACATTGTGAATAGAGACTTCTTAGGGAACGTTATCTTGCAACAGGCCTGTCCGAGATACTAATGTTAGGGAACATTGTGATGACTAGTCCATATTTCAGTTATCTGAAGATATACTGTAGCTGCTTGAGATTGAACGTAGTTTCTACAAAGGGCATTTTGCAATGGTTAACCTAAACATATGTTTGAAATAATCATTAGAAAGCGGGGTTCTTGGTGGGGTGAGGTTAGGCTAGGTTCAAACACGTCACAGAAAGATAATTTTTGTTTGGCTGTGTCAGTGTTCACCAACATAATTATACTTAGGTTAACTAAATTGAATAGGTTACTAATAAATGATATCACACAAACATTCCCACAAAAGTATTGGCCAAAAATCAAAACTAGCCAAATATTTCAGATCATTATGAGAAAATACCCTTGTATACCCAAAATAGTGATATTTAACATACAAATATAGTAAACCTATCCTGTCCGACATTTGGTCATTGTTCCCTAACAACCTGCCAAAGGCGTCCAATTTGAGCTTCCGAACAGGATAGTTCCCTACGAATTTTAAAATATTCCATTAGATGTCCATTTCCAGACATAGTGCTTTTACGACTATGCAGTTGAAAAGAACTCTGAAAGTAGCTTATAGCATGTTATTTTCGTGAATCTAAGAGTATAAACAGTACCGGAATAAATCCAGCAAAAAAAATGACCCATGACAAATGTGCTGTCCCGGTTCCGGAGTGGATAGGTCTATTATAACTAGATACAACTATTATAACTAGATACAAGCTACGGACAGAACCCCGCTCATTGTCGCCTATGGCGGTCTGAAAAAAAGTGAGCGGACATGATTACATGGAAGCTCTTGATATATTATGGAATTTTATTACAGAAATTAATGTTGCAGTTCATTTTACCCCTTGTATCATATTTGTAGGTTCGAACACTATCCGAAAATTTAGTTATATGGGATTGTTCATTTTATTCCATATGCAGTGACTTTCAGTGGCCGCTCAGTTTGTGTTGAATCACTTATTGTACCAAAAAAACACATTTATAATGAAACTGCCTCAAGGACACTTGGGGGAAATGTAGTATATGGGTCGACACACAATATATGCTATAATCAAGTTAAAAAGACCAATTTGAAGATGTTTTATGACCTCCCCAATATTTGGTGACTTGAGGTAAAATCTGGGGAGGCAGACGGTCTTGTTGACCTAGTATACCCTTCATACATCCCGAGCTCCCCGGGTCCCTGTTTACGCTAGAGATGATTGCTAGCGCAGCTGATAGAGCCAGGGTGTCCACATATTCACCCCTGTTTTTGGTGTCCTACGACATCGGGAAGTGGGTTAAAAAATGGACGCAAGTTGAGATCAGTGAGAAATCTGGTACTACCATGTTCCCTAAGAATTTTCAGAGCCCCATATGACCCCCTAGGAGGGTTCTAAATAGGGAATGGAGTTGTTCGGACCACCTGAGTATGCAAAGATCTATACCCATGCAAAAGCTGAACAAGCCAGTTCAATTATTTGCCTAAGATGAATTGGCAGGTCATGTAGAAGGGTGACCGCTCTCAACCCTCCAACTATAGTCCAATTGCTCTCATCTCTTGTATCTCTAAAGTTTTTGAAACTATTCTTGCTTCCAAAATTCTTAAGCATTTCTCTTCTCATAATCTGCTCTCAGATCTCCATTATGGCTTCCTTAAGGGTTGCTCTACTGGTGAACTTCTTTCATATTTTACTAACTCTTGGTCATCCAACTTTTGGGACTTCGGTGAGACTTTTTCTGTTGCACTAGACATATCAAAGGCATTCGATAGAGTCTGGCACAAATCTTTAATTTCCAAACTGCCTTCCTTTGGTTTCTGTCCCTCGATCTTTGCCTTTGTCTCTAATTTCATTTCCGGCCGTTCCATAGCTGCGGTTGTGGTTGGCCATCGCTCAATTCCTCATCCTATCAACTCCAGTGTTCCTCAGGGTTCTGTCCTATCTTCTATTCTCTTTCTAATTTTCATAAATTATCGTCTCAACTGCACATCTAGTCCCATCCATTCATATGCAGACGACTCTACTTTACACCACTCAACTAGTTTTCCAGAACGCCCCAGCCAGCAGTCCCTCAAAAGTAAATGTAATGAAGCCATAAAATGCTTATCTTCTGATCTAGCTACTATTTCCATTTGGGGTAGAACAAAACTTGTTACATTTAATGCTACCAATACTCTATTTATCCATCTTACTACCCGTCAGGAACCCCCAGAGGACTATCCCTTATTCTTCAACAATACAAAAATCAACCCTTCATCTTCCCTCAATGTTCTCGGTTTCTCTTTTTCTTCTGCTCTCACTTGAAAAGACCATATTACCAGTCTCGCTAAGGCAGCCACCCATAAGCTGGGTGTGCTCAACCGCCTCAAGGGGTTCTTTACCCCTGCGCAGCTTCTTGCTCTGTACAGGGGCACAGTGCATCCTTGTATTGAGTATTGTTCGCATGTGTGGGTAGGATCCTCTCACACCGCACTCCTAGATAAAGTAGAAAGGAAAGCCTTTCGTGTCATTAACTCCCGTCCACTCACCAACTCTCTGGAATCTCTCTTTGCCGCAATGTTGCATCTCTCTCACTATTCTATCGCTACTACAATAATCAGTGTTCCTCGGAGCTTTCCCAGTGCATACCACCTCCTCTACGTAGGCTACGTAGTACCCGCCTTGCAAAACAATCCCACCCCTACTCTGTGGAACTCTCCAACCCAAGAGTGAAATGCTATTCTCAGACTTTCTTCTATTCAACTGCTGAGCTCTGGAACTCTCTCCCAGAATCAGTCTTTCCCTCTTCCTAGGACTTAAATTGCTTCAAACTCCGTGTGTCCAGGCATTTTATCTCGAATGTCCCTTGATTTCGGCCCTGTCACTCTTTGAAATCTGGGGGAGGCACCCGCTGCAGGCAGTTATGCCTTTTGTCTCCCTCATTCACATACAAAAAAAAAAAAAAAAATAGAAAGACACACACGGAGGATCATCACCACAATCATTCGAACACCAAATATAGTCAAATATAATATCTGGCCAACAATGTTGATGATAATTGTGTAATGTAGACAAACTAACATTTGCTCATAACATAAATTATAAGCCATAAAACATATAGTACTAACCATAGACTATTACAAACAAGAGTACAGCCAACAACAACTCCATACCAGCCAATATATTGCATAATTTATGAACACCATTATCGTCATTTGTTAATGTTGACTGTACAAAACAAACACATACATAATTACTGTATATTATACACACATATTGTACTCAATCATACATACATCCAAACATTGCACATACATTCATTGTGTATGCACACATGCACATTCATGATGTACACTCACAAATGTTGTACACGCATATACACAGACACATACTGTGCACACACAAATATTGTATATAGAACATAGTGCACAACACACATACACATACACACACAGCCTGTATACTCACATACATGTACATTTCTACTTTAAATATGCATGCTTTCCACAAATATACGTACACACGAACATGCTGCACACACACGCACACGCACATAAACGCATGAACAATAACACATACACGTTGTGAACATTGACTATGGGCACTGATGTTCGATGTAAATGTATATAACATAATTATTACTGTACAGTATATAGTAAAGGTATTGTTAACGACAAACAAAATACATACAATTATTACTGTACAGTATATAGTAAAGGTATTGTTAACGACAAACAAAATACATACAATTTCATAATGTTTCAATGATAGGTCCAAGAGTGTTTACAGGTGACTGTATCTACATACGCTCATATATACATGTATACAATACGGGCAATCACACAGAGAGAGAGAGAGAGAGAGAGAGAGTGAGAGAGAGAGAGAGAGAGAGAGAGAGAGAGAGAGAGAGAGAGAGAGAGAGAGAGAGAGAGAGAGAGAGAGAGAGAGAGAGAGAGAGGGGGGGGGGGTAGTGAACGTAAGGGAAAAAGAAGGGGTGGAGGGACACGGAGAGATTATTTGTACACACATTATTAATATAACTTTCTTTTAGCAGTTACGAGACCTCAATCATACACTAATGAAATATATTTTAGCACGCAACTTATTCCATTTTAAAATGTATAACTTAAATGAGCCATGTAGTTATTGCAAAGGGATATTGGTAAACCATAATGCTACGACTATATAGTTGCTGCAGGTGACAAATTATTAATGTTCACTAATATTTGTACAGGACCAGCTGTGAACAAGACTGCCGAGTACCATGCTGGTGGTTATTGGCCCTTGGGTGTGGTATGCAAGCAATTGGGCATCAACAACAACAACTACGATGTTGCAGTACCACTCAGATACCAGAACGGTAATATCCTTCACCATATACGCCTTCAGTAACGATGGCGCCATATCGTTTTATTCTGGATTACACTAGAACATTTTACATAACGTATGAAGCACCTCGTGGAATCAAAGGGGTAAAAATTAAATCAACATACAATCTGACTCCTTCAGATCCTTCCCATTCACTTTTATTTTTATCTCATATTTAACTCCAATAGTTTTGAGACTAAGACTTTTCACCGCATTAGTGTGGCGAGAATAAGATGCTTCACCCAATTCCAGTATCAATATTGTTTCTTGGCGAACAAAAGCTAGCCAGTAACTTTGAAGAAACTGGCCATCGGCCGGGACATTTTGCTATCGAAAATGTTTACAAATTTAGCTTGAACTGTGTCTGGGTGGGGATTTTCTAGTTTGATGAAGTCTGGGAAGGCGTGTTCTTTAGCCTAAGGGACAAACTAAAACACATTGTTTGGAAATGACAAAATATAGCAAATAATATAATAATACTAGTATAATATACTAATGATCCACAAGATGTCGGATCAGAGGTAAGTGAGGCTCAAATATTGTTAAAGACTAGTTTGATGTTGGTGTGAGCGTGTATGTGAGTGGTTTAACAGTTTGATGTTGATGTGAGCGTGTATGTGAGTGGTTTAACAGTTTGATGTTGATGTGAGCGTGTATGTGAGTGGTTTAACAGTTTGATGTTGATGTGAGCGTGTATGTGAGTGGTTTAACAGTTTGATGTTGGTGTGAGCGTGTATGTGAGTGGTTTAACAGTTTGATGTTGGTGTGAGCGTGTATGTGAGTGGTTTAACAGTTTGATGTTGATGTGAGCGTGTATGTGAGTGGTTTAACAGTTTGATGTTGGTGTGAGCGTGTATGTGAGTGGTTTAACAGTTTGATGTTGGGTGAGCGTGTATGTGAGTGGTTTAACAGTTTGATGTTGGTGTGAGCGTGTATGTGAGTGGTTTAACAGTTTGATGTTGGTGTGAGCGTGTATGTGAGTGGTTTAACAGTTTGATGTTGGTGTGAGCGTGTATGTGAGTGGTTTAACAGTTTGATGTTGGTGTGAGCGTGTATGTGAGTGGTTTAACAGTTTGATGTTGGTGTGAGCGTGTATGTGAGTGGTTTAACAGTTTGATGTTGGTGTGAGCGTGTATGTGAGTGGTTTAACAGTTTGATGTTGGTGTGAGCGTGTATGTGAGTGGTTTAACAGTTTGATGTTGGTGTGAGCGTGTATGTGAGTGGTTTAACAGTTTGATGTTGGTGTGAGCGTGTATGTGAGTGGTTTAACAGTTTGATGTTGGTGTGAGCGTGTATGTGAGTGGTTTAACAGTTTGATGTTGGTGTGAGCGTGTATGTGAGTGGTTTAACAGTTTGAGCAGGACAACACTAAACACTGCCATTGGTTCCATATATATTGACTGAAGGCAGTCTTGAGGGGAGATGGCCGTATTTATTGACTTATTGTTTTATCGTGTAAGCTTTAAGTTTCATCCCTAGACCTCCATCAAGCTATAACAAGCACCCATAGACCCTCCTTCAACATAATATTGTACATTCCCAATAAACAAAATTACGTTGTCACGACGTCCTCCAAAAGTATTTTGAAAATCTCACGACGTTGTACATATGACGTAATATTCACGTAAAAACGTGAACAGCTGTTTAGGTCTTTGGCACGTATAATTAGTTGTAATATTTCGTCAATGGTATGTATTTATTACGTCCCCTTATATTTGAAATAACGTATTTTGTAGGTAACAAGTACGTCAACCTATCATGTCTATTGCACGTTAATAAGGCTACAAAGAGACGTCCTGTGCAAGCCATTTACAACGTTGTACAAATGACGTAATATGCACGTAAAACGTGAACAGCTGCTTACGTCATTGGCACGTGTGATGTACTTCAATTACGTCAATAGCAAGTAGAAAATACGTAATATTATAGTATGTCCTGTTACGTATGATTTACGTCTGTAAGACGTTAACCTATTATGTATATTGCACGTTAATAAGGCTACAAAGTGACGTCCTGTGCAAGCCATTTACGACGTTGTACAAATAACATAATATGCACGTAAAATCGTGAACAGCTGCTTACGTCATTGGCACGTGTAATGTATTTCAATTACGTCAATAGCAAGTAGTAAATACGTATTATTATAGTCTGTCCTGTTACGTATAATTTACGTCTTTAAGACGTCAACCTATTATGTATATTGGACGTTAATAAGGCTACAAAGAGACGTCCTGTGTAAGCCATTTACGACGTTGTACAAATGACGTAATATGCATGTAAAAACGTGAACAGCTGCTTACGTCATTGGCACGTGTGATGTATTTCAATTACGTCAATAGCAAGTAGAAAATACGTATTATTATAGTCTGTCCTGTTACGTATAATTTACGTCTTTAAGACGTCAACCTATTATGTATATTGCACGTTAATAAGGCTACAAAGAGATGTCCTGTGCAAGCCATTTACGACGTTGTAAAAATAACGTAATATGCACGTAAAAACGTGAACAGCTGCTTACGTCATTGGCACGTGTAATGTATTTCAATTACGTCAATAGAAAGTAGAAAATACGTATAATTATAGTCTGTCCTTTTACGTCTTTAAGACGTCAACCTTTTATGCATATTGCACGTTGATAAGGCTACAAAGTGACGTCCTGTGCAAGCCATTTACGACCTTGTACAAATGACGTAATATGCACGTAAAAACGTGAACAGCAGCTTACGTCATTGGCACGTGTAATGTATTTCAATTACGTCAATAGAAAGTAGAAAATAGGTATTATTATAGTCTGTCCTGTTACGTATAATTTACGTCTTTAAGACGTCAACCTATTATGTATATTGCACGTTAATAAGGCTACAAAGAGACGTCCTGTGCAAGCCATTTACGACGTTGTACAAATAACGTAATATGCACGTAAAAACGTGACCAGCTGCTTACGTCATTGGAACTTGTAATGTATTTCAACTACGTCAATAGCAAGTAGAAAATACGTATTATTATAGTCTGTCCTGTTACGTATAATTTCGTCTTTAACACCTTACGAGCGGCCTAGGCGGTTTATTTATATGTACCGCCCAGCGAGGTGTTTTTACCCAAAATAGGGCTGTTTACGTGATCATTTTCATGCCTAAATAAGACCCAGAGCGTAAAACAAGTATCTATCCCTGAAAGGGCATAAACAGAGCTTTCCAATGACACCATAACGATCCTTTTTATGATGGCTAGTTTTCTTGCAACAACCGTGCAACGCGAGTGCAAAAAGCATGTAATTCGGCACTTTCCCCATACAATTCCGTATATAGCGAGTGAGAGAGGGAGGGAGGAGGTGGGATTCGTGTCAGTAGGTTCGCCGCGGTGGTCTGGAGCAGTCATACGCTCGCTACTCTCCTGCCACCACTTGTCTCTCTCTCTCAGCAACATTACGTGCTGAAATTGCCACACGACCTATGTCGAGCGCCGCCAGATAGTCCAGATTTATTATACTCGACTTATGTTGCGCCCCGACAGTTATGGGTTAAGACGTCAACCTTTTATGTATATTGCACGTTGATAAGGCTACAAAGTGACGTCCTGTTCAAGCCATTTATGACGTTGTACAAATGACGTAATATGCACGTAAAAACGTGAATAGCTGCTTACGTCATTGGCACGTGTAATGTATTTCAATTATGTCAATAGCAAGTAGAAAATACGTATTATTATAGTCTGTCCTGATACGTATAATTTACGTCTTTAAGACCTCAACCTACTATGTATATTGCACGTTAATAAGGCTACAAAGAGACGTCATGTGCAAGACATTTACGACGTTGTACAAATAACGTAATATGCACGTAAGAAAGTGACCAGTTACTTACGTCATTGGAACGCGTAATGTATTTCAACTACGTCAATAGCAAGTAGAAAATACGTATTATTTTAGTATGTCCTGTTACGTATAATTTACGTCTTTAAGACGTCAACCATTTATGTATATTGCACGTTGATAAGGCTTGTGCAAGCCATTTACAACGTATAAATTCAACATAGTAGCCAGTGAAATGTACATTAAACTATTATGTTTGTTACATTGGAAACCCGTAAAAGCAAATTGTGAAAACCTAACATTGTTAAAGTTATACGTAGTATTTACATAAGAAATTGGAAAGCAGATTACGTTACAGGAAGTTATATTTGAAAAAAAAAGTAATATTTTATGTAAATATGATGTGCCCTTCACGTTAACTTATAATATTTATATATGTTCTGATGACAAAAACATGTTATGTGAAAACCTTAATAATGTTGTAAACAACACGTAGTATTAACATTAAAAAAATAAAAATGGCTTACGTCAAAGGCACATATGTTGATCTGATCTTAAGATTTCATGTAAATATTACTTTAAGAATCATGTCAAATCAAAATGTAGGCCCACATGTTAAATTGTTCTGACGTGAAAACCTTGATGACGTGAGAGGTTGTACAGGGTACGGAGTATATTAATGCAAAAAAGTGAACAGTTGTTTATGTAATGGGCACGAACAATTAGTTGATAATATCTATAGTATGCATAAGTGAACCTCAAACAAAATTAAGTTAGCACAATAATGCACATTGGTGACACGACAACTAAATATCTTTAAACCGTTATACATAAATAATAAGTCACATGACAATACGGTAATTACTTACTTAACCCAAAAAGTGCGTAGGCCTCACGGAAAACACGGTATTTAAACATGTAAAAATAACCCTTCATATACTGTCCCACTGCAAAGGAAATTTCTCCCTTAACTATTATTTTGTCCATATATTAGCAGATCATGGGTTGACTAATGTAAATACAATGTAATCTTTATGTTAAGCTACAAGATCACAGTAAGGAATACAAGAACCTCAATGTTGTTATTAAAACTGTCGGCTGTCAATGTTGTAGGATGATGAATGTCATAATGTACATAAATAACATTTATCTGTCGAACTCTACCGTTAACTCGCCATCTGTTAGCTGGGTTGATCTTTTCTGGTAACCCAGTGCTAGCAGGTTTACAATTTGTTGTGGAAGTCCTACATGGAATCATAAAATATTGGAAACATCCCTTTATGTATTCACCAAAGCTGCAATGTTGGTTTCTGAGGACCCTAAAGTATTTGAACAGGCCAGTGATACTTTATAGGAACACTGTAGGACTTTATTCAATACGAGGCGACAGGTGCATGGTTATTTACGATAATTTGCGTTTTCTTCATGGAGACAAGCCCAAATGGATCTGAAACAATTACTGTGATCAGTGTGTGTGAGCATTTTTCTTGGGTGTCATGTGGGAGCTACATTGTCTCTCAAGTAAGTGACCATTCTCATGTGCTTTATCAGCTTTTCTATTTGTTAATGGTTTGTCAATAAGTGCTCTGAACACTAGCATAGTGTAACCTGGCCTGGGCAATGCGAGCATAAATATACCGTCCAGTGGCCAGGGCTGGATCAGCTCAGATCAGAAATTGTTGCACATAATGTGTAGTTTGGTAAAAGCTGTTATCTGCAGCCAAAGTACATTGTATGAAAGTTTCTTCTATGAACTTCCTGGCTCAGTCAGTCCCTCCGAGTCATTGGGGACATACTGCTTATTACCACAGGACCAATGGCATTGTCCGTTTTCTTATAATTGGCTATGAAGTGAAGCTATAGCTAGCTTCAATATGAAAAGGACTAAAGCTTCTTTACAGATCAACTATGTACGGATTACCCTCTATTTACCCAATATATTTGTACATAAATTATGATATGGCATGATTTTATAATAAGTTGGAAGTCAAGCCATGCATTTTTCAAGAAAAGTTGCTTAGTTGTCTTGAGGGACTAGCACACTCGGGCTGCAGACATTTCCTGCTGGGAAATTGTGCACCAAATAATGGTCAATTCATACACAATTACTGATTTACCAGGTCAATAATAGCACTTACCTTGACAACATTAGGAACAAATAATCGGTTCAGAAAAGATTAAGCAAATAAAACAACAAATATTCTTAAACACCTGGCATAAGAGCATAAAAAATGGGAGTCTGCAGAAAGTTGATCGGCCCACACAAGGCAGATCCCTCTAATCATCAAGTGACTTCGGCCATATGGCACTGAATCCTAGCTGGATCGGGTCAGAAAAAAATGGAAGCTAAATATAATTGAGGAGATAGTTACGAAGGAGAGACATTACTCCATCATTTGAAAAATAGGAAAACTTGAGAGAATATCAGCAAGACGAATAGGAAAAGGGAGAGGACGAAAATGGAAACTAACGTGAATGGGCTAGAGAATAGAGGGGAAAGCCTAGGAAATCTTGGTAAACAAGCTCCACAACGCGTTTATTTTCTGTTTTCTGGTAATTATTAAACGATTTTATTCAGATTAGGAAGGGCATATGGAAGTAATAGGGTTGATTGAGATAGCCTTTACCCTTTTAATACCCACACATCCTTCCTAAGCTGCATAAAATTGTCTAATGGTAGCCAAAATAAACTTCTAAAACGCGTCAGAGCTTCAAGGGGTTAACCAAAATAGTTGGTAGAGTGGGTCATTGACAACATTTTAACATTGTATGGCCTAGCCATAAAAGGGCCAATGCAGCTTCCCAATGGCGAATAGAGAAATGGAGTAAACCACATGGAAATGTAAGCCTAACAGTATGAACATTTAATATAAACTTCATATATAAATAAAGTTGCCAGTCGTAGATAGGCTACTAAGTGCTATAGCTGGATCAAGAAAGATAGAGAGCTTTAATTAAGATCAAATTAGGGATATGGACGAGAGGGGTTGGGTGTGGGGGAATCTGCCGGGTAGGGGCCAGCGCTCCTGAAGACTCGCATGTTATTGTGTTGACCTCTGACCGTGTTGGTGAGGTCAGTCCTCATGGTGTCGGTGAGCTGAGCCTAATATTAGGCATTATAATTGGGATTGGGTGTGAGAGGGATCTGCCTTGTGTGGGCCAATCGGTTTTCTGCAGACTCCTGGCCTAGATGAGTAAGGAAAGACATTATTTGGTCAATAGAAAATGAAGGCCACTCGGAGAGAATAACAGCAATAGACGGTGGACGACAGACAACAGATAAGAAGTGAAAAGTAATGTAAACCGGCCAAAGAATAGGACATTCAATAAAAATGTGGGAAACAAAGTTAAACATGGCAATGGGAGCAGAGAGGTCGAGGTGAGTGGGACATTAAGAAGGAATGGGTAAGCCTGGTAAGACCTATCTGTAGTCGGGCCAACGTAGTCTCCCAGTGGTGAAGGGCTAGCCCCGACGGAAACGGAAACCTTAACCGAGCTCATTCGAGGAAATAGTTGGCCACGTGGTTCAGACAAGAAATCAAGAGAAAGTAGGAAGAGAATCAGAGGCCCGAATGAATATGGCACTTTAGTGCACGTGGTTTCGAAAGGTGTCTGTAACCAGTGTAGTTGTTCCCTATAGCTACCTGGCCGAACAGCCCCAGCATAATTAGCGCTGGTCTATCAGACTGTCTGCCATGGTTGGATGGGTTTGAGAGACAAGCAAATTACCATAAATTTATAAATCCTGATGCTTTACATCAATATGTAGAGGTTGTGCACAAATTGAATTGCAATTATTTCATAACTAAAGGAATTCATTAACAAACCAAATTGTAAGCATTTACACAATTAGCTGCCCAAGATAATCTTTGTACTGATATAGATACATTCCATATGTATAGAATACTTACCAGTAGCGTCAACTATTTTCATAGTAATACTCCCACCTTCTTGACGATGGTCTCCATTTGAAGTAAATCATAGAATACAATATACATAAGAACATATAGTTCATAGGAAATACGTTTGAAGGGCACTTTAGTACTGTAATATCATATATCCTGACCACGCCATAGCATGTACATATAAATGTATGTCCTTTGATATAAAAAGGAAAATGATTAACTAGTTATTGATTTTTTTTTTTTGTAATTAATTATTATATTTTTTATTTGTTTTACATATAAACAATTCAAAAAATATACTGTACTTTGAATACTTTCACTCACACATAATATAATTAATAATATTTCTAATAATGTATCAATAACAACTTATATTCATAATTGTACTATAACATGTGATTTATTATTTTCATAGGCTACATATTTATCACACTCTTAAAAATAAATACCCGGTAACTAGTTATTGAGTTTATTTTTTGGTAATTAATAATGATATTTTTAATTTGTTTTACATATAAACAATTAGAAAAATATACTGTACTTTGAATACTTTCACTCTCACATAATATAATTAATAATATTTCTAATAATGTATCAATAACAACTTATATTCATAATTGTACTATAACATGTGATTTATTATTTTCATAGGCTACACATTTATCACACTCTTAAAAATAAATATAGGGGGGCAACTTAGCATAACAATTGTGCATTTTGTGAGGAAAGCACCAAATTTGGCACACTAGTAGACTATCCTATTATGAACAGATTTGGATATTGGGCCATCTCAAATTCAGTCCCTGATACCTGTGGCAGCCCACTTTCAATTGCTTTCCATAAGAGTTCTTAACCCTTCCTACCCAGTCTGCCTTAGGTAAGGACAGCTCGAAAGAAGGGCCGCTACCCGGTATGCCTTACCTAAGGCAGCAGCTTAATAGCCTAATTAAGCTTGGTCTGAACGCCGTGCGTACGACGTATGTCAACAAACCCAAGCGTTCGTCACCGCACCTCCGAAAACAAGAAGGAGAAGACTCCTCAATGTTATTGTTCTGACGTCATGACGAAATTAGTGTCTGAAAAGCCCCCATATTGGCAACATCTCTGCAATATTGGCTCCACTGAAATTGTCATCACAACTGAACCAGTTGACTTACAGAGCTCTGCTCAATGCCAAAATACAGATTGAAAACCGCACTACGATTATAGATGAGTGGGAAAGTTCTAGCAGTGAAAATAAACATAAATACGGTAGCCTAGGCCTAGACGTTTTTCAGCCATTTCGCCCGGGTAGGGGCGACCGTCATTGGGTAAGACAGCCCGGGTAGGAAGGGTTAAGCATTAATTTTTGCCCCAAACTGTATACCATGATAGAGATGTCAAACTAGTCTCAAATGACGCGTATGGACATGGGTACCAACATATATTCAGACAATGTTTGGCTAATGTTGACCGTTTGACTTGTACTGGTCCCGGTAGTTCAACAAATTAGTGGCAAATGGCAACATTACTTACCAATTTGTGCAATAGACTACAGCAGACTGTACCAATCAAACAGTCAACATTAGCTAAACAATGTCTGAATATATGTTGTTACCCATGTCCAGATGAGTAATTTGAAACTAGTTTGACATCTCTATCATGGTATACAGTTTGGGGCAAATATCAGTGCTTAAGAACTCTTATGGAAATTATTTGAAAGGGGGCTGCCAAAGCCAATGTAGAGTAAACCTATGATGGCCCAATATCTAATTTTGATTATATTGACTACCGGGTATTTGATTAATTGTGTGTGCCAATGTTGATGCTTTTATCACGAAATGCACAATTCCCACAAATTCTGCCACTAAGCTGCCCCACTAATAGTAGATCTGCTACTTCATTATGTACAACATTTGATAATATAAAACCTGGATTTCTACACAATGGCTAATAGTGGATGAAAGTGTTTTACATACAGTGTTACATACAGAACAGATATTAATTTTAACACATATAATATGTGAGTGGACCACTTTTATTATCTTACATTTTTGTAATTTTTAAAGAATTATTATATATATATATATATATATATATATATATATATATATATATATATATATATATATATATATATATATATATATATATATATATATATATATATTTAATAATAAAAGAAATATAATAATTCGTAATTAGATTTACAATCTAACGCTTAAACCTCAGCCATTTTATCTTTTGTAAACTACCTTATAGAATAAGGTTAATGTTAACTATGTTATTAGCCTAATATTAAATTGTAGTTTTAATTATTAAGTATTATTAACTTATTTAATGTTTTCAAAACACTTGTTTTATATAAACCCTCGTGACCCGGGCTACCTTTCCAAAGGACGGAGGTCGTATCCGGGCGATCTGGCCGAAAAACGTCTAGGCCTAGGCTACCGTATCTTTGTTATTTTAACTGCTAGAAATTTCCCACGCATCTATAAACGTAGTGCGGATTCCAATCTCTAGACTGGCATTGAGTAAAGCTCTGTAAGTCAACTAGTTCAGTTGTGATGACGATTTCAGTGGAGCGAATTTTTCCGCAATGTTGACAATATCGGAGCTTTTCAGACACTAATTTCGTCTGACGTCACAACAATAATATTGATCCGACGTCTCCTTATTGTTTTCGGAGGTGCGATGATGCAACGATCGGCTTTGTTTACATGCGTCGGACGCACGGCGTTCAGACCAAGCTGAATAGGCTTTCAAGCTTACGGATTTAACAGGACACCCGGGCTCCTGCCCATCTGCCGCGGTGTCATTTTAACATGCTGCCCGGGCCAGGAGGGTTAAACTAAATAATTATGCTCAATATAATTTAATTTGATATTATAATAAAATTAACAATATTAATACATTGCTGCTAATTATTTATAAAATATCTAAACTATTTTTCTATCTCACCACCGAAGAATTGGTGGATTTAAAATATGATATGAAAAATATAAAAGTTAAAATTTCACTGTTAGAATATAAGGCTCTTCTACGGGTATAGCAACAATTTATGTTAGCTGAATAACTATCTAAATACATATTATATATGTGTTAAAATGAATATCTGTTCTGTATGTAACTGAGTTAGAAAAATTAAAAATGAAACAAGATATGCAACTACCTACTGTCCTGAAAATATTATCTAGAGAAATAAGTGAGTTAATTTAACCAAACTTATAATGTTTGTAATTTTTTATTTGAGTAATTCTCGTGAATAGAATTGGAGTCAGTTATAACGATTAAAAAGTCAATAAAAAGTAATAAATGCTTATACATAATTGGTGTATTATGAATGTTAATAACATTGCATTATGAATATGACTAAGCTGTCTTGCTCTTATAGGAAAATAAGTCATATGAGTATATATATACAGTATATAGGTTTCAATTATGTAAGAAGATACCCCTACTTTATTTGATAGTAAATGTTAATTACTTATCGATATTTTAAGAGATTTTAATAACATTACACCATGCTTAATACTTATTTATATGTTTTTGTCAAAAATCTCCTTAAATATCGATAAGTAATTAAGTAATGGTGATGGGCTGGTCTATCAGAATGAGAACTGAGCGAACTCTGCCATACCCATAGCTTACTCTGACTGTTCCTTTTACTTATATATTTTCTAGATCTCAAGTGACGGCGTCTCTTCCGTGGATTGACCTCCCAATCTACCAAGATTGGAAGCCAAAGCGTCACATTTTTCGTTTGCCCCTCAACTTTCTCTTCATAATTGCTGAGGGGCACAGGGCCTTGGGTGGGGCTTTGGTTTCCCGGGCGGTTTTGCACCCTCCTCAGCTCCCCGCCATGGAGTGGCTTCGGTCACCCAGGCTTTATTGTGGTCGGCAGGGAGGGTTCTGTGGGGGCGCTCGGTTATGGCCTTGGCCTTGCTCGGGGCCTTGGGGCTGTTCGGCCAGGCAGCTTTGGGAACAACAACAACAACAACAACAACTATCAAATAAAGTAGGGGTATCTCCTTACATAATTTAAACCTATATATATATATATATATACCTACATACAGTACACTTATTACAAAACACTTATTCAAGTATATAAGGTGTAATCAGAGCGACCGTATAATCGAAATGGAAAGGATCTAATCATGTGACAACTACACCACCGTATAATCCAAGAGGAAAGAATCTACTCTCGTGACAACTAGAGCGACGACCGTATAATCCACAATTAAGAATATGAATTACCGGGTAACAAGTTCAAATAATAAATTAAAATATTAAACAAAATTACCAGTTGACCAAATTATACAAAAAATACCGCATCACCAAGTAGAAAAGGAGGAATTTCAATCTATTCATATGCATAGATTAGGTTAGAATACAAAATTATATTGTTATAGAAGAAATACAGTAACCCCTCTCCATTTCGGACCTCTAATTGTCGGAAACCCGCACTTCTCGGAATGGCATAGGCCTCTCGGAGATGTCCCTGTATATCTCGGCAATTTCCGAGTTGGACGGGATTTGTGTCCGGTTTACAATGTTCTAACACTCGGTTTTAAGTGATTTTAGGATGAATTGAAGCTTGTGCCATTTAATTATTGTGCCAATATTAATTACTATGTGCTGTACTATCCCTGAAAACATAATAAGGGTCGTATTTGTCATTAATATGATAAATTTCACATTTAAAAAAAAAAAAAAAAAAAAAAAAAAAATAATGCCGCTGTAGGCCTACTCCATCCCGTCCCCTCCCTGTCCCGGCCCCGGCGGCCGCATATAGCCCAACTGTATTATGGTTCGGCACCACTGGTGAGAACGGTTCCGCGCGGCCTATTTAATGGCTAACTCTGCTAAACTCGCGCATATTTTACCGTAGCATATGGCGCGGCAAAGAGAAGACACAATGAGACCACAGTTTTAAATCCTAACCTAACCTAACCTTAGGTTAGGTTAGGTTAGGTTAGGTTAGGTTAGGTTAGGATTTATAACTGTGGTCTCATTCTGTCTTCTCTTTGCAGCGCCATACGGTACTACTACGGTAAAATATTCAAAATATGCGCGAGTTTAGCTGAGTTAGCCATTAAATAGGCCGCGTGGAACCGTTCTCACCAGTGGTGCCGAACCATAATACAGTTGGGCTATATGCGTCCCGGCCTCAACCCCGACCCCGTTACTATGATGATGTTGATAAGCCTTGTGCTACACCCTATTGATAATGCAAACTATTGAACACACTTAAAAGTGTATGTTACTTGGTCTCTATATAATCTGTGAATCATTTCCGATATGATGAAAATAAAGATATTTTTTTTCCACCAACTCATAATCAGCAAAAACGACACAAATGTCAATTAAAAACATGTTACATGTAATTTTGTGTATATCGTGGGAAAAAAAAAATATATATCAAACGTAAATCTTCGGTCCCTGAACCTCGGCGCCTCACACAGCATGAGGGGTTGAAATATTATGTATTGTTTATCTATGTGCTGGAAGGATATTATATTTTTCAATTCCATTGCATTATAAATATTTCAAAGAATACAAAAAGTCCAAATAAGACATAGTTATGTTAATGTATAAGGGAGTTACGTAGATGCATTAGATAGATAGAAAGAGAGAGTTGCAGAGGGGGAGTGAGCGATAAACACGAACTCTTATGAGACAGACTTAATTGGTTCTGAAAAGACAAAGGAGACTTTTATATTGACTCTCCTTGTCATGTTATTATTTGTGTGCTAGAAGGATAATATTGTTTTCGATTCCATCGCATTAGAAATGATTTATAGATTACAAAAAGTCCAAATAAGACATAGTTATGTTAATGTATAAGAGAGTTAGTTAGATGCATTAGAGAGATAAATATATGGAGAGAGAGTGGCTAGGGGCCAGCAAGCAATACAATACTAACATATAGGAGATGGACTTATGTTTCTGAAAGACAAAGGAGATATTTTTATTTACTCTCTTTTTCATTTTATTATTTGTGTGTTAGAAGGGTAATATTGTTTTCAATTCCATCTTATTAGAATTGATTCATAGATTTTAAGAAGACCAAATAAGACGTAGTTATATATATGTATAAGGGAGATAGATGCATTAAATAGATAGATAGGACAAAAAAAAAAAAAAAAACAAAAAAAAAATCTCTGGTGATGTGGACTTTCCTCTTCTAATTCGGAATTTTTCCTCTCTTAAGTCGGACATAAGTCGGACTTCGGACATCTCGGAAGTGGTCTCCCCCCAATTAGTCCGAGATAGGGAGGGTTTACTGTAGAAAATAATAATAAAAATAACATTCTGCTTAAACTAATTAATATTTTTCAAATGATGAATTACAATAAACATAATTATATTTTCGGTACCACAAACCAATGTTTTTCGTTAAACTATTTAAATAAAATACCAATATTTATTTTTTTAAATTCCTAAAATATCGATAAGTAATTAACATTTACTATGAATTAAAATAAACATAATTATATTCTCGGTAGGGTAAGGCGGGGTGGAATCGCCTTGGGGTGGATTCGCGCGGACCGTAGATACTTGTCCAAAAAAATTGGTCATAAATCCAAATATGTATGGAATTGATTCTAGGTATGTTTATAGTATGTGTAGATAATAATAGAACACAAACATGAATAGTTGTCATTTATTTAACGAAGACAAATATTTTTTCCTAATTTTACAACCTGAAAAATATGTAAGCGGTCGTGAGCATTTTTCGTGGCGGCGACCTTACCTCTCCCACCTGTGTTACAAGATGGTTGTTTATGATGTCTAAGTGGAAACTAACTCTCTTTCTCTTTGTTTCAGGCAAGAATTTATAATTATATAATTTATAATTTTATAATACTCCTAGGTCTACAGTTTTATACAAAAATACTTGGATTATATCAATATAATAATAAAACATCTTAATTGTTACTTTTGCAGAGTAATTGGGGGTAAAATCGCCGCGGCAGGATGAAATCATTGATAATATATGGCAGCGGCGATTTCAGACCTCACTATGGGTGGATCCGCCGCGCGATTAACTTTTTTCGCCACCCCATTACAAACCTTTAAGGCCGCGTCATACAGAACTCGAATCCACCAGAACTCACTGGAATCAAACTTTTCACCGGAATTGACGAGAATTACGCGGCCTTAATCGAGTGTGACTTCAGAGTAAAATGCGACCCGTCAATGACCGGAATGTAACTCGAACGTAACTCGATGGACTCGAATGTAACCCAAATATTGAGTCGATGTTAACCAGTAAGTGACTCGAAGGAAACCGGATGTGGAAAGAAGACTATTCGATCCCAAGTCGAATGCAACTCGAATGACCAGAATGAGACCGGAATGCCAGTATATCATGACCAGAATTACATGAAGTTAAGTCGAACGTAAGTGGAACTAAGTTGAACGTAAGTGGAACGTGACTCAAATAGGCAGGTGACTCGATGAGGAACCTTTGAGTATATAAAGGGAGGATTGGTTCACAGGCACAATGGAGCACTCTTGGTTGAGCCCGAGAACTTTTCATCTCGTACTGTACTTAGCACTTCTCCACTTTATCTTCCTCTCTCCAAAACTCTCCAATCTCCTACTTTACTCAAGCCATCATCATCATCATCAGGCACACCAGTAGTAACAGGGCACTCACCACGGCAACATAAGCACTTTCAATCACATACACGTACACGAGGGGAGGGGGGGTGGTAATAGGGTTTTTCTGGACCCCCTTCTCCCTCATGTTTAGCCCCATTAGTTTTTGAGATGTTATGACGTTCATTCCATTAGTTTGGCGGTTATAAAAGAAAATTGCCCTATTTCTTTGTTAATATCAAGACCTTTCGTGCCATTTAAGCATAGGTATATTTCCTGGCGAGCGATAGTGAGCCTGCAACTTTAGGAGGAACTGGTCATCGGCTGGGACACTTCTACCGAAAAATGTACAAATTAATCTCGAATTGAGTGTGTTTTTTAAGCTTTGATGGATGTCTAGCAAAGAAAGTAAAAACAAAAAAATATATATAGGCTAAATAAAAAATAGAGCAAAAAGTAACCCTACCCCCTTAACTCACACAGCTGGGGTGAAGGAAGAACACTTTTCATTGGTAGACACAACTGAGGGGAAGCCGGAGTTAAGGTGTGGAGAGTTAGATGAGTAAGTTTGATTCCAGGTACTACTTGAAATACAATGGCCTCGTATAGGGCCGATTTTATATTTTATTATATTTATTATTTTGTTTATTTTTTATTTTTTTTTCAATCCGTTCTATATTTGGGGCCGAAGCTAGTCGAGTTAAATTCTGGTTGTATTCCAGTTACCTTCTAGTTGGATTCCACTTGTATTCTAGTACTTCTAGTCATGTTCGAGTCGACATCCAGTGTACACTCGATACATCAAGCAAGTATGCAGTCATCTACCAGTCATATTCTAGTCGGCATCCAGTTGTATTCTTCTTAATTTGAGTTATATTCAACTCTCATTCCATTACATTCAATTTTAAAGTGGAATAATCAACTTGTCATCCAGTTGACTTCCGGTCATTATCGAGTGACATCGAGCACATTCAAGTAATTCGAGTCGGCATCGACTATAAAAATTACATCAGAACATGACCAGAATAGGTAGAATGCGACTCTAATGCGACTCGAATTCGACCAGGATACGACTAGAATGTAACTCGATAAATTTAACGGTTTTTACACTCGATAAATCGTAGAAAGTTAACGCATGCGCTAACTTTTTGCTCACTCACTCGATCAATCGAGTGACGACTAGAGCATCACTCGAAACACAAGAATAGACAAGAATCTAACTAGAACACGTACAAGAATAGACCAGAATGGGGAAGAAGTGGCTAAAATTTGAATTTTTGAATTCATTCGGGTGGGTTCTGGTGGATTCGAGTTCTGTATGACGCGGCCTTTATGTTTTGTTTTTTCACATAAAAATTATATGAACATGTGCAGGAAGGCCTGAATGTAATAGTTATGTAAAAAAAAACTTCTGAATACTGATTCAGTTGGATGCTGTTATTAAAGAACCACGTTTCGCGGCGAATCCACCCCACCTTACCCTACCACAAACCAATGTTTAAACATCATCATCCGATTCCACGTCCAACGACGACACGGAAATGTTGAAACCTGGTCGTTCCTGCAATAAAAACTTAAAATCAGCTTACACTAATGGCAGAACAGTATTGTCCTTTAATTTTTAATTAAAATAAATGTCAGCCTTTGTGAGACTCATGCACTACATGGGCATAACTTTATTTTTCTATATATAATTATCTACTTTTTACCCACGGGCATAACCTTTGAGCCTAAACAGTCAACCACACAACAATGTGAAGCCCTGAAGTCTTACTCCAGACTGAGAAGTGAGACACCGGAAACGTTTGAAATACAACCCGCCAACGTAGTCTTGCATCTGTACACCTATGACGCCGAGCTAGCTCTGTCTCCTGACACTGCTAAGCCAATGCTCCAATGTCTCACCTCCCATGCTCATCCTTTTCACATTCCCTAATGTATACCTGTTGACCTCTTAACTTGCTATGTATTGTCCCACTATAGCATATTTTGAATCTGGGAATATCCACAAACAGTACAAGGAACATTTTTTTTTTTTTTCTTTTTTTTTTTTTTTTTGCCGAGTCGGCAATCTTTATGGTAATGCACTGATAATTTGTACAGCAAAAATTTGATCACAAACATATCTTCTTATCGACATCTCGGGACTTGAACCAGGGACCATTGAATTACCAGTACATTGGCATTACCACTTCACCACACCTCCCCTGATACCCCACAGCTGCTGGTACCCTACCCAAAATAATTATACATTAGGCCTATAGTATTAAGTCTCATTTCCCTGTATTGCATTACATAATAGTGAGGACAACTTGAGCCATGGTATAAAGACAATTAGAAAGGTAAGGGCAGTACAGTAGTTGATTACATGACCACGACACGCCCGAGTGACGTCATTGGAGGCACGACGCTACTATTCTCCCCAGGTCACCTTCATTTGACTTGCCTAAATATGGCCTTCAAACAGGATCGGTTTATTGTGCTTTCCACCAAAAATGTAGTGACATGGATAGACATAGACATAATTATATAGTGTGACAGAACCCTATCCTATATGGTAAAATTTTCATTTTTTGCATACCGCAATGAGGTTGTTTACAGCTGGCGTCTCTTTTAAATTTTACTGCGGAAATTTGACGATCGCTATGTTTTGTAAATTCACCTAATATGTAAAGTAACGTCGACTGAAGACACTTTTATTGTACAGTAAACCCCCATTATCTCGGACTCATTTTACTCGGAAACCTGCACTTCTCGGAATGGCATCGGCCTCTCGGAAAGTTCGCCGGAGATATCGGCAAATTACGAGATGTAAGGGGAAAACTCCGAGGGCCCACGTGGTCTGTCGAACAGGTGTCCATATATCTCGGCAATTTCCGAATTCTATGGGCAAATTGCGAGATCTAAGTCTACAGTGAGGTGGAGGACAGTAAGAAGGAGAAGGAAAGTGAGGTGGAGAAAAACAGTAAGATGGAGAAGGGGATTGAAGTGGAGAAGGAGAGTGAGGGGGAGAAGGGGCAGTGAAGTGTGAAGAGGGGGGAAAAGACTATTATCAAGGAAAAACAATCAAGAGCTACAGCAACACTACATACAAACCTACACAACACAAAGTTGTGAAGTAGGAACTTGTTTCCAGTCTTTCTAATGGGAGGGTTTCCAGTCTTTCTTATGGGACGGTGAGTGTTCCTGCTCAGTACATTACAGCAAAGTACACTGTACTAAAATGTACTGTTCAATAAAAAATATTGTATTGTACTTTTTTCCCTTTATACTATACTGTATATTCATATGAATGCTGTATACTGTACAGTTTGACAAGAACGAAGAATACATTTCTGATTGGGGATATGAATGGTAAGGTGGGTGATAGGCAAGTTGATGGAGTGGTGGGTGGGTGGGTGTACCGTCAGAGGTGAATGGGAATGGTAGTTGCACTTGTGGACGTATGTGTGGGGAGGAGGTAGTGGATAGCCAACACATTCTTCCGACACAGAATGATACACAGGTACACATGGAAAAAGGTGTGGACAATGAAGGATAAGACAATGGTGGAACATAAGTCACCGATTGATTATACCTGTATATGTGTGGATGAAAGAATGAAGAAATCTGTGATGGATGGTAGCGTGTATAGGGGAATTGGAGGGGGACTGTCTGATCATTATGTAGTATTAGCTAAGGTTAGGATACACAAGAAGTGAGTGAGGAGAGCTGGAGGGAGGCGAGGGAAAGGTGGAATGGTGAAGAGGGTGGAGAGGCTACAGGAGGAAATCAGGGAAGAGTACAGGAGAGCAGTAGAAAAACGACTAGGTGGGCTTGACCTGGAAGATATAGAGGAAGTGGAGGAGATAAGCAAGGTGTTTAAGGAAGAGATCTGTGCAGCATGTGAGGTGGTGTGTGGAGTGAGGAGAAAAGGGAGGGGAGTGAAAGGTACATCATGGTGGACAGAAGAGGTAAAAATACCTGTGGAAGACAAGAAGAACACGTATAGAGTGGGGCTGGGTAGTAGAGGGAATGAAAATTTGGAGAGGCTGATACGAGCAAGGTACGTGGAGAGAAAGAGAGTAGTGAAGGAAAGTAAGAAGAGTAGATGAGGAATTTAGAAGGAATCTGAATGTAAACTGGAGGGAGTGTAAGAAACTGTTCTGGAAAGAAGTTAAGAAAGTTAGGGAAAGTAGCCAGGAAAACAGTAAGGGTGTGAAAGATAAGAATGGGAGAATGCTAGCCGAGAAGCAAGAGAGAGTCGAAAGATGGAGGGAGTACTTCAACGAGTTGCTAAATGTAAGGAATGAAAAGCCAGAAAACATAGTTGGATATGGGATGGGAGGGAGAAGAAGAGAAGTGGTGGAGGAGGAGGTGGGGAGGTGGGGATCAGGTCAGAAGTGTGTGAATCCTTGAAAAGAGTGAAGTTGGGGAAAGCATCAGGAACAGATGGAGTGTGTGGGGAAATGTTGAGGTATGGTGGTGAGATAGTGATCGAATGGGTATGGAAAATTTCCAAACTAGCATGGGAGAAGGGGAGTGCACCCGATGACTGGAAACTGGCATAATAGTCCCCCTATATAAGGGCAAAGGGGAAAGAGGAGTGTGTGGTAACCACAGAGGAATATGTATTCTAAGCATAGTAGGGAAGGTGAACAGTAGGGTAGTGATTGAGAGAGTGACAACTGAGAAATGGATAGGCGACAAGCAGGGAGGTTTTAGGAAGGGAAGAGGATGTGTAGATCAGATTTTTACCATGAATTGTGTTGTGGAGAAGTATCTGGAGAAGAAACAAAAGGTGCATGTTTCCTTTATGGACTTGGAGAAGGCCTATGGCAGAGTGGATAGAGAAGGTATGTGGAAAGTACTTAGAATATACGGAGTAGATGGCAAGTTGCTGAAAGCAGTGAAGAGCATGTTTGAGGTTGCAAAGGCGGCAGTACGTGTGGAGAATGAGCAGAGCGAGTTCTTTGACCTGAATGTTGGGTTGAAACGAGGGTGTGTGATGTCCCCATGGTTGTTTAGTGTATATATGGATGGAGTCATGAAAGAAATACTAGGAAGAGCAGTGGATGTTGGTGTATCGCTGAAAAGGGAGGGAAATGAGTGGAAGCTGCTTATACTGCTGTTTGCGGATGATACAATTCTGATGAGCGATAATGAATGGGAGTTGCAGGGTCTGGTAAATAAGTTTGGAACACTGTGCAAACGGAATTTGAAGGTAAATGCGGGGAAGAGCAAGGTTATGGTCTTCGAAAGGGGTGAAGTCACAGAGTGTGAGGTGAAGTTGAATGGTCAGGCTATGGAGATCGTCAGCTCATTTAAGTATCTGGGCAGTGTGTTGAGTAAAGATGGGACTATGGATGAAGAAGTGTGGGAGAGGGTGCAACAGGGGAAGAGGGTTGTACGAACGTTGAAAGCAGTATCAAGAAATAGGGTGGTCAGTATGGAAGTGAAGAAGTCCTTGCATGACAGTGTGGTAATCCCGACGCTAACTTACGGAAGCGAAGCATGGACATTCGGGAAGAGACTCAGACTAAGAGTGAGAGCGGTGGAAATGAGTTACTTGAGCAGTGCGTGCAGAGTTACATGGAGGGATAGACAGAGGAATGAGGAAGTAAGGAGGTGTGGTGTGGAGGTAGATGTCCTGGAAAGTGTGAAAAGGAACAACTTGAGATAGTTCGGCGATATAGAACGTATGGAAAGCGAGAGAATTACTAAGAGGGTGTACGAGAGCGAGGTGGAAGGACAGAGAGGGAGAGGTGCACCGAAGGAGTGGTAGAAGGATGGAGTGAGGAAGTATATGAATGAAGGCGGTGCTGGTTGGGAGGAGGGGCGTCGACTGACTGAGGACAGAGGTGCATGGGGGCGGTTCGTTCGTGGCCACCCCTTCGGAGATCACGGCGTCAGGCAATAGATAGAGATGGATAGATACTGTACCGGTACTGTAATTCACCTTGGATCTACATTGTTAGTGATAGGGAAGTCTCCGTTTTCTCTGGTGAATTGAACTCCACCTTCTATTTCGGACATTTTCCCTCTCTTGAGTTGGACTTCGGACATCTCGGAAAATCGGACTTCTCGGAAGTGGTCTCCCCCCCCCCCCCAATTATTTCGAGATAACGAGGGTTTACTGTAGTAGGACTCCATCTATGTGTTAGCTTTGGTATTCTTTATATTTGTAGCTTATATGAGGGGATATTTCGAAGGCGTTGGCGATATCATTACACAAACATCCTTCTTACACACCTCACAATTTTTTTTTTTATGTCATTAATTCAGTTATGCCACCACACAAAACAGTTCTTGTTACAATTGACATTCATAAAGCTTTTGATGCCATCCCCCTCCACAAAGTGTAAAAGTATTTTTTTAATACAAACATGCACAATAACAAAAAAATGGCTGGTCAACTAGTTAGCAGGCAGATGTGCCCATGTAAAATTTGCTTGCCAGTCATCGAACATCTCAAATTTCACAAACAAAGTCCATCGGGGATCCGTCTTGTGACCAACACTTTTCAATCTATACATGCACAAGCTACCCATACGCCATACATCACAGATACAAACAGCCTCTTACGCAGATGACATAACACCCACCTGTACACATTCAGACACAAACACATCCGCACAACTCCTCCAACCGTACCTCAACACATTACAGGAATGGTTTACTGAAAACAGACTCAAATTAGCCACAAACAAATCTACAGCGACCCCTCTCACAAACTGGACCGTAGAACATAGTCACATCCCTCACCTCACCTTAAACCACACACACACACACATTAAGGAAGACTGCATAACACAACCACTTGGTGATGGGCTGGTCTATCAGAGTGACAGCTGAGCGATCTCTGCCATACCCATAGCTTACTCTGACTGTTCCTTTTACTTATATATCTTCTAGATCTCAAGTGACGGCGTCTTTTCCGTGGATCGACCTCCCTACTGCCAACCTAAAAGTTGGCAGATTGGGAGCCAAAGAGTCACATTTTTCCCTTGCCCCTCAACTTTCCCTTCATAATTGCTGAGGGGCATAGGGCCTTGGGTGGGGCTTTGGTTTCTCGGGCGTTTCCGTGCCGTCCTCAGCTCCCTGCCTTAGACTGGCTTCGGTCACCTGGGTTTTGTTAGTGGTAAGCAGGGAGGGTTTTGTGGGGGCGCTCTATGGCCTTGGCCTTGCTCGGGACCTTGGGGCTGTTCGGCCAGGCAGCCTGGGGAACAACAACAACAACAACAACACAACCACTTATGCAAACAAAACAACACACACTACTTGAGAACTATGTGGGAAAACCCAGTCTCGGCCGTAGCCTTCCTTAGAAAGGGGCTGTTCGGCTACGCAGCCTAGGGAACGATTTCATACTACACCTCTATCAAGATAAAAGAAAAGCCTTAATATCATACAGTACCTTATATCTTGCTCCACCGCGCTGTGCTGGGGCGTGTTTCAGGAATTCGGCAATCTGCTCCTCAATCAGTTTGTGCGTCACCGTGGGGAACCGCTTTGCACATGCACCTTGGGTGGTTGGAAGAATTAATAGTACAGGTAATCCCAATGAGATGATCATCTATTGATGAAGAAAGCTATCAAGTAAATGTTAATGTTCCGGAACTCACACGGATATATAGTGTATCTTATCTCACTGAAACCTTGGCTCAGGCTAAGGCCAGCCCTATGTGTCTCATGATGTGGTTTCGTTAAACTACTGTATCTATATATTTATCTATCTATCTATCTATCTATCTATCTATCTATCTGTCTATCTATCTATCTATCTATCTATATTTATATATATTTTATGGTATATATATATATATATATATATATATATATATTTTAAAGGTAATATATTACATACAAATATTTGCAGTAATTCTGTTTATGAAATTCAAGAAAATTTAATTGTTTAAACGATATTGTGATACCATCAAGAATAGAACTGGCATTAACTATTACTGGAGTGTTGACAATTCAGTAGAAGTTATTGATAAACTTAATACCATGCGGAAAGTTACCTCAGTACATAGCTTCGACTTTTCAACTTTGTATACCAATTTGCCTTTAGATTTAGTATTTTCAGAACTTTGCTTTATTATAGATTTGCATTTGGACAGATTTGAAAGTAGTCGTAATCGTTTCATAAATGTTAATTCATATTTTAACTCTCTCACGACCATATGACGCAGAGGTTGCCAGATTAGCAAAAAGAAATAGAGTTCTCTCACTCTTATAATTACTTCTCCAAAATTAGTTTTCTGCCCACAGTTAACTCAAAGACAACTGCAGAGGTTAAATAACTAAACTAAAGGTTTCTAAATACTCCTAATGGTAGCAAAGGCTTTAAAATATCCCTAATAGGCTCAAAAGTGCGTCAAGAACGTGAGAGTTAATAATGCGTCACTTAGCTTTGATCACAGTAGTTCAATATATTTTGATAGAACTAAACTTAAAGATGCCCTTAAGTTCCTCCTTTTCAATACTTACGTTAGATTCGGGCCCTACATTTTCAAACAAATATTAGGAATTCCTATGGGTGGAAATGCTAGCCCTTTAATTGAACTTATTCTTGCTTGCTTTAGAATTTAAATTTATAAACAAAATTGTTGACAGTAGCAAGAAAAATAACATCCCAGAAAAATTATCACTTCCTAAATTGTTAAGTAATAATAGTACAGTAGATATATTGATGATATTCTTGTTTGTAATATGTTAAATTTTAATCAAGTCGCTAAACAAATTTATCCAAATTCCATCACCCTCACACAAGGTAACGTAAATGATGAAGTTGTAAATTTTCTTTATATAAATATACAAATTGTTAATGAACAGTGCACTTAAAATATACCACAAAGTTGATGAATTTAGCTTTAACGTAATCAAATTTCCTTTCCCTAATAGTAGTATTTATAGCAAAATAACTTGTAATTGTTTTTATTCCCAGCTAATAAGATTGTGTAAAATTTGTACCAGAGTAGAAGACTTTGGGGATAGAGCTAGGTTACTATACAGACTCTTAGTAGACAGAGTTTTTTTTGCAAGTAAATTGTTGCATAAATTTAATCTTTTTAAGGTCAATTATTGTGACTGTATTTTAAAATTTGATATCAATAATTTTAATCAAGCATTATTAACTTGAAGTTTCGCTTAAAACCTCTGCTTACTTTTTGTCTGTATATATTAATTGTTTATAATTTTCTATTGTTATTATTATTTTTTATAATTGATTGTAATTGTTAAAAGAGTACTCTTTTGTTTAAATCTAGTGTGCCTTCTTCAAATTTTTAAATATGTATATATATTATATTATATATAATCATTATCGATAGGATCAATTGCTTGCTTTTGCGATTTCCTTAGTTTATTTGTACAATAAATGTAGGTTATTTATAGGGTAGTACTGTAATTGTTAGGGGTCACTTGAAGCATGCTATGCTTACAGGTACCTACCAGATAGCACTATCGTTAGTGAGTTATATTTTTATTTTGTACTATTGTTATTATCTTGTCAAGTTGCAAATTTGATTTAAATAGAACATTTTGACACATAATGTAGTTTCTTTAGTCATGCACAGTTTAGTAAACATTTTACCAGAACGTCCCCGACTTCCCAAATTGACTAATTCCTTGAACGTAACTACAGTGCGTTGTTATGTGTGCGATTAGTTTGCTTGGAAAAATTGCTCATGTAGTAATGTACACCCTATGTGGTGGATTGTGTTCTTTAATTTATAAATCATTATTTTACTTAAGCGTTGTTTCCACATAGCGATTTTGATTAGTTATTTTGTATTTTTACTGTGTTCATATATGTTTTGGTTGTCCATTTTGCAAGTTTTACATTATAATATATATATTTATACATACTGTATTTAAATATAATGTATGTATGTATGTATATGCTCAGGCCGAATCCCCACTTTTCCTATTTTTATTTTTATTTTCTATTTTACTCGATTTTATTATTTTTTTGTTTTTTATTTTCTTGGGGGTGGCCGACACAAGACAGAGCAAGAACAGGGAAAACACAAGACAAAACACAAAATTCACACACATCTAGGTCACCCAAGAGAAGACCCAGAGACCAGGGTCACCAAGGTCGCTCTTTATATATCATATAAAACAAAATTTTATACCATTATCAGTGACCCATTCCTTGGAATTTTCTTGCATGAAACTTATAACTGAAGAATTAAGTAAGTGTTGTGGTGTGGATGTGCATGGATATTGAAGAACACAAAAGGTGGTTTGATCACATGGAACATATGGAAAGCAAGACAATGACTAAGAGTGTACGATAGTGAGATTGAAGGTCAAAGAGGAAGAGGGAGATCAAGAGTGAAGTTAGAGGGATGGAGTTGACACATATATGAGAAGTGTTGAACGGTAGTAGGCATGCCAATGAACTGGACCATGAAGGTAATTCATTCTAGGTCAACACTTCATGAGTTAAGGTGTCTGGCAATAGATCATTCGAAATTTACTGTTGAAGGCTGGGCACTATTATACATAGGGCAAGACGGGGTAATTTCGCCGCGGCGCTAATTATTTGCATTCAAACGCCGATATCTCCAAAACTAGTGCATGGATTCGGCTGCAGTTTGGCTTAGGTTTTAGAGCAGTTTATGTTTAGGTTGTAGAGCAAGTTTGGCTTAGGTTGTATAGCTAGTTTGGCTTAGGTTGTATAGCTAGTTTGGCTTAGGTTGTAGATCTAGTTTGGCTTAGGTTTTGTTGCAGTTTCGCGGAGCCTGGAGCCGGGGCTAGCGGCGCGTCTGACGGTATGGTCGGGTGTGTGTGGGGGTGTTTGTGGGTGGTTTGGATGAGTGTTTGTTTGTTAGTATGTTTGCGTGTGACATAGTGTTGGCAGTAGCAGTCAGCGGCTGCCTGGCACTTTGTACTAGCAACCTACACGCCGTACCCACACGACAGGTCCACACTCGCACTAAATACTTCCACACACGTAGGCCTAATAAATACGTCCACAACCGCACTATACATGTCCACACCCGCACTACATGTCCACAACTCCACACCCGCACTAGATACAATGGTGCCTAGGCCTACACGTGTGACACACCTGCATCTCTGCCCGCCCCGTTCAGTTGTGTGTGTGTGCGTGCAAAGTTTTTCTATTGGCATGTTTAGTATCAGTTTGGATTTGTGAAGGTTTTCATTGCTTTTACCTGCGTGCCCATATCATTTTAGGTTTGCCTCTAAATTTATTGAAAATTATAATTGTTAAATAAAAAAAATAATAATGTCCACATAGCATTACATCACTATAATTGAGAAAGTAAGGTTTCCCACGGCACCCTTGCCACCAATATATTGACATGCAATGGCAAACGAGATCGATTCTCAATAAACAAAAATGTCACACATTCAAGACTTAGACCACGATTATCAAGATATGACGCGAGAAGCAGTTCTCGTTGAAGTCTGCATGCGTTTTGTTAGATTTTCTTCATGTGTCACATGGTCTCTCGTTATCTCGTGGAAGGCTAAAGAGTGTTAATGGGTCCACTAATTATGTGTAGTTAATTGTCTGTTATTAAGTAATCAAAATATAGCATGAACATATGATATATTTTGTCTCTGTACTATTAATTTTCTCAACGCATGTCCTGCATCCATGCTCAAATTGTCCACGAGTGTTTAAAGTACCGGTACATTAGAGCATACGAAAACTGGAGTCTGCAGAGTCCACTGGCCCAGATGGCAGCTTCCAACTCGTCCACATGACTATCTAATTTTATCTCAAAGTTCTTTTTCCCAGTACAGCATTTGGTAGCCTATTCAACCTATCTAAAAGTCTGTTAAAAATGGAATTATATTACAAATATGGCATTTGTCCATATGTTTTGAAAGAAATGGATATATTTCTCCAAAAATGTCATGAATTTAGTCCCAGTACTATTAATGTCTTGCCCATTTCCTGCATACACGATGAAATATTCCATGTGTTCTTGAAGTAATTGTTATATTTTTCAAAAATTACATGAATATAGTCCCAGTACACTTCAAAAGAGGGAAGAGTCAGTGAAAGATGCAAATAGAGAACTACTAGTGGAACCAGTTGAAGTGAGGAAAATATATGCAGAGTATTTTGAATCTTTGTTAAATGCAAGAGATGGAAGAGAAGCAGTGATTGAAGCAGTGGTTGATGGAGACAGGTTACCCAAGCCACCCAGGTGGCAGGGAATTAATGAAAGGAATGAGGAAACTGAGGTGATAAAAGCAGTGAAACAAATGAGAGCGGGAAAAGCAGAAGGGTTTGTATGGTATTGCTGTGGAGTGTATAAAGAAGGGTGGAGATGTGATAATACATTGGTTGGTAAACATGTTCAATGTGTGCTTTGATGTGTCAATGGTACCAATAGACTGGATGAGTGCATGTATTGTGCCGTTGTACAAGGGGAAGGGAGATCGGCAGGAGTGTTCAAGTTATAGAGGTATTAGTTTATTATCAGTGGTTGGAAAGCTGTATGGCAGGGTGTTGATAGAGAGGATAGTAAAGTGTACGGAAGTGGCAATAGGAGAAGAACAGTGCGGTTTTAGGAGGGGAAGAGGGTGCGTGGATCAGATGCTTGCAGTAAGAAAGTTATGCGAGAAGTATTGTGAGAAGCATAAGGAGATATTTAGGGTTTTGATGGATTTGGAAAAAGCGTATGATCGTGTGGAACGTGAAGCAATGTGGAAGGTGTTAAGGATATATTAAATTGGAGGAAAATTGTTAGAAGCAGTTAAGAGTTTTTATGAAGGGAGCAGAGCATGTGTTAGAGTAGGAAATGGTGAGTTGAGTGAATGATTTGAGGTAAAGGTAGGTTTGCGACATGGTTGTGTAATGTCACCATGGCTGTTTAATCTGTGACTTAAATTACTTGAAACTCCGTGTATCCAGGCATTTTGGCTTTAACGTCCCTTGATTTTGGCCCTGTCACTTTTTCAACTCTGGGTCAGGCAATCACCAAAGGCAGTTCTACCTTTTGTCTCCCTCACTCACATAGAAACAAAAAATATGGATGGTGTGGTGAGGGAGGTGAAAATGAGAAGTATGGGAAGAGGATTTAGTTTAGTAGGAAAGAATGGTAGAGATTGGGAGTTGAATCAGTTGCTGTTCGCTGATGACTCAGCGTTGGTGGCGTATTCTGAGGAGAAACTGCAGGTGTAGTCAAAGAGTTTGGTGTGGTTTGTGGGAGGAGGAAACTGAAGGTGAACGTCAATAAAAGTAAAGTAACAATGTGCAATAGGGGTTATGGTAGGGTGAATCTAGATGTGAGGCTGGATGGGGAATATTGGAACAAGTAGAGTGTCTTAAATATCTAGGAGGAACAATAAGCAGGAATGGAGGTAAAACAGTGTGTGTGAAGGAAGGTAGGTTTTCGGAGCAATGGGAAGTATGTGGAAGACTAGAAATTTCTGAATGAAAGTAAAAAGTGCAATGTATCAAGGAATTGTTGTGCCAACAGTGATGTATGGGGCTGAGACATGGGCTCTGAAGGAAAATGAGAGAAGAAAGCTGTATGTGATCGAGATGAGCTGCTTGAGAAGTATATGTGGAATTACTCGTAGAGATAGATTGAGGAATGAAGAGATACGTATGAGACTGGGGCGGTAGGAACATTTGTCAGCCAGAGTGGACAGAAGGGTGATGAGCTGGTATGGTCATCGAAGATAAAAGGCTTACAAAGAGAATATGTGAGTCAGATACAGGAGATAAGGGCAGGAAGACCCCCATTGAGATGGAGAGACTGTAAGGCAAGCTTTGGATGATAGAGGAATGACTATAGACCAGGCAAGGGAGGTAGTAGTAAACAGGAATGAATGGAGAATGCTTGTGAATGGACGAGTGAACACGCGGTCATTTGGGAGAGGGGTCGGGCGCAAGTTGGACTAGATAATAGTCCATCAGGCGCCTGGCCCGGGGAGACTAATAAAATGAAGGGTGCGCCTGGAAGCGTGGTGGGCGAGTTTCGCTGCATGTCTGCCTGCCGAGATCGGAATCTCTCCGGGTGGTCGGGGGAGTGCTGGAGGGACCTTGGTGACCCTGATCTCTGGGTCTTCTGGTAATATGTTCTTTCCAAGTGAGAGCAGTACGAGATGGCCTTGTGACAGGGCTTTCTTGTGATGGAATTCACTGACATTGCAAGAACATTAAATTTTTGTCATGTCGTTGTCCAAAACGTGAATGTGTGACAATGCCTTAAGTAATCAAACTTCACACTTTTCAATAATCAAGAGTAGAGCAATGGTATGATAAAACCTAATTTATAGACCGTCCATGGTTTAAGATTCTTATCAACTACTTTAATGAAGCGTAAATGTTTGCGACTTAAGTGTTCCTTGGAAAACATACTTTATCACATAGATACTTAATGCCATGTCAATCTTTTGTTCTTTAATTATATTTTTAATGCATTTTCCAAAGAATATTTCTTATTCAGTTGTGTATGTCTGCAGTTTTAAATATTGTTTAAGTCTCATATATACAAGTTATGCATTATAATAGAATTGAAGGAGTTTAAAATTAAGTGTTTATAAATATTAATATCAAAATTAAAATGTAAATCTTGCAAAGTCAACAAACCAAAACTGGGACGATACACGATAAAAGGTAAACAACAACGCTATGTGGCAATAACGAATTTTAGTTTTAAACCGTACTTACGTATCAGTATTTTGTAGGAGAAACGGCCTGAATGCCTGCTTGCCCTTCTTGCCAAATATGCTGAAGAGGGACCAGACTGAGTTGTCTGCTAACCTACGCATCATGCGTCTCACATGGTCACCATGGTTATGGCCACCAATGTCATACAGTGACTTAGTCTGAATAGAAGAAAATGAGAAATAGAAGTCAAATTGTTTAACAGACAACTAAGAGTAAAAGCCAGCAAAACTGTTTCATATATGCATGATATAATTGCGAGCGTACTTTTTCATGCAGTAGGTAACTTATCTGATTAGTTAACTATTAATTAATAGAAACCACACTCACAATTAATTAATACTGTACTATAGAGAAATGACAATAGATCAGGCAATAGGATTGGTAATACATAAGAATGAATGGAGAATGCCAGTGAATAAATGAGTGTATACGCAGTCATTTGGGAGAGAGGGTCATGTGCCAGTTTGACTATAGAATAGTCCTTCAGGCTCCTGGCCCGAGGAGCCAGTAGTAGAAATCGGAGACTCTCCAGGTCTGGGACCGGGGAATCTGGCTGGGGACCACAAATGGGCCTGGGTCACTGGTTATTTCTCCTGAATGACCTAGATGTGTGATTTTGTGTTTTGTTTCTCTGTTGTGTTGTGATGTCCCCGTTGGTGCTCTGTTTAAGAGTCTCCCCCACCCGACACACACCTACCAGCACCAAAGGGGCCACAACAACTGGGGTCAGTGCCAGAGTATATACAGTACATACGTAAATAAATTGTTACTGTCATAGCCCTACATAAGATGATACTGAGAAACAAAACTTATGTGGACAACTGTACCTCATGGTTGTATGTGAATTGCAATTTCACCTTCCATTGTAAACCTGAGTTTCCTATGGCATAATTATTAGTACTGTCCTCGGGCTAGGTCAGTGGACCAGTAATTATCGGTTTTCACTTCATATGCCAGTGCCAAAAGCACACCTTGTAACCTCTGACACCCATTAATTATGAAATATAACTTATGACTGGTATTAATGTAAATGAAACAATTATGTGCAATGAGATAAGTCAATGAAGCCAACTTCAAAAATAATGCAAACATTAGTTTCGAAGACAACTTATTTGCCTTTCTATTTTGTTTTAGGAATGCCACCAATGTCATTGGCTATAAATAAGAAAAGGAGAAAAATTACTTCATTTTTCTAATAATGAGTTATGAATTGTTGCTCATTAAGTCGACAATACTTACCACCCGACGGCGATCGATTGTTGACTCTTCGACCTTGGTGTTCAACTCCTTCAGCTGGGCCTCACTTAATGCTGGGTCCTGCTGGACTTCCAAGTCCTCTTCATCGGCTTCTGGGTTTGTAACGCCATCTCTTATCTGTAGAACAATTTTCTTTTTCTCTTCTACTTCCTGCATCAGTGATTTATAGTCTGAAATGAAGATAAATAATAATTAACCCGGCAAGCGCGATAGGCCTCACGGAAGGCTTCCTATAGGGAACGCGATAGGCCTCACGGAAGCAGGACCATAAAAAAAGCCTTCCATAAAAAAAAAGGGCCTATCAAAACAAAGGAATTTGTCTCTAGGTGAGATAATTCCCCTCCAGTACTCATCCATGTAAATCTCACCCACCCCCCTCCCCTCCTTCCCCACCTTATTCCCCCCTCCCTCCCCTCCTCAATTATCACCTATTTTTCCTCTTATTATCGTCATTTATCGGTTATTTTTCTCTCCCGCGATAATGTAGCACAAGTGGGTTGCATAAAAGATCGTTATGCAACACCCAGACACCGGCACACACCGCCTCGCTCGTCTCAGTTGACTCCCAGACAGCGAGAGGGGAGGGCTGCCTGTCTCTCTCTCTCGCCTGAGATTATGACCGGGTGGCCAATATCTTCGTTTTTCACCACCCAAATGCTTTTCCCACTTATTTTAGCACTCTTGAAGGTTCATATATACATCATATATGTAAAATAAAAGCATACCGAAAACAAATAATTGTTTATATTGTAAATATAACGAATTCTGTCAGAATCCAGGGCTAGAAATGCACAAATAACTACCCTAGCACCTACGTCTATATCGCGCTTGTCAGGTTAATAACAATGAAAATGGTAGGTGGTTGACTCCCATCATCCTCCCTCAACTACCGGTATACAGTTTTAGTTTTAAATTTTGTATATGGTGAATAACCAACACATTTATTGATATCTTCGGGATCGAGAATAGGTTGGTGGTGGGCGGGTTCTATCAGCAAGAAATTGTGTCCTCTACTCTGTATAATGTAAATTCTGACTTGACCTTGTTCATCATTCATATTTCTCACTTTATGTCAGTGGTGAAGGTAGTGGAGCCATAATGGTGTTTCCCATAGTGCCCGACTGCCTTACTCTCACAGCATACTTTAAAAAATCTGCCATTATTTGTCCTGTGGTCGTTACACTCCAGCCAGGGAAATATAAAATAAGAACAGTGGCGGAGGGACTGCTCTAGGTATACTCTTTCACTGATAGTGAGCATAATTCACATGGTGGAACGGGGACTGTCGAATTGGATGGTGGGAACATGTCTGGGAGCCTGGAGGCAGTTTCGGACATGGCTATCGTTTAATGGGCTGCTTCCTCTGGAAGCTAAGCGTCAGACTTATGAATGTGTACACTCGGTCAAAAAAGTATCTGCACCCCTACCCTGATTATCTGGTGTGTACAGCTTGGTAGTATAGGTTGTAGGTCGTAGGTAGTAGGTCTTTGGTAGCATAGGTAGATAGTAGTATAGATGGATATAGCTGCAGGTAGATATGCAAACCCTACCAAGCTGTACATACCAGATTATCAGGGTAGGGGTGCAGATACTTTTTGGATAGTGTACTGTATATGCATACAAGTTTAACACCTAACTGTCGGTGCCCGTCATATGACGGGCGAGAGATAAATGGAAAATCCCGCATTACCCGTCATATGGCGGGCGGCATTATGAGCACATTAGGGGCTCTCAGAGAGAGTATTTGCGTTGGGAGGATGATAGGCGGGCTCTGACCGTTCGGCACAACCACAGTGCTTCGACTGAGACTGCCACTGCAACATTCCACACACTCGGCCTCGCGAGCCTAGGAAAAAACTTGGGAAATTACCTAATTTTAGGGTTTTTCACCTCCGGCTGCTCGATCGCCACAGGATAACCCGTGATCGTACAAGGATGATTCAGGGGTCATTGGAAAGCTCTAATATCGCCCTTTCACGGATACATAATTGTATTACGCTCTGGCTCTTCTTTATTATGCATGAAAAAGAGCATGGCATTAAGCTCATTTAGGGTGAATATGCCCGCTGGGCAGGTACTTGATGTTACAAACGGCCCAGTTTTTTAGGGGTTAATCAGAGAAGTGCGATAAGCCTCTCAGAAGTAGGTGTACAGTATAGCGAATGAGAGAGGCAAGATCATGAAAATGCCCCAGGGGCTCTCAAAACAAAGGAATATGTTATTATGCGAGATAATTTCCTTCTAGTAATTCCTACCACTCATACATTTGTTTCTCAAACACCCACCTTTTTCAACCCTACTCAATCATCACCTATTATTTTCATAATTTATCAACTATTATTTTCATACTTTATCAAGTATTTTCCATGCGAAATACTGTCAGGCGAGTTGGGAAGAAGTGTTAAGTCACATAGAAAGACCCTTTAGAACAGTGAGATCACCCTCGGGCCTCTCAGTGGGGTGCGAGACGGTGCAAGGGGAAAATGTGTGTCTCATATTGCCGGCCAATCACACGACTGAGCGGCAAAAATATATATTTTTTTAACACCAAAAAGTATTTTCCCATAATTTAATCGCTCTTCAAGGGCCATAATTATGTGCTTCATATAAGTAAATTGAACACATATGGAAAAGAAATGAGGCTTTCTATGGCAGATATGACAAATAATATCAGAATTTATGGTAATATAACAAAGTTTGTCACAGGACATTCTTGTGCTCATCATCATGTTAACTCTCAAAGAGCGGGGCCGTTTATAACATCTACTACCTGCCAAGCAGGCATATTTACCCTAAATGAGCTTCATTCCATGCTGTTTTTCATGCATAAAGAATAGCCAGAGCGTAATACAATTATGTATCCGTGAAAGGGCGATAATACAGCTTTCCAATGACCTGGGATCGCGCAACGAGATGAAAAACCCTAAAATACGGTTATTTCTCCAGTTTTGTCCTGGTCTCGCGATGCCGTGGGTGTGAAATGTTGCAGTGTGGAGCTCAGTCGCATCTCTGTGGTCGGGCCGAACGGTCAGAGCCCGCCTATTGTCCTCCCAACACGTGGACTCTTAGAGCCGATAAAGTCCTCAAAATGCCGCCCGTCATATGACGGGTAATGCCACATTGTCCATTGTTCTCTAGCCCGTCATATGACGGGTACTGCCGGTTAGGTGTTAAAGACCGTTTTGTCCACTGACAACGTACATTAGTTACAGTTACGGCCACAGGCCGTAGCTCGATTGGTAGAGCGTTCGCCTGCTAACCGTGAGGTTGACGGTTCGAGCCTCGGGCCAGCCAGTGAGTTATTGGCAGATGTCAGTGCTATTGGTGAACGGTGCGGTCTAGCAATCTGTGGCAACTATTCACTAAATCCCTGATTCATCAGGGCACCCACCCTAGCCTTGCTATTCAGCAGGGAGTGTATGGTGGTAAAAACTGCATCATCCTTAACGGCGGCTTGCCAGGCGTACGTGTCAAGTTCTGTATTTTGAGATCGGACCGGAGTACCTGATCCCACGTCATTCTATGTCTACTCCTACTCGCAGTTCTTCCTATGTTCAAAGTCCGGCATTTATTCACCCAGTTCTGATCATCCATTCTTGCCACGTTTCAAAATCCACGAAGTCGGCTCGTGCCGACCAATCAAAATGTACAACAAAATAAAGGATCAAAATTAAAGGCATAAAGGACACAATTAACAATGATTCAAATCTGATTAAATAGTTATATAGATATTTAACACATACATACACACAACCATTTATACAATTATATACAATTATTATTTGAAAAGAATAGCCAACAAAATTAAAACAACGCTAAGAGAGCTACAATACAAGGAAATCTCTCGGAAGCTTAACCTGTACAATCCCAGCGACGGATATAGCCGTCAGTAGATAAGTAACTCCCCAGTCCCAGCGACAGTTATAGCCGTCAGCAATGTACTAGGCTAATTTTTTTTTTTTAAAGTCTTCTTCTTAACCCTTTGGCTGCGGTATGTTTTGGTTATTTAGGGCATATTCAGGCACTCCTGAATGATAAATCAAGCATCTGCATTAATTGAAGTGTATTCTGCTGAAAACTAAACGAAAATAGCTTTAAAATTACACCAGAACGGACCGTGTACGTGGTCTGGTTCACCCGCAGTGGTCCCAGTGAAATGCGGGAACCCCGCTATTATGTAACACTCGCTCGCTTGGCTACACTGGTGAGAGAGAGACAGAGAGACTCGCCCGAGACACAGCCTAGCTCAGTGAGCCGCTCGGTGCTCTGAGGGTCGGAGGTGGGCCCCTCACGCTTCCACCCACTGACACTCGATTTTTAATTTTTTGGCAGGCTTTTGAAGCCTGGAAATTGCTGTAACTTGCCAAAACATTCCAGAACGTCACCCGCAGCGAAAGGGTTTAAAAAAAAAATAAAAAAAAAATACCGGTAGATCCATTCTTGCATCATCTCTGGAGGTGAAAAGGTGGTCTCTCCTGTCATTTTGGCCCCATTGCCTGGGACTGGTGGTGACTTTTATAACTGTATCCTACGGTACAGTACGGGTTAAGCTCCCTAGCTTCAACATGAGAAGTGAGATAGGACACATGATAGCTAGGTATAAGTGTGTCATATGTATAGAAAGAATAAACAAGCAAATGTTATTGAGAGATCATTACAGAATCAGAGGGCACACACTTATACTAAGGAACACTGTTTGAGGTTAATGTGAACACATTTAGCTTCATAGACTCCAGGAGCAGTGTAGATCTAAAGGTGGTGAGAGCAGAGAATATCCATACTTATTAAGCATGATTGTATAGGGGCACAACTGGAGAATGAATGGAATAATGATACAAATTTGAGAATATATATCTGCAGCACAAAGACAGGGATACCTTGTTGATGGGAGCTGAAAGCCTTAATTAAATACAAAATAAGGACAAGAGCAAATAATAAACATGAAGAATAGAAACATACAAAAACAAGGTATCTTACATATTAGTAAACAGGCACTTGCCTTCATCAATGCCATGGAGATATTTACCTTTGGAAGTGATGTGATCTGGTAGATCACTCTCCAACTCCGCACTATCTTTCAATTGCGTTGCACCACCGGATGCTTGTATTTCATCTGTGATGGAGAAGTTTAGTTGTTGCAATTAGCCGAGCAACCCTTCCAATATCTAACATACTAATAGCCATAATAAAACAATTATTGTGCTGGTATAAGTGTAGGAACGTTGAAAGCAGTAACAAGAAATAGTGTGGTAAGTATGGAAGTGAAGAAGTCCTTGCATGACAGTGTGGTAATCCCGACAATGACTTAAGATGTGTGGTGTGGAGGTAGATGTGCTGGAAAGTGTGGAAAGGAACAACTTGACATGATACCCGAAGGGGTGGCCACGAACGAACCGCCCCCATGCACCTCTGTCCCCAGTCAGTGGACGCCCCTCCTGCCACCACCGCCTTCATTCATAAACTTCCTGACTCCATCCTTCCACCTCTCTGTCCCTCCACCTCGTTCTCATACACCCTCTTAGTCATGCTCTCGCTTTCCATACGTTGGGATCAGTTTGTAAAATCACACCACTTCTTTTTGCCTCTTGGTGCAGCTTCCTCCACATTAAAATGCAAAACTTGCAAACTAAACAAACCAATATTGGGACAAGGACAATATAAAGTCAAATTAAATTATCAAAATCGCTATGTGGAAACAACGCTTACTAAAATGAAATCTATGAAATAAAAGAACACAATCCACCACATAGGGTGTACACTACTACATGAGCAAGTTAATCCATCTCCTCACCAACCTTAGTTCATCCATTCTCTCCACATGCTCAAACCATTGAAGCCAGCACATTTTAGTTGCACCCCCACTTCAAATCCACGCTACCATGGCAGGTGGATCAGGTACATCTAGAACACCCCTACACAAATAACATTCAAAGTTTGTGGCCTGTGACAATGGGCTCCTCAGGCCACTGCACCTCCTATGCACCGAGCCATGGCGTGCTCTGATGTTAAAGGTATATTTGACAAAAGATGCAAGCTGAGAGGAGTGGTCAACCATCTCATGACAAATGGGAAATTTCCAACTGCAAGAATGTTTAGGTCATGGTGGTTTGTTGTTTTACTTATTACCTCCAGCCAAGGAGCGGAGGGTGTTATGTTTTGGATTGTGTATGTTTGTGTGTGTTAACACGATAACTAAAAAAATACTAAATGGATGTTAATGATTTTTGGGGGACAGGTAGATTATTAGCCAAGCGAGTTGATTAAATTTTGGAAATGATTGGTAGAGCGCATTTCCCTGCTGTGCCCGCAAACTCTAAAAATAAGTTTTAGGTTAATGATTGGGGGTTGGGGGGGGGGAATACAATATTAGCCAGAATAGTTTAATTAATTTAGAATGGTATTGATAGAGATCATACATCCGCATCGCACTGAAATATTATTATGCTCTCTCCACTAGCCAACTCTACTCCTAAACTCGATTAATGAAATTAACAAACACATGTGGCAGTCCGGGGATTCGAACCTAGGATGCTCACACCGAAAATCAACACACTATGTACTGCACCACGAAGACAGTTCAAGAATAATGCACAAGCCTACGATTTATTATGCAGTTTCGAATCCTGCATACCAATCTTAGCATGTATAATATCCCATTATATGCATAGGTGAATAGGTGATATCAGAATGTATGCATGATCTGGGTATTAAATACAGTAGACTTTTGTGGCTTTGTGGAATGATCCTGTGAATAATTATTATATTTTGGAAATCAGGAACAATGTGGCGGAGGTATGTGATCTACAGTATAGTTCATCGATTGCTTGTGAAAGAGATAAATGCAAGGGATATAGAAAGAAGTCTACAAAAAGAAAACTATCTCAATTTCAAGGAAGTGGCAAATTATTACTATACCAGAGTTATCACAAGATTTGGGAGAGTCAGACTCTTGTGTCTCAGTAGAATGTGCCGGTAACTTTTCACTTCCAGCTTCCTTCCGAACCTTCTTCCTTTGAGACTCCTCATCACTGCTATCCACATTCGAGCTGAACTGGGCTCTTTTAGCCTTTTTTTAAGGAATCTTCGTACTAATTTGGCAAACAATAAAAAATTGTATTAATATGACTGGGCTGTATTACTGTACTCTGAGAAATCTGAGTATGGATTAATCCAATCAAGTACATTCATACAACTAGCCATTACACCTATCATAATATTTATTTGTAAAACTTGCAAAATAAACCTTCCAAAACTGGGACGACATCAGATAAATGAAAAAGAACTAATCAAAATCCCAATGTAGAAATAATTCTTAATAATATACAATTTTGAAATAAAATAAAACAATCCAACACATATGGTGTATATCACTACATGAGCAAGTTAATCTGGTTCCTAAGCAAAGTAATCACACATAATTATAACAACGCAACAAGGAATTAGTCAATATGGGAAGTCTGTGATGTTCTGGTAAATTTTACTAAATTTTGTATGAATAAAGGAACTACAATTTATATCAAATTTGATATAAAACTAAATTTGCAATTTGACAAGATATAAACAATAGTACAAAAAACAACGCACTCACTAAAGATAGTGCTATCGGGTAGACACCGGTCAGCATAGCATGCCTCAAGTGACCCATACCAATTACTACCCTACAAATAACCTACATTTTTCGTACAAACAAATTAAGAATATCGCAAAAGCAAGCAATTGAGTTTGGTGAGTGCCCAACACCGAAAGGGGTTGAAATAGGGGGGCTATTCCCACGCCAAAGTCGGCTTTCTAGGGCCAACTCCCGAGATTGGCAGACTGGTAGCCAAAGCGTCACATTTTTCCTTTACCCTTCAGCATTCCCTTCATAATTGCTCAGGAGCACAGTGCGTTAGGTGTGGCTTCGGTATAACAGGCGTTTCAGCGCCCTTATCGGCTCCTCGCCTGTGACCAGCTTTGGTCACCCAGGCTTTTTTGTGGTAGGCAGGGAGGGTTCTGTGGGGGTGCTCGGTTATGACCTTGGCCATGGCCTTGCTCGAGTCTGTTCGGCCAGGCAGCCTGGGGAACAGCAACTACAATGAAAAGATACAATACAGTATAATAAAGGCAAATATATACAAAATATGAAGCAATAACAAATTTAAACAAAGGGTATTCTTTTAACAAGAACAATACACATTAATAAAAATCATAGAAACATTAAATAGAAGAACAAAACAATTAGTACATAGAAAAAAAATAAGCAGAGGTTATACAAGAAACTTAAAAGTTAAAAATGCTTGACTAAAATTATGTCTAAAAACGTCTAGGCCTAGGCTACCGTATCTTTGTTATTTTAATTGCTAGAAAATTCCCACGCATGTCTAAAAGTACTGTGGTTTCCAATCTATAGACTGGCATTGAGTAGAGCTCTCTAAGTCAACTGGTTCAGTTGTGATGACGATTTCCATAGAGCGCATTTTGCCGCGATTTTAGCCATGAGACTTTTCACTACTGAAATAACAACATACACACAAAAACAAACTACGCCTCTCCTTCTTGTGTTCGGAGGTGCCTGGCGTCGGTCCAACCGGCTGTGTTTACATGCGTCTGACGGACGGCTTTCAAAACAAGCTGAATAGGCTTTCAAGCTTACTTCCTGTTATAAGGACACCCGGGGTCCTGCCCATCTGCCGCGGTGTCCTTATATAAGGACAGCCGGGCTGGAATGGTTAAGGCGGTCAAGATAACCATGGACTAAAGAGCGGGGCCCGCCTTAAGTCATATGCGATGTTGAGCACATAATAATTGGCTCTGAGAGAGAGTCCGAGCGTAGCTTGGCTCTGACCGTTCGGCACGGCTCCCGCACTGCGACTGGCCCCACAATCACACCCACTGCCTCCCTAGACAGGGAAATATGTAAGGAAAGTACCATATTTTTGGGATTTTTCCTTCGTGTTGCACGATCGTTCCAAGACAACCCGTGATCGTAGGAGGGTTCAGGTGTCATTGGAAAGCTCAATTAACGCCCTTTCTCGGATACATAATTGTATTACGCTCTGGCTCTTCTTTATGCATGAAAAAGCGCATGGAATGAAGCTCGTTTAGGGTAAATATGCCCGCTTGGCAGGTAGTAGAAGTTATTAACCTAGCCGCTCGTTGAGTGTTAAATCAGTGTTCGTGTGTCTGTCTGTCTGTGTGTTCTTAACCCGGGAGCTGCGGGGAGACTCTTAAGAGTTCCCCCGGCGCACTGCGGGGAGACTCTTAAGAGTCAGAGAAAAAAAAAATAAACTTTTGACATCGAAAAAAAAAAAAAAAAAAAAAATTTTGTTTTTATTTTATTTATTTTGTTTGGCCCCTGGGCCATGCAAAATCTCAGTCCTCTACCTCCCCTCCTTCCCCACTTTCCTCCTCTCCTTCAGTTATCACCTATTTTCCCTGTTATTCCCTTATTCTGAGGTATATTTTCGTGCTAACATTAGAAATCCGATTGGAGGGTGTGGTCATCACTGATAGCAAGCGAGTGCAAGAGAGAGAGAGAGAGTATCGATCGACTGTGTCTCAGTGGCCTTGGGGGAAATTGGCGGGAAAGCAGATTGCCTCACCCATACATTATACAACTCGCGGGCTATATCTCCGATTTTGACCATCCAAACGCTGTTTTCACTCGTTTTATTGTTGTTTCAGGTTAATACCTTTATAATCAACCCATAATAGGCGCATATGGATAAGTATTAATGTTATTAATGGCACAATGAATATTTTAGTGACGGAAACACCTCAAATACGTCAGCACAGGGGGACGTTTCCAATTACCCCCATGCGCACTTCAGAGGTTAATAGGCGGCCACAGTTTTGGACCTGAGCTGAAACTTTGCATGTGGGTGTCAATTGACCTGGGTCATGTCATAGAGGGGGCGAGGCCATGATCGGATATCGTTTAGAGGCCGAAATTGAAAACAAATTGAAACAAAATGAAAAGCATGGCCATTTGGGGCAGAAGGAGGCCTCCGTATCGAAAAGGTTTATGGAACGAAAGTTGTTCGGAGCCACCCTAAATGGGGGTACGGATGAGGTCAGATCCAAAATCGGAGGTCATTTAGCGGCCGAAATCGAGGTCGCCGTGGTCGCCGTTTAATGAGGCACAGGGTGGTCGAGGCCAGTGATTATGTTAGTACAGTAGTAGTATTGTGATTGTGGTAGTACTGATTGATGATGGTGATTATGGTAGTAGAATTTAAACCCGGGCAACGCCGGGTACCCCTGCTAGAATATATATATATATATATGTTAGTAAAGCCAGGTAATACATTTTCTTTAATACATACGAGGTTGAAAGAAATGGCAATTTCTGCGTTGGAAATTTTATTATTCAAAGCTTCCAGGTCTCTGATGAGTTTTCGCTGGGTGGCAGGAAGTAGATGAAGGAGATGAGCAAAATTCATGGTGGTACAGGGCTACATAAATGTAAATAATGATACAGGATATACGACGCGTTTCACTGGACAACCAGCATTATCAAGTAAGGATGGAATGATATAAAAGGTAAACAGGAAAGGTATATATAGAGGGTGGAGGATCAGAGGAGGTGAAAAACAAGGGGCAAAAATCTACTATTGGTGGAGGGGGATTCTGGAAAAGAGAAAGGGGGGAACCGCTTCACGCATGCGCACTGGATGCGGGATGGTGGTCGGTTGGTGGGGTCGAAGCTGATTGGCTGCGTGTCGAGGGGCGTGGCCTAAGTTGTGTGGCGCCTGCGGAAGACGAAGCTGAAGGAGGTAGCGCGGGGGGCTGCATCAAGGGCACCGGGGGGCGAGGGGGGGTGTTATGTCCTGTAGGAAAGTGCCTTTTGGCAGAAGGAAGGATCTGAAGGTCCAGAGTTTGGTTGTTGATGTTGGGATGTAAGGCTTGGATATATAAAGCTTCGAGTATAGGTAATCTCCTTGGGTCACTTTCTTTATCGAGTATGGTGGTGTGTTTCTCTAACTCGTTGCGTGTGAGGTGAGGGTGGTTAGGGGTGAGATAGTGGTCTTTGATGGCTCCAGCCTGAAGGTGAAGAGTTAGCCGACGTGAAAGACGAGTCTGCGTCATACCAATATAGGAATGAGGTCCACAGTCCTCATAATTACAGGTATGTTGGTAAATGACGTGATCGTCGGTCATCGGGCTCTTTATCTTGGTGGAGGCAGGTTTGTTGCGGAGAACGAGGTTGGAGGTCTTGGGGGATTTGTAGTAAATTATTAATTTGATTTTGTTTTCCGGGTTGGTTGGGTGGACATGCACCCTTCCTGTTTACCTTTTATATCATTCCATCCTTACTTGATAATGCTGGTTGTCCAGTGAAACGTGTCGTATATCCTGTATCATCATTTACATTTATGTAACCCTGTACCACCATGAATTTTGCTCATCTCCTTCATCTACTTCCTGCCACCCAGCGAAAACTCATCAGAGACCTGGAAACTTTGAATAATAAAATTTCCAACGCAGAAATTGCCATTTCTTTCAACCTCGTATGTATTAAAGAAAATATATATATATATATATATATATATATATACACACAGTAGTATACATAGTTTCTCAAATTAATGACTTAGAGTGTAAAAGAAAACTTCACCTCACATATAAAACTAAATAATTACACTATTATGAGTGCTTTACATCATTAAAACTATATTAGTTAGAGCTTTAAGTCATTGATTTTGCCAACTAGCGAGGATACTTGTGGACATGAACAGTAATGTGGTCACCCGCCTTCTCCGGACCTACAATAGTTATTACCCTAACCTGAAAACCTGACCAAACCACCAGACCGCTGGTTTGTCGATGCGGACAAGGTCTTAAACTTTCTAAATATTGATAAAACAACATCACCTACACTCAAGATGGCTGTTGAAACAGAACTGGGGGTGATCAGCTGACTTGGTGTTTGATTCCAGAGTTATGAAATGCATCATGTGGAAAACTATGGATTTTAGCAAGAATGTAGTTACCGGGTGTACCGCCTGTCTTGTTTACACAACGCGGACGCTCACCATCATGTTCCCGTCTATTTTGACTGCCTTTGGATACAAAAATACATTACCCTAACCAAACAACCTAACCTAACCTAACCTAGTATTATAGATTTATAAGTATTTATTTTATTATAAGTATTTATAGATGATTTATGTTGTATGTCGGTAATGGTTCACCCGGTAACTACATCCTTCCCATGGATTTTTATAAAAACTAATGCTATTTTTGCGGTCGATCAATAAAAGTACCATTGTTTTGGGTGGCTTGCCTTCGGGCCAGCCCTGTGAGAGTCTTGTTGTAGACTCAGTGGTCTGGTTAAACAAACTTTGGTAATTTTTTGAAAAGACTCGTAGTGTTATTATACATAATGTATTAGGGAAAGTGAAGCTCTATGGAATCCTTATAATATACTCACATAGATTCCACTGTGGGAGAACAGTTTTGATGTAAATACTACCGCAACAACGAATCTTTGTTTCCGAGACCTAGTATATTAACCTAACCAAACAACCCAACCTAACCTAACCTAGACCCAGTACGTGGGATACAATACTAGCCCTTGCATGCCAGCTACTGGGGGTTCATATATTAGACATACAGTACGGTAACATCTTTGTAGAACATAAAACTTTACCGTAGCGAGTGTACTCCATTCCGAACACTTTTTGTAAACATTGAACACGTCCGTAGCAGAGCTCTCAAGATTGCGGGACTGAGTTTCTTTACGCGCGGGACTATTTATATCGACAAAATCGAGTTACAAAACTTATCAAAACTATTCTCCCACAACGGAATCTATGCGAGTATATTATAAGGATTCCATAGAGCTTCACTTTCCGTAGTAAATTATGTATAATAACTGCGAGTCTATTCCCTATAATTATCCAAACTTTTAATTAATTTGGGTGGCTTGACGCTACCTTTATCGCATAAATTTACCTCGTATATGATATATTTGATATATTTCAAAGGAAGATATGGTCACTTTGCCTAAGGATTGTAATAGGCCTACTTCAATGTATCTATTTCAAGTTAAATATACATTTCCGCGCATCATAAAACCATACTAAATCTACTACTAATAATATTAACCTATTAGTACCAAAAGAATAGCGACAAAATAAGGGTAGTATAACTGTAGATTTATCAATACCAGAAACCAATAAGTAAGGTACCGTAATGAATAGATGAACGGAAATAATTCTAATACCAAAATAGGATAATTATAGGGAATAGGCTCGAAGCCTTATTATACATAATTTATTAGGGACAATGTAGGTTTATGGAGCACACTGAAGTTAGTTACTTATTTACTTTTACTGGTTCCTTGTTGGCACTTCATATCAATAAGTAAATAGTAAATAGTTTTAGTAACCTTTTTCGTATTCAAGATAGCCTACAAATCTAATACGTAAAAACAGCTAGAATAAGTAATAAGTAACTACAGTAGTTTTAGTGACATTTTACGTATTCATGATACAGATCCAATACGTAAAAACAGCTAGATTTTACCGGTTCAGGATAGGGCCTACAAAATACGTAAACACTAAAAATCAGAATTTTGTCGCAGTGATGAACAAACATAATTTTCTGACCTAGTTTAAGATACAAATCCAATACTGTACGTAAAAACAGCAAGCATAAGTAATAAGCAACTAGTTTTAATAACATTTTACGTGTTCAAAATACAAATCCAATACAATGTACAGTAGCCTATAGTGAAATGCGCTCAAGTCACGATAGGACTTCTCTCATTTTGAATCGGTAATATCTAGCTGTTTTTACGTATTGGATTTGTATCTTGAATACGTAATATGTAACTAAAACTATTAACTTATTACTTATTGATATGAAGTGCCAACAAGGAACCAGTAAAAAGTAAATAAGTAACTAACTTCAGTGCGTTGGTTTATGGAATCCTTATACTGTACTCATGTATAGGCTAATCCACGATAAAGCTACAGTTATACTACCCCTATTTTGTCGCTATTCTGTTGGTAGTAATGGGTTAATATTATTAGTAGTAGACTTAGTATGGTTTGACGATGCGCGGAAATGTATATTTGACTTGAAATAGATGCATTGAAGTATTACAAACCTTCGCCGCTTCGCGAACACATAAACAGGGAACGTGAGCTGGGTTTACACCGTCGCACACCCATGAACTGGGAACGTGAACCGGGTTTAGACCGGTCGCGAGACAGGTTAGTTTTCGGTTAGGTTAGGTTAGTTTTCAGTTAGGTTAGGTTAACCCTCTCCAACATATGATGCAGTTTTGAGCCTATTGGGGATACTTTAAAGCCTTTGTTACCATCAGGGGTATTTAGAAACCTTTAGTTTAGTTACTTCAACCTCTGCAGTTGTCTTTGAGTTAGCTGTGGGCAGAAAACTAATTTTGGAGAGATAATGGCAAGAATTTAGTTACCGGGTGTACCGCCCGTCTTGTTTACACTACGCGGACGCTCACCATCATGTTCCCGTCTATTTTGACTGCCTTTGGATACAAAATTACATTACCCTAACTAAACAACCTAACATAACCTAACCTAGTATTATAGATTTATAGTAATTATTTGATTATAAGTATTTATAGATGATTTATGTTGGATGTCGGTAGTGGTAGTGGGTGTGTAAGTAAAATACTGTCTCCATATGGAGCAGGTACTTCATGTGACAAACCAGTGAATAAAATAGAAATAATCAGTCAAGATAGTGCGGATATAGTGATGTGTAATAGTACCGGGTAGTATCGATAACACTACACATGTAACTGATAGTAAAGATGAGAATACTGATAGAGTAGAATTTCCGTCTAGAGCTAGTAGTTCAACAGGAAATAATAAGTTAGCTAAACACAATAGAACATTAGTTGCAAATAAAAGTAATAGGTTGAGGGTATATTATACAAATTGTAGGAGTTTATGTAACAAAATGAACGAACTTAGAGCACTCGTTAGCACAGAAAATATAGACATAATAGCGCTAACTGAAACGTGGATCAATACAGAATCTAGGATTTTTGTTAGCAGAATTTGATATTCCAGGATATAGTTTGTTTAAATATGACCGAACAAGTAGGAGGGGCGGGGGTATAGCAGTGTTTGTCAGGATTACATTAAAAAGCTGTATTAAATCAGGTATTAGACTAAATAATGATAATGAAAGTGTTTGGGTAGAGGTTAACGAAGGTAGTGAGACCATAGTTATTGGAGTTATATATAGACCGCCTAATATGAGTAGAAATGGCGGAACATCGTTATGGGAGGAAATTAAAATAGCATCAAGGTTTAGCAATGTGTGCATTATGGGGGATTTTAATTTTCCGAACATTGATTGGCAGCACCAAATAGGCGACTCCGATTCAGTAGAGTTTATTGAGGTAGTACAAGATAGTTTTTTATTTCAATTCATAGATTCGCCGACTAGAGGTATTAATATTCTTGATTTAGTTTTCAGTAACAATGAACATATGATAAATAATGTAGAGATTGGTGACCACCTAGGACATAGCGATCAAAAATATATTTATTTTAATATACAATGGACAGGGAATGCTAAAGAGAATACGACACTTATTCCAGATTTCAGAAAAGCCGATTATGGTGGGCTAAGAAGAGACTTAAGGGTGGACCCTATTGTTAAGTAATTAAGTCAGGATATGCCAGAGTTAAACTTGCCACCTACATATAACCAGTTAATTGCTTCACTCCACAATGCTCAAAATAAATATATCCCTAAAAGAAGATTTAGATCGACGCAGAACCAACCAAAATGGATGACTAATAAGCAAATAGATCTTATAGGAAAAAAGAAAGGAATATAATTATAGAAAAATAAAGAAAGGCAAAAATCATTTACATATATACTATCAGACTATCAAGACAGGTCAAAAAGGAAATCAGGAAAGCAAAAAGAAATTATGAAATAAGGATAACCAGTGACTCCAAAAATAACCCTAAAGCTTTTTACCAACTATATAAATCTAAAGTTAGAGATATAATAGGCCCTCTAAAAACTTCAATAGCAGAAATAACAGAAAATTATTTAGAAATGTGCACTACATTAAATAGTCAGTTTCTTTCCGTTTTCACTAATGAAAATTTGGCACAGATTCCAGAAGTCAATATGGTATATAGTGATAGTATAGAACATATGTTAAGTACAGTTAGTATCAGTAGAAATTATGTGCTTAAGGAAATTGACAGACTGAAACCTCAAAAATCGACTGGTCCTGACGAGGTATATGCTAGAGTATTAAAAGAGCTGCTTCATGTGGGCCGCATGGCCATATGCAGTTTCCCGCGATATTATGACCTTATGTTTTTATGTAATTGGGGTTGGGTGTGACAGGGATCTGCCTTGTGTGGGCCGATCGGCTTTTTGCAGACTCCCATTTTCTTATGTTCTTATGTTCTTATGTATTAGCCTAGGCCTATGATGATAATGATGATTTGAAGCAGAAATGAGTAGCCTAGGCTGAGGCTAGGCGTATTAGGCTTAGGATAACCCATTATCCAACAAGCTTAGGACTGCACCCACCCGTGGGGCTATGTATAATGTATTGATAGGCTAATGAAGATCAAGGAAGATTTGAGGTTAAAGACAGTAAAAATTAAGGTTAGCTAGGCAGCTGGGAATCTGGTTCTGGTAGACTAAGACTCAGAGTCCCCACCTCTTGACCCGGGAACGGCGAAGGTCCTCAATTACCTAGAGCAGTTAGTTCAGCAACCCACCCGTATCCCAGATCGCATCGGAGATCGGCCCAACATTCTTGACCTGTTTCTAACTTCTAACCCTTCTTCTTATACTGTCGATCTTTTCTCTCCTTTAGGCTCCTCCAACCATAAACTTATCTCTGTCACCTGTCCTATCTCTCCAGTACAGCCACCCGATCCTCCTAGCCGGCGGCGCTTGTGGCACTTTGGCGCTGCCGACTGGGAGGCTCTTCGGCAGTACTTCTTTGATTTCCCATGGAATGATTTCTGCTTCCATGGCCGAGGACCCTCGGAGAGTGCTGAACGCATTACCGAGGTAATCCTATCGGGCATGGAAGCATACATTCCATTTTCTTTCTCTCAGACTAATGCTAAAAAATCTTGGTTTACTCACGCCTGTTCTACTGCTGTCCGCAATAAGGAGGAAGCATTCAAACGGTACCGACGCCTTAAAACTCAAGACTCTCATTCTTCATATGTTTCTGCCCGGAATCAAGCCAAATCTGTTCTTCGACTTGCCAAACACTCTTTCATCAATAATAAATGCACTGAACTATCCAACTCTAGCTCTTCCCAAGCTTTCTGGCATCTAGCCAAAAACCTCTCCAACAATTTCTCTTCCTCGTCTTTCCCACTCTGATGGCACAACCATCACTTCTTCCTCTGACAAAGCTAAACTCTTCGCTCAAACTTTTGCTAGAAACTCCACCTTGGATGATTCCGGTGCTATTCCTCCCTCTCCGCCCTCCTCTCTCTTACTTATGCCTAATATCCTAATCTCTTCTAAAGATGTACTTTCTACCCTCTCTGGGCTCAACGCTAATAAGGCGTACGGTCCGGATGGTGTTCCTCCTGTTGTTCTCAAAAACTGTGCTTCCGTGCTGACTCCCTGCCTAGGCAAACTCTTTCGTCTCTGTCTATCCTCTAACGTCTTCCCTTCATGCTGGAAGTTTGCTCACATTCAACCTGTCCCAAAGAAGGGTGACCGCTCTCAACCCTCCAACTATCGTCCAATTGCTCTAATCTCTTGTCTTTCTAAAGTTTTTGAAACTATTCTTGCTTCCAAATTTCTTAAGCATATCTCTTCTCATAATCTGCTCTCAGATCGCCAGTATGGCTTTCTTAAGGGTCGCTCTACTGGTGATCTTCTTTCATATCTTACTAACTCTTGGTCATCCTCCTTTCGGGACTTCGGTGAGACTTTTTCTATTGCACTAATACATATCGAAAGCCTTCGATAGAGTCTGGCATAAATCTGTAATTTCTAAACTACCCTCCTTCGGTTTCTATCCCTCCATCTGTGCCTTTGTCTCTAATTTCCTTTCCGGCCGTTCCATAGCTGCGGTTGTGGACGGCCATTGTTCACTTCCTCACCCTATAAACTCCGGTGTTCCTCAGGGCTCTGTCCTATCTCCTATTCTCTTTCTAATTTTTATAAATGATCTCCTTAACTGTACCTTAATTCCCATCCATTCATACGCAGACGACTCAACCTTACACTACTCAATTACTTTTTCAGAACACCCCAGCCAGCAATCCCTCAACGACAAACGTAATGAAGCCGTAGAACTCTTAAATTCTGATCTAAATACTATTTCCAATTGTGGTATAGAAAACCTTGTTAACTTTAATGCTTCCAAAACCCAATGTTTCCATCTATCTACCCGTCAGGATCTCCCAGCGGACTATCCCTTATTCTTCAACAATACAAAAATCAACCCTTCATCTTCTCTCAATATTCTTGGTGTCTCTTTTTCTTCTGCTCTCATTTGGAAGGACCATATTACCAGTCTTGCTAAGGCAGCCTCCCAGAAGCTGGGTGTGCTGGGTGTGCTTAGGGGGTTCTTTTCCCCTGCACAGCTTCTTGCTCTGTACAGGGGCATAGTACGCCCTTGTATTGAGTATTGTTCACATGTGAGGGGAGGTTCCTCTCACACCGCTCTCCTAGACAAAGTTGAAAGGAAGGCCTTTCGTATCATTAACTCCCGTCCACTCACCAACTCTCTGCAATCTCTCTCTCTCTCCGCCGCAATGTTGCATCTCTCTCGCTATTCTATCGCTACTATAATAATCAGTGTTCCTCAGAGCTATCCCAGTGCATACCACCTCCTTTACGTAGGGCACGTGGTACCCGTCTTGCAACTCAATCCCACCCCTACTCTGTGCAACTCTCCAACCCAATAGTGAAACGTTACTCTCAAACTTTCTTCTACTCAACAGCTGAGCTCTGGAACTCTCTCCCAGAATCAGTCTTTCCCTCTTCCTATGACTTAAATTGCTTCAAACTCTGTGTGTCCAGGCATTTTGGCTCGAACGTCCCTTGATTTTGGCCCTGTCTCTCTTTCAACTATGGGGGAGGCACTCGCTATAGGCAGTTATGCCTTTTGCCTCCCTCAATCACATAGAAAAAAAAAAAAAAAATTAAGGTAATTATTTATAAGATGACCTTTTTTTCTAGTTATTAAAAATAACTCTATGGTGTATTATATGATATATAGAAGCAATAGAACTGTTAAAATGACCTGGGAAGTGTATATTAAACTTAGCCTAGACCAACATTCCTGTATTTTTTTTATTTTTTTTTGTAAGGCTAGGCTAGGCAGCTAGGCTAACCTAGCCTAGGCTACTCTTGAGTTTTGGAACACAGTAGGCCTAGGCCTATTTTAGATGTCTAACTTTTAAAATAATAATATAAAAATACATAGGCTAGGATTCAAATTTTGTTATCATTATACAGAAAGTTAATTTGTGTTATCACTCAAAAAAATGGCGTCGTTTGACACCCTGGCTAGGCTATAGCCTAGGCCTAGCCTATGACAATAACAGTTTGCCATCATGCCGTGGGATTATAGGAGATAATAGGGGCCGCCTATAGGATTTATTGAGGAGCCCTCACCACTGCCTTGCCCCTCCCCAGGGTTTGTTGAAATTCTCATCTAGCCTACTGCCTAGTTCCTCAACGGTCAACCTATTATTGTATTCCACAACAGTCAAAATAGATGCGAACATGCAAGTAGTGTAAACAAGGCACGGCCTGGCAGGCGGTAGCCTACGCCTGAATACTACATCCTTACCATTATTTTTTAGGTACGGTACCGGTATATAAGCTGAAGCCTATGAAACGGTACGGATATAATCCTGTGTAGGGGGTGAACCTGTACATAGGCTAGCCTATATCTCAATAATTTGGCAATGTTACAAAAAAAAAATACATTTTATATTCATAAATATTCATCATGTGGTGATGGGCTGGTCTATCAGAGTGAGAACTGAGCGATCTCTGCCATACCCATAGCTTACTCTGACTGTTCCTTTAACTTATATATTTTCTAGATCTCAAGTGACGGCGTCTTTTCCGTGAATTGACCTCCCAATCTACCAAGATTGGAAGCCAAAGCGTCACATTTTTCCCTTGCCCCTCAACTTTCTCTTCATAATTGCTGAGGGGCACAGGGCCCTGGGTGGGGCTTTGGTTTCCCGGGCGTTTCCGCACCCTCCTCAGCTCCCCGCCATGGAGTGGCTTCGGTCACCCAGGCTTTATTGTGGTCGGCAGGGAGGGTTCTGTGGGGGCGCTCGGTTATGGCCTTGGAAATGCTCGGGGCCTTGGGGCTGTTCGGCCAGGCAGCTTGGGGAACAACAACAACAACTTATAGGCTATACTAGTTATTTAAGGTTAGGTTAGGTTTTGGTTAGGATAGGGTAGGTTAAAGATATTCAATGTTTATTAGTAAATAGGCATCTGAAAAACAGTTCCCGCGGGCCGCTACACAGCATCTTATGAACGGTACGTAACAGACATTCCTAACCTAACCTAACTTAGTGTCCAAAGTGAGGTCTGCTGCTAGCCTATGTTCTTATAACATTTTCTGCCAAAGTACCACATAATTTAATAAAGAGTGTACACTGTACCAGTACAGTACTGTACTGTATAGGCCTAGCCTAGGTTAAGCCTGCCACCCTACAGTGCATTTATAGAGTTTTCGGCCATGATTTGGGTAGACCTGTCACTGAAGAATACTTTCGCAGTCTTACCGTTTGTTTTTGTTTTCAAGGTATAGGCTATAGGCAGAATAGGCTACAGTAGGTATTACTGGTATCTTATTTTATTGTAGTTTATATTATGAGTGGAAGATTTGCAATAACTTACCCTAACCAAAGTCCAAACTTAGTTTCCAAAGTGGGATCTGCACCCTGCCTCTATGTTCTCATTTTGTATACCGGTAACTTTTTAGCCAGATTACCGGTACAATTTAATAAGTGTACAGCCAGCAGCTAGGCCTACCGCCTACAGTGCATTTATAGATTTCCCGGAATCCCGGCCATGACTTGGTTATCACTAAAGAATCTTTCCGCAGCCTTATGTACAATTGTTTGTTTTTATTTCTTCAAGGAATATAGTACAGTAGTTTATTGTTCAATTGTTTATCATGTTATGAGTAGATAATTTGCATTACTTTACCCTAACCTAACTTTACTTAGTCTTAGTGTCCAAAGTGGGGGCTGCCACTATCCCCACAGTCCACACACCCGCTAACTAACATATATAATTGGTATGTCTTGTCATTACTATAACCTGACTTCATGGGGGTAACGGAGACTTGATTGAATATTTTCGGAATTAGCCTAGCAGAATCTCGAGTCTTTTAAAGTTGTGAAAATTAAAGTAAGTTTCTACGTTCCTACTGATTGTACTTAACCCGAGATGGGAATAGCCTACCCAGGTATTTTTTACTCGGCCCAGGGAAAATAATAGACAAACAAATGTTCTAATCAAAGTTTATTCTTGAAACTTGGTACCGGTATGTATTTTAACCAGTACTCTATAGTAACCCATGTATCATATGAAAGGATATACATTAAGTATGTAATAGTTTTTGGAATGCAACAACAAATATACATGAAATCTTTATTGGACAAAAGTTACAACAGGGACTGCTAAGAATAATTTAAAACCCTGTTTTCAATGCCTATATTAGTGGACCTGAAGTGAATCCCTTTGAGACTGAAGTTCAGGCAGCCAGCTCCCCTAGTATCCTGATTAAACACCAGTAAACATACATAACATCTCTTTTACTTACAATATTATTCATTCCTTTTAATACATTTTGAGCATGTAGCCTAGGCCTATTGTGCGTAGGCTATATTTACCTTCACATCTCAAAATTTCTCTGGCGGCCGGGGGGCTATGCCCCCCGGACCCCCTGTTATGTAGCGGGGGGCTGCGCCCCCCGTGGACGCCACGCAAAGTTGATCCTTGTAAGCTTAGAAAAATGATCCAGAACTGGATATTTTCTGTTTTGGCACCCTGGGGCTGCCGCCCCCACACCCCCGCTTTGACTTAGATTTTTCGTGTATTTGTCTGTGAAGTGGGTAGGCCTATTTTTCAATTTGTTGATAGGCCTAACGAAAATCCTCCATGCGGACTAGGCCTATAGGCTATGGAGAAAAATATGGCGAATCTATTGGTGCCTATTTTCCTAATAAACTGTTTCTCATAACGCTGCACTAGGCCTAGTGTCGTTGTAAATAACCATAAATACTTATACATCTATAATAGCCTACTAGGTTAGGTTAGGTTAGGTTGTTTGGTTAGGGTAATGTACTTTTGTATCCAAAGGCAGTCAAAATAGACGGGAACATGATGGTGAGCGTCCGCGTAGTGTAAACAAGACGGGTGGTACACACGGTAACTAGGCTACATTCTTGCCGAATAATTTTGATCACATTTATAAAAACCCGATAGCCTATTAATAGAAAAAACGCCCATTCTAATCAATCTCAGAGCTCTTTCAGACATCCTCACTGTTTACAAACACCTTCTTTAGCCTAGGTAGTATAGGCCTAATCGATATTTACCCCTAATGGCAACATAGATGATTTCAATCATTCATGGGGGGTGAGGGGGGGGGGGGGGGCAAAGCTCCCCCTCAACCCGTCCCATCGTGTATCCCACATTGGAATTATAACTAAGACCATGAAAACACTCATTTCTCAAAATTTGAAGGAATTTAAGGAAAACACATGATAAATAAAGGACCGAGCCTAGGCCTATTCCCTATAATTACCCAAAATAGGCCTAGAGTTAGACCCACCGCTAGAATTAAACTGGAAACTTTAGAACAGATATAGGCCTAGGCTAGGCTAGGCTACCTAGCCCAAATGTTCCTAATTTACGAAAAAGTAACCCAGTCGATTGGGAATTTTCATTCAATATGCCTGATATAGCCTATAGCTCAACGTTGTGGGACATATTAATGTTGAGCATTCAATATAGCCTAGCCTAGACTAGCCTAATTGTGCAGTGTAGTCTAACACAACTAGGCTTTTGGCCCGGCCTTATGCAATGTATTATGTATAGCCTAGGCCTATCCTGTAAAATGCCATGGGCTACATACATTATATAGTTTTACTTACAATGTAGGTGGCTTGAGGATTAGACTTGTAGGAACTTCTGTTTCGAAAACTTTAGACGCGCCACCCTTCTGCTTCTCTCCTGTATGTAATGCCGTGAAGCCGGAACTTTCCAGAAGTTCTAGAACAATGGAAGCTAAGCATTGTAAGGTTCGATTTTTTCTCTAGTTCGTCACAAGCAATTAATATTTCGTAAATATCATTCTATGTATCAATATACCATGCAATCACCAATCTATGAACTATTTCGCGAGTTTAATAAATGTTTATTTTCAATAAATAGAAGTAATTATTTAGCACAATACAATAATGGCGAGATTGTCATGCAGTCGAAATGCACAAACTAAACGAGAAAGTTAGTTCTTACTTTAATACTTCTATTACTAATATTATATCCAAATACACGACCTTAGTTATGTAAATGTCTCAATAATATTGGAAGTATAAAAAAATAAGAATAATATTCAAGGACACTAGTGCGACGTTATGAGAAACAATTTATTAGGGAAAATAGGCACCAATAGATTCGCCATATTTTTCTCCATATAGTCCGCATGGAGGATTTTCGTTATCAACAAATTGAAAAATACCCACTTCACAGACAAATACACCAAAAATCTAAGTCAAAGCGGGGGTGTGGGGGCGGCAGCTCCCACCTATAATACTAGGTTAGGTTAGGTAAGGTTGTTAGGTTAGGCTAATGTCCTTTCAAAGGGGTATAGGGTAGTAAACACAATGATAGCTGAAAAGGGAGGGAATTGAGTGGAAGCTACCTATACTGCTGTTTGCGGATGATACAGTTCTGATGAGTGATAATGAATGGGAGTTGCAGGGTCTGGTAAATGAGTTTGGAACAGTGTGCGAAAAACGGAATTTGAAGGTAAATACGGGGAAGAGCAAGGTTATGGTCTTCGAAAGGGGTGAAGTCACAGAGTGTGAGGTGAAGCTGAACGGTCAGGCTATGGAGTTCGTCAACTCTTTTAAGTATCTGGGCAGTGTGTTGAGTAAAGATGGGACTATGGATGAAGAGGTGCGGGAGAGGGTACAACAGGGGAAGAGGGTTGTAGGAACGCTAAAAGCAGTAACAAGAAATAGGGTGGTCAGTATGGAAGTGAAGAAGTCCTTGCATGACAGTGTGGTAATCCCGACACTGACTTACGGAAGCGAAGCATGGACGTTGGTTGAGAGACTCAGACCAAGAGTGAGAGCAGTGGAAATGAATTACTTAAGGAGTGCGTGCGGAGTTACATGGAGGGATAGACAGACTAATGAGGAAGTAAGAAGGAGGTGTGGTGTGGAGGTAGATGTGCTGGAAAGTGTGAAAAGGAACAACTTGAGATGGTTCGGCCATATGGAACGTATGGAAAGCGAGAGAATGACTAAGAGGGTGTACGAGAGCGAGGTGGAGGGACAGAGGGGGAGAGGTAGACCGAATATGAGGTGGAAGGATGGAGTGAGGAACTACATGAACGAAGGCGGTGCTGGATGGGGGGAGGGGCGTCGACTGACTGGGGGCAGAGGTGCATGGGGGCGGTTCGTTCGTGGCCACACCTTCGGGGATCACGGCGTGAGGCAATAGATAGATAGATAGATAGCCTATACCCGGCCAGAGGTAAGAAGAAGCAGAGGAAGAGTCTTGCAGTAGTCTCCTTGAATGCTACCGAAATAAGTGCATTAACCATTGACCACTTGCGAGTTTCAGCCTATAAGAAAGTTTGAGCCGTGAACATCGGCTTACGGACACCTCCGCACATATGGCAATCAGTATATGTACCACTCAGTAGTAGCAGGTTAGTACAGCTCCGTACCTCAGTCGGGTACTGAAGGGTAGCTTAGGCCTACTAAACGCAGAGGCCTTTTCTTGCACTACCTTCATTGCAGATTGGACCGCTCCGCAATAGTACGGAAGGGTAATAAATACAACAGTTCTTTATTATACGCTACCTGCCTTGCAGATTGGAGCCTGGATCGAGTCTTACATAAATGCACAATAAATATATGGTTATAGCCTTGTGATTTGTGATTGTATAAAACTTTGTGTGTAAGCGTGACAATTGCATTTACATAAGACTCGATCCAGGCTCCAATCTGCAAGACAGGTAGCGTATAATAAAGGACTGGTGATGCGGGGGAGGAGGTGAAAAACACTGTACCCGCTTATCTCTCCACGACTTCCGACCTAATTTTCTCTTGTCCTATGGTAGCTATAGGCTTGATATTTGTATAGGATATTCCTTAGGATGTAGGCAATGTAGCCTACTATGGCAACACCGAAATCTAGGTTTGTTGGGCCAAGGGACGCGCGTGACAAAGGAAAGTCAGTTTAGCCATACATCTCGCGAGTGCAACACCATGTCGGATTTACCACGTCGTTACCCACACAGGGGAATATCCCTTGACGATGCCTTGCATACTTGATGAGTGATTTGCCTGATTGTGACACTGGATCGTCAGATAACGATTCAGAGGAAGAATATATAGTCCCACTTTGGCCGAGATAGACGACTGGCATGAGGAGGAAGCGAAGCGATGAGAGATGGGGACCATCTCCCATCGCTTCGCAATGTTACAAGAAAGGGAGGAGAGTAGCTATCGCTCCCCCATTGCTCCGTGTGACATAGTGGACTCCCCAGCAAGTGGGGAAGAGGATAATGAGGATAAGGAAGATGACCCAGACCCACTGGCCTTCCTCAACATTCCAATTTCTCACCGTAGGGCTGAGAAGAGAAGAGCTGAGGATGAGGGGGTTCAAATCCGATGCCACACGTGCTTCCCCGTGGTCCTCCCCCACGTTTGCCTTCACCACCACCCGCATTGCCTCTCCACTAAAAGCGCCAACCCCTAACACTTTCTATGGGTTGCGCAGGGGTGCAGCCATCTTAGCAGCGCAGCCATTGACTTCTTCAGAACAAACAGACGAGGATATGCCTGCCCTAGAGTCGTCTCCACCACGCCACCCCGCACGCCGTCTGTTTCCCTTAGCAGCCTGGGATGACTCAGCGCATTCCTCGCCCCCACCATCACCTCCCGGACCACTATACCATACTCACCTGTACCTTCACCATCACCGCCTGCGTCGCCACAACGCCCTGATCGTGCTCAACGCCCTACCAGCATACGTGGGCCTGGGCGTAGGCGTGGCTGAAGGGGTTCTAAAGTGACCCTTATACGACGCCCCACCCCTGGCGGTGCGAGAGCAAGGGCTGGGTCGGCTCGACCAAGGCCCAGGTTGAGGGCAGGGGCAAGAGGCAGGGCAAGGCCCTCCCGCCGCCCTGATGGTGACTCCCCTCCTGACGACTCTGGCGACGAAGGTGCTGCTCAACCCGACGTGTGGGATTGGGTTGATGGAGAAAACTTTGTGCCCAACGACTACAACTTTGTGGGCGCTGGGATTGCCGGCCCTACGCTCCCAAACCATGGGCGCCAGACCATGAGACTTGACATCTTCCTGCAGTTTTTTACTACAAATCTCGTGGCTCTAATTGTTGACCAGACCAACTGGTACAATTATTATTTCATGGCTGGGAAGGAGCAGCTAAAATACTCTGCAAAGCTGTCATGGTCCGCCCTAGATGTCCCAGAGTTTTACACATTCTTGGCAATTGTCATCCTGATGGGGGTCACACAGCAATCTTCCATAAAAAAGTACTGGTCCTGGGATCCCCTCGTTCGAACCCCTATTTTTGGCCAAATAATGAGCAGAAATAGGTTCACGGCCATAATGGGGAACCTACATTTCATTGACAGCCTGGCAGCCCACACCACAAATCAAAGTCAACCAAGAGCAATTGAATGAAGGACCCCATGGAGAGAATAAGACCCATCTTCGAGTACCTGAAGCTCAAGCAATTGCTGCCGCCTTCAAACCCCATCAGAAGCTCATTATTGATGAGAGTTTGCTGCTGTGGAGGGGGAATATTGGCATCCCGCAGTACACGCCCAGCAAACGACATCGATATGGCCTGAAGACCTTCGTGATGTGTGACTGTCGAACTGGTTACATTCAGGACCTAATTCTGTATATGGGCAAGAAAACAGAATTGGTGGAAACGAGGACATACAGAATTTCTGGGGCCATTGTCATCACCATGATGCAGGGCTACTTGGACAGGGGCCACATACTGTACCTGGACAACTGGTACACCAGCCCCTCCCTTGCCAAGTTCCTGCATGGCCGCACTACAGGAGTCTGTGGCACCGTCAAGAGGAATCGGATCTTCATGCCCGAACTACCACCCAGGCGGGAAAAGGGCTCCATCATCCACAAGCAGGCTAACAATGTCCTCATGTCCTGGAAGGATAACCGGGATGTGAACGTCCTCACAACAGTCCATCATCCCATCTTCCAAGACAGCAGACGTCGTGTCAGAGCAACTGGCGAAATTATCAAGAAACCTTTGGCCATCTCAGATCATAACATCAACATGCGGCTGGTGGACAAATCAGATGCTGTCATCTCTTCATGTGAGTGTGTAAGGAAGACGATGAGGTGGTATAAGAAGTTATTCTTCCACCTCCTCGATCTCACCCTCTATGCTGCCATATCCTCTACTCAACAATCACCGGCATGCAGGAAACGATGGAGAACTTCTGCATCGAGTTGTCCAGGGAGATGTTGAGGGAATACATGACTGCCCCCCACCTCCAGCAACCCCCCGCCCATTGACGGCCAGCAGCAGAAGGGATTGCCAGGCTGACACAACGCCACTTCCCTGAATATGTGCCGCCCACAGAACACAATGACAAACCCCGAAGATGGTGTCATGCGTGCCGCAACACGACACAGAGGGAGCCTGCGAGATCAGATACCAGGTATATGTGCCGTGAATGTGATGTTGGACCGTGTTTCCCTGACTGCTTCAGGGAGTATCACACCCTTGAGCATTTCTAAAGCAGTATACTCAAAGACTGCGATAAAAGACGCTATGAAATGTGAAGTGTGTGTGTATATAAACCTAGTGTAAATAATAAATATATACAAAGTCCCTAACACAATATGCAAGTGAGATTGACACTCAAATATACGTTAAACAGTGACGGACACCAATAAGTGTAAATATATCATATTTCTAAGTTAAAAGTGCGTAAAACAATGTGTTAAACTCAGATGTTATAACTATAAAACATATGATAAAGTGATAAACTGAATAAAGAGGGGAAGTGACATGAAAACTGAATAAAGCGGGGGAGTAAGTAAACACAATAAAAGGGAAAGTGTTGGGGGCGCGTGTCAGTCAGCTGGGTGTGTGTCCGTACGTGCGTTCTGTTATTGTCCGAGACCATGATGGCCGGCAGTCTCCATGGCAACGGGGACGCGCCACGGTCTTGCCACCCGTGAGCACTTATGAAACTTATATCTTAGCACTTATCACAAAGCTATTACTTCACTTACAATGACATTATGTGATACATGTTGCTAATATATGAACTATGAAGGCACACATTATGCTCGGGTGGAGTAAATAACTGTCACTCGAAAACTGGACGCATCGTACATCTGCCATGCTGCCGCGCTCAGCTGTGGCTGTGGCCAGGCGGGAACTTTGTATGCCGGCCTGCCTCAGCTGATGTCTGAGGCTGCCTCCCCCCCATATACGACCCCCAAATGACCGAGGTGAGTTTTTTTTTTCATTTCTCACCTTTTTCTGCCATTTTAGATTTTTTTTTTTTGGCCAAATCGGCCGGTGGTCTCGCGATGTACTTTCATTTATAATTAGCTGGTGCTCAATGGGTTAAGGGTAGGCCACACCCTCGCACCTCAAAAATTCCCCCCAATCACCGCCAAACGCCCCTTCCCCCCCCCTCCCCCCCCCCCAAAAAAAAAAAATATATATATAACAACAACTTAATGTTATGATGTTGCGACATGTTTAATTGTTATTCTATCTATTAGTTTGTAGTATGTAAAGTACGAGCCGCTACCTTCTAGGCCTATATTTCTACCGAAATTGGTTGCTTTCCAACGATAATTATTTATTATTATTTGTTTTTTCAGAAAAAAATCAAATCCAAAATTCGTTTAAACCTCATGAAATTTGCATGTTGCATTATTAACGCATAAATACACATGTCACAGTTTTCATTACTAGAAAGTTATTAAAATATTTGTTGAACATATATTAATGAATTAATTAAAACATTATTCTCCAAATGTTGGCAAAACAAAGAAATCTGGATAAAGCAGTTGCCCATTAAATATAACATTTTCTTCATTTTATCAAATAGGTATCACGCTAGAGAAAACGATAATAGGACCCCAAACTGTACTATTTTTCATAAACACATGTTTTAGTATGTTGAATTTTGGAAAATGCACGTAATTTCTAAAGGCATTATTGCGAGTCTAGAACCCATAATGAGTATTTATGGACTGATATACGTTTAATGTTGCAAAGATGTGCAACATAACTATATAAGCAATATAAGCAATATAGGCTAATCAATACACCCAATTTGAACACTACCTCAAAGAAAATGATCTATTCTATAAGTTTCAATCAGGTTTCAGATGCATGTACTCGACAGAATCCTGTCTCATCCACTTAACAGATCACATTCGTAAAGAAATGTCTAAAGGTAACTACACCGGTATGGTTCTTCTTGATCTACAAAAAGTGTTTGACACAGTAGACCATGATATCCTATGTAATAAACTACAAGCAATGGGCATTGGGTCAGTGAACTGGTTTAAATCTTATCTTAGTGGTAGAACACAAAGAGTCAAAATTGATGATAATATATCTGATCCTATGCCAATTAACTGTGGGGTCCCGCAGGGAAGCATTTTTGGTTCACTTACTCATTCTCGGTTATGTGAACGACATGGAACTGAGCGTCTCGTGTAAATTATTACTGTATGCTGACGACAGCGTACTTCTGGTCTCAGGAAAAGACCCAATAAGTATTGCCGCTTCACTTTCCAAAGAACTAGAATCATGTAGTGAATGGCTAGTGGACAATAGACTATCTCTTCACCTGGGCAAGACGGAAGCCATCTTAATGTGGAACAAAACGCAAACTGAAAGACATTGTGGGCTTCTCGGTCAACTGTAATGATATTCCTATAACAACAGTGTCACAAGTTAAGTATCTCGGACTAAAACTGGACTTGAGTTTGTCAGGTGAAACAATTCTGGAATCTATCCTAAGTAAGTGTATAGCACGTATAAAATACCTGTATAAACAGGTGGGATGCTTGCCAGCGGCGACCAAAATTACCGTTTGCCAAGCGCTTGTTCAATGTCATTTTGACTATTCTGTGTCATCCTGGTACTCTGCATCATCTAAATCAGCACAGCACAAACTTCAGGTCACTCAAAATAAAATGGTTAGGTTCATGCTGAATCTAGGACCCAGATCACACGTTGGCCAGGAACAACTTCAGTCACTAGGTATGCTCAATGTCTCTGACAGGGCCACACAAATCAGGCTCACTAATGCCTTCAAGATATTCTATGACAGAGCTCCAGAGTATCTAAAGAGTGATTTTGTTAAAGCAAATGAGAGGAGTGGACATAATACAAGAAGCAGGATGTTTAATTTTACAGTCCCGAGAATCCAAGGACAGGGTAAGCAAACATTCTTCTTCACTGCCATCAAAGACTGGAACGACCTACCCCAGTCAGTCCGTGAAAAGAGAACACTGTATTCCTTCAGACGTAGCCTGAAGGAACACCTGAACTGGACAGCAGCGAGAAGGGAGCACCAAGCTTATGTCTACTACTAAATATGACAAAAGAGATAGGCAAAACAAACTGAAATTATTACTGATTACGGATTACTGATATATACTATAGGATGTAAGGTATCTTAAAATAACCCCCTAGAAATACTTTCGCTAAAGTATCTATTTCTTTTATCCTCCCCTTTTCCCCAGCTAACCTAATCCCACAAGGACCCCAATGGAAATACGCCTAACGGCCTTATTGGGCTATCCTTAGTTGGAATTATGCAAGGCTGGTACATGTCATATTTGTAACATACTATGTGGTACCAACTCTGTAAATTGCTAACTGAATCAATATTATTATTAGTATTATTATTATAGTATTTGAACACAAATAAATGCGTCATTGCCATTGGGGAATCTTACCAAGAATTTACGACCAATAGTTATACTACTACAAAAGTTAAGGTAACTAAGTGACATATATTTTAAGTACCAAGAACATTGTGCTAGTTCGTCTCTGTAAGGTAGTACCGTAATGTTTTAGAGAACTTCTTGAGTACAGTAAAATCCCTCGCTTTCGGACTAATTGCAGGGGGACTCACCCGTCCAAAAGCGATAAAACACGAAAGCCAGGGTATACGGATTGTCCTCTGTCTTTCGGACTATCATACGAAAGAGAGAAAATAAATACGAGAGACAGAGGACGAATACAACCCCTGGCGCTTCCGTAAAGAAGTACGGAAATGAGCTAGAATGTGAGTACGATATTTAGTATTTTGTTTTATTACACTCACCTGAGATTGTTGATAAGCTGGATTAGTGTAAATCCAGGATGCTGCAAGAGTGGTAGACTAGTTGAGTGCCAATTAGGATGAGAGGTGGGTTGGTGGATGGAGTGCCAATAAAGAAAAAAAGACTGCATCAAGTTTTGTCATTTGATTACGTCTAATGTTACACACAATTGATGTTTCCTTACGTGTTAATTGTATGTAATAGTTATTATATATATTACGTCACTATTAAATTTTGAATTAATTTTTTTGCACAAATGGTTGTTACGTGTAAGTTTTGTCCTTTGATTACGTCTGATATTACCAACAGGTGACGTTTTCCTTACGTGTTAATTGTATGTAGTATGTTAGTATATAAATAACGTCAATATTAAATTTTGCCTTACGTTTTGTACACAAATGTTTGTTACGTGCAAGTTCTGTCATTTGATTACGTCGAATGTAACACACATTTGACGTTTTTTCTACGTGTTAATTGTATGTAATAGTTAGTATATATATTACGTCACTATTACATTTTGCATAACGTTTTTTGCACAAATGTTTGTTACGTGTAAGTTTTGTCCTTTAATTACGTGTGATGTTACCAACAGGTGACGTTTTTCTTACGTGTTAATTGTATGTAGTATGTTAGTATATACATAACGTCAATATTAAATTTTGCCTTATGTTTTATACACAAATGTTTGTTGCGTGCAAGTTTTGTCATTTAATTACGTCGAATGTTACACACAATTGACGTTTTTTCTACGTGTTAATTGTATGTAATATTTAGTATATATATTACGTCACAATTAAACTTTGCCTTATGTTTTGTGCACAAATGTTTGTTACGTGTGTGTTTTTTTCTTTTATTACGTCTAATGTTACACATAATTGACATTCTCCTTACGTGTTAATCGTTTGTAGTAGTTAGTATATATTTTTCGTCACTATTACATTTTGCATTACGTTTTTTGTACAAATGTTTGTTACGTATAAGCTTTGTCCTTTAACTACGTCTGATGTTACCAACAGTTGACGTTTTTCTTACGTGTTAATTGTATGTAGTATGTTAGTATATACATAACATCAATATTAAATTTTGCCTTGCGTTTTGTACACAAATGTTTGCTACGTGCAATATACGTCTTTTCTTACGTTTCATGCTACACACAATTGACGTTATTTCTACGTGTTAAATGTATGTAGTAGTTAATATATATATATTACGTCACTATTGAGCTTTGCATTACGATTTTTGCACAAATGTTTGTTACGTCTAAGTTCTATCCCTTAGTTACGTCTGATATTACCAACAGTTGACAATTTACTTACGTGTTAATTGTATGTAATATGTTAGTATATACATAACGTCAATATTAAATTATACCTTACGTTTTTTACACAAATATGTATTACGTGCAATATCTGTCTTTTGATTACGTCTAATGTTACCAACAATTGACGTTTTCCTCACGTGTTAATTGTATGTAATAGTTAGTATATAATTATATTACGTCACTATTTAATTTTGCATTACCTTTTTTGCACAAATGTTTGTTACGTGTAAGTTTTGTCCTTTGATTACGTCTGATGTTACCAACCATTGACGTTTTCCTTACGTAATAATTTTATGTAATATGTTAGTATATACATTACGTCACTATTAAATTTTGCCTTACGTTTTCTGCACAAATGATTGTTACGTTTAAGCTTTGTCCTTTCATTACGTCTAATGTTACACACAATTGAAGTTTCTTCTACGTGGTAAGTGAATGTAATAGTTAGTATATATATTACGTCACTATTAAATTTTGCCTTACGTTTTGTGCACAACTGTTTGTTACCTGTGCGTTTTGTTCTTTGATTACGTCTAATGTTACACATAATTGACGTTTTCCTTACGTGTTAATTGTATGTAGTATGTTAGTATATACATAACGTCATTATTAAATTTAACCCTACGCTTTTTGCACAAATGTTTGGTACGTGTAAATTCCGTCGTTTGATTACGTCTTATGTTACACACAATTGACGTCTATCTTACGTATTACTTGTATGTAGTAGTTAGTATATATAATACGTGCATAGTAAATTTTGCCTTACGTTTTTTGCACAAATGTTTATTACGTGTGTGCTCTGTCCTTTGATTACGTCTTAGTTACCAACAATTGACGTTTTACTTACGTGTTTTACTTGAAGTAATGATATTAGTATCATTGTTACGTGCTCACAACATGAAGATTGACGTAATCATTATGTTATTACAAGACAAAGAGAAACGTTTCCAATATTTGTATCTACAACGTTAGATTTACGTCGTTGCCATTTGTTCAATACAGGGTACAGTATTACATTATGTTATTACTAATTTTGCACGTCTTACGGACGTTAAACAACGATGTATTGTGCATACTTTATAATTGAATCTGTATTTACTACCCAACTACGTAGTAACAACGTATTTAAATTATATGCAAGTAAGGTCATAATCTACGTTACATTACAACGTTTTTAAATCATATTTACTACGTATATATGATAACGTTGTTACATAACCATTTCAGCACTATTGCCTTACGTCGTAATTACGTAACCTGTTTATTGGGTTATTGTTTTATCGTGTAAGCTTTAGTTTCATCCCTAGACCTCCATCAAGCTATAACAAACACCCGTAGACCCTCCTTCAACATAATATTGTACATTTTTGTTTTATCGTGTAAGCTTTAGTTTCATCCCTAGACCTCCATCAAGCTATAACAAACACCCGTAGACCCTCCTTCAACATAATATTGTACATTATTGTTTTATCGTGTAAGCTTTAGTTTCATCCCTAGACCTCCATCAAGCTATAACAAACACCCGTAGACCCTCCTTCAACATAATATTGTACATTATTGTTTTATCGTGTAAGCTTTAGTTTCATCCCTAGACCTCCATCAAGCTATAACAAATACCCGTAGACCCTCCTTCAACATAATATTTTACATTATTCGGTAGATATATTTCCCGGCCAAAGGCCGGTTATTCTTAAAATTACAGGCTTGCTATTGCTCACCAGGAAAAAATCGACAGCTAAACGGCACGAAAGGTCTTATTGACTAAGAAATGAGGTCTAAAGTCTTAACATCACCAAACTAATTATGTCTAAGAATCAATTGGCCTAAACACGAGGGAAAAGCGGGAGCAAAAAAAGAGGTGCATCCCCCTTAACCCTTTCAGTATGATAACGCCTTCTATTGTTGATTTACTGTAATAACACCGATGTATTCACTTTAGGAAGGACCTGTGGGACTCAATTAACACTCTCACTATATTGATGACCACTGTTGTCATATTTGTTTAGCTATCATTAAAAGATTAATCACCTCTGACAATAAGGTGTTGATTTTCGGTGTGAGCATCCTGGGTTCGAGTCCACGGACTGCCACATGTGTTTGTAAATTTCATTAATCGATTTTAGGAGTATGGTTGGTTGTTGGAAGGAACATAATAATTGATATTGGTTCAGGAGTAATTTATCGAGAGGACTTCCCTAAGTGGTTAAGGCCCCATTAATTGCTCTTTCCATTCACATATGCATAGCCTACGTGAGTTGCAGTTGGGATGTGTGTACATGCTTAGATTGATATGCAGGATTCGAAGTTGCATAATAAATCTTAGGCAGTGTCCACCAACCTTTAACTGTCTTCGTGGTGCGATGTATAAGGTGTTGATTTTCGGTGTGAGCATCCTGGGTTCGAGTCCATGGACTGCCACATGTGTTTGTCTATCTATCTATCTATCTATATGCTCAGGCCCAATCCCCATTTTGGGGGTAGCCGACTCAAGACAGAGCAAGAACAGGGAAAACACAAAAACAACATAAAACAAAAAATAAACACAGATAAAAAACACAAACTCACACATCCAGGTCACCCAGGAGAAGCCCCAGAGACCAGGGTTACCAAGGTCGCTTTGTGTTTGTAAATTTCATTAATCGATTTTAGGAGTATGGTTGGTTGTTGGAAGGAACATAATAAAATACTGAGTGAGTCAGAGTTATTTTAGATCATCTTATCTCATTGTTACAAAGTTTCATAAAACTGTTAAGTGTTAGCCATAATCTAAGCATAACCACACCACCATCGTATATCTAATGTGTTAAGTTATTATAACCTGTAATGTCTGCCTTATCATGTTTTAGACTTACCGTACCGAAGGCGGTAAATAATAAGTGTGTTGTTTTATAGTATAACTTTATTTTCAAAGTTACTTATATATCATTAATATCTAAAATATTAAAACAGTAGTCGATTGTAATCAACGTAGCAGAAATATGTTGTAGTCAATGGCATACTATCTTTCTCCGGTATAAAGTTATCTGCATGTGATCAGTTCTGGTTGCCACTAGATGATTTCAGGAACTTAAGAATTGCTCCTTGGTGCTCGCTCCTGTATTGGCAAAAAATTTCCGTCTGTGTACTCATACCTCATGCTTCCCAGTACCCTGGAAAGAAGCAAACATCCATCCAGTTCCTAAAAAAGGTGCCTCTTCAGATCCATCAAACTACAGACCAATAGCTATAACTTCCACTCTTGGTAAAGTCTTTGAAATCATATTAAATAATCACATAATTAAGCATCTTGAGAATAATAAATTAATCAGTGATAGGCAATATGGTTTTAGACGATGTCGATCAACTGCAGACATGCTTTGCCTTCTTACGCATCAAATCAACCAAGCTACAGACCAACATGGTGAAACACATACAATAGCACTGGATATATCAAAGGCATTTGATAGAGTCTGGCATCAATCCTTATTGTCGAAGATGTCACACTACGGCCTTGCATCATTAGTTCCACTAATTTCTTCTTATCTTCATAACAGAAAAATATGTGTAATGGTAGATGACCTTTATTCTCAATTTCACTCAATAAATGCTGGTGTTCCCCAGGGATCAATTTTGGCCCCAATTCTGTTCCTCATTCATATCAATGATCTCATATCTACCACTCATAATCCAATACATTCCTACGCAGATGACTCAACACTCCACAGTTCCTTCACATTTACCAATTCTTTCACCCAACCCGATCTTATAAATTCAAAAATAAACACTGCAATTTCTCTGAACCAGGACCTTTCTAGAATTGATGGATGGGGACAAAAGAATCTAGTTTCCTTTAATGCACAGAAAACCAAGTACATTCAATTTTCTAACCGACAGAATCTCACTGACTCCCATATATTTTTTAATGATGTAAATATTCCCACTTCCCCTAGTATTGACATTCTCGGTGTAACATTAACTACTAACTTGAGCTGGACACATTATGTTAGAAGCATTGCTAAGAATGCCTCTAAAAAACTGGGATTCCTGTACAGAGTTCGAGAATTCTTCACTGACGAGCAGTTGGCCGTGATATATAAAAGTCATGTGCGTTCTCAGATGGATTACTGTTCACCTCTGTGGGGTGGAAGTGGAGTGGTTGCATTGAGGCAGTTGGACAAAATTCAAAATAAAGCTATTAGATTAATCAATAACCCTGCAATCACACAGGACCTTCCTACATTATCCATACGAAGAAACGTTGCATCCCTTGCATTATTCTACAGATATTTTCACAGCAATTGTTCAGAGGAACTTGCTTCAATTGTGCCGCCTCTCCACATCTTTCCCCGTAGAACTAGGGCAGCTGAGAGCGCCCATGAATTTACACTTTCTCCTCCACAATGCAGAACTTCTGCTTATCAGAATTCATTTATTCCCAGAGCTACTACTCTTTGGAATTCACTTCCCTCGAATTGCTTTCCACAAACTTACAATCTACAAATGTTTAAATCAAGTTGTTACAAACATTTTATGAATGGAGGATGCCTTTAGGCACATGGACCTTTTTGTTTTATCTGTGTTTTTCCTTCCTCCATTCATTGTCTCTTAAAAAAATAAAAATAAAAAATTGCATCACCCGCCTTAGTTACGGAGTAATGCAATAATGGTCACGCTTACTATTTACGAGTTTCTATATGTAATTTGGTACACATTAGAGGTTAGGTGTAGTATATTGGTTAGCACCACTTGGCTCACAACCATAAAGAGCGGGGTTAATTTCCCGAGCTTAACACCCAATGCCTCTGTTCCCTTCACAGTAAATAGGAACCTGGCGGTAACAGACATGATGCAGTTTTTATCACCATACACTCCCTGCTGAATAGCAAGGCTAGGGTGGGTGCCCTGATGAATCAGGGACTTAGTGAATAGTTACCACAGATTGCTAGACCGCACCATTCACCAACAGCACTGACGTCTGCCAATAACACACTGGCTGGCCCCAAGGTCCATAGCTACAACAGGTCAACCCACGCGCAGCTTGGTGACGTCACGGCACTGAACGAGAATTAGAAAGAAAGAGAGAATACGCTTGGCCGCTCGACTTCCAGTACGCCTATTTCTGCCTCTAAACAGCCGTGAGACGGTTACCATGGTGACGGCGTCAGCAGGCACAACTTAGATTCCCGCCTATCCACTCTCACGAGCTCATATTACTTTGTCCGGTCCAATCATTTTTATATCAAATGTAGGCTATTACTATATCACTATTATAATATTATATTTAGCATATACAAAACGGGATAACTATTTTAATTTTTAATTAATAGGTATTGGTTATTGTTCTAATTTCTTCTTACAATTAGGTTGCACAAAGCGGGATAATGATTTCACAAAAATAATTACACACTTATTTTATTAACTTTAGATATTTTAGATTTAGTTGTATGGTATAATAATAATTCATGTTTCTGTTAAAATGTCATATTCTCAAGAACATTGGACAGCTTACAAAAATATTAATAACATAATAACATAATAACAGTCAGTTTACAGAAAGCCTATTGGCCTATACAAGGCAGATCCTTATCACACCTAACTCATCTCTTACTTATGCCTATCTAGTTTTATCTTGAAGCTCTCTCAAAATTAGCCTAATAAATACACTTCAAAATTAGCCTAATAAATACATCTCAAACTTACCCTTATATATAAGAACATAAGTACATAAGATCGCGGGAAACTGCATAAGGCCACGCGGCCCAAACGAGGCAGCTCCCATTCCCACCCAGCCCATATCAACCATATGGGAGTCCAACTTGCTCATACAACTTTCAACTGTTCCTGAGCTTATCAGGTCTGGGCAGTCCATTTCACATGTAAACAACTCTATTCCCAAACCAGTGCTTTCCTATATCTTTCATAAATTATATCTTTCCTAAATCTAAACTTATCTAACTTGAAACTATTTGAGCGGGTTATGTCGCCGTTCTTTAGTTTTAATACCTCAGCTATATTGCCCTTATTTATACCTTTTATCCATTTACATGCCTCTATCATGTCTCCCCCACATCTTCGTCTTTCTAGTGAGTGCAAGCCTAAGGCTTTCAACCTCTCCTCATACGATAAGTTTCTAATATAATGTATCATTTTTGTCATTCTTCTTTGGACTGCCTCTAAAGGGTCGATATCCATTCTGTAATGAGGGCACCAAAATTGGACAGCATAGTCTAGCTTAGGGGTCTTACTAGTGCTAAGTATAGTTTTAAGAAAACTTCGGCAGTCCTGTTGCTAACACTCCTAGATATGAATCCTAGAACTCCATTTGTCCTATTCCTAACACTTATACATTGTTTTCGGGGTTTCAGATCATTACTAACGAGCACCCCCAGATCCTTCTCACACTCTGCGTTATCCAATTTTATATTGTTTAGTTTGTATTTCGCTTCTAAATTACGATTTCCAATCCTTAATACCTTGCATTTGTCTACATTGAAACTCATCTGCCTATTTATGGACCACTCGTGCAAATTATCGAGATCCATTTGAAGACATTCCCTGTAGCTAGCTGACTCTATTATCCTACCCAATTTAGTATCATCAGCAAATTTACTGATCCTACTCTTTATGCCTAAGTCAAGATAATTTATGTAGATAATGAACAGGAGGGGCCCCAAAACCGACCCTTGGGGGACCCCACTTTTAACTATCCCCAGTCCGAGTGTACACCGCTGATACTAACTCTCTGCTTCCTACCAATCAGCCATGACCTAATCCACTTGAGTAACATTCCCCCAATACTATGTCCTTCTATCTTCCTTAACAGCCTTTCATGTGGAACTCTATATCAAAGGCCTTATCGAAGTCTAAGTAAACTATATATGACTTGTCGTTATCTACCGCTTCATAAATCTCGGAGAAAAAACTGAGTAAATTTGTTAGGCAGGATCATCCTGGAGTGAATTCATGTTGAGAGGGTTTAATTAACTGAACATTTCTAAGTTATTTTTAATTTTCCTGGCAAAGGTTAGTACTTACTCTAGTCCAAAGACTATTGGTAAAAGCGTACGCATGAACCCAAAAGTACTACCGTACCTCTGCAGTAAGTTATCTTGTTAATGAAAATATGAATCCTTCATATGCGTAAATATGAGTAATAGGTTTAATCAAGTTATTGTATGTTGTAGATTAGTTCTGGAATATTAGATGAATAAACCGTGTAGGCTAAGAGTGTAATTATGCTGTTCCTGATAAAATGAATGATCTGGTAAAGTAGTTTTCGTTTATGATATTAGGAGAGGATTGCGGAGTCTCATTGTAATTGTTTTGTTATATTGCCAAACACGGATTATATTTTAGTCAACCTCCAGTTTTACTGTCAGTTACGAAAGAACACGGCAGTATTGAAGACAAAACTACTCAAAGGCAAGGTGGTGCTTGTGAGCCGCACAACTTTAAGGGGGGATGGGCGTATTTACTACTCAAAGGCAAGGTGGTTCTTGTGAGCCGCACAACTTTAAGGGGGGATGGGCGTATTTACTACTCAAAGGCAAGGTGGTGCTTGTGAGCCGCACAACTTTAAGGGGGGATGGGCGCATTTACTACTCAAAGGCAAGGTGGTGCTTGTGAGCCGCACAACTTTAAGGGGGGATGGGCGTATTTACTACTCAAAGGCAAGGTGGTGCTTGTGAGCCGCACAACTTTAAGGGGGGATGGGCCTATTTACTACTCAAAGGCAAGGTGGTGCTTGTGAGCCGCACAACTTTAAGGGGGGATGGGCGTATTTACTACTCAAAGGCAAGGTGGTGCTTGTGAGCCGCACAACTTTAAGGGGGGATGGGCGTATTTATTTCGTTAGTAATTTAAATGTATATTATTTCCTTAGTTTCCTCCCTTGACCTTCATCAAGCTTAAACAAAAAACACTTCCAAGACCCCCCATCAAGATACATTTGTAAATTTTTCGATAGAAAATTGTCCCGGCCGAAGGCCAGTTACTACTCTATTACAGGCTTGCCAGGAAACAAAATTACACCTAATATGTACGAAAGGTCTTATTATTGCCAAAGAAAGGCGGCAATCCTCTATAATCAACTTTAGCTAAAGTAAAAATTGCCCATACAAATCCAATTAAAGCGATACGAATCAAAATAATAAGTGTTTGGTGGTAGCAATTCATAAAATTAGTATTCGGACTTTTTCCCTGCATCCATTTGATTACCCAGGTACACTTCTCTGTTTCAGTTATTATTAAGTATTTGCTACCGATTATAATTGGAGTTTCCAATGTTGTTCTCGTTTCATTAAGGGGAAGGTAGTTGCTTTTTCTCCCTCATGTTTAGCACTTATATTTTGAGATTTTATGACGTTCGTTCCATTAATTTGGCGATTTTAAAACCTTTTGCTCCATTTCTTTATCGATTTTTTCCTGGCAAGCAATAGCGAACCTGTAATTGTAAAAGGAACCGGCCTTCGGCTGGGAAAGTTTTCTACCGGAAAAAATACAAATTTATCTTGCAAGGGGGTCTGGTTTCTTTTTGGTTAAAGCGTAATGGAGGTGTAGCGAGGAAGGTAAAACATAAAGTAATACATAGATAACCTACGTACACACAACAAACCAAGCACTACCCCTTAATACAAACATAAAGAGATAACCTACGTACACACAACAAAACATGCACTACCCCTTAATAAAAACATAAAGTAATACATAGATAATCTACGTACACACAACAAAACAAGCACTACCCCTTAATAAAAACATAAAGTAATACATAGATAACCTACGTACAAACAACAGAACAAACACTACCCCTTAACCCGGGAGCTGCGGGGAGACTCTTAAGAGTTCCCCCGGCGGACTGCGGGAAGACTCTTAAGAGCAGAGCTTTTGAACGCGTACCAAAACCGCGCGTTTATAGCCAGGCAGCTGAAAATTGGTGTGGGTATAGTACTACATGTCAACTCTCGACACCACCCTGCCAAACGCTCGCCCCGCACTCGTGCAAGCACCACCGCGCCAGTAACCAAGCACTAGTCATGGAGCCCACACGTCCCTCATGCTCGCTCCCTGATGACACAACCAGCCCTCCTTCTGGTGGTGTTAGCCGCCGTGGAAGGCAGAGGGTGGCTGCTAAAGACCCTAGCTACCAGTACGACACGCCCTACAGCTCGGAGGACGAAACACCAGCACCCAAAGCACGAAAAACACGTGCAAGCACGACAAAGGTACAGAGGTCATTGGTGTTTCGGGACACTGCCACCACGACCCCGGCCACTGCAACAACCACTACCACCACCACTGCCACCACTGCCACCCCTGCCACCCCTGCCACCAGTACCAGCGACGCAGGAGGCCGCCCTAGGGCTGCAGAACCTGCGGGGGCAGGAAAAATTAAAGGCACGGGCGTAGGGAAGAGAACCCGTACGCCAGCCACAGTGACCCTACCACCACCACCACCACCAGCTGCCCCTGGCCCGGCTGCACCTGCTGCCCCTGCCACCCCTGCTGCCCCTGCCGCCCCTGCCCAAGGAAAAGGGAAGGGGAAAGGGAGAGGGAAAGCGACTGCTGGCCCTGCTGGCCCTGGTGTCCCTGCCGGCCCTGCTGCCCCTGCTGCCCCTGCCACCCCTGCCCAAGGAACAGAGAGAAGGGCGACAGGCACCACCATCATCTTGCCTGCCTCCAGGGCCACAAGACCACGCACCACTGCTGCCCGTGCCGCCGCCCCTGCCACCGCCTCTGCTGTCCCTGTCCATAAGACTCCCGCACGTGCTAAAGTGACCCGGAAAACTCTGACACCATCAAAGTATGCCGCCCTGCTGTTTGATGGTGATTCGCAGGGCATTGGCAGCTCGGGTTTCGACGACAAAGCCCTAGCACGGGACCAAGGGTGGGGGGATTTGGGAGTGGACAGTGGGAGTGAATCCGACGTCGGTGACGAGAATGAGGAAGGGCATCGTCTGTCAAGTGAAGATTAGGGTGATGATGATGCAGTGCTGTATCGCGACCATGGAAGGGATATTTCAGACGCTGAAGGAGACGCAGACGACATTCCGATCCCTGGGCTGCCTTCGTTCGATTGGTCTGACGGGGTCAATTTTGTACCTGACGTGCCCCAGTTCAATCCTGGGACGTCAGGAACAACTGATGACTGGCCCTGTGACGATCAAGCGAACGAAAGCGACTTCTTCCTCGCTTTTTTCGATATGGAGGTAATGACGTACATCGTTGCCCAAACAAACGCCTACTACAGGTGGGTGTTTGGCAGATTGGACGTCATTTCTCCAAAAGCGAGAATACGAGGCTGGGTGGATACGACTGTGGAAGAATTTATGACGTTCTTTGCCTTGTTGTTCCTCATGCCTCTGATCAAGAAGCATGTGTTGCAACACTATTGAAAAGCACGACCCTCTCATCGCCACCCCAACTTTCAATAAGTTCATGACTCGTGACAGATTTTTGTTGCTGTTAAGATTTATGCACTTTGCAGACAACGACAATCCTAACAGGATTGACAGGATATGGAAAATTCGGGATGTGTTCACCATGTTGTTGGAGAGGTATAGGAAATACTTTTACCCCTTCCTCAATTTGGTGATTGATGATTCGCTCGTGCTCTTCAAAGGACGTCTTGTTTTCAAGCAGTATATCCCCTTGAAAAGGCATAGGTTCGGAATCAAGCTCTTCGTTTTGTGTGACTGTGAAACTGGAATAGTGCTTGACATGATCGTGTATACAGGCACTGACATTGACATACCGAAAGCCGCTGCCAATGACCCCATGGGCATGTCAGGTGCCATCGGCAGGAAAATGTTGGCACCTTACCTGGGCAAAGGCCACATCATCTACACTGACAACTGGTATACTTCTCCTGCTCTCTGCCAGTTTCTTCATGACAACCAAACGGGGTCATGTGGGACTGTCAGAAAGACAAGAAAGTTTATGCCTAAGTTCACCGGTAATGTCATTCCTCTTACAGATGCCTCCTCCAGTGACACACCTTCAGAAGATGACCTGGCCCAGGAACACCGCGAGAGGCATGTGCGAAGAAGGCGACGAAAGGGGCAGAAATACAAGCAGCTCGAGAAGTGTGGGAAAGTGATAGCCCTGAAGTGGAAGGATAAACGAGACGTCCACCTGCTTTCCACCGTCCACACAGGTGCCCAGGTGGATTCTGGCAAAATCCACTACCAAACCAGGAAGACCATCTACAAGCCCGACATGGTAGTGGACTATACCAAGAACATGCGCCTGGTGGACAAGTCTGACTGTCAGCTGTCAGGCGTTGAGTGTCTGAGGAAGACTGTGAAGTGGTATTTCAAGCTCTTCCTCCACCTAGTTGATATCACGATGCTCAACGCCTACAACTTGTGGTTGGTGAAGAAGGATATCTCCCCAAACCAGAAGCTGAAATTCCGGGAGTTCGTCTACAACGTCTCATACCAACTCCTGGAGAAGTATGGCACCACCACTCACAGACGTACGGCATGGCGTGGGGATCACGTTCCTGACCGCATCCAGCTGGGTGTCGAAAGACACTACCCAACCAACACCGAGCTGATTGGCACTCGTCACAGGCAGGCGCAGTGCACCGTCTGCAGCTCCAGTGTCAGGAAACCCCATGTCACCAAAAGAGTCACCTCAATGTGCGCCGAGTGCAAAGTTCCACTCTGCCTGGGTGACTGCTTCAGGGACTACCACACCTTCAAGAATTATTGAGTGTCGCCCCCTGCCCTGCCCTGCCCTGGACTCGCCCCGTGCCCTGCCCTGGACTCGCCCCCTGCCCTGCCCTGCCCTGGACTCGCCCCCTGCCCTGCCCTGCCCTGGACTCGCCCCGTGCCCTGCCCTGGACTCGCCCCCTGCCCTGCCCTGCCCTGGACTCGCCCCCTGCCCTGCCCTGCCCTGGACTCATGCCCTACCTTACCTGACCTGACCTAATTGATCACGCTACCTCATAATGTAACATATATATTATATAATGTATAAGTTCCAAAGATGTCCCTGTGATATAGCTTTTACATTATATAATTGTATGTTTCATTATTTAGTTTATAAGTTTCAAAGATTTACATGTAATATGCCTTCTTTTTTTAGTATATCAATATATATGTTTGTTATTAGCCTAAGTAATGTGTATATAATTATTTTCTTACCTCAAATGAATTGTACAAAAATAAATGTTTCAATAAATCCTGTCAAACCTACTAAGATAATAAAAAAAAACAATAAAAAAAAAAAGAAAAGGTCATGTCATTGTATTCTTACAATATGATTATATTCTATGAATATTTAATATTGTTTGAATACAATGGCATGATCTTGTAAAAACAAAAATTTATCAAAAATGTTCTAGACAGTATAAAACCTTCCCCATAACCACCTCCTGGATTCGATTCCACTACCCTACCACACTTTGAGTTTTCGAGTCCGCGACCTTACCAACCATGCCACAGGAGCTCATACCAAATATCACTCAAAACTTTGTGTCTACAATCGAAATGACAATATACAAAACAAAATGAATTATCCCACCAATTTACGTTTGTAAATTGATGGGATTATCAATTATATCATGCAAAGGTTTATAAAAGTTTGTCTCTGTCAAGAATTAGTAATTATATAACTTTATTCTGTCAAAAATTGCCCAAACACTCAGCAAAATTGCCCCTCTCAGTCTGATTCCACTCATTTTCACACAGTCAAGCGGTCACGGGGTCACCCTTGCCGCTCCTTGATGCTCCAGACACAGCAGCTCTGTCTGGGAACAAAATTTGTAGAAATACAATCATCCATAAAATACTCTTCACAAATACATTTGTATTGTATAATATTGTAAATAAAAATGAATAATAACTGTGTGGGTGTCGAAAATTGCTCAACCAGCTTTCTTATGTCTCGCCTATGCGCGTATATTGGATTATACATAGTCATGACTATCATACAAATACTTGCAGTAGGTCTCGAATATACATTTAGATTGCATATTACTTGGAAATAAATAAATATAAGTTTCTCTGGTGGCAATCTACCCTTTCACAAGTGTAAGGAGACACCAGTCTATATTTAGCTCTCTATCACAATAGGCAATCTCCCTGTGTTTACTGACCACCCTCGTTGCTGGTCTATAATATAGTACTTTATTTACAGTCAATGGCCTACATGTTTCTGTGGTACTTCACATGTGTGTAAAATGCAATGTCTGCTTGCATAAAAATGCAATTCTGAAGTCCATTTATACGTACGACACATGCATGTCTCAGTTTCTCTCTCTCTCTCTTCATTCCTGACTCATGTTATTGTAGACCTCTTGGTGGCAACGAACACCAGACTCCTGGTAGACATAAGGTTCAAAATACCAAGACATCCATACGCCTCGGGCGCCTCCACAATTATCACAAAGCTGGCTATCTATCTAGAGATCTCCCTGCCTGCCTTCCCTCTCTCCACGACTCACTCACTCCCTGCATGCCTCCCTCCCACCCACCCAGCCCCACCCACCCTTTCAGGCTTCCGTCTGCTAGAAACTCATTGATAATGTGCGTAAATATCGCATGAATTGGTCTATATACGGTATATATTTTGATATATGGCACGTCTACATACGTACAAGTCTGTATTATAGCATGACAGTGCTCTAAGTACAAGATATAAGTGATATTTGATATTTATGGCGTAACACACCCTCTCCCCTTTTCATTCCCAGCACAACTCACTCACACCTTGGTTCACGCATAGAAACTCATTGAAAATGTGCGTAAATATCGCATGAATTGGTCTATATGCGGTATATATTTTGATATATGGCACGTCTACATACGTACAAGTCTGTATTATAGCATGACAGTGCTCTAAGTACAAGATATAAGTGATATGTATGGCGTAAACCACACTCTCAGCTCATAAATTGCCGCCAAACCTCCAACACATCTTCATTCCCGCCTAAAAATAATCTTATAATTCCCTTATATATTGCAATTTTTGGTCACTATGAGGCATATTCATTGTTATATGGGTGGCCTACACACGTATACATACTCTACATAGCCTAAAAGGGCTCAAAAAAGGAGATATACGTGATAATACGCGGTAACCCACCCCCTCCTCCCTCTCCTTCTATCCCCTGGGCTCGTGAAAATTCGGCAGGGAAATCTCGCCGCTCGATGACAATCTAGCCGCGCGGTGCCATTCGCTCCACATTTTTCAACTACGGACCGTTCCCCCCCCCCCAGACATTTTTGGGGGGGTCAAATATATATGGGCCGATGCACGCAAACATTCCCTACACGATGATGTACTTTTTATCGAAATTGGCAATGGGTCCCAAAATCATCATAGGTGCGCACAGTCTTACCCTGTAGAAAATCCCCCTGTGCGCACGTCTTAGGTTAATAAAAACATAAAGTAATACATAGACAACCTACGTACACACAACAAAACAAGCACTACCCCTTAATAAAAACATAAAGTAATACATAGATAACCTACGTACACACAACAAAACAAGCACTACCCCTTAATAAAAACATAAAGTAATACATAAATAACCTACGTACACACAACAAAACAAGCACTACCCCTTAATAAAAACATAAAGTAATACATAGATAACCTACGTACACACAACAACAAAACAAGCACTACCCCTTAATAAAAACATAAAGTAATACATAGATACCCTACGTACACACAACAAAAACAAAACAAGCACTACCCCTTAATAAAAAGTAAGGAGCCATTAAGGGTATAAGTATATTGGAAGCGACAAATAGTAATTGAAAGTTGGCCTTACTATCTTAACTTTTAAGTTAAGATATCTGTAGACAATCAAAAATACAGTAGGCTACATGTAAAATACTACAACATATTCTTGTAGAATTTTGTATATTGATGCTGGGTTCACACATTCACGTATATTGCTCCCGACAGCTCCCGTCAGGCGTAATCGCCAATTTTGTGTTCTGACGGGAGTAGTCCGGCCGTGAACGCCCGTATAACCACGACAATTGCACTTCCCGTCAGACGTACCGTGACGGGGCCAGGTGTTACGTCAGTCGTAATGTAGTCGTATTGAACTACGTACGTGTTTGCGACTTGCGTAAGCATGTCCCCGTTCGTCCGCATGGGCTGCCCGATTTGCGGGAACACAGGCCACGCCCATGCCACGCCCCCACAAGACCTGCGTAGCTGAGGCCGTACGTCTTGGGATTGTTTAGGACCTACCTGGACCGGTTCCGGACAATCGTAGGCACACCCCGTCTGTCCAAACACAGACAAAGACAGTCTTTGTCAACCACGTAGGTATGGGTTGGAATCTGGGAACTACAAAAGGGCAGGACTGGCCACACCTTTGACATTCCCACTCCTTCCTCGGCACCATGAACAACATCGCGGAATTCATCCTGGAGGAGTTAAATTTTGTGAACTCCCTAATCAAACCGGAGAACAGGCATAATACGCGGCTAATGAAATGGATCCTTTCCTACATAGAAATCTTAAAACTACTTGCAATAGCAAACTACATCCATCAAGAGGAACAAGAGAAGAAGGAAAGGAGCAAGAGGACAGTGTGGGTGTGGCCTTATCTGCAACGAAGGCTTGAACATGGCCATTATCAGAACCTGATGGAAGAGTTGGCCAGAGAATGTCCACACATGTACAAGAACTTCACCCGGGTAGACAAACAACTATTTGATGAGATTGTGGAACGTGTCACCCCCATCATTCAGAGGAAACCTACGTTCTGGCGAAAACCCATTCCTCCTGGTCTGCGGGTAGCCATCACCCTACGTTTCCTCGCTACGGGTGAAACCTACATGAGCCTGCAGTACTCCTTTCGGGTTGCCCACAACAGCCAAATTGTTCCAGACACATGCCAGGCCCTCATCTCTGTCTACGGAGATCAGGAGCTCAAAACGCCACAATCGCCTGCTGAATGGAAGGAGGTTGCCAGCGGCTTTGAGGAACAATGGAACCTGCCGCATTGTATAGGAGCCATTAATGGCAAACACATACGGATCCGCAACCCCTCCTTTGGTGGCACATATTACTTCAACTACAAGAGTTTTTTTTCCATTGTCCTGTTGGCAATTGTTGACTCCAACTACAAGTTCATCTACGTCGACGTTGGTGCCATAGGGTCAGAGTCTGATGGTGGTGGCTTTGCACACACCCGTCTGTCTAAGTTGCTTGATATACAGACCGCCAAACTGACCCCCGCCGAGGTCATCTCTACCGATCCCAATGGACCACCAACGGAATACTTCTTAGCAGGTGATGATGCATTCCCTCTGCGCAGCTACCTGATGAAGCCCTACCCCCAACGATTCCTCACGAAACCTGAACGGATCTACAACTACAGACTCAGCAGGGGCCGCCGGGTGGTAGAGAACGCCTTTGGCATTCTTACCAACAGCTTCCGGGTTTTCCACACTGCAATGTCTATGAAACCTGAGCGTGCAGAGGTTGTTGTGTTGGCCTCATGCATTCTGCACAACATCCTACGAGGACGAAATCCACCCCGAACAGAGGTAGATCAAGAGGACCCACACACCCACCAACTCATACCTGCCCCCTGGAGGAGTGACCCACCAGTAGGAACCAACATCCCACCCGTGTCCCGCAACACTGCAACCAGGCTTGCCAAGGAGCAACGGAACTACCTCAAGACCTACTTCTCTTCCCCTCAAGGATCTGTGGCTTGACAGGATGACCGTATTTAGGTGAGTTATATCTACTTTAATACTTCTTTGAAATGTTTACGGTTTTCCCCTGTTTACTTTGTATTTTGCTTTATATTTCAGTTTCATTTTACATTTTTGTTATCGAGTCTTTGACAGTTTGCTTTGTATTGTAGTTTTATCTCTTACTTTTGATTTTCTTTAAGTTTGTAGGTTCTTCCATATTTTGTTTATTGTATATTTTTATATTTCCTTTAATTACTTCAATTGTTGCCTGCTTACTTTATTTTTCATCTTTTACTTTTATATTTCAATCAAGTTTTTTAATTGTTTCCATGTTTCCTTTGTTTTGTACTTTATGTTTTAGTTACGTTTTCAAGGTGTTTCATATTTATTATTAACCATATTATCACTATTGCGTTTCAATTAGTAATTTATTTTTTATTCTTACTCATTACTTTCAGTATATATTTAATTTGTCATCTTATTAATAAATACTTTAGCTACAATATTGGAAATAGAAACACACACGTCATTACACAAATACATATATTATTAATATACATACATTATCATTAATTAGAAAGAGAGACAAGGAGGGTTGCAGCTAGGGCTGCTAGGGTGGCTTCTTGGGGGTTTCCAGGATCTGAACTGGATCGACGGATTGTGCGGGCGTACCTGGATTATATCCAGGTGATCCAGACAGAAGATGATCCAGGTTGAAGCTGGTGTTCCCAAACTGTGAGCCCAAGTTGGAGAGGTCCACTAACTGCGAATGTGTTGGTGTGGAGGCATTAGGTGCCAGGAATGTGCCAGGGGGTGTTGCTGATTGCTGCGGCCGCAGCAATGACTGCAATACATGTGGAGGTAGCACGAAGGTAGCAGGCTTGGGCTGGGTCGGCAAGGGTTGAGGCAGGGTGGTTGGCGGATTGCCCAGGTACATCACTGTGGTTGCCGGTTGATGCTGCTGTGCCTGGGGTTGGGGTCGGGGCGCCTGAAAGCCATAGTTCCGAGTGGCGTGCAGCATGAGGTCCTGACCAGGCTTGGTGACTCCCTCCTCATGGGCAGTTCGGAACCGGTTGAGGGCTGCCATCAGTTCAATCTTCAGTGGGGTGTTGAAACCTGCCAGCAGCCCCACACAGTCCTTGGCCATGACATCCAGGGAGGCGCGCCAATACTGTAGCTCCGGATCCTCGACCACATCCATAACCCCAGCCAGGTTGTGGGGCACCTTCTCCACAGTTGCAAGGACCTGGAATGGGAACAAGGAACAAGAGAACATTAAACACACGAAACATAACATATTTTAATATTTGACCAATTATAAATTTCAACAAATAAAATGTTGTGGTATTCTGGGAAGCCTACTATGTTCAAAGTTATTGTTACCATTATGGAAAAAGAGAACATTAACACGTTGCACAACACACGAAACATAACATATTTCAATAATTGACCAATTAGGAATTTTAACAAATAACATTATGTAGTATTCTGGGATGCCAATATGCTATAGTGGGATCAAAAACGGTAGGGAGCTTTAAGATAAAATTATATAGGCATATGGACGAAAAGGGTTGGGTATGAAGGGGGATCTACCCGGTGTGGGCCAATCAGCGTCCTGCTGACCCCAGTAATCTTGTGTTAATCTCTAACCGTTTTGGTGAGATGATCCTCAAGGTATTAGAGTATTGAGCCTATAATTGGGCTTTGTAATTGGGGTTGGGTGGGACAGGGATCTGCCTTGTTTAGGCCAATCGGCTTTCTGCAGACTCCCATTTTCTTATGTTCTTATGTTCTTATGTTCAAAGTTATTGTTGCTATTATGAAACTAATATTTCCTCTACTCACTTGCTCCAGGGTTCCGTGTGATGTGGATGCTGTGGATGGTACAGCACCAGGAGGCTTCCCCTGCTTCGCCTTCCGCGCAGGAATGGAGATGGCTGGGGTGGAGTCCTCCTGACTGCCGGCAGAGGGGTCCTCCACATCGTCTGTGGGAGGTGCTGGGGCGGGGTCAGGCACAGGAACAGAAGCAGGTTCGGCAGCTTGGGCAGCAGACTGTTGGGACATGAATGTATAATTAGTAACATGTACATTATTTATCAACTGTAAAATACCATTCAACATAACCATTCATCCTTGTAACCTTTAAATAAAATGAATAAACTGCTTTGTGTTATTATGTGTTTCATTAACAAAAAATGTTAGGTAATTATAAACTTAAGTAACAAGCTGGCGACCCCACACAATTACCTGGACCTCGGCCTGTTACTCTTTCTATTAATTTCTGCAACATTCGCGGACTTTCCTCTAACTTTCACTCTGTTGAGCACCATCTCTCCTCCTACAAACCTGATCTTCTCTTCCTCACCGAAACCCAGGTGTCTGTAGCAACATCCAGCAACCCCTTCTCTGTATCCTCCTACTTTCTCTATCCTAGTTTCAAAGCCAAAGGCGGATGTTGTGCATATGTGCACAACAAACTCACTTGCTCTCGTGTTCCCGATTTCGACTCCTCTGAATTCTCAACTTTATGGCTCAAACTTTCCTGTCATTCTCTTACTAAATATTTCTGTGCTGTCTATCTTTCCCCTAACTCTACCAACTTTCCTAAATTCTTTGACTATCTAAACTCTACAGTGGAACACATTCTATCCATTTCTCCTTTCTCAGAAATCTCCATCTTAGGAGATTTCAACGTTCACCACCACCAATGGCTCTCCTCTCACACTACTGATCCACCTGGTGAACAAGCCTACGTCTTTTCTATCCTAAATGACCTAGAGCAGTTAGTTCAGCAACCCACCCATATCCCGGATCGCATCGGAGATCGGCCCAACATTCTTGACCTGTTTCTAACTTCTAACCCTTCTTCTTATACTGTCGATCTTTTCTCTCCTTTGGGCTCCTCCGACCATAAACTTATCTCTGTCACCTGTCCTATCTATCCAGTACAGCCACCCGATCCTCCTAGCCGGCGGCGCTTGTGGCACTTTGGCGCTGCCGACTGGGAGGCTCTTCGGCAGTACTTCTTTGATTTCCCATGGAATGATTTCTGCTTCCATGGCCGAGGACCCTCGGAGAGTGCTGAACGCATTACCGAGGTAATCCTATCGGGCATGGAAGCATACATTCCATTTTCTTTCTCTCAGACTAATGCTAAAAAATCTTGGTTTACTCACGCTTGTTCTACTGCTGTCCGCAATAAGGAGGAAGCATTCAAACGTTACCGACGCCTTAAAACTCAAGACTCTCATTCTTCATATGTTTCTGCTCGGAATCAAGCCAAATCTGTTCTTCGACTTGCCAAACACTCTTTCATCAATAATAAATGCACTGAACTATCCAACTCTAGCTCTTCCCAAGCTTTCTGGCATCTAGCCAAAAACCTCTCCAACAATTTCTCTTCCTCGTCTTTCCCTCCCCTTTCCCACTCTGATGGCACAACCATCACTTCTTCCTCTGACAAAGCTAAACTCTTCGCTCAAACTTTTGCTAGAAACTCCACCTTGGATGATTCCTGTGCTATTCCTCCCTCTCCGCCCTCCTCTCTCTTACTTATGCCTAATATCCTAATTTCTTCTAAAGATGTACTTTCTACCCTCTCTGGGCTTAACACTAATGAGGCGTACGGTCCGGACGGTGTTCCTCCTGTTGTTCTCAAAACTGTGCTTCCGTGCTGACTCCCTGCCTAGGCAAACTCTTTCGTCTCTGTCTATCCTCTAACGTCTTCCCTTCATGCTGGAAGTTTGCTCACATTCAACCTGTCCCAAAGAAGGGTGACCGCTCTCAACCCTCCAACTATCGTCCAATTGCTCTTATCTCTTGTCTTTCTAAAGTTTTTGAAACTATTCTTGCTTCCAAATTTCTTAAGCATTTCTCTTCTCATAATCTGCTCTCAGATCGCCAGTATGGCTTCCTTAAGGGTCGCTCTACTGGTGATCTTCTTTCATATCTTACTAACTCTTGGTCATCCTCCTTTCGGGACTTCGGTGAGACTTTTTCTATTGCACTAGACATATTGAAAGCCTTCGATAGAGTCTGGCATAAATCTTTAATTTCTAAACTACCCTCCTTCGGTTTCTATCCCTCCATCTGTGCCTTTGTCTCTAATTTCCTTTCCGGCCGTTCCATAGCTGCGGTTGTGGACGGCCATTGTTCACTTCCTCACCCTATAAACTCCGGTGTTCCTCAGGGCTCTGTCCTATCTCCTATTCTCTTTCTAATTTTTATAAATGATTTCCTAAACTGTACCTTAATTCCCATCCATTCATACGCAGACGACTCAACCTTACACTACTCCATTAGTTTTTCAGAACGCCCCAGCCAGCAATCCCTCAACGACAAACGTAATGAAGCCATAGAACTCTTAAATTCTGATCTAAATACTATTTCCAATTGGGGCAGAGAAAACCTTGTTAACTTTAATGCTTCTAAAACCCAATTTCTCCATCTATCTACCCGTCAGGATCTCCCAGCGGACTATCCCTTATTCTTCAACAATACAAAAATCAACCCTTCATCTTCTCTCAATATTCTTGGTGTCTCTTTTTCTTCTGCTCTCATTTGGAAGGACCATATTACCAGTCTTGCTAAGGCAGCCTCCCAGAAGCTGGGTGTGCTCAACCGCCTTAGGGGGTTCTTTTCCCCTGCACAGCTTCTTGCTCTATACAGGGGCATAGTGCGCCCTTGTATTGAGTATTGTTCACATGTGTGGGGAGGTTCCTCTCACACCGCTCTCCTAGACAAAGTTGAAAGGAAGGCCTTTCGTATCATTAACTCCCGTCCACTCACCAACTCTCTGCAATCTCTCTCTCTCCGCCGCAATGTTGCATCTCTCTCGCTATTCTATCGCTACTATAATAATCAGTGTTCCTCAGAGCTATCCCTGTGCATACCACCTCCTTTACGTAGGGCACGTGGTACCCGTCTTGCAACTCAATCCCACCCCTACTCTGTGCAACTCTCCAACCCAAGAGTGAAACGTTACTCTCAAACTTTCTTCTACTCAACATCTGAGCTCTGGAACTCTCTCCCAGAATCAGTCTTTCCCTCTTCCTATGACTTAAATTGCTTCACACTCTGTGTGTCCAGGCATTTTGGCTCGAACGTCCCTTGATTTTGGCCCTGTCACTCTTTCAACTATGGGGGAGGGACTCGCTATAGGCAGTTATGCCTTTTGCCTCCCGCAATCACATAGAAAAAAAAAAAAAAAAAAGAAGCTAAATTGAAAACAAGAATGACATCATTATAAGCAAAATAATTCAGAAAAAGACAAAACCTGTCACTGTCCTGGGGACGCCAAACCTCTTGGTTTGCTATCGCTCGCCAGGAAAATATTGATGTGGTTATCGATTTAATAGTGAAAGGGATGGAAAACATAAAAAAATATAAACGTACCTGAGGCATACCAAGTGTCAGGGGCCTTCTTTTGCCGCACGATGTGTGACTTCAGGAACCGGAACATGTAAATGATCCACTTCTCCCTCTCCGTCAACCTTTTGGCCCCATCACCACTCTTCAGCTTGGTGAGCCTGCCGAACCTGGAGCGGAGAAAGGTGAACCACGTCATCAAGTCCAAGGCTGTGATGGGGGGTTCCATGCTAGCTGCCTTCTCCGCCACAACATGGTCTATGTGTTCCTTCTGTTTGTGCCTGGGATCACCCTTATCATATAGCAAAGGCGCCTTGAACTCCAGCCACTCTCCCAGTATACGCTCAGTCTCCTCCGTCAGGATAATGTTGGTGCTCTTCCGGCGCCGTTTTCGCCGTTGTGGTGGCTGTGGCTGTTCGACGCCGGAATTTGTAGGGGGTGGGTCCTCGTCGTCGTCGTCGTCATCATCACTTTCCTCATGATCATCTTCGACTTGCCCCATGACCTCTCCATTCTCGTCGTCGATGTTGATCAAAAATACTGCCTGCTCAGCAGAGTTGGAGGTGCCAGGCATCGAGGGGGCAGGCGGTGAGGTGGCAGACGTGTATGGGGCAGGCGGAGAGGTGGCAGGCGGAGGGGGGGCAGGCGGAGAGGTGGCAGACGTCGAGGTGGCAGGCGTCGAGGGGGCAGGCGTAGAGGGGGCAGGCGGAGAGGTGGCAGGCGTCGAGGTGGGAGGGGAAACCTTCCTGACCTTCTTCCTGCTTTTCTTGCTATTCATGGTGACAGGGCAGGGCAGGGCAGCGTGCAGAGGGTGGCAGGGTGACAGGGTGGCATGGTTGGTTGTATGTTGTTTCTCCGGTATGGTGAGAGGTATGACTGACGGCAGTGTGTCCCGCTGGTCCTTATATACCCCCCCGTACATCGTTGCCGCGTCTTCCCGCCAGCCCGCAGTGCGGCGGTGTTGCCATATACTTCCCGACGAACGTAAACTTTCCCGTTTGACGGGAATATTTTACGATTGACGGGAGCAGCTCACGTCTGACGGACGAGCAGCTACGTCTGACGGGGCTGCTCCCGTCAGACGGCCGTGGTGGGCCAGACGGTCGTAAAAGTTCCTGATATTTGACATACGTGAGCGCGAGCCCCGTATCTGATTCAAATTTCAAAACATACCGGGCGGCATCGCCCGCACCAACCGCCTCCCCGACCCGCGTGGCTACTCCCGCCATGCGTACCAACCCCCCCGACTGTACACAATTTCATTTACGTTTTGCGTAATATGCCCTTACGTTTGACCAAACTACCAATATTCGGGTGCCAACTACCAATAAACCTTCGTACGGGAGCTGTCGGGAGCATATATGTGAATGTGTGAACCCTCCATTACTCCTGAAATCTTTGAAATTGCGGCATTGCACAAATCATTGAAAATTATTAAATGAGGTCCGATAATGGTTAACAATTTTAGATGGTGCCTATAAGCCCCAGTCTTTTCTGGTATCTGTTTTATTGTTGGCTATTAGGTAAAAGTATGGGATAAGATCAATCACACTGACTAGATGCTTCTACCCGAGACATATTGAACTAGTGATGAATTGTGATTAGTAATACCAACATAACAAGGAACATACCCCCAAAAAAAATCCTAAAAAACGTCCTGAGAGTCACACAAGAACCATCCTAAAAGCCGCTCAAGAATCAGCCTAAGAACCATCTAAGAATCACCCAAGAACCACCCTACGAACTACCTAAAACCCACCCTAAGTACCACCTAAGAACCACTCTAAGACCCACCCAAAAACCACCCTAAGATCCACCCAAGAACCACACTAAGAACCACCTAAGAAGCATATAAGAACCACCTTAAGAATCACCCAAGAACCACCTTTAGAACCACCCTATGAACCACTCTAATAGCCAGCCAATAACCATCTAAGAACCACCCAATACATCTCAAAAGCAGAGTTACACTGTCACACGGCATTTTGGTCACTGTTATCAAGTTGCCCTCTGACCCCTGACTAGTGCGGACGTCCCCAGTGACCGCTAGTGAACCTGTTTACCCTTAGTGAGGTCCTAGTGAACTTTCTTAGTGATGGCTGTTGTTGATGAGTCTGCTGTCTCCTCCCATACTCTCCAGCTTTGTCTTGCTTTGCAAGAAAGACTGGAGAGTGTGGAGCAGGAGATTCAGTGTCTCAAAGATGAAAATTTGGCCTTGAGACTAGCTATGGCGGAGAAGAAGTGTGAGGCTACCGGAAGTGTTCCCAGGGATCGTGAAGCCCCTTGGAAAGTGGTGTCGACCAGTGCAACGGCCTGCAAGCTGAAAAGGCAGCCACTCAAGACCCACAACAACTTCAGCACCTTGGCTGATGAGAGTGATGGCGAGGAAGTGGCGATCATCGAGGCAGTGAGAGGGGAGTGGGGGAAGTCTGCTGCTGTTGCTGCTACAACTCCTGCTACACGCCGACAACGGAAAAAAGCTAAGTTCATTGTCGGTGATTCAATGGTTAGGTACCTTGACGGGGCTACTAACACTCATGCTAGTAAAGTTGTCTGCCTACCTGGAGCCGGAGTCGGGAGGGTGGCAGAGAAGATGGATGGTGTCCTAGAAGTGGGTGGGGAGGACCCCATCATCTTCATCAACGCGGGATCCAATGACATATGGAGATGCAGGACTGAGGAGTTGCTGACCAAGTACCAGGAAATGCTGGAGAGGATCAAGGAGAAGGGTGGATTTCCTGTGGTACACAGTATCCTGCCAAGAAGAGGGGTACGGAAGGAATGGTCCTCCAGGGCTATTGGTGTAAATAGCCGGCTGGAGAAGTATTGCAAGGCAAAGTCAATACCATTCCTAGATAACTGGACCCCCTTCTATGGTAAGGATGAACTGTATGCCCAGGATGGAGTACATCTTTCTCGACTAGGAGTTTCGACCTTGGCCAGCTCACTGGACAAGATTGTTGCGGGGTTTCGTTAACAAAACCTGGGTGTGTAAGTAAAATACTGTCTCCATATGGAGCAGGTACTTCATGTGACAAACCAGTGAGTAAAATAGAAATAATCAGTCAAGATAGTGCGAATATAGTGATGTGTAATAGTAGTATCGATAACACTACACATGTAACTGATAGTAAAGATGAGATTACTGATAGAGTAGAATTTCCGTCTAGAGCTAGTAGTTCAACAGGAAATAATAAGTTAGCTAAAAACAATAGAAAATTAGTTGCAAATAAAAGTAATAGGTTGAGGGTATATTATACAAATTGTAGGAGTTTATGTAACAAAATGAACGAACTTAGAGCACTCGTTAGCACAGAAAATATAGACATAATAGCGCTAACTGAAACGTGGATTAATACAGAATCTAGGCATTTTTTAGCAGAATTTGATATTCCAGGATATAGTTTGTTTAAATATGACCGAACAAGTAGGAGGGGCGGGGGTATAGCAGTGTTTGTCAGGAGTACATTAAAAAGCTGTATTAAATCAGGTATTAGACTAAATAATGATAATGAAAGTGTTTGGGTAGAGGTTAACGAAGGTAGTGAGACCATAGTTATTGGAGTTATATATAGACCGCCTAATATGAGTAGAAATGGCGGAACATCGTTATGGGAGGAAATTAAAATAGCATCAAGGTTTAGCAATGTGTGCATTATGGGGGATTTTAATTTTCCGAACATTGATTGGCAGCACCAAATAGGCGACTCCGATTCAGTAGAGTTTATTGAGGTAGTACAAGATAGTTTTTTATTTCAATTCATAGAAACGCCGACTAGAGGTATTAATATTCTTGATTTAGTTTTCAGTAACAATGAACATATGATAAATGATGTAGAGATTGGTGACCACCTAGGAAATAGCGATCATAAATCTATTTATTTTAATATACAATGGACAGGGAATGCCAAAGAGAATACGACACTTATCCCAGATTTCAGAAAAGCCGATTATGGTGGGCTAAGAAGTGACTTAAGGGTGGACCCTATTGTTAAGCAATTAAGTCAGGATATGCCAGAGTTAAACTTGCCACCTACATATAACCAGTTTATTGCTTCACTCCACAATGCTCAAAATAAATATATCCCTAAAAGAAAATTTAGATCGCCGCAGAACCAACCAAAATGGATGACTAATAAGCTAATAGATCTTATAGGAAAAAAGAAAGGAATATATAGAAAAATAAAGAAAGGCGAAAATCATCTACATATATACTATCAGACTCTATCAAGACAGGTCAAAAAGGAAATCAGGAAAGCAAAAATAAATTATGAAATAAGGATAGCCAGTGACTCAAAAAATAACCCTAAAGCTTTTTACCAACTATATAAATCTAAAGTTAGAGATGTAATAGGCCCCCTAAAAACTTCAATAGGAGAAATAACAGAAAATGATTTAGAAATGTGCAGTACATTAAATAGTCAGTTTCTTTCCGTGTTCACTAACGAAAATTTGGCACAGATTCCAGAAGTCAATATGGTATATAGTGATAGTATAGAAAATATGTTAAGTACAGTTAGTATAAGTAGAAATGATGTGCTTAAGGAAATTGACAGACTGAAACCTCAAAAATCGCCTGGTCCTGACGAGGTATATGCTAGAGTATTAAAAGAATGCAGAGATGAGTTAAGTAGCCCATTAGCATTTTTATTTAACAAGTCTTTAGAAACAGGTTTAGTTCCAGAAGCTTGGAAGCTTGCAAATATAGTTCCGATCTTCAAAAAAGGTGATAAATCGATAGCATCCAATTACCGTCCCATTAGTCTCACATCAATCATAGGAAAGTTGCTAGAGTCTATTATTGCTAGGAAAATTAGAAGCCACTTAGACAAATTTAACTTAATAAATTCTTCTCAGCATGGATTCACTCAGGGACGTTCTTGCCTTACTAATTTGCTTAGCTTTTTCTCAGAGGTATATGAAGCAGTAGATAGTGACAAGTCATATGATATTATTTATTTAGATTTCAGTAAAGCTTTCGACAGAGTCCCTCATGAGAGATTGATGAGAAAGGTTGAGGCACATGGAATAGGAGGATCGTTGTTGGGATGGATTAGGTCATGGCTAATTGGTAGGAAACAGAGAGTCAGCATAAATGGTACCAAGTCAGAGTGGGGAGCAGTCAAAAGTGGTGTCCCCCAGGGATCGGTATTAGGTCCCCTGTTGTTTCTTATATACATAAATGACCTAGATTTAGGTATAACTAGTAGGATAAGTAAATTCGCAGACGATACTAAAATTGGGAGATCAATTGATTCAGATAGCGATATAGAGTGCCTCCAAAGGGATCTAGATACCTTACATGAATGGTCAGTAAATTGGCAGATGAAGTTTAACATTGACAAATGCAAGGTATTAAAGATAGGGAAGATGCATACAAATGTTAAATATAAACTAGCTAATTTAGAATTAGAAAATTCAGACTGTGAGAAAGATCTAGGTGTGTTTGTTAGCAATGATTTGAAGCCTAGAAAACAGTGTATAAGCGTTCGTAATAAGGCAAACAGGATTCTCGGGTTCATCTCTAGGAGTGTGAGTAACAGAACTGCTGATGTTATCTTAAAACTTTACTTGTCATTAGTGAGACCCCATATGGATTATGCTGTCCAATTTTGGTGTCCTTATTACAGAATGGACATAGATTCATTGGAGAGAGTACAGCGTAGAATGACAAAAATGATCCATAATATTAGAAATCTTTCGTATGAAGAAAGGTTGAAGAAATTAGGTTTACATTCGTTAGAGAGACGCAGAGTTAGAGGGGATATGATAGAGGTGTTCAAGTGGGTTAGTGGGATTAACAAAGGGGACATGACAAATGTTCTAAAGCTCAGTGATAGCGAAAGAACTCGTACCAATGGTTTCAAATTAGATAAATTTCGTTTCAGAAAAGATATAGGCAAATATTGGTTTGGTAACAGAGTTGTAGATGGGTGGAATAGACTACCAAGTGCTATAGTGGGGTCTAAAACGGTAGGGAGCTTTAAGATAAAATTGGATAAGCATATGGACGAGAAGGGTTGGGTGTGAAGGGGGATCAGCTGGGTTGGGCCAATCAGCACTCTGCATACCCCCATAATCCTGCGTTAATCTCTAACCGTTTTGGTAAGATGATCCTCAGGGTATTAGAGTGTTGAGCCTATAATTGGGCTTTGTAATTGAACTGGGGTTGTGTGGGACAGGGATCTGCCTTGCTTAGGCCAGTCGGCTTTCTGCAGACTCCCATTTTCTTATGTTCTTATGTTCTTATATTATGAAATATCGAAGTTGTACTTTCTCGGCGGCAAGAAGAAATATAAAACGGAGGTGCTGCTCCCACGGCTGTGTTTTTGAGAATGAGCGGTCAGAAGTTGGAGACCCTTGACCTTTCAGTGGTGTGACATCATGCGCACAGAGTAGGAGTTTGAGTGACCTCGGGGGTTGACCTGTTGTATCTATGGACCTTGGCTGGCCCGAGGCTCGAACCGTCAACCTCACGGTTAGCAGGCGAACGCTCTGCCAATCGAGGTACGGCCTGTGACATATAATATTATGATATTTGGGGTAGGTTATACAGTGTTCAGAGCACTAGTAAAAACGTCTTTATTATAATCCTTATTATTGTTATTATTATGATTATTATTAGTAATCTTATTATTATTATTATTATTATTCCTATGATTATTATTAGTAATCTTATTATTATTATTATTATTATTATTATGATTATTATTAGCAATCTTATTATTATTATTATTATTATTATTATGATTATTATTAGTAATCTTCTTATTATTATTATTATTATTATGATTATTATTAGTAATCTTATTATTATTATTATTATTATTATTATTATTATTATTATTATGATTATTATTAGTAATCTTAGTATTATTATTATTATTATTATTATTATTATTAGTAGTAGTAATCTTATTATTATTATTATTATTATCATGGTTATTATTAGTAATCTTAGTATTATTATTATAATTATTGTTATTATTATGATTATTATTAGTAATCTTAGTATTATTATTATTATTATTATTATGATTATTATTAGTAATCTTATTATTATTATTATTATTATCATGATTATTATTAGTAATCTTAGTATTATTATTATTATTATTATTATTATTAGTAGTAGTAGTAGTAGTAGTAGCATTAGTAGTAGTAGTTGCTGTTTTTGTTGTTGTTGTTTTTAGCTAATAAAGTCTACTAATTACCAAAGTGTACACTTTCACCTTCCTTATAGCTTTAAACTAACAGATGGTGTATTGTTCCCCCGCCAGACTCGCGCACACCAACCAAGCTGAGCTACACCTTGGACCCAGATCAAGACTTGGTTATTAACGTGAAGGATGCAGTCAACCTTACCGACAAGTTCAAGAAGGCCGGTGATGGTGGTGATTATGAACCCATCAACATCAGTAACGGACGGCTCACCATCCCACACCAACAACTGAAGGGTTCAGGGATCTATGATCTCCGTTACGTCAGCACACGCTTCTCCCTGGTAGTACGTGGTAAGCTTAAGGGGAGACATTTATTGATTTGATTTACTGATTTATTTGTTTATTTGTTTTAGTTTCTTCCCTAGACTTCCATCAAACATTAAAACCAAATATACAACAACTAATAATAGTACCAAGAGCCCCATTCGAAGTAATTTATATAATATATACTAAGTATTATATAATTATATGATATATATATATATATATATATATATATATATATATATATATATATATATATATATATATATATATATATACACAGTATAGGCCTATATATATATATATATATATTTTTTATTTTTTATTTTTTTTTATTTTTTTTTTTTGTATTTCCTGCATAGATATCGATGAAACAATAGCAAAAACTACCCAAAGTGCATCCTCGAGATTAATTTGTGAAGTATTCGGAAGAAAAATGTCCCGACCCGAAGGCCGACTCCTGCCATATTCCAGGCTCACTATCACTCACCAGGAAAGAAATTGCTGCCTAAATGGCACGAAAGGTCATAACATCGTCAAACGAATATGGCTACACATGAGGGAGAAGGGGTCTAGAAACCTTCCCTCAACCATGTTAACCCATGACACAGGTCTCCATTTTACGGTGGTTGTCATGAGGCGATGTGTTCTGGTTATAAAGAACCAGGAGGAGTCAATTAATGATATTATGATATCATATGTAAGAGAGTATGGGTCTGTGGGTTCAAGGATTGTGTGGGTGAGAATGAAAGTAGGAATACAAACGTGGGTGATTGTATGCGTGTATGCCCCGACAGAGGATATACTTGAAAGAAAGAAAGAGGAGTTCTGGATGAATGTGGAGGCGTGCCTGGAGAAGTTTGACAAGAACGAAAGAATATTTCTGATTGGGGATATGAATGGTAAGGTGGGTGATAGGAAAGTTGAGGGAGTGGTGGGAGGGTGGGGGGTACCATCAGAGGTGAATGGGAATGGTAGTGCACTTGTGGACGTATGTGTGGGGAGGAGGCTGTGGATAGCCAACACCTTCTTCCGACACAGAATGATCCACAGGTACACGTGGAAACGGATGTTGACGATGAAGGATAAGACAGTGGTGGAACGAAAGTCATTGATTGATTATGTATGTGTGGATGAACGAATGAAGAAATCTGTGATGGATGCTAGGGTGTATAGGGGTATTGGAGGGGGTCTGTCTGATCATTATGTAGTGGTAGCTAAGGTTAGGATACAAAAGAAGTGGGTGAGGAGAGCGGGAGGGAGGCGAGAGGAGGGTGGAATGGTGAGGAGGGTGGAGAGGTTGCAGGAGGAGGAAGTCAGGGAGGAGTACAGGAGAGCAGTGGAAAGACGACTAGGTGGGTTCGACCTGGAAGTTATGGAGGAAGTGGAGGAGATGAGCAAGGTGTTTAAGGATGAGATCTGTGCAGCATGTGAGGAGGTGTGTGGAGTGAGGAGAAGAGGGAGGGGAGTGAAAGGTACAGCATGGTGGACAGAAGAGGTAAGAATAGTTGTGGAAGAAAAGAAGAAAGCATATAGAGTGGTTGGGTAGTAGAGGGAATGAAGATTCCGAGAGACAGAAACGAGCGAGGTACGTGGAGAGTAAGAGGGTGGTGAAGAGAGTAGTGAAGGAAAGTAAGAGAAGAGTAGATGAGGAATTTGGAAGGAATCTGAGTGTAAAATGGAGGGAGAGTAAGAAACTGTTCTGGAAAGAAGTCAAGAAAGTTAGGGAAGGTAGCAAGGGAAACAGTAAGGGTGTGAAAGATAAGAATGAGAGAATGCTAGCCGAGAAGCAAGAGAGAGTCGAAAGATGGAGGGAGTACTTCAGTGAGTTGCTAAATGAAAGGAATGAAGAGCCAGCAAACATAGCTGGATATGGTATGGGAGGGAGAAGAAGAGAAGTAGTGGAGGAGGAGGTGGGGATCAGGAGGTCAGAAGTGTGGGAAGCCATGAAAAGAGTGAAGTTGGGGAAAGCACCAGGAACAGATGGAGTGTGTGGGGAAATGTTGAGGTATGGTGGTGAGATAGTGATAGAATGGGTATGGAAAATGTGCAAACTAGCATGGGAGAAGGGGAGTGCACCCGATGACTGGAAGACTGGCATAATAGTCCCCCTATATAAGGGCAAAGGGGAAAGAGGAGTGTGTGGTAACCACCGAGGAATATGTCTTCTAAGCGTAGTAGGGAAGGTATACAGTAGGGTAGTGATTGGGAGTGAGAGTGAGAACGGAGAAATGGATAGGCGACGAGCAGGGAGGTTTTAGGAAGGGAAGAGGATGTGTAGATCAGATTTTTACCCTGAATTGTGTTGTGGAGAAGTATCTGGAGAAGAAACAAAAGGTGTATGTTGCCTTTATGGACTTGGAGAAGGCCTATGACAGAGTGGATAGAGAAGGTTTGTGGAAAGTACTTAGAATATACGGAGTAGAGGGCAAGTTGCTGAAAGCAGTGAAGAGCATGTATGAGGGTGCAAAGGCGGCAGTACGTGTGGAGAGTGAGCAGAGCGAGTTCTTTGACCTGAATGTTGGTTTGAAACAGGGGTGTATGATGTCCCCATGGTTGTTTACTGTATATATGGATGGAGTTATGAAAGAAATACTATCAAGAGCAGTGGATGTTGGTGTATCGCTGAAAAGGGAGGGAATTGAGTGGAAGCTACCTATACTGCTGTTTGCGGATGATACAGTTCTGATGAGTGATAATGAATGGGAGTTGCAGGGTCTGGTAAATGAGTTTGGAACAGTGTGCGAAAAACGGAATTTGAAGGTAAATACGGGGAAGAGCAAGGTTATGGTCTTCGAAAGGGGTGAAGTCACAGAGTGTGAGGTGAAGCTGAACGGTCAGGCTATGGAGATCGTCAACTCTTTTAAGTATCTGGGCAGTGTGTTGAGTAAAGATGGGACTATGGATGAAGAGGTGCGGGAGAGGGTACAACAGGGGAAGAGGGTTGTAGGAACGCTAAAAGCAGTAACAAGAAATAGGGTGGTCAGTATGGAAGTGAAGAAGTCCTTGCATGACAGTGTGGTAATCCCGACACTGACTTACGGAAGCGAAGCATGGACGTTGGTTGAGAGACTCAGACCAAGAGTGAGAGCAGTGGAAATGAATTTCTTAAGGAGTGCGTGCGGAGTTACATGGAGGGATAGACAGACTAATGAGGAAGTAAGAAGGAGGTGTGGTGTGGAGGTAGATGTGCTGGAAAGTGTGAAAAGGAACAACTTGAGATGGTTCGGCCATATGGAACGTATGGAAAGCGAGAGAATGACTAAGAGGGTGTACGAGAGCGAGGTGGAGGGACAGAGGGGGAGAGGTAGACCGAATATGAGGTGGAAGGATGGAGTGAGGAACTACATGAACGAAGGCGGTGCTGGTTGGGGGGAGGGGCGTCGACTAACTGGGGACAGAGGTGCATGGGGGCGGTTCGTTCGTGGCCACCCCTTCGGGGATCACGGCGTCAGGCAATAGATAGATAGATAGATGATATAGTATGGTCACCCCTTTCATAACTATCGGTCCTTACTACAATATACAATTATTGTATCATAAAAGTGGGATAGTTGACCACACCGTACTGGCTTGGTTACAACAAGGGAATTATATATACTGTACATATATATACAGGGTGTTCCAGTAATGCTTTTCATAAATTATATGGTGGACTCATCAGACAAAAATAAGAATAAATTACTCTATGAACATGAGGTTGAGTATTTATAATAACGGAGTTATTACACGATTTAAGTTAACGATAGATACAATGCCATTCAGTCCAAGGGGTAATGTTGCCATTTTAGTGGATTATATCCATTTGGCCTTCGCTATCGCTTGCTAGCCTCAAGATATCCAAGATATCCTATCGGCGTTCTCTCTTCAGGCTAGCGAGCGGTAGCGAGCTGGTGTTTTCGGTAGGAAGATCAAATCCGGTGAAACCGGACATATTTTTCTACCGAAAAGCCCGAATGCTACTGCTCACTATCTTGAGGCTAGCAAGCGATAGCGAAGGCCAAATGGATATAATTCACTAAAATGGCAACATTACCCCTTGGACTGAATGGCATTGTATCTATCGTTAACTTAAATCGTGTAATAACTCCGTTATTATAAATACTCAACCTCATGTTCATAGAGTAATTTATTCTTATTTTTGTCTGATGAGTCCACCATATAATTTATGAAAAGCATTATTGGAACACTCTGTATATATATATATATATATATGTATATACATTATATATATATATATATATATATATATATATATATATATATATATATATATATATATATATATATATATATATATATATATATATATATATATATATATATATATCTCTATATATATATATATAATATCTGGTTCCTGCTCAAATGTTAAAACGTTAACCGGTTATATCTGGTTCTTTACTCACATCTTAATTCATTAACCACTTACTTCCGGTTACTGACTCACATGTAACTATAATGTCTAAGGTTATTATAGCTGATTTGTTATTTATATTGCACTTCTTAATCCGGTTATAAGATGTGGTTTATTACTTACAGAAAAATCCTTAACTGGTTATATCTCGACCTCACTTACAGGTTATTTTGTACACCGGTAATAACTGGTTACCGACTTGCAGGCTAACAAACAAATACATAAATTAGTAAGTCAAAAATACATATATATCTATCTATTTCTATTTCTCTCTTTCTCTCTCTCTCTCTCTCTATATATATATATATATATATATATATATATATATATATATATATATATATTCTCTTTTAAACAGACGAGGTTAAAAGCAATAGCAGTTTCAGCATTCAGGATTTTATTGTTACAGCTTTCAATAGTTCTAACAATTTTCCTCTGGGGTTCAGAGATGAGGTACAAAAGGTTAGCAAAATTCATGGTGGATCCAACGTTTCACAAGTAAACATCTTGCATCTTCAGGGAATGGAGAGGTAATGATTAGAATAGGGACAAAGCATCATATTTATACAATATTCGAGGATCAAGTAGAGGGAGGTGGGCGGAGCTACTAGGTGTGTGGTGGCTGTTCATTGGTGGAAGGCAGTCTATTCGCGAGACGGGCACTAAATCTTATCGGCGGTTGGTTGTTGGCTGTGGGTGGCTGTGATTGGTTGGTGTTGTCAGTTGTGTGCTGAGCGTGGAAGCGTAAGGGAGGGAGGCACGGGGCGAGAGGAAGGCAAGGGGCAGCATGACTGTAGCGCTTGCCTAAAGGAAGAATTTGAAGGTCTTGTGTTTGATTGTTGATGCTGGGGTTGAGTGTTTGGATGTATAGAGCTTCTAAAATAGCTAGTCTTCTGGGGTCTGATTCTTTGTCGAGTATGGTGGTTTGTTTGTCTAGGTCGGCGCGAGTAAGGGCAAGATGGTGGGGGGCTTGATGGTGATCTTTTATAGCGCTAGATTGAAGGTGGAGGGTTAGTCGACGGGAAAGGCGAGTCTGTGTCATTCCAACATAGGATAGGGGTCCACAGTCCCCAGAGGTGCAAATATGCTGGTATATCACATGATCGTCTTTCGGTTGGTTGGTGGAAATAGAGCGGTTACGGAGGACAAGGTTGGAGGTCTTAGGAGATTTGTAGTAAATAATGAGTTTTATTTTATTGTCAGGGTTGGTGGGGAGGACGTTTTTGTGAATTATTTCTTTCATAATGGATTCGTCTGTTGTGTGGTCGGAAGACATGTAGTTTCTGTAGAAAAATGTAATGTCATTGGCCGGGTTGGTGCTAGGGGGGTCTTGTTTGTACCATTTTTCTAGGTGGTGGTTGATGGCATTGATGACGTCAGTGTTGGAATACCCATTGTTGACTAGGACCTGGGTGAGCCTTTCCAGTTCATTGTGTGTGTCATTCCAGTTGGTGCAATGGGTGAGGGCTCTCCTGACATAGGCAGCGATGGTGGACTGTAGGTATCGTTTAGGGCATTCACTTTCCCCATTAAGACATTGGCCATTGTTAGTAGGTTTGGTGTACACTGTAGTTTTGAAGCCGTGGTCGTGGAGGGAGACAAGGAGGTCGAGGAAGGGTAGATGTCCATTGGTGGTTTCTTCGTATGTGAAGTTGAGTCCGGAGGCGGCCATGAAGCGCTGCTGGAGGTCCCTGAGTTCGCCCAGGTCCTTCACCCGCACGAAGATATCATCGATGTACCTGCAGTAGACAGTGGGCCGGTGGGCAGCCAGGAGTTCCTCTTCGATAGTTCCCATGAAGAAATTGGCAAACAGGACCCCAGGGGGCTTCCTATCGCTACACCGGTCATTTGCTGGTACATATTCCCGCAGGGCCAGAGGAAAGGGGACTCCTTGGTACATAGTTCCAAGAGCGTCTTCAGGGCCTTCTCCGGGATGTCCAGGGGGGGCGTATTAGGGCAGTGGTAAACTCGACGTAGGATTTAAATGTGAATGATAATATCTATGTTTCATTAAAATTATATTATAATTCGCATCGAAGGTTATTACTCAAGGGAATGACTCTTTGTAAGGAAATTTAATGGCATGATTTAATATTAAAATATTCTCGTTTGCTCATTTGTAGAGAACCGAAACGAGCCTGGTCCGAGTCTATCTGTACTTCACGTCAACCGGAAGACTTTGAAGGCGGGACCAGACCCAGTCACCATCCGTAACCCTGTTTTGACTGAGGAGCATCACTACTATGACATCCCCATGGCCAGCATCCTGGAACCTCAGGCCAACGAAGAAGAGCACATCTACAAGGAAGTAGAAGAGTTCCTCGTAGATGTGCAAGTCGAAACAGATACTGCCCATTATCAAAATTTGCCTTTAACAGGAAATGGCTCCGTGTGATGTTGAGTACAATTGTCTGCAGAAGAAGCTGGTACAGTAATTTGTAAACTATAATCTATATTTTATTAATTTCACCACAACACCAAACACCCCCAATGAAATCAATTAAAGTATATATGTGATCCACCGGGATTCGAACCTGGGTTATCACACACAGATTTTTGCTACCTTAACCATTACACCACCAGGACGGTTAAAGGTTTATGCACACGCCTACGACTTATTATCCATTCTCGAATACTGGATCTAATCATGTTCATATTCCCAACCGCGCTATGGTAGGCCTAATGTTTAAGTGAGAGGAGAGAATATTCATGGGGCACAGATCATATAGACCGGCCTCGCTACGAAATAAATAAGAAAACTTAACATTGATTTAAGAGTTACATTGACTCGGTACTTCAGATTAGTAAATAAATATAACAGAATTATTCACTTATAGTATATACCAGTTACCACTGCACGTAGTTGTACCTGACCATTACACTCAACTCTCCTATTACACAGAAGCATTAATAATTACATCAAGAAAAGTCAACAATTCGGCTAGGTAACTAATACATATTATTAGTCACCCACACAACACATATTTATTTCGCTAATCCTGACTGAGCTGGACTGATCTTTGGATTTTGAAAGCAATTTTTGTTTAGTTAATTCTTAGATAAAGTTTGAGTAATTCCGTCTATTTAAACTATATTAATATAAATATAACTCAAGACTTAGGAGAGGAACCTGACAATTTGTGTCTGTATACCACAGTAATTGCTATTTAGTTGAGGTTTGGGCAAACCATATGGGGTTATAGGTTAAAGTGTATATCAATGTTACTTATAAATACTATGCCGAAAATTATTATTTACTAATGTTGACACATTTATTCAGCGAAAGAACTCTTCTTAACCCCTCCTCCCCGGGTGTCATTTTAAAATGACACCCCTTGCAAAGGGCAGGAGCCCGGGTGTCCTTTTAAACTCTGTAAGCTTGAAAGCCTATTAAGCGTGGTTTGCAAGCCGCACGACGAAACGTTTGTACACAAAGCCGGCCGGAGCATGACGCGCAGCTTCAAAAACAAGAAGAAGAAGTCGGATCATTGTTGTTGTTGTCTGCTAGAACGAAAATAGTGTCTGTAAATGTCCGATATTGCTAACACTGCATCAAAACTCTTTCCACAGAAATCGTCATCACAACTGAACCAGTTGACCTAGAGAGGTCTATTTAATGCCAGTCTACAGATACAAAACAGGGCTACATTTCGAGATGTAGGTGAATTTTCTAGCAGTTAAAATAACAAACATAGGCCCAGGCCTATTTCGACGTTTTTCGGCCAGATCGCCCGGATACGGCCTCTGTCGTTTAGAAGGCAAGCCCGGGCAAGAAGGCTTAAGGCAGTTTTCAGTATTACAATATGAGTATTTAAATAGTTACCATTTTATTGCTATATAATTATAAATACAAAAACCTGTTGCCATGTGTACAACAGTCTAAAGGGTGGTTCGCACATAGCCGAGTCGGTGCGCGAGTCCAACATGAGTGCTGACATTTTGCTATTCGGCAATGACTCGTCGAGACTCCTCAACACTCGTGTTAGACTCGTGTATACTCTTTGTTTACTCGACACACTCGTGGGTACTCGCCACGGGGTCCAAAAATTTCATGCATGCATGAAATTTTTGGGCTACGTGGCGAGTACCCACGATTGTGGCCTACATACGTGTAGAGTCGTGTACATACGTCTTAACTCGTGCTGAACTCTGAATAACTCTTCATTATTCGTGTTAACTCGTGTTGACTCGTGTAAACCCGTGTAACACTCTTTGGTGATTCGTCGCTTTTTGTCATCATTTCGACGTTGGCGAATCAACACGAATCAGCACATGTTTACACGCAACAACACGTATGTAACACACATGTTGATCCATGTAACACTCGCGTTGACTCGTGTTGACTCGTGTTAGACTCGTCCATACTCTTTGTTTGCGTGCTCTGGAATGTGGCCGTTATTTTTCAAATTTTGGACACTCGTGTTTGGTTCGTGTTACACTCGTTTTGATTCTCAGTTACTCATACAGACTCTTGCATGGACACGTGTTGACTCGTGTTGACTCGAGTTAACTCGTGTTACGCTCTCCTTGACTCGGGAGCAATTGCTACTCGCGGCCGACTCGGCCTCCAGCGACGGCGATAATCGACGAGTGTGACTCGTGTTGGACTCGCGCACCGACTCGGCTATGTGTGAACCAGGCTTAAAACAGTTACCATTCCAACATTGAAAGCTTCCTCGGATAATTAAATAACCTTAAATATAGACTGACAGTAGTTGTAGGATATGTCTGCATTATATTACTATCATGTTTACTGTCATAACTCCTGTTTTTGGGCTTAATAAAGCCTTGTATCTGCAATACATATGGGTATTATTTATCCTAAAATATTATTAGATTTGTGAGTCTTTGCATTTTCATATATTGTGTAGTATAGTATACTAGTGATTTTGAAACTATAAGTTTAATACCATATTCTGTACTAATAAACCTTGCAACTAACTATATATTAACTACATAATTATGAAAGCCATACACAACTCACTTTTATGATTCACTGTTATGAAGTACAGAATAATGTTTAAACAAAAATATTTAAAACGTTAATCAATTGTTTTACAAATATAAAACTGTGTAAAGAGTGAGTATTTCAAGCAGTAGTTCTCAACCAGTACAGCTAGGTTAGCTAAGTTTAGGCTAACTTAAGCTGGTATCACACTAGAGCTTTTATAGTCGACATTCGATGATAAACATTTGTCTGGCAACATTTTTGGAATAATTTACACAGGTATCGGAAACTAGACTGATAATAGATGAATTTAGGTTACAAAAAATATATTAAATGTTGACCTCATAAGCTACCAGACCAGTGTTGAGGATAAATGTTGAGGGAAAAAGCTCTCGTGTGATGCCGGCTTTAGGTCACGACTTAGAGTTTAACTGGTCTAATTGGTCCTGGCTGAGTTACCACTGGTTGAGAACTAACGGCAGTAGTGGTTCAGATAAGGGCTAGTATATTTCACCCACTTCCCTCTCATGTTTAGCCCTATTAGTTTTGAAATGTTAAGATGTTTGCCCCATAATCTTGATGATTTTATGACCGCTTGTGGCATTTAGATATGGACTTTTCCTGGTGATTGATATAAACCTTGCTACCAACATTCAGCTGGAGCATTTATCTACCGAAAGAAGGCACAAATTAATTTCATACGGGGGTATTCTATTTAAGCTTGATGGAAATATATGGACAAAAAAAATAATGTTTTATAAATATTTAAATAAATATACAAAACTAGTCCTGATTGGGTGGGGCTAGAGACCCTATAGTAACAGAGATCGGTCAACCTTCGCCATCTTGGTACCCTTGGTGTATATATAATAGTATGGGTTGGTTGGGGCTAGAGACCCTATAGTAACAGAAATCGGCCAACCTTCGCCTGGGAAAATCGGTTCACTCATGGGTTAGAGAGAGGGATGGGAATATGTTGTAAGGCAGGTGGCACCTAATTTCTGCAAGGGAAGAGGTATACACTGGGAAATCTATGAAAAAAAAAACACTGATTATTGCATTAATGGTAGAAAAGTGAGAGATGCAACATTGCAGCGTGTGCATGGATATTGTAGGGAAGTAGTAAGAGGAAATTAGTTTACACAAAACAGTGTTTTAGATGCCAATATCGTTTCTGATGGCTGCAAACAAATTGATATTGAAGTAGAATTCAAAGGATGTGGACAAATAGTTGTCTATGATATAATTATTATCAAGTACGTGTAACATGCTTGCAGAATACATTGTTGGTAAACAAAACAAAATATATATACATACATACAAATATATATACATACATACATACATACAAATATATACACATACATACAAACATATACACATACATACAAATATATACACATACATACAAATATATACACATACATACAAATATAAAACTCTCTCAAATAGGGAAGCTCACCGAAGCCACATTTTCTACATTTTGTGTGTGAGTTAATGGATTGATGGATGGTTCTGGCCTATAGTAACCATCCACACCCTATTGATGGATGGATCTGGACCATAGTAACCATCCACACCCTATTGATGGATGGATCTGGACCATAGTAACCATCCACACCCTATTGATGGATGGATCTGGACCATAGTAACCATCCACCCTATTGATGGATGGATCTGGACCATAGTAACCATCCACACCCTATTGATGGATGGATCTGGACCATAGTAACCATCCACACACTATTGATGGATGGATCTGGACCATAGTAACAATCCACACCCTATTGATGGATGGATCTGGACCATAGTAACAATCCACACCCTATTGATGGATGGATCTGAACTATAGTAACCATCCACACCCTATTGATGGATGGATCTGGACCATAGTAACAATCCACACCCTATTGATGGATGGATCTGGACCATAGTAACAATCCACACCCTATTGATGGATGGATCTGGACCATAGTAACCATCCACACCCTATTGATGGATGGATCTGGACCATAGTAACCATCCACACCCTATTGATGGATGGATCGGGACCATAGTAACAATCCACACCCTATTGATGGATGGATCTGGACCATAGTAACCATCCACACCCTATTGATGGATGGATCTGGACCATAGTAACAATCCACACCCTATTGATGGATGGATCGGAACTATAGTAACCATCCACACCCTATTGATGGATGGATCTGGACCATAGTAACAATCCACACCCTATTGATGGATGGATCTGGACCATAGTAACCATCCACACCCTATTGATGGATGGATCTGGACCATAGTAACCATCCACACCCTATTGATGGATGGATCTGGACCATAGTAACCATCCACACACTATTGATGGATGGATCTGGACCATAGTAACAATCCACACACTATTGATGGATGGATCTGAACTATAGTAACCATCCACACCCTATTGATGGATGGATCTGAACCATAGTAACCATCCACACCCTATTGATGGATGGATCTGGACCATAGTAACCATCCACACCCTATTGATGGATGGATCTGGACCATAGTAACCATCCACACACTATTGATGGATGGATCTGAACTATAGTAACCATCCACACCCTATTGATGGATGGATCTGAACCATAGTAACCATCCACACCCTACTGATGGATGGATCTGGACCATAGTAACCATCCACACCCTATTGATGGATGGATCGGGACCATAGTAACAATCCACACCCTATTGATGGATGGATCTGGACCATGGTAACCATCCACACCCTATTGATGGATGGATCTGGACCATAGTAACCATCCACACACTATTGATGGATGGATCTGAACTATAGTAACCATCCACACCCTATTGATGGATGGATCTGAACCATAGTAACCATCCACACCCTATTGATGGATGGATCTGACCATAGTATCCATCCACACCCTATTGATGGATGGATCTGGACCATAGTAACAATCCACACCCTATTGATGGATGGATCTGAACTATAGTAACCATCCACACCCTATTGATGGATGGATCTGGACCATAGTAACCATCCACACTCTAGCCAGGGGCCATCAATTTTGTTTAAGGGGAGCATCTGGTATACATTCAGATTAGTTGGAATTATTTGTATTTTTGTCGATAAATGTTTGTTGGAAGTTTTCCCATTAAAACACATCAATATCCCACCCACACCCCAGGGGGTCGTGGGGGTGGGTGGGGGGGGGGGGGGAAGGGCAAAGCCCACATTTTATGAACATTTTAACCCTTTTTCAATTACTAATAACTCCAGAACCATACACTCAATTGTGTTCAAATTTGAAATGTTTATAGTTTACATATAGTTCTTTAACTTAATGAAGCCATATTATGGATTACAACCTAGAATTACACAATGTATTTTGTTTATTGTATGCATTGAAAATAGGAGTTCCTATTTGCAACCCATACAATGTACAATTTATAATTTGTAATTCAAGGTTTAAATCTAAAATATGGCTCCATCAATTTAAAGAACTATTTGTTGAAATCCAATTCTAATTTGAACATGTGACGCTCCTGCATAGTAGCCACGTGCGGGCAGGCGCGCGCGTCGGCTGCCCAGCCGTTTAGAAACCGGCTGGCGGCAACCGGCTGGCCGGCTTTTCCTTAGTATATATCCTACGACAATGTAACTAATGTCTGGGATATTCTTATGTTGTTTCACAGCTTGCTGCCCTTATTCTTAACCCTTAAAAAGCGGCTCACCACTTAAGTCGAGTTAAATAAAGCTGGACTATGTGGCGGCGCTCGACATAGGTCGAGTGGCAATTTCAGCACGTAATGTGGCTGAGAGAGAGAGACAAGTGGTGGCAGGAGACTAGCGAGCGTATGACTGCTCCAGACCACCGCGGCGAACCTACTGACACAAATCTCAGCTCCCTCCTCCCTCTCTCACTCGCTACATACTCAATTATGTACCGAAAGTACCGAATTACCTGCGTTTTGCACTCGCGTTGCACGGTTATTGCAAGAAAACTATCCATCATACAAGGATCGTTATGGTGTCATTCGAAAGCTCTGTTTATGCCCTTTCAGGGATATATACTTGTTTTACGTTCTGGGTCTTATTTAGGCATGAAAATGATCACGTAAACAGCCCTATTTTGGCTAAAAACACCCCGCTGGGCGGTACACATAAATAAACCGCATAGGCCGCTAAAGAAGGGTTAACCAACACATCTTAGTATATTTTATTCTCGATAGTTGATTGTTTCATTATAATATATAAGATGTAAGTCTAGTGAGAGTGGGAGGAGACGAGAGAGAGAGAGAGAGCGAGCGAGAAGGGTGGGGGAGGTGAGTGTTGCTTTTCCTCCTCCTCCCTCCTCCCTCCCGGAGGAGTTGGTCGCCCGCGTGGTCTTTTCTCTCGGTTTTGATTGGCTGGTGGTTCCTGGCGCCTTCTGCAGGCCTGCTGCCGGGTGACGTAGCGGCCTGTGATTGGCTGACCACCGTGCCTTTGTGTGGGATCCTGGAGGGGTCCAGAGGAGCTATTCTCCTCAGAGCTCACCTCACTGTCGTACCCTTCGGGCCCCCTTGATATCTATCCCTCTCAACCCCCCTTAGAAACTTTCTCTCTTACTTTGTATACCTTCTTTCCACTACTTCACCAATCTATTTAATTATCCCATCCCCTTGATAGACCTTATATCTATTATTGTATTAACGACGAGCTCTCAGATAACTAGATAGGATTTTGGGCCTTATACAGAGATATAATTGTTAATGAGACCTAGAAAGCTTTTTTGTTGTCTCATATTTGGTGGTTTCATGCTTGCTAGTGTGTTCTTGTGGCAGGTTAGCAGGGGCTAGACTGGAGGGGAGGCTTTTTGCGATCCTTTAAGTAAAGTCTGCTGGTGCGAGTCCTGTGGACCTGCACGACTTTACTAGGATACCCGTGGGAGTCTGGGGGCATTTTCTTGTCTGTGTGCCTGTGTGTCTAGTGTTGTGTTGTGTGAGGGCCCTTACCTAGTCCACTCTGCACTGCGCTAGCACGTCTTGCGTTTGTTTTAGGGTCGCCAGGAGAGAGTCAGATACTTGGGATCTGAGTCTCTCAAGAGAGCACCCTTTCAATTAGAGTAATTTGGCGCACAGACTTGGGAACGTCCCTAGGCTAGAGCAGGTGGCTCAGCCCGAGTATCCGAAGCCTATATCCTTCCGGCTAGACCTCTGCCACCTGGCAGATTAACAGCTAGGGGTTTATTATATCTGTATGCTTGTTATTGTTCCACAGTTTACCGTCTTTGTGAGCATTGTGAGTCAGGGTGTGGCTTAGAGACTCTGTCCGAGCAGGCTTGCCTGACTAAGAGTGAGAAGCACACCTGTATGTGGTTATGTTGCGAGTTGCTGCCTTTATTTAATTATACCTATGTCATTATACACTGTTGTATGGCCTATCACTAGTATTTATTCCTGCTTATGAGTTAAGAGTTCTCTAAATCCGTAACGTACTTTCTTTGTTAAGCATCAGATCCTACAGTAGCCGCATGCAGTTTAGAAACCTGCATCTTGTCTACCTGTACGATGTTTTGAGGACTGTTTGCTTTCACCTTCTTTCACGCAGGGGTGATTAGTTGTATTAATTAACGTAACGTTAAATGTACTTTCTTCTAGTTTGTTATTAAATTGTTTCTGCAATTTAATTCCGTTATCTATCTTTTCCTTGAAGCTTTAAGTCAACTTAATTGTGTGATCTTTTATATAGCCTGCTTGACTATCAGCAGTCTATAGTGCGTGCACCCTGTAACCGAGTCATAGGATACCTTGTTGTCCAGGCAGGACTCTTGACGGTTTAGGGTGGTTTGTTGCCTGGGTTTATAGATAAGGGTGGGATCTAGCGTTTTCCGTTGTTGCTTGTTGCCGCATACCTAGTCCAATAGAAAGAGCCCAGTGTTTATATATCCCAGGACGTAACAAATGGCGACCTTGCATAGGATTTACTGAACAGAGGAATATAGTGGTCATTTGTTTTGAGATTCCTTATGATTAGAGGAATACAGTGGACATAGAGTTTTTTTTTTTTTTGGAGCAACCAATATAACACATTAAAGACTTTAAATAACATTAATATATACATACTTGCATAGGAGATAAGGCACATTCTATAACCGTGATAATTACTGCAGAGCACAAACATGTCTAATACATCAGAACACAGTGGTGGGTCAGGTCACGATACGGGCTCGGAGGGAGAAAGACCTGTGGAGTGGCTAGTCGATAGCGAGGAGGGTGCTAGAAGATTTTTAGAGGTGCCCCTTACCGCTGCCAGGGTGTTGAAGCTGAATAAGTATGGCTTAAAGTGTGTGGCAGGTCTTCATGGTCACCAGGATTTAAGTGGCATGAGGAAAGATCAGCTGAGAACATTGATATTGGGTTTAGAAGGGAGAGACCTGGGTGGAGAGGCGACTGGGGGCCCCGGTCCCCAGCCCCCCCCCCTCCACTCTACCCCCGTATCAAACGTCAGGGTGCCTGAATTTAGTACATACCCCCAAGTTGATGGTCAATGGCAGCGTGGAATTCAATCACAGGGACCCTCTCCATTAAATGCACCTTCCCCTCCTCAAGGGTTGACTCCAGATTTGTTGTTTCGGCTTGAGATGGCCAAGGTTGAGGCCGCCGAAAGACAGGCTAGAGCTCAAGCTGAGGCTGCAGAGAGAACAGCTATATGAGAGGCTGAACTGCAGGCAGAGTCTACTAGGTATCGGGCTGACAGGGAGCTGGAGATCTCTCGAGTGGAGGTAACAGGGCGAAATATTGGGGAAGGTAACAGACATCGGGACCAATCATTGTCGCACCTGCTTAAACTAGTTCCTGTGTTCGATGAGTCATGTGTGACTGAGTTTTTTATGCGATTTGAGAAGAAGTGTCAGGAAGACCAGTGGCCTCAGGAAAAGTGGGCAGCATTAGTTTCATCAAGACTCCTAGGAAAGGGGCTAAAAGCGTATGATGCACTACCTTTAGAGTCCTGTGTAGTTTATGATGAGCTAAAGAAGGCTGTGCTACGGGCCTATGAGTTACAACCAGAAACTTACCGCTTGAAGTTTCGGGGTGTTACTAAGGGCAAGGATAGTACCTTCCTAGAACACGCCCGGGACTTGTCTGATGCACTACGACATTGGCTGCGTTCTGAGAGGGCAGCTTCTTTTGAGGAGTTGAGTGAGCTGGTTCTCTTGGAGCAGTTCTTTAAGTGCACAGGCGGGGACTTAACATTAAATATAAAGGAAAAAATCCTAGAACTCTCCAGGAGGCAGCAGAAATGGCTGACCTCCGACTGTCATTAATTCGAGGGTGTGGAGCAGCAGCTAGGAGTGAGTCGGGTGCAAAGGATCGTACCCTTCCCCATCCCAAGAATTTTGATACACATAAATACACAAAACCATCTAGCACTGACAATAAAACTGAACATAAACCAAATACCGTCCCGTATAAGAAGTCTTATGGTACCTCCCACTCTCAAGGGAAACCAAAGAGTAAAGAGTGCTTTGCATGTCACAAGGAGGGTCACTTTGCAAATGCTTGTCCGAACAAGCCACCAAACAAGGTTGTGTCATTGGTCCGCAGCATAGGGGTGTCGCCTATATCTTCTGAGTTTGCCAAGGGTAGTTCGTCAGAGGTTGGGACACAGCCTGTGTTCAAGAGTCCGGAAGGCTCGAACCCTGTCCGCGACGTCTTTGGGGTTCATTGAGGGCATGGTTTTGTGAGGTGGGCTGGCGAAAGGCGAGGAGTTAAGCTATTGCGTGATACTGGGGCTTCTCAGACCTTGTTAAAGAACTTTACTGGTAGACCGATTAACGCTGCTCGGGTGGTGGTAGTTCAGGGGATCAATGCTACGAAGTCCTACCCGCTGGTGCGGATGGAGCTGGAGGTGGGTGGTGTGGCGAAGGAGCTGGATGTCGGAATCGTAGAGAACTTGCCTGTTGGGGGCGTCGACCTCCTCCTCGGCAACGACTTTGCGGTGCCTGCTTCTAAGGTTTCACCCTTGGTCGTTGCCGAGAAGGTGGCCGACGTTAGTAGGGAGGAACAGGAGCGGGTTGAGAAGTGTAGCGTACAAACCATGGCGTGTGTTGTGACGCGTTCTCAGACATCCGGAGCCTTGCAGCCACCACCTCAGTCTATCAAACCGCGGAGGAAAGGTCACAAGAAAACGGGAAGTGTTGGTCAATTGGAGAGTTTTGAGCCGGCAGTGTTTCTTGGTGACTCATTATTGGCACCTATGTTAGAGTCTGGAGAGGCCCCAGGACCTGTCACAGCTAGTGAGGAGGTAGGGCAGGAAGAGACTCCGAGGCAGCAACGTTACACACGGAGAGAAAAAAGGGTTGCTCAGTTTGATATTGGGGGAGGACTTGGGTTGCTTCAGAAGCATCTAGACAGGTTGGTTCCCTCAGATATTTGTAAACTGCAGTTGGAGGATCCGGAAGTTCAGAAGTGTGGTAATGGTGCTGTCGAGATCAAACACGAGGACGGGGAAACATGTCATGTGAACCTGTTGGAGGAGTTTGTGAGGCAACCACCTGAGCAGCCTACTGTCCCTGCGTTGGTCTGCAGCGGCCAAGGTGGAGAAGGAGAGGGGGGCAGTAGGGCACAGGTGGAGGAGAGTAGGGATTGTCATGTCTCGGCGGAGCAGTGGGCGGGGGACACGAGTCTGGTGGCTGTGGAAGCGCTTGCCTGAGCAGCAGTGTGCAGCGCTCCAGCACCAGCTCGGTTCATACCCCACTGGTCGTGCCGAGCCCCTGAGCCTCACAACTCGGGCGGTGCAAGATGTTCCGCGGGCAGGTCACGTGAATATTGAAAGACCGTTAGCCTCGTTGTTTCGGTGGTTCAAGGTGGGCGACGAGGCTTTGGCATGGTTGCCAGGTCAGGGTCGACCCATGGCTGCCAAGGGTGGTGGTCAAAAGGAGGACATTGAGCAGATTGGTGAGGTTGGCTGTGGATTGGATGTGCCCGGTCGTCGCATAGCCTCCCAATGCTGCTCTAGTCTAATGCAACAGCCCTACCATAGACCGACTGTATCTGGCCATGTCGATAAAAGCGGTGATGCTGAGCAGGCAGATGTCGTCACAAGGAATGCGGGGGTGCGCATGTACGGTATCGGCGGGGAAGCCTTAGCAATAATGAACTATGGGAGTGACTGCACAGGTGGTACTGATTGTCCCTCTCATGACCTGGCTGTTCTAGGGACGAAGGTGGAGAAGGAGGGAGACTACAGGTTAGAAGCTGCGGTCTCGGCTGGGTTGTGGGAGGGCACTAGGCATGTTGTTCGTGGAGACAGTGCAAGGCAGTTGTTTACTAGGCTATGGCAGTACTTTCGCATGTTTGTTGCTTCTCCAGGCCTGATGTACGGGGTAGAATCCGACATGCAGGCTGAAGATAGTGCAAGGCTCAATTTAATTCCCTACCGTATAAATCCTGCTCGACAGCCTGTGGTGCAAGCAGAGCTGGATTACGTGTTGACGAAGGGTCTGAGGGATAAGGAATGTCGTGAGTGGTCGTTGCCTGTAACTTTGCAACCTGTGTTAAGTGGCAAGATCAGTGAGTGTGTTGATTGCGAGAGTGTGTGTGCATTATCCCTGACAGACGCCTATACTTTATCGAGAGTTGATGACACCATAGACCGCCTCGGGGCTGCATCGCCTATCACGAAGGTAGAACTAGTGAAAGGTTATTGGCAGTCCTCGTTGCCGGAAAGAGCGAAGAGAAATGCCAGTCTTGTGTTGAACTGGGCAATTTATCAGTGCCAGGTGTTGTTGTGCTGCCGGAACACAAGTTGGATGTGTGGCATGATAAGGGCACTGATAATGTTTTGGCTGATTGGTTGTCACGGGAGGGTTTGTTTGCAGGAGAACCCTCGCTGTTCAGTCAGTGTGTGTTGAGAGTGGAGGAAAATAGGCTGTCACTGTAGTTCAGCCGAAATAAAAAAAAGCAAAAACCTTACAAAAACTCTTTATTTTTATAACGTGTAGAATTTTGTATAAGATGTTGTAGCAGTATCTAAGTTGAATGTTTCCGCTTATTGTCGCTAAGTTAGTTGAAGTTGCTCGGTGGAGTGCAACAGTCTTTATTTTTTTTATATATAGTGCCTTGTGTCGCAACAGTGTGTGGTACTATGAGAAGCTTTCTGTTAGATATGAAGAACTTAGTCAAGTGTCTTATATCTTGGGGGAGGTGTGACGCTCCTGCATAGTAGCCACGTGCGGGCAGGCGCGCGCGTCGGCTGCCCAGCCGTTTAGAAACCGGCTGGCGGCAGCCGGCTGCCCGGCTTTTCCTTAGTATATATCCTACGACAATGTAACTAATGTCTGGGATATTCTTATGTTGTTTCACAGCTTGAAGCTGCCCTTTTTCTTAACCAACACATCTTAGTATATTTTATTCTCGATAGTTGATTGTTTCATTATAATATAAGATGTAAGTCTAGTGAGAGTGGGAGGAGACGAGAGAGAGAGAGAGAGCGAGCGAGCAGGGTGGGGGAGGTGAGTGTTGCTTTTCCTCCTCCTCCCTCCTCCCTCCCGGAGGAGTTGGTCGCCCGCGTGGTCTTTTCTCTCGGTTTTGATTGGCTGGTGGTTCCTGGCGCCTTCTGCAGGCCTGCTGCCGGGTGACGTAGCGGCCTGTGATTGGCTGACCACCGTGCCTTTGTGTGGGATCCTGGAGGGGTCCAGAGGAGCTATTCTCCTCAGAGCTCACCTCACTGTCGTACCCTTCGGACCCCCTTGATATCTATCCCTCTCAACCCCCTTTAGAAAGTTTCTCTCTTACTTTGTATACCTTCTTTCCACTACTTCACCAATCTATTGAATTATCCTATCCCCTTGATAGACCTTATATCTATTATTGTATTAACGACGAGCTCTCAGATAACTAGATAGGATTTTGGGCCTTATGCAGAGATATAATTGTTAATGAGACCTAGGAAGCTTTTTTGTTGTCTCATATTTGGTGGTTTCATGCTTGCTAGTGTGTTCTTGTGGCAGGTTAGCAGGGGCTAGACTGGAGGGGAGGCTTTTTGCGATCCTTTAAGTAAAGTCTGCTGGTGCGAGTCCTGTGGACCTGCACGACTTTACTAGGATACCCATGGGAGTCTGGGGGCATTTTCTTGTCTGAGTGCCTGTGTGTCTAGTGTTGTGTTGTGTGAGGGCCCTTACCTAGTCCACTCTGCACTGCGCTAGCACGTCTTGCGTTTGTTTTAGGGTCGCCAGGAGAGAGTCAGATACTTAGGATCTGAGTCTCTCAAGAGACCCTTTCAATTAGAGTAATTTGGCGCACAGACTTGGGAACGTCCCTAGGCTAGAGCAGGTGGCTCAGCCCGAGTATCCGAAGCCTATATCCTTCCGGCTAGACCTCTGCCACCTGGCAGATTAACAGCTAGGGGTTTATTATATTTGTATGCTTGTTATTGTTCCACAGTTTACCGTCTTTGTGAGCATTGTGAGTCAGGGTGTGGCTTAGAGACTCTGTCCGAGCCGGCTTGCCTGACTATGAGTGAGAAGCACACCTGTATGTGGTTATGTTGCGAGTTGCTGCCTTTATTTAATTATACCTATGTCATTATACACTGTTGTATGGCCTATCACTAGTATTTATTCCTGCTTATGAGTTAAGAGTTCTCTAAATCCGTAACTTACTTTCTTTGCTAAGCATCAGATCCTACAGTAGCCGCATGCAGTTTAGAAACCTGCATCTTGTCTACCTGTACGATGTTTTGAGGACTGTTTGCTTTCACCTTCTTTCACGCAGGGGTGATTAGATGTATTAATTAACGTAACGCTAAATGTACTTTCTTCTAGTTTGTTATTAAATTGTTTCTGCAATTTAATTCCGTTATCTATCTTTTCCTTGAAGCTTTAAGTCAACTTAATTGTGTGATCTTTTATATAGCCTGCTTGACTATCAGCAGTCTACAGTGCGTGCACCCTGTAACCGAGTCATAGGATACCTTGTTGTCCAGGCAGGACTCTTGACGGTTTAGGGTGGTTTGTTGCCTGGGTTTATAGATAAGGGTGGGATCTAGCGTTTTCCGTTGTTGCTTGTTGCCGCATACCTAGTCCAATAGAAAGAGCCCAGTGTTTATATATCCCAGGACGTAACAAACAAAATTGAATGTATGCTTTTGGAGTTATTAGTAATAGAAAAACGGTTAAAATGTTTGTAAAATTGGAGTTTTGGCCACCCCCCGTCCCCCTTACGGGGGAGGTGTGTGGGTGTTTGTGGGTGTGTGGTGGTGGTAGGGGGGGGGGGGGGGGGGGCATTGATGTGTTTTTATGGGAACACTTTCCAACTAATCTGAATGTATACCAGATGCTCCCCTTAAGAAGGCTTAAGGGCTTGGGGGGTGGGGTCTAACTTCTAGGCCTCGTAAGAGTTACATAATAGCCTATGTCCCGAGCTGGGAGGCACTGAACAAAATGTAGATAGAAACAATAATAAATACATATATTGTTTTCTACTGGCTAAAATCCTGACATCTATATTGGGAATCTGCGGGTTCTGCCTCACCCTTTTTCGAATTCACCATGCTTCCTCCATGTCGATGGGTTTCATTAGAATATATTTGTGTCGAACGTCGAGTCTATGTAATTTCTTAGCTGCAAAATTGTGCTTATTAGAACAATTATATAAAACAACAGAGTAATGGTTAGAAACACTAGAAGGAATGTTAGGACAGAGAGTATACAAAGCCGGATGTCGAACGATCACTGATAAAAAAAGCCTGAGTGCATGTGTCAGTATACGTGTGTGTTTACGTGAGTGTGTGTGTGTGTTTGCCTAAGTGTGCATGTGTTAGTTTATGTTTGTTTTTCTTCTTGTATGTGATTGAGGGAGGCAAAAGGCAGAATTGCCTATAGCGAGTGCCTCACCCATAGTTGAAAGAGTGACAGGGCCAAAATCAAGGGACGATCGAGCCAAAATGCCTGGACACACGGAGTTTGAAGCAATTTAAGTCATAGGAAGAGGGAAAGACTGATTCTGGGAGAGAGTTCCAGAGCTCAGCTGTTGAGTAGAAGAAAATTTGAGAGTAACGTTTCACTCTTGGGTTGGAGAGTTGCACAGAGTAGGGGTGGGATTGAGTTGCAAGACGGGTACCACGTGCCCTACGTAAAGGAGGTGGTATGCACTGGGAAAGCTCTGAGGAACACTGATTATTATAGTAGCGATAGAATAGCGAGAGAGATGCAACATTGCGGCGGAGAGAGAGAGATTGCAGAGAGTTGGTGAGTGGACGGGAGTTAATGATACGAAAGGTCTTCCTTTCAACTTTGTCTAGGAGAGCGGTGTGAGAGGAACCTCCCCACACATGTGAACAATACTCAATACAAGGACGCACTATGCCCCTGTACAGAGCAAGAAGCTTTGCAGGGGAAAAGAACCCCCTAAGGTGGTTGAGCACACCCAGCTTCTGGGAGGCTGCCTTAGCAAGACTGGTAATATGGTCCTTCCAAATGAGAGCAGAAGAAAAAGAGACACCAAGAATATTGAGAGAAGATGAAGGGTTGATTTTTGTATTGTTGAAGAATAAGGGATAGTCCGCTGGGAGATCCTGACGGGTAGATAGATGGAGCAATTGGGTTTTGGAAGCATTAAAGGAAACAAGGTATTCTCTGCCCCAATTGGAGATAGTATTTAGATCAGAATTTAAGAGTTCTATGGCTTCATTACGTTTGTCGTTGAGGGATTGCTGGCTGGGGCGTTCTGAAAAAATAATGGAGTAGTGTAAGGTTGAGTCGTCTGGCGTATGAATGGATGGGAATTTAGGTACAGTTAAGGAGATCATTTATAAAAATTAGAAAGATAATAGGAGATAGGACAGAGCCCTGAGGAACACCGGAGTTTATAGGGTGAGGAATTGAACAATGGCCGTCCACAACCGCGGCTATGGAACGGCCCGAAGGAAATTAGAGACAAAGGCACAGATGGAGGGATAGAAACCGAAAGAGGGTAGTTTAGAAATTATAGATTTATGCCAGACTCTATCGAAAGCTTTCGATATGTCTAGTGCAATAGAAAAAGTCTCACCGAAGTCCCGAAAGGAGGTGCAATTGGGTGTGTGTGTATGTGTGCCTTTGCTCGAATGTACGTGTCAGTATGGGTGTGTGTTTGCTTGAGTGTGTGTGTGTCAGTAATTGTGTTTGTGTTTGTTCGCTTAAGTGTGTGTGTCAGTGTGTGTGTGTGTGTGTGTTTGCACCAGTGTAAGTGCCAGTATGTGTGTGTGTGTGTGTATTTGCTTGAGTGTGTGTGTCAAGTATGTGCCTATGAGTGTTTTTGTTTGAGTATGTGTGTGTGTTTGCTTGAATGTGTTTGATTGAGCATGTTTGTGTGTGACAGTATGTAGGTGTTTGAGGGTTTGTTTGTGCATATGTGTGTGTGTGTGTGCATTTGTTTATGTAAGTATGAATGTGTGTTTTTATGTGTATGTGTCCGTGTGTTCCTGAGTTATGATAAATATAATATAAACACATATACAAAATAAACAATACCCCACAAAACATCGGACTGGCTGGAGTTAAGCTTGTGAGTGTACAGTATGGTGGCATCACACGATCGATTTGATCGGCAATTTTCAACACACATATTTGTTGGCAATAATATGTTAGTCCTTTGCATTGTTATCGGCCACTAGACTAAAGGTAATTTATTTTAGGACACTAAAATAGTATACAACTTTAAAACAGAGGCTGCCAAATCAAAATTGTCCTACAACAAATACAGGAAAAAACTCGCTCGTGTGACACTGACTTATAAGCATAATTATACAAGGTGATTCAAAGAGTGTTTTCATACTGTTCAGGACGCATTCGCCGAACAATGATAAGATCAAGTTACTAAATGACCGTCGGGGTGAGTCTTCATATATTCTAAGTAGTTACACATTTTAAGTTATCAATAGAGAACTAAATAAAGTATGTAGAGTGTTTCAATAAGTTGGAGGGTTGAACATACACAGTAATTAATGACAGCGACTGTATATGTGTGTGAGGGCATGATAGTCAGCTTATACCGGATGTTAAGAGGCCATTGTTTACGTCACCAGTTAACCCTATCTGATGCAGGGGCGGCTATTTTTATAAACACCACTTCACTTCACCTCATTCAGCTGACGATTTTTTCAGGGCAAGCGATAGCAAGCCTACTATTTAGGAGAATCCGGGACATAATTATGTTTACCGAATAATATACATATTTTGTTTTTAATGGGGTCTGGGTGGCGTTCTTTGTTCGTTTGTTTGTTTATTTGAAGAGGGTCTTGGGAGGCGTTAGTCTTAGTCTAGGGGTAAACTAAATAAGCATTGGTCGAAAATGGCAACAGTTATAAAAACTCTCAATGATAATATAAAAACAATATCATACTGCCAAGATGTTGCACCATATAGTGTTAATTAAGGCGGTGTCACACGATCCTTTATTTTACAGGTAATTGTAGTCTGGCAGCTTCAATAATTCAGATTTATCAGAATTATTCAGCCACCTAACATAATCTAGTTTCCGGTTCCAGTACGAAAGTGTCTCGAAATATTACGAACAATTACTTGCTCGTTGAAATATGCCGGAATATGCCCTGGTGTGACTTTGGGTTAAGGGGGGATGGTTAACTTTTTGGGCGATTTTTGCATGTATTTATTATTTTTCTAGTTTCCTCCCTAGACCTGCATCAAATTAAAAAAACACATCCATTAGATCCCCCTTCCAGATTAATTTTTACATTATTCGGTAGAATAATTTCCCGGCCGTAGGCCGGTTCTTCCAACATTACAGGTTCACTATCGTTCGCCAGGGGAAAAAATCGACATCTAAATAGCACGAAAGTTCTAAATATTGACGTAGAAATGGGGCGGAAGGTCTTAAAATCGACTAACTAATTGGGCAAGCATCTTAACATCCGAAAACTAATGGGGCTAAACATGAGGGAGAAAGTGGTCCAGAAAACCGGCCCATGTTCCCTTAAATTAGGCATTGCCTATCCTGAATCACGGCAACAATGTACAGCCGGTGTCACACAAGATATTTTTTCGGCAATTTTTGATGAGCAAGTTTTGTTTCCTACTATTTTGAGGTTCTTTCATATTGGAATCGGAAGTTTAATCCAGGATTGATTATGTTAGATGGTTTAATGCTTATGGAACGTATAAAATATAGGTGTCAGATAAGAATTGCTCGTAAAAGTGACGGAAAAATCATTCGTGAGACACCGTCATAATGCTTAATCTATGCACTTCAACCTTTCCATAACACGACCAGTGTTGATGTATTCATGTATATATTTATATATTTTAACCTTTCTTGCTACCATTAGACCACTTTATTCACTTTAGGATGGACCTCTAGTAGTCATATCGGTAATAATGGTATCTAGTAATATTCAAGCATCCATATTTGCTTTACAAGCTTTAAGGGAAATGACGATTGACATCGTAACCCAACTTTCCACTTCTATGGATCACACTACCAAGATAAGTATATACATCCAATATCATGGTTACCATGTGTTAACAGTATATACATCCAATATCATGGTTACCATGTGTTAACAGTATATACATCCAATATCATGGTTACCATGTGTTAACAGTATATACATCCAATATCATGGTTACCATGTGTTAACAGTATATACATCCAATATCATGGTTACCATGTGTTAACAGTATATACATCCAATATCATGGTTACCATGTGTTAACAGTATATACATCCAATATCATGGTTACCATGTGTTAACAGTATATACATCCAATATCATGGTTACCATGTGTTAACAGTATATACATCAATATCATGGTTACCATGTGTTAACAGTATATACATCCAATATCATGGTTACCATGTGTTAACAGTATACACATCCAATATCATGGTTACCATGTGTTAACAGTATATACATCCAATATCATGGTTACCATGTGTTAACAGTATATACATCCAATATCATGGTTACCATGTGTTAACAGTATATACATCCAATATCATGGTTACCATGTGTTAACAGTATATACATCCAATATCATGGTTACCATGTGTTAACAGTATATACATCCAATATCATGGTTACCATGTGTTAACAGTATATACATCCAATATCATGGTTACCATGTGTTAACAGTATATACATCCAATATCATGGTTACCATGTGTTAACAGTATATACATCCAATATCATGGTTACCATGTGTTAACAGTATATACATCCAATATCATGGTTACCATGTGTTAACAGTTTATTCTGGCTATAATTAAATGTTATTTCTGCAGATTAGGAAACATCTTGAGCAAGCAGAGGTGTAATAAGGATTTAAAATATCCCTCAAACTCCCACAAATCCTCCTAATCACAATACAATGTTCTAATAATATCCAGATTAACAAATCAATATTAAAATAATAAGTAACATGAAAAGTTTAAACATTGCGTACACTGTAGTCGTATTATCAGTGGCTTCTCAGTGGCCACACAATGTTGCATTCTCAGGCCACATAGAGCTGTATTCTCAGTGGTCACAATGGACCAAGCCTTACATCATATCTCGGATCACCAGAAGGAAGAAAATGCTGTAAAGGAGAACCTAAGCCACCCATAGGCCGACCTAGAAATCTTCTTTGGACCTGTAATTAGCAATAAGAGGGTTATGGAGAGGGGCAAAGTGATCTACAGGGTCAGCATCGCTTGCAAGAACTGCATGTCTAAATGATACTATTGACAAAGAAATGGGGTAAAAGGTCATAACATTTTAAAACTAATTGAACCAACGACTTAACATTTCAAAACTAGTGGGGCTAAACATTAGGGAGAAGGGGGTCCAGAAAAGCGGTCTGTCTCCCCTTAAGTGTTAGATACACTTCGGGGCGACATCCCCGTAACCGAGGAGATAGGGCGCGCCATAACTGTACTAAATCCCAATACTATATACAACTGTCAACACTGTATTATAAACTAATGAGACAGAGAGAGAGAGAGAGGGAGAGAGAGAGAGAGAGAGAGAGAGAGAGAGAGAGAGGGAGAGAGAGAGAGAGAGAGAGAGAGAGAATGGGGTGAGAGAGAAAACCAAGTGAAGGAAAACAAAAGGAAACGGATAGATAGTTAGATACAGAGAGCGACAAAGGGGAGAGGGAGAGTGTGCAGAGAGAAAGGGGGGGGGGAGCAGAGAGAAAACCTAGTGAAAGAAAAACACGGAGAGATAGAGAGAGAGAGCAAGAGCGAGAGGGAGAGCGAGAGCGAGAGCAAGAGAGAGAGAGAGAGAGGGGGGGGGGGGGTTATTACAACAACAGAGTAAAAACACACTCTCAACAGCCCCTACCTGTGTTCACTATTATATCACAACTGGAAAACCCCACCGGACCCATCCTGCCTGGCAGTATGGTAAAACCACCTCTATATTATATTACTGGCATTATGATGGAGACATTGTGGTGCTATCAACATATCTGCAACACCTCTATGTTATATTACTGGCATTATGATGGAGACATTGTGGTGCTATCAACATATCTGCAACACCTCTATATTATATTACTGGTATTATGGTGGAGACATTGTGGTGCTATCAACATATCTGCAACACCTCTATATTATATTACTGGTATTATGATGGAGACATTGTGGTGCTATCAACATATCTGCAACACCTCTATATTATATTACTGGCATTATGATGGAGACATTGTGGTGCTATCAACATATCTGCAACACCTCTATGTTATATTATTGGTATTATGGTGGACACATTGTGGTGCTATCAACATATCTGCAACACCTCTATATTATATTACTGGTATTATGATGGAGACATTGTGGTGCTATCAACATATCTGCAACACCTCTATATTATATTACTGGTATTATGGTGGAGACATTGTGGTGCTATCAACATATCTGCAACACCTCTATATTCTATTACTGGTATTATGATGGAGACATTGTGGTGCCATCAACATATCTGCAACACCTCTATATTATATTACTGGTATTATGGTGGAGACATTGTGGTGCTATCAACATATCTGCAACACCTCTATATTATATTACTGGTATTATGATGGAGACATTGTGGTGCTATCAACATATCTGCAACACCTCTATATTATATTACTGGTATTATGGATGAGACATTGTGGTGCTATCAACATATCTGCAACACCTCTATATTATATTACTGGTATTATGATGGAGACATTGTGGTGCTATCAACATATCTGCAACACCTCTATATTATATTACTGGTATTATGATGGAGACATTGTGGTGCTATCAACATATCTGCAACACCTCTATATTATATTACTGGTATTATGATGGAGACATTGTGGTGCTATCAACATATCTGCAACACCTCTATATTATATTACTGGTATTATGGTTGAGACATTGTGGTGCTCTCAACATATCTGCAACACCTCTATATTATATTACTGGTATTATGATGGAGACATTGTGGTGCTATCAACATATCTGCAACACCTCTATATTATATTACTGGTATTATGATGGAGACATTGTGGTGCTATCAACATATCTGCAACACCTCTATATTATATTACTGGTATTATGGTGGAGACATTGTGGTGCTATCAACATATCTGCAACACCTCTATATTATATTACTGGTATTATGATGGAGACATTGTGGTGCTATCAACATATCTGCAACACCTCTATATTATGTTACTGGTATTATAATGGAGACATTGTGGTGCTATCAACATATCTGCAACACCTCTATATTATATTACTGGTATTATGGTGGAGACATTGTGGTGCTATCACATATCTGCAACACCTCTATATTATATTACTGGTATTATGGTGAAGACATTGTGGTGCTATCAACATATCTGCAACATCTCTATATTATATTACTGGTATTATGATGGAGACATTGTGGTGCTATCAACATATCTGCAACACCTCTATATTTTATTACTGGTATTATGGTGGAGACATTGTGGTGCTATCAACATATCTGCAACACCTCTATATTATATTACTGGTATTATGATGGAGACATTGTGGTGCTATCAACATATATGCAACACCTCTCTATTATATTACTGGTATTATGGTGGAGACATTGTGGTGCTATCAACATATCTGCAACACCTCTATATTATATTACTGGTATTATGGTGGAGACATTGTGGTGATATCAACATATCTGCAACACCTCTATATTATATTAATGGTATTATGGTGGAGACATTGTGGTGCTATCAACATATCTGCAACACCTCTTTATTATATTACTGGTATTATGATGGAGACATTGTGGTGCTATCAACATATCTGCAACACCTCTATATTATATTACTGGTATTATGATGGAGACATTGTGGTGCTATCAACATATCTGCAACACCTCTATATTATATTACTGGTATTATGATGGAGACATTGTGGTGCTATTAACATATCTGCAACACCTCTATATTATATTACTGGTATTATGGTGGAGACATTGTGGTGCTATCAACATATCTGCAACACCTCTATATTATATTACTGGTACTATGATGGAGACATTGTGGCGCTATCAACATATCTGCAACACCTCTATATTATATTACTGGTATTATGATGGAGACATTGTGGTGCTATCAACATATCTGCAACACCTCTATATTATATTACTGGTATTATGATGGAGACATTGTGGTGCTATCAACATATCTGCAACACCTCTATATTATATTACTGGTATTATGATGAAGACATTGTGGTGCTATCAACATATCTGCAACACCTCTATATTATTTTACTGGTATTATGGTGGAGACATTGTGGTGCTATCAACATATCTGCAACACCTCTACAGTATATTATATTACTGGTATTATGATGGAGACATTGTGGTGCTATCAACATATCTGCAACACCCCTATATTATATTACTGGTATTATGGTGGAGACATTGTAGTGCTATCAACATATCTGCAACACCTCTATATTATATATACTATCCATTTCTCCTTTCTCAGAAATCTGCATCTTAAGAGATTTCAACGTTCACCACCGCCAATGGCTCTCCTCTCACACTACTGATCCACCTGGTGAACAAGCCTACGTCTTTTCTATCCTAAATGCCCTAGAGCAGTTAGTTCAGCAACCGACCCATATCCCGGATCGCATCGGAGATCGGCCCAACATTCTTGACCTGTTTCTAACTTCTAACCCTTCTTCTTATACTGTCGATCTTTTCTCTCCTTTGGGCTCCTCCGACCATAAACTTACCTCTGTCACCTGTCCTATCTCTCCAGTACGGCCACCCGATCCTCCTAGCCGGCGGCGCTTGTGGTACTTTGGCGCTGCCGACTGGGAGGCTCTTCGGCAGTACTTCTTTGATTTCCCATGGAATGATTTCTGCTTCCATGGCCGAGGACCCTCGGGGAGTGCTGAACGCATTACCGAGGTAATCCTATCAGGCATGGAAGCATACATTCCATTCTCTTTCTCTCAGACTAATGCTAAAAAATCTTGGTTTACTCACGCCTGTTCTACTGCTGTCCGCAATAAGGAGGAAGCATTCAAACGGTACCGACGCCTTAAAACTCAAGACTCTCATTCTTCATATGTTTCTGCCCGGAATCAAGCCAAATCTGTTCTTCGACTTGCCAAACACTCTTTCATCAATACTAAATGCACTGAACTATCCAACTCTAGCTCTTCCCAAGCTTTCTGGCATCTAGCCAAAAACCTCTCCAACAATTTCTCTTCCTCGTCTTTCCCTCCCCTTTCCCACTCTGATGGCCCAACCATCACTTCTTCCTCTGACAAAGCTAAACTCTTCGCTCAAACTTTTGCTAGAAACTCCACCTTGGATGATTCCGGTGCTATTCCTCCCTCTCCGCCCTCCTCTCTCTTACTTAAACCGTCCTGGTGGTGTAATGGTTAAGGTGGCAAAAATATGTGTGTGATAACCCGGGTTCGAATCCCGGTGGATCATATATACTTTAATTAATTTCATTGGGGGTGTGGTGGTGAGATTAATAAAAATAATATTATGCCTAATATCCTAATCTCTTCTAAAGATGTACTTTCTACCCTCTCTGGGCTTAACACTAATAAGGCGTACGGTCCGGACGGTGTTCCTCCTGTTGTTCTCAAAAACTGTGCTTCCGTGCTGACTCCCTGCCTAGGCAAACTCTTTCGTCTCTGTCTATCCTCTAACGTCTTCCCTTCATGCTGGAAGTTTGCTCACATTCAACCTGTCCCAAAGAAGGGTGACCGCTCTCAACCCTCCAACTATCGTCCAATTGCTCTTTTCTCTTGTCTTTCTAAAGTTTTTGAAACTATTCTTGCTTCCAAATTTCTTAAGCATTTCTCTTCTCATAATCTGCTCTCAGATCGCCAGTATGGCTTCCTTAAGGGTCGCTCTACTGGTGATCTTCTTTCATATCTTACTAACTCTTGGTCATCCTCCTTTCGGGACTTCGGTGAGACTTTTTCTATTGCACTAGACATATCGAAAGCCTTCGATAGAGTCTGGCATAAATCTTTAATTTCTAAACTACCCTCCTTCGGTTTCTATCCCTCCATCTGTGCCTTTGTCTCTAATTTCCTTTCCGGCCGTTCCATAGCCGCGGTTGTGGACGGCCATTGTTCACTTCCTCACCCTATAAACACTGGTGTTCCTCAGGGCTCTGTCCTATCTCCTATTCTCTTTCTAATTTTTATAAATGATCTCATTAACTGTACCTTAATTCCCATCCATTCATACGGAGACGACTCAACCTTAGACTACTCCATTAGTTTTTCAGAACGCCCCAGCCAGCAATCCCTCAACGACAAACGTAATGAAGCCATAGAACTCTTAAATTCTGATCTAAATACTATTTCCAATTGGGGCAGAGAAAACCTTGTTAACTTTAAAGCTTCCAAAACCCAATTTCTCCATCTATCTACCCGTCAGGATCTACCAGCGGACTATCCCTTATTCTTCAACAATACAAAAATCAACCCTTCATCTTCTCTCAATATTCTTGGTGTCTCTTTTTCTTCTGCTCTCATTTGGAAGGACCATATTACCAGTCTTGCTAAGGCAGCCTCCCAGAAGCTGGGTGTGCTCAACCGCCTTAGGGGGTTCTTTTCCCCTGCACAGCTACTTGCTCTGTACAGGGGCATAGTGCGCCCTTGTATTGAGTATTGTTCACATGTGTGGGGAGGTTCCTCTCACACCGTTCTCCTAGACAAAGTTGAAAGGAAGGCCTTTCGTATCATTAACTCCCGTCCACTCACCAACTCTCTGCAATCTCTCTCTCTCCGCCGCAATGTTGCATCTCTCTCGCTATTCTATCGCTACTATAATAATCAGTGTTCCTCAGAGCTATCCCAGTGCATACCACCTCCTTTACGTAGGGCACGTGGTACCAGTCTTGCAACTCAATCCCACCCCTACTCTGTGCAACTCTCCAACCAAAGAGTGAAACGTTACTCTCAAACTTTCTTCTACTCAACAGCTGAGCTCTGGAACTCTCTCCCAGAATCAGTCTTTCCCTCTTCCTATGACTTAAATTGCTTCAAACTCCGTGTGTCCAGGCATTTTGGCTCGAACGTCCCTTGATTTTGGCCCTGTCACTCTTTCAACTATGGAGGAGGCACTCGCTATTGGAAGTTATGCCTTTTGCCTCCCTCAATCACATAGAAAAAAAAAAAAATGACTGGTATTATGATGGAGACATTGTGGTGCTATCAACATATCTGCAACACCTCTATATTATATTACTGGTATTATGATGGAGACATTGTGGTGCTATCAACATATCTGCAACACCTCTATATTATATTACTGGTATTATGGTGGAGTCATTGTGGTGCTATCAACATATCTGCAACACCTCTATATTATATTACTGGTATTATGATGGAGACATTGTGGTGCTATCAACATATCTGCAACACCTCTATATTATATTACTGGTATTATGGTGGAGACATTGTGGTGCTATCAACATATCTGCAACACCTCTATATTATATTACTGGTATAATGATGGAGACATTGTGGTGCTATCAACATATCTGCAACACCTCTATATTATATTACTGGTATTATGGTGGAGACATTGTGGTGCTATCAACATATCTGCAACACCTCTATATTATATTACTGGTATTACGATGGAGACATTGTGGTGCTATCAACATATCTGCAACACCTCTATATTATATTACTGGTATTATGGTGGAGACATTGTGGTGCTATCAACATATCTGCAACACCTCTATATTATATTACTGGTATTATGATGGAGACATTGTGGTGCTATCAACATATCTGCAACACCTCTATATTATATTACTGGTATTATGGTGGAGACATTGTGGTGCTATCAACATATCTGCAACACCTCTATATTATATTACTGGTATTATGGTGGAGACATTGTGGTGCTATCAACATATCTGCAACACCTCTATATTATATTACTGGTATTATGATGGAGACATTGTGGTGCTATCAATATATCTGCAACACCTCTATATTATATTACTGGTATTATGGTGGAGACATTGTGGTGCTATCAACATATCTTCAACACCTCTATATTATATTACTGGTATTATGATGGAGACATTGTCGTGCTATCAACATATCTGCAACACCTCTATATTATATTACTGGTATTATGGTGGAGACATTGTGGTGCTATCAACATATCTGCAACACCTCTATATTATATTACTGGTATTATGATGGAGACATTGTGGTGCTATCAACATATCTGCAACACCTCATTATTATATTACTGGTATTATGATGGAGACATTGTTGTGCTATCAACATATCTGCAACACCTCTATATTATATTACTAGTATTATGATGGAGACATTGTGGTGCTATCAACATATCTGCAACACCTCTATATTATATTACTGGTATTATGATGGAGACATTGTGGTGCTATCAACATATCTGCAACACCTCTATATAATATTACTGGTATTATGGTGGAGACATTGTGGTGCTATCAACATATCTGCAACACCTCTATATTATATTACTGGTATTGTGATGGAGACATTGTGGCGCTATCAACATATCTGCAACACCTCTATATTATATTACTGGTATTATGATGGAGACATTGTGGTGCTATCAACATATCTGCAACACCTCTATATTATATTACTGGTATTATGATGGAAGCATTGTGGTGCTATCAACATATCTGCAACACCTCTATATTATATTACTGGTATTATGATGCAGACATTGTGGTGCTATCAATATATCTGCAACACCTCTATATTATATTACTGGTATTATGATGGAGACATTGTGGTGATATAAACATATCTGCAACACCTCTATATTATATTACTGGTATTATGATGGAGACATTGTGGTGCTATCAACATATCTGCAACACCTCTATATTATATTACTGGTATTATGGTGGAAACATTGTGGTGCTATCAACATATCTGCAACACCTCTATATTATATTACTGGTATTATGATGTAGACATTGTGGTGCTATCAACATATCTGCAAGACCTCTATATTATATTACTGGTATTATGGTGGAGACATTGTGGTGCTATCAACATATCTGCAACACCTCTATATTATATTACTGGTATTATGGTGGAGACATTGTGGTGCTATCAACATATCTGCAACACCTCTATATTATATTACTGGTAGTATGGTGGAAACATTGTGGTGCTATCAACATATCTGCAACACCTCTATATTATATTACTGGTATTATGGTGGAGACATTGTGGTGCTATCAACATATCTGCAACACCTCTATATTATATTACTGGTATTATGGTGGAGACATTGTGGTGCTATCAACATATCTGCAACACCTCTATATTATATTACTGGTATTATGATGGAGACATTGTGGTGCTATCAACATATCTGCAACATCTCTATATTATATTACTGGTATTATGATGGAGACATTGTGGTGCTATCAATATATCTGCAACACCTCTATATCATATTACTGGTATTATGATGGAGACATTGTGGTGCTATCAACATATTTGCAACACCTCTATATTATATTACTGGTATTATGGTGTAGACATTGTGGTGCTATTAACATATCTGAAACACCTCTATATTATATTACTGGTATTATGATGGAGACATTGTGGTGCTATCAACATATCTGCAACACCTCTATATTATATTACTGGTATTATGATGGAGACATTGTGGTGCTATCAACATATCTGCAACACGTCTATAGTATATTACTGGTATTATGATGGAGACATGGTGGTGCTATCAACATATCTGCAATACCTCTACACGTATATTATATTACTGGTATTATGATGGATAAATTGTGGTGCTATCAACATATCTGCAACACCTCTATATTACATTACTGGTATTATGATGGTGATAATTTGTGGTGGTATCAACATATCTGCAACACTTCTATAATATTTATATTACTGGTATTATGGTGGAAAATTTGTGGTGGTATCAACATATATGCAACACCTGTATATTATATTACTGGTATTATGGTGGACAATTTTTGGTGCTATCAATATATATGCAACACCTGAACACACACTTAGTTAGTCAAAATAGGATTTTAGAGGCTATCAAGGTAAACATTGAAGAGACACCGGGCAGCCTTTTTACTTGATATGTTTTGTTGTTTTGTTAGGTTAGGTTAAGTTAGGTTAGCTAAAAAGGTTGGGAAAATATTACCGAAACTAGCACTAATTTTCCCATGTTTTGTTTTGTTTTGGTTTTAGGTAGTTTTCATCATTATACAGTAGTTGAAATTAGTTACAATCCCTGGAAAATGTTATTTCTCCCATCATTCAACGATCTTAAAACACTCACATGCAAGTCATTTTCAAAGTAAATGTACATTTTGTTTTGCCTTTGGATACAGGATGTGTTGAGGGGGGGGCTTTGTCCCCCCCCCCCCCTCCCTCCATGACTTATTGGATTCATCATCTATTTTAACAGTAAGGGGCTTAATAACAGTTTTACTGCCGTCAATAGGGAGAAGTATAGGAAATGTTTGTGTTGTTTTTACAGTGCTTTATAATAGTGCACGTATAATGTAAAATGTATCTCCGGAGGTTGAAATTGTTTTTAATGTGGTCTTTGCAACATCCTTATTCTATAATAGCCTTCAAATATGGAGAAATAATTGGTGGTAGTTTCGGTAATAAGTACCAACAGCTGTCTGGGGTCTCTTCAATTTTTACCGGTATCAACCCTATTGGACTATTTAGCCAGAACACTGTAAGTCAAGAATAACGTCACGACTGGAGCCCCTTTTCGAGAACTCCATTTCCTTGCGCACTTATCAAAGGCTAGATCATCAGTAATTCATCACTGCCACAATTTGCGACCCCCCCCCCCCATACACACACACACTCACACACATATACCAATGCACAAACGCACACACATGCCAAATTTTAGTAGCTTAAGACACTACACTTACTAACGCTGTGTGATATGAGCGCCATCTGTTTTGTGTATGCGCGACAATATATCTGAATGAACCTCCTAGACATCAAGGGACTGGAGTTATCGAATAGAGGCTCCAGTTCTGACGTTATTCTTGACTTGCAGTGTGCTGGCTTAATAATTCAGAAGGGGTGATAGCCTTTGAAGTCCTATTTTAACTATCTAACCTAGACATATTACACCCTGTTCTATATAAGTAGTCTAAGAATCTTGCACATTAACCTCTATAACTCACAAACGATTTGAGCAATCAAGCTAATATTCTTATCATTTGGGAAGGGTCAGCTCGGGAATAGGTGTGAAAATGTAGAGCCCATTTAATCCAGCCCTTTTTGAGTTACAGAGGTTAGGGTTCAGGAATGCTGGCCTACCAATTTGGAACAGTGTATAGTAATCGATGGGCCAGATCTGGAAACCACCAAATTCGGTGCCCTACTTCCAGCATTGTCTCCATCAATCATATATACTTACATTAATTTCATTGGGGGTGTTTGGTGTTGTGGTGAAATTAATAAAATATAGATTATCTCCATCAGGGAGGGGGGGGGGGACTAATTAGCAGATTTATATATATATATATATATATATATATATATATACAGTGTATATATATATATATATATATATATATATATATATATATATATATATATATATATATATATATATATATATATATATATATATATATATATATAATCTTAGAGATGGAACGAATATCAATTTTCACTATTTGCGAATACGAATACCAATATTTTGTTGTAAAATTCGCGAATACGAATACGAATAGCGAATATTTCAATCCTTATTTCATCCTTCAAGAACTGGTAATTATTTTTATGTCACCAACAAACGTTAATTAAATTACTATGACATTAATTACCAGAAGTTAATGACGATGTGAATGTGTAATTTCTTAAATATCATAAATGAATTGTATGAATTATTGTTTAATACATTGTGAGAGTTCAGCCATAGAAAATTGAATAATTAAAATTAAATCCATTCAATTGTCTATGTGTCCAGACCTCAGTCCCAGTGTTGCCGCTTTGTTGGTACTAAAGTACCAGATTTGGTACATTTGACTCTCTTAAGTACATTTTATACATTTTCCAATAAAATAGTCCATATCTGGTACTAAATACGAAATCAGTGAGGAAATATGATGTAATATATTTTAGTGACATGCTATTACATTGGATATGTCTGAAATGGCAATATTGCGACAGTTCAAATGTCCAGGTCCAGGCGTCCAGCACATGTTCGTTTACCGGGCAGTGATTCCACTTTAGAATAATTTGGTACTTTTCACTAGTTTGATCTGGTACTATTAAATACAGTTAAGTAGCAACACTGCTCAGTCCTCCTTCATTCCACTTTAGCGGCCCCAACGCACATCTACACTGTTATTTATTCGTTTGTGTTAACTTTAAACTTTAATATTTAAACATTTTGTATATATTCTATTGGTTTCGTGAACATATTCGAATATTTGCGAATAGCTATGAATGGAAATTCATATATATTCATATATATTCATATATATTCAAATATCTCTATGACATATATATATATTTATTCATATTTTCAGTTTCCTCCCTAGACCTCAATCAAGCTTAAAAGAACATCCCAAAGACCCCCCTTCTAGATTAATTTGTACATATTTCGGTTGAAAATCATCGCGGCCGAAGGCCGGTTCCTCCTAAATTACAGGTTCGCTATCGCTCGCCAGGAAAGAAATCGACACCTAAATTACACGAAAGGTCTTAATATTGACCAAGAAATTAATACAGCAGTCTTATAATCGCCAAACTAATGGCCGAACATCTTAAAATCTGAACACCAATGGGGCTGAACGTGGGGGAAAATGGGGATCAGCAAATGTAATACAACCATCCATCCTTCAACGGCTAAAATGAATGAATTGGAACTCAATGACCGAGGCGATCAACTGTAATTAACATCTCCTTAACCCCTTCTGTACCGGCGAAGTCTTTTGTGTTCTACTCTAGCTGTATTTAGAGGATTTGGTGCAGTTTAACAAGGATATGAGGTAGTAGAAAGGGTTAAGGGGAGATGGGTAGTTTTTCTGGTCCCCTTTATCCCTCATGTTTAGGCCCATTCGTTTTCAGATTTGAAGATTATTAGCCCATTAGTTTGACGATTTTAACACCTTTCGCCCCATTTCGTTGTCAATTAAGATCATTCGTGCCATTTAGGTGTCGCTTTTTTCCTGGCGAGCGATATCGAGCCTGTGGTTCTTAAGAGGAACCGGCCTTCGGCCGAGAAATTTTTCTACCTAAATATGTACACATTTATCTAGGGTGTGTTTGTCTAAGCTTGATGGAGGTCTAGCAAGGAAACTAAAATAAATGGAAATTAATAACACATGAATACTTTAATTATTAGACCAACAATACAGCCACTAGCCCTTTCAGTGAGATTGGTCGAAGGCTGTTCATTGCTGCAGACCCTTATGAAACTGAACAAAATCATCTAATAGTAGCCTGAATAAAGTTAAAAGGACTTCAACGGTACAGAAAGGGTTAACATGATTAACCATTTCAAGGTCCGATGACGCATTTCATTTCTGTTTTCTGGCTATGTTTAGACGATTTCAATCAGATTAGGAAGGATATATGGAAGTCAGAGAGTTAATTGAGATAGTGTTTAGTACTTTACCCATATAATTCCCACAGATCCATCCTAAGCTATACAAAATCGTCGAATGATACCCAGAGTAAACTGCCCAACCCTTATAATTCCCACAGATCCTTTCTAAACTGCACACAATCGTCGAATGATACCCTGAATAAACTGTCAAAATGCACACACTCGTCGAATGATACCCTGAATAAACTGTCAAAATGCGTCACAGTCTTGAAAGGGTTAATTAATTGTGTTGTATATTGTACAGTCGGCCAAATAAGTGATATCGCGGCTCCAAGTATATGTCGATCAATAATTGGTATGAGCACTATCTAATCATTAATTTATCGTTTTGGGTGAGATATACAAACATGTTCCTATCTATACACACCCTATCAAACATCTGACAGACATTAATACAGCACACAGAGAACGAAACATAATTACAGCGGCGACACTACTTATTTGGCCAAATGTACGATAGCCCTAATAAGTCATGTCTCAGCTGGCATTACGTTTAGTTCGCTCTGTGCTGGATTAATGTCTGTCAGATGTCGAATAGGGTTAATAAGTGTAATGACATGTGTGTATACCTAAGTCAAAATTAATTATTATAGTTTAGATATTGCAGATACCAATTATTAATCAAAATATACTTGGTGCCGAGATGTAACTTATTTGGCCGACTGTACTTGTAGGTAAAGACCGATGAAACAGTCTCTTATACAAATTCGTGGACCCCCTATGTTTATATTTATGCCATTATAATTAGTGGACCCCCTATGTTTATATTTATGCCATTATAATTAGTGGACCCCCTATGTTTATATTTATGCCATTATAATTCGTGGACCCCCTATGTTTATATTTATGGCATTATAATTCGTGGACCCCCTATGTTTATATTTATGCCATTATAATTCGTGGACCCCCTATGTTTATATTTATGCCATTATAATTCGTGGACCCCCTATGTTTATATTTATGGCATTATAATTCGTGGACCCCCTATGTTTATATTTATGCCATTATAATTCGTGGACCCCCTATGTTTATATTTATGCCATTATAATTCGTGGACCCCCTATGTTTATATTTATGCCATTATAATTCGTGGACCCCCTATGTTTATATTTATGCCATTATAACTCGTGGACCCCCTATGTTTATATTTATGCCATTATAATTCGTGGACCCCCTATGTTTATATTTATGCCATTATAATTCGTGGACCCCCTATGTTTATATTTATGCCATTATAATTCGTGGACCCCCTATGTTTATATTTATGCCATTATAATTCCTGGACCCCCTATGGTTTTGTTTATGCAATTATAATTCCTGGACCCCCTATGGTTTTGTTTATGCAATTATAATTCCTGGACCCCCTATGTTTATATTTATGCCATTATAATTCGTGGACCCCCTATGTTTATATTTATGCCATTATAATTCGTGGACCCCCTATGTTTATATTTATGCCATTATAACTATCTGGACTGATTTTTGGATGGAACTTGCTTTTCAATAAATAGCATATCTAGTTTTGGAGTTGATGTTTATCAAATTATATCCATAAATTCGTTTCCAGAGACATACTTCCATGAATATAAATAACTGAGGTCCAGGAATGTTTATGAGTGACTGTACACTTAGATACCATATATCTAGCCCACTCATGAACATCCAATAACTTCACATAGTTCTAATTTTGGAAGTATATCTTTGAAACCGAATTTAGAATAATATTGTCTATAAATCAATTACAAAACTATATATACGACATATTGATAAGCACATTTGATCAAACAATCAATCCAGATAGATATAATTGCATACAAAAAACATGGGGGGCCCAAAATGTGTTTATAAGTGGGCTAGGGACTATGGTATCCGAGTGTACCGATTTTCACGTTCAATCTTTACGGTACACAGTGTTGTGGTTAGGCATACGTGAGGGTTATTTACGGTATACAGTGTTGTGGTTAGGCATACGTGAGGGTTATTTACGGTATACAGTGTTGTGGTTAGGCATACGTGAGGGTTATTTACGGTATACAGTGTTGTGGTTAGGCATACGTGAGGGTTATTTACGGTATACAGTGTTGTGGTTAGGCATACGTGAGGGTTATTTACGGTATACAGTGTTGTGGTTAGGCATACGTGAGGGTTATTTACGGTACACAGTGTTGTGGTTAGGCATACGTGAGGGTTATTTACGGTATACAGTGTTGTGGTTAGGCATACGTGAGGGTTATTTACGGTATACAGTGTTGTGGTTAGGCATACGTGAGGGTTATTTACGGTATACAGTGTTGTGGTTAGGCATACGTGAGGGTTATTTACGGTATACAGTGTTGTGGTTAGGCATACGTGAGGGTTATTTACGGTACACAGTGTTGTGGTTAGGCATACGTGAGGGTTATTTACGGTACACAGTGTTGTGGTTAGGCATACGTGAGGGTTATTTACGGTATAGTGTTGTGGTTAGGCATACGTGAGGGTTATTTACGGTATACAGTGTTGTGGTTAGGCATACGTGAGGGTTATTTTCGGGATCCCCTTCTCCCTCAAGTATAGCCCCATTAGTTTTGATAGTTTAAGACATTCCCCCAGTTAGTTTAGCGATTTTAAGACACTTTGCCCCATTTCTTTGACAATTTTAAGACCTTTCGTGCCATTTAGGTGTTCGGCCAGGACATTTTTCTTCCGATTTTTACAAGGTTTGATGTAGGTGTACGGAAAAAAAGTAAAACTTCTATTGACTTACTGTATACTCGAGACAAGTGGTTAGTTTTGGAAGGTACCCCTAAAGGAATCCAATCTGTTCCTGTACTCGTTACCTACTATATGCCTTTCGTGGGATCATTGAAGCAGTTGGAAGAATCCAATATGGCCATGACTATTATGTTGTTGACGGTACACAAGATGGTCACCTATTATAGACGAATGAATATTATTAGTTTGTTTATTATGGTTCAAGTATGTATGTATGTATGTATGTATGTACTTATGCTTTTAAAGTACCAGCAGCTGATCAAGTCCTTTAAGGAGAAGTCATCAAGGATCATCGTCTCAGGAATCGTCCCCCGGCTTGGTGTAGAGAGCCGATTTTACAACATAGCCACCAGCACAAATCTTTGTCTAGCAAACCTCTGCAGGAAGGAAAACGTGGGATTCGTCGACACCTGGGACAATTTCTACTACGATGACTATTTGTTTTCGGACGATGGAGTTCATCTGAACCAGGTGGGAGCAGCACGTTTTGGGCGTCTTCTCAACGATGCGGTGAAGGATTTTCGGAGAAGAAATCGACTCAGCACAGGACAACCAGGAAGGAGGACCGAAGACAGCGAGGGCGGCAACCTGCGAAGGAATTAAATGCTAATCTGTCAAGAACCGCGAATTTGGATAAAGCTCCACCAACACGACCCAAATTCAAAACCGCCAGGGATAACGACCGAGGACCGATGTCAGCAATGAATGTAAATGTAGATCCGATCAGAACCAAAAATTTGATTAAAGAACGTTCTGTGAGTTCTAAAACCGCAACTTTAAAGGTTTTCTATGCAAACGCTCGTAGCATACACAATCAATTTTCAGATTTAGAGGAACTAGTGTTTACTGAAAATTATGATGTGATTGGTATAACAGAATCTTGGTTCAATACAGTTGATAGAGACTTTTTAGCAGAGTATTCACTTCCCGGTTATGTAATGTTTGAGAAAAGCCGAATAAATAAAAATGGAGGTGGCGTTTTATTTTATATCAAAGAAAGTCTTAACCCGACCCTCTTGTCAAAACCTCAAATTGTGAACGTCGACACATCTTTTGTGCTAATAAAGAATAATAAAGGTACACAAATAATACTTGCGTTAATATACAGACCTCCAGCTCAATCAGTGCAAACTGACCGAGAAATTTATGAACAAATTGCAGATGTAAGTAACTCACAAGATACCGTATTTTTGGGCGACTTTAATTTACCTGTGACCAAGTGGGTCGATACTCTTACTTCACACTCCGGACATGACTTGTATACGAACTTGCAAGAGAGTTCGCTTTATCAATTTGTTCGAACACCGACCCCCGTGGTAATAACGTTCTTGACATTGTACTTGCAACAAAAGAAGAATTAATAGAGAATTTGAATGTTGGTGATGAATTCAGTAACAGCGACCATCGTACGATAACTTTCACTTTAAACTTTACTAGTAACGAACCAAATAGTAGCATCGAAAAAGTCCCTAATTTCAAGAAAGCAAACTTTCATAAACTTAGAGCTATGTTTAAAGAAACTCACTGGAGCTTTTTAATTAACAATAACGACATAAATACATCTTGGAAGTTATTCGAAACCACTTACCTAAAAGCAGTGCAAGACTGCATACCATCGAAAATAGGGCGTCCAGGACATAATAATAAGCCCAAATGGTGGAATAAAGATATTTCAAACTGCCTGCTTGCTAAAAAAATTGCTAATGATAGATTAAAATCCTCACAAAATGACGAAGAACGGGTGAAATTTGTAGAGCTACGACGCAAAGCCAAAAAGTTAATTAAGCAAAGTAAAAAGACCCTAGAGTTACATATTGCGAATCAAAGTAAAACAAACCCGAAAGAATTCTATAGTTATATCAGAAAGAAAAAAGTAGTTACTTCAACTGTTGGACCGTTAGTCGATGAAAATGGAGAATACACCAAAGACGAAGTACAAATGAGTAATGCCCTCAATACCTTCTTTGCATCAGTTTTTACAACAGAAGACCTCAGTGATATCCCTACACCATCGCCGATTCAGATTGATAATTCAGAATCATGTTCTAAGCAATATCACCGTTACAGAGAGAGAAGTATTGAATTGTTTAGATAAACTCAAGGTAAATAAAACGCCTGGACCTGATACAATCTCGCCTAGAGTTCTAAAGGAAGCTAAGGATGAGCTCTCCAAACAACTGACATTACTATTCAATAAATCCTTGCAGTCTGGAACTATGCCTGATCAGTGAAAGATAGCCAACGTAACACCGATATTCAAAAAAGGCAGCAAATCCCTACCCAGTAACTATCGTCCAATTAGCTTAACCTCAGTTGTATGTAAAATGTTAGAAACGGTCATAAGAGACAGACTCGTAAATCACTTAGAGGAAAATAACATACTTAAAGATACTCAACACGGCTTTCGTAAAAAACGTTCCTGTTTAACAAACCTCTTAGACTTCTTCCACGATATCCTCAACCTCTACGATGAGAGTAAAGCTGTAGATATTATACCTTGATTTTCAAAAGGCCTTTGACAAAGTTCCGCACAAACGTTTACTGCTAAAACTAAAAGCGCATGGAATACAAGACGGTGTGTTGAAATGGATAGAAAATTGGCTCAGCGACAGAAAGCAAAGAGTAGTCATAAACGGTAAGGCATCTAAATGGACCAATGTAAGTAGCGGGGTACCCCAGGGATCGGTACTAGGACCAATTCTCTTTCTAATTTACATCAACGACATAGATGAGGGTCTCACCTGTACAATCTCAAAATTTGCTGACGATACAAAAATTGCAAATAGCGTACTCTCAAAAGATCAAGTTGACGATATGCAACACAATCTAGATAAATTGTCACATTGGGCCCAAATTTGGCAAATGAGTTTCAATGCGGATAAATGTAAAGTACTACATATCGGATACCTAAATGAGAAAGCAAACTATTCGATGAATGGCACTCAGCTTAAGACTGTAAACAGAGAAACCGATCTGGGAGTAACAATATCGAGTAACCTAAAACCGAGTCAACAATGTTCAGAAGTTGTTAAGAAGGCAAACAAAATAATTGGCTTTATAGGCAGGTCATTTGAGCATAAATCCAAAGACGTTATCCTAACCCTTTACAATTCCTTAGTCCGCCCTCTTCTGGAATACTGCGGTCAATGCTGGTGCCCTTATTACCAAAAAGACATAAACAAGCTAGAACGAGTTCAACGTAGAGTTACCAAAATTATACCTAGCCTATAGAACAAACCATACGAAAAGCGTCTTAGAGAATTAAATCTATTTCCTTTAACCCAGCGCAGATTAAGAGGTGACTTAATTCAAGTGTTCAAAATCATCAAAGGCATCGACAATATGAACTGTAGTAAGTACTTCACTATCGACCAATCTAATTACACGCGGGGAAACGGTTGCAAAATTATTGGTAAATCTTTTAACTCACACGAATCTAAGAATTTCTTCTACAATCGAGTTGTCAACTTGTGGAATGGGCTTCCCCGAGACGATATAGACTGCAGCACCGTTGATTCATTTAAATTCCGCCTAGACAAATATCTCGCATCAAACCCGCGACTGACTGCGTTTGTAAATGAATAACTTTATTTTATCCTCCCCTCAGTTACTAACCCATATGTCCCCTACTAACTTCCTAGTCCTGCCACGGACATTAGTTCCAGGGCAGTAGTTCCCTTTCCAATGTTCCCTTACCCACTCTAAACCACTGTTTGGACACTTGATCCTCAGTGTTTTGGAGGACAAGCAGCCTAGAAGGGTCACTAGATCTGTTGTTGCTTGATTTCCTTTGTACTCCTTTGTACTGAGGCACATACCTCATAGCTGGGGGTGGCCGGTTCGAGACAGCCCAAACATAGTGATGAAGATAGTGTACAGGCTCTCTCTCTCTATCTCTCTCTCTCTCTCTCTCTTATCCAGCACTCCGGAAAAACGAAGAACGTCTGGAAAGAGTACAATATTATTTAAGAGGAATCGGCCTTTGGCCGGGGCATTTCTCTACCGACACATTTACAAATTTATCTAGAAGGGGGATATTTGAGATGTTTTTTTTAAAGCTTGATGGAGGTCTAGAGAGGAAACTAACAAAATAATATATAAATATACTGTATAATATATCGACCAATATATAAACCATTCCCCCTTAACCCCTCCAACCCGGAAGGGCTCTTGAACGCCCATAACAACCTCGGCCCGCGCAACCCGGAAGGGCTCTTGAACGCCCATTGCTTGCGTGCGTGCTTTCGAATGCCGCGCGTACATTTTTGGTATCATGGGACGGTAGGTGGCGCCACCAGGCGTAAACGACGCCACAGCAACAGTATCTACCCCGACGCCATCATGGACAGTACGCCAAATAGTGATTCCGCTGTGTCCGATACCGTGCTTCCTACGACGCCCTTGCTAGTTCGTCGCGCCTTACCCCGACGCCATCGCCTAAATGTGTTATCTCCCAGAGGTATTGAGACGACATTGAGACTTTATGAGCGAGCTGATGCCAAGCATAATGTTGATGATGAAGTCAGTGACGACTCCAGTAATTATAAGTCGAGTGATTATGGCCATGAGAGTGACAAAGAAGAGCAATTCCTGGGATTTGCGAGAGAACATGACAGTGATGAGAGTGATGAAGGTGATGTACCAGTTGTTGAGGAAGCTGGTTTACCTAAAGACAGTGAACTTGAGAGAGTGAGTGAGTGGGAGAGTTCAAGGTCACTCACCAAATTTCGCATAAGTGACACGACTCCAAGCCCTTCCCCAGGTAAATCGCCTTTCAAGCTACTTTTGTATAAGCAGAAAATACTTGAGAAGGCGGCCGCGGCAACTAGGGAACAAGCAAAACTACTTGGTGAGGATGGGGCTGTGAGTGAGGGTCAGCGTGGTGACCCTTCTCGTCCGCCATTGTCTCCCTTATCTACCCACGCCACCCAAGATAACCCGGATGCCCCGCATTCTTCCCCACCACCCCCACCATTGCCAAGGGTTGAGGACCCCCCACTTTCGGCCTATTTGCCTCCTAGGTCCCCCGACAGGAGACATACTGCTGCCGAAAATTGGAAAGGTAGGAAATATACCAAAAAAATTAAGAAAAGTAAGAGAGTTTTGTTCGAGGCTCCCGCGGCGTCCACCCCGGCCAGCCCCAGCCATACGTCCCCGCAACTTTCCCCACCTCTCCCGCCTTCAACATGTCTTCCTGAAGAAGTCTTTGATCTCGCATCACCAATACCTGGGCCTAGTGACAGTGAAACATTGCTTTCTGTCACTCGTCGCAGGCCAAGGAGCCCAGGACCTCGGGGGGACACAGCCTCACCTGCCACTCCTTCCCCACCTCGCCCAACCGCACGCCGCCCACGCATCACTGGTTCCCCGCCAGATTATGTGGGGGCCACTGATGATGAAGGGCACCTCTCTGAAGACTCTGGCCATGATTACATAGGTCCACCGTCAGGGCAAGATGACCACTCTGACGATGACTATATGGACATCGACGACCCTCGACCCATCCGCTTGGCCCGGCTTCGTGCTGCCCATCGTGCTGCCCGCCGCCCTGGCCGACGCCCTCGCCGCCCTAGGGCGCACGCCTCCCGAGTTGGCCGTGGGCTTGCTGGGCCACCAGCTGGAGCTCCTCGTCAGCGTAGACAAGACCCATTCTACGTTTTTCAGTGGCAAGACGTAGTTGATGAGGATGGATACAACCCTGATGTGCCAGCTTTTGATGAGGTACTGGAGGGTTCAGGCATTACCCCCAATTTTCCTGCAGGCCCCAATGCTCCACCACACAAACTATTTGAGGCCTTCTTTGATGAGGAGGTGGTAGGCTATGTTGTCAAAGAGACAAATAAGCAGCACCAATTCCAGGTCCACTTTTTGGGCAAGGTGACCAAGGGCCACATGAGGCAGTGGACCCCAGTGACTCATAAAGAGTTCATGGTGTTCCTGGCACTCACCATGCTAATGCCTCATGTCAAGAAGCATAGGTTGCCTGACTATTGGATCACCAATGATCTGATATCCACCCCTGCCTTCGGGAAATATCTGTCTCGCGACCGGTACCTTGACGCAGCGCTCCATCTTGTCACCAACACCGACGTCCACCTCGGTGACAAGCTGTGGAAGATTAGGACGTTGTATGAGATGATGCGAGAACGCTTCACCTCCTACTTCAAGCCCTTCCGCAAGGTCGTCATTGAAGAGTCTCTTGTGCTGTTCCGGGGAAAACTCAGCTTCCGGCAGTACATCCCCTCAAAAAGACATCGCTTTGGCATAAAATTCTTTGTGCTGTGCGACTGCCAAACTGGCTATGTCCTGGACTTCCTGGTGTACAGCGGGAAGGAAGGGGACTTGCTTGTGGACCCCCTCATTGGCTTTGGCGGAGCAGTGGTGCAAGCCATGATGGACCGCTACTTTCACAAGAATCACGACCTCTACACGGACAATTATTACACGTCCCCCACTCTCTCACAGTACCTGCATGAGCGCAAGACGGGGACTGTAGGCACAGTACGAGGGAAAAGGAAGGGCATGCCACCTTTCCCTCCAAAGACCAAAAAAGGTGATGTGTTCAAGAAGAAGTCGGGGCCCATTCTGGCTATCCACTGGCACGACCAGCGGAATGTCAACCTCCTGACCACCATCCACAAGGGGGAAATGGTGGAGACTGGCAAGGTGGATCGCCGCACCCAGGCCAGGGTGACCAAGCCCGATGCTGTCCTGGACTACAACATCAACATGAGGCTGGTGGACAAGTCCGACATGCAGATAGGCTTCATTGACTGCCTGCGTACCTCGTGCAGATGGTACAAAAAGATTTTTCTGCATATGGTGGACATGTCAGTTCTGAATGCCTACAATATATACAAGCTTCGGAATGTGAACACACCCATGAAGTTCAATAGCCTGCGGAGGTTCCAAAAGCAGGTGTTGACGGAGCTCCTGAAGAAGTATGCTACGCCACAGAGGGCAGTGGCACATCCTGGGCCCGCCGTTATTGACCGCTTGCAGTGTGCTCAATACTTGATTAGGCACAGGCTTGGTTCCCTGCCTCAGAATGAATCAGGAAGAACACAGCAGAAGCGGTGCCATGTCTGCTACAACAGCAGGGTGAGGCCGAGGCCAGGTAAAAAGTCAACCATGGAGTGTGTGGAGTGCAAGGTGGCACTCTGTGCTTTAGAGTGCTTCTTTGATTACCACTCCAAGCTGGAGTTCTAATAATCATAGTGAAAGTGCCAAAGATAATGACAATATGTACAGTAAATATATAGGCAAAAAGTGGAAGTAAACCAATTTATTGTTATACAAAAGTCATGTATTATGAAAACATTTATACAAATACAATTACACCATAATAATATGTGAAAGTGACACATTGCAACGTCCCAAAGCTGCTTGTCAGTACAGCTATTTCTTTAGTAATATAAGGGGACTTCACTCTAACATCAATTCTGTACACCAATTTCTTCAAGCAGAATCCCCTACTCTCCTTTTTTTGACAGAGACTCAAGTAACATCCACATCTGACACATCTAGATTTAATTTTCCAGGTTATCAACTGCTCCAAAATTTCAGACCTAAAGGTGGTGTATGTTGCTTCGCAAAATCTGAAATTGCCCTGGAGGAGGTTACTGGTTTCAATTGTCCCTATTTTGATTATTCTATATACAAATTAATTTCTGCTGGTAAATTTAAATACATATGTTGCATCTACCATTCCCCAAATACTCCTCCAGAGCAAAGTCTTTTTGATTCTCTGTCCTCACAACTCAGTGTCCTCAACTTAAATGCTTCTTCTGAAATCACTGTGTTGGGTGATTTTAATGTCCATAATGTTGAATGGCTCACTCATTCAGCCAGGACTGATGATGCTGGTCTTGAATGTGAGCTATTTGCAGACTCATTTAATCTCATTCAACTAGTCAACCAACCCCCCCGTGTACCAGATAATCCTAATCATAATTCCCACCTACTGGACTTATTTTTAACAACCAATTCAGAAAATTATGATGTTACAGTGAGGTCCCCACTTGGATCTTCTGATCACTGTCTGATACAGGCCACCTGTGTATCACCTACCACACCTTCCCACTCTGAACCTGTTTTGGTGACTAAATGGCCTTACGATAGGGCAGACTGGGAGGGTCTTCAAGGTTTCTTTATTGATATTCCCTGGACCTCTTTCTTTTCTAATGATGCACACTCCACCTTGAGCCACATACAAGATTTTGTAAAAATTGGAATGGAAACTTTTATTCCTCATCAAAAGTACAGTAAAAGATCTAATTCACCTAAATGGTTTGACCATAATTGTGCTAGAGTAACTGAACAAAAAGCAATAGCCTACAATGCATACACAAGATCAAAAACACATGAAGCCTTTAATTACTTTAGAAACATCAGAAATCATGCCAAAACTGTATTAAACCTAACTAAATCAAACTTTCTCCATAAGCAGGCAAATAAACTTCTAAATAATCCAAATGATAACAAAATATTTTGGTCTACTCTTAACTCATTCAAATCCAACTTCACTACTGCTTCATCCATTCCACCATTAAAATCTCCGACTGGCAATCTTGTAAGTGACCCACGAGGTAAAGCTAACCTTCTTGCAGATATTTTCTCCACCAACTCAACCTTAGATGAAATAAATCAAGATGTCCCTGTACTTAATTTTAATTCACCTGAAATTCCCTCACTTAAGATCCACACCAGACATGTCAAAACTATTTTGCAGAATCTCTCAGTAGATAAGGCTCCTGGTCCAGATGAAATTCCTCCAATAGTACTTAAGAATTGCTCCTTGGTGCTCGCTCCTGTATTGGCAAAATTTTTCCGTCTGTGTACTCATACCTCATGCTTCCCAGTACCCTGGAAAGAAGCAAACATCCATCCAGTTCCTAAAAAAGGTGCCTCTTCAGATCCATCAAACTACAGACCAATAGCTATAACTTCCACTCTTGGCAAAGTTTTTGAAATTATATTAAATAATCACATAATTAAGCATCTGGAGAATAATAAATAAATCAGTGATAGGCAATATGGTTTTAGACGATGTCGATCAACTGCAGACATTCTTTGCCTTCTTACGCATCAAATCAACCAAGCTACAGACCAACATGGTGAAACACATACAATAGCACTGGATATATCAAAGGCATTTGATAGAGTCTGGCATTAAACCTTATTGTCGAAGATGTCACACTACGGCCTTGCATCATTAGTTCCACTAATTTTTTCTTATCTTCATAACAGAAAAATACGTGTAATGGTAGATGGCCTTTATTCTCAATTTCACTCAATAAATGCTGGTGTTCCCCAGGGATCAGTTTTGGCCCCAACTCTGTTCCTCATTCATATCAATGATCTCATATCTACCACTCATAATCCAATACATTCCTACGCAGATGACTCAACACTCCACAGTTCCTTCACATTTACCAATTCTTTCACCCAACCCGATCTTATAAATTCAAAAATAAACACTGCAATTTCTCTGAACCAGGACCTTTCTAGAATTAATGAATGGGGACAAGAGAATCTAGTTTCCTTTAATGCACAGAAAACCAAGTACATTCAATTTTCTAACCGACAGAATCTCACTGACTCCCATATATTTGTTAATGATGTAAATATTCCCACTTCCCCTAGTATTGACATTCTCGGTGTAACATTAACTACTAACTTGAGCTGGACACATTATGTTAGAAGCATTGCTAAGAATGCCTCTAAAAAACTGGGACTCCTGTACAGAGTTCGAGAATTCTTCACTGACGAGCAGTTGGCCGTAATATATAAAAGTCATGTGCGCTCTCAGATGGATTACTGTTCACCTCTGTGGGGTGGAAGTGGAGTGGTTGCATTGAGGCAGTTGGACAAAATTCAAAATAAAGCTTTTAGATTAATCAATAACCCTGCAATCACACAGGACCTTCCTACATTAGCCATACGAAGAAACGTTGCATCCCTTGCATTATTCTACAGATATTTTCACAGCAATTGTTCCGAGGAACTTGCTTCAATTGTGCCGCCTCTCCACATCTTTCCCCGTAGAACTAGGGCAGCTGAGAGCGCCCATGAATTTACACTTTCTCCTCCACAATGCAGAACTTCTGCTTATCAGAATTCATTTATCCCCAGAGCTACTACTCTTTGGAATTCACTTCCCTCGAATTGCTTTCCACAAACTTACAATCAACAAATGTTTAAATCCAGTTGTTACAAACATTTTATGAATGGAGGATGCCTTTAGGCACATGGACCTTTTTGTTTTATCTGTGTTTTTCCTTCCTCCGTTCATTGTCTCTTAAAAAAAAACAAAAAAAAAAACATATGTATATACCAAGTGACATTCATATGATTAGAACCTATAGAAATATATAAATCAGTGAAAAAAGACACAATAAATTGTATATAAAACGTTTACAAATCATATAACTAAGTGAAAGTGACACAAGACCTAATATTTGATGGCCAAAGTATAATAAACACCTGTGATAACGAATAATCAGTGCCTAATACAACAATAACCTACCTCAATTACTAATAAAATGTACGGTATCGAGTGAAAATGAGCATTATCAGTGACAGTGACACTCTAAAGCATATTTATCAAAGTGAAAGTGACACAAGACACAATACTTGATGACCAAAGAATAATAAACACCTGTAATAACGAATAATCAGTGCCTAATACAACAATAACCTACCTCAATTACTAATAAAATGTCCGGTATCGAGTGAAAATTAGCAATATCAGTGACAGTGATACCCTAATAAACATATTTTATATAATTGGCCTCAAAATAACTAGAAAAATATCAAATAAACATCACATTCTCAATATCAAACACTAAAATCGTCTAAGGGAGATAAATACTTTGGCGCGACGAGCGGCTAGGTGCGTCATAGCCATGGCCGGGGCGACGCGTCCGAACGCGGGAAGAATTTGCCGCCGAAAAGCACTCGTCTTCCCGCGCTCACCATTATGCAACCAGAGGGGCTAGAGACCTTTACTCAACGCCATTCGACAGAGGAAGGTTTGTGGAACATTATTCTTTTTTATTCACAACATTACATGCCATATTCATTGACTTACAGAGTAGTTAACATAGCCCAAAGATCGTCAAAACACCCGGTACCGCAGCACAGTCGCAAGCTATAGCCCCCGGGGCTGGAGGGTTAAGGGGGAATGGTTCACTTTTTGGGCAAATGTTTGCATGTATTCACTATTTTTCTAGTTTCCTCCCTAGACCTCCATCAACTTTAAAACAAAAAACATCCATTAGATCCCCCTTCTACATTAATTTGTAAATTTTTCGGTAGAAAAATTTCCCGGCCAAAGGCCGGTTCTTCCAACATTACAGGCTCACTATCGTTCGCCAGGGAAAAAATCGACACCTAAATAGCACGAAAGGTCTAAATATTGACGTAGAAATGGGGCGAAAGGCTTAAAATCGACTAACTAATGGGGCAAACATCATAACATCTGAAAACTAATGGAGTTAAACATGAGGGAGAAAGTGGTCAAGAAAACCGGCCCATGTCCCCTGAACCCGTTCTGTACCAGCGACCTCTTTGTTATTGTATTCTAGTATAATTAGACGATGTTGTGCACTTCAAGAAATACAAGTAAAAGCAGTGGATGTTGGTGTACCGCAGATAACGGAAGGAAACGAGTGGATGTTGCCTGTACTGCTGTTTGCCGATGATACAGTTCTGATGAGCGATAGTGAATGGGAGCTGCAGGGTCTGGTAAATATGTTAAACAACGGAATTTGAAGATAAATGCAGGGAAGAATATGGTTATGGTCTTTGAAAGGACCCAGTCACAGAGTGTGAGGTGAGGTTGAACGGTCATGCTATGGAGAATGTCAGCTCATTTAAGAATTTGGGCAGTGTGTTGAGTAAAGATGAGAGTGTGGAGGATGAAGTGCGGGAGAGGGTGCAACAGGAGAAGAGGGTAATTTTAGGAATGCAGTAACAAAACATAGGGTGGTCAGCATGGAAGTAGAGAAGTCCTTGCATGACAGTGTGGTAATCGCGACATTGACATATGGGAGTGAAGCATGGACGATGTTGGAGAGGCACAAACCAAGAGTGAGAGGGGTGGAAATTAGCTACTTGAGAAGTGCGTGCAGAGTTACATGGAGGGATAGACAGACGAATTAGGAAGTACGAGAGCGGTGTGGTGTGTATGTAGTTTTGCTGGAAAGTGTGAAAAAGAACACCTTGAGATGGTTCGGCCATGTGGAACGTATGGGGAGCGAGAGATTGACTAAGCGAGTGTATGAGAGTGAGGTGGAAGGACAAAGAGGGATATTAAAACCGAGAGAGAGGTGGAAAGATGGAGTTAAGAAGTATATGCATGACAGTGGTGCTGGATGGGAGGAGGGGCGTCAACTGACTGGGGACAGTGATGCATGTGATCGCCCCTTCGGCGATCACAGCGTCCAGCTATAGCTAGATAGATAGATAGAAGAAGGATCTGTTGTAGTAAAAATAGTTAAGTGAAATAGTTCGAAGTCTCTTAATTGCACTGAATAAAATCGTCTAATGGTAGCCAGCGTAAATTTAATAGGACGGCATCGGTACAGAAGGGGTTAAGTAAGACAGGAGTAGCGTTAGGACATAGGCTCCCTGGGTTTTGTTTATCATATCATCACGACGTGGAAATCCCCAGGGGTGCCATATCCTATCCTAGAGTCTCAGCTAATGTTGCCAATTTTGCTACTTTCTCGCTAGATCTGGAGGTATTAATTCGATCTAGCAACAACATTATATATCTAGCAACGTGAATTCTGGCGATATTCTGCATATTTGAGCTATTCTAGACTGATATTTTCAGTCAGTTATTGTACCTAAACTCATATGTAAATGATTAATATCCAATATTCGAGAATGGATAATAAGTCTTAGGCTTGTGCATAAACCTTTAACTGTCTTGGTGGTGTAATGGTTAGAGTGTTTACAAATATGTGTGTGATAACCCAGGTTCGAATCCCGGTGGATCACATATATATTTTTATTAATTTAATTGGAGGTGCTTGGTGTTGAGGTGAAATTAATATAAAACATATAATAACTAAGGGGAAATTTTCACTTAAGTTTTATTTTTGATCTAGACCTCCTTCTTTCTCATGTTGATATTTGAAGACGTTCGCCCCATTAGTTTGACGATTTCAAAACCTTTCGCCCCATTTCTGTCAATTTTATGACCTTTACTGCAATTTAGATGTCGATTTTTTCATAACGAGCCTGTTATTAAGGAGGAACCGGCCTTTGGCTGGGAAATTCTTCTATCCGAAAAATTTACCAATTTACCTCGTAGGTTTGTGTTTTTTTGTAATTATTACCTGGAAAGGTGTTTTATTTTGTTATGTTTTTTATATATATACTTTTGTTTAAGCTTGATGGACGTCTAGGGATAAAACAAAAAACCTCCCCTTAAATTATAGCCTGTACTAAACCGGTTGCTTTTGATTGCAATTGATCTTGATTGTGCCTATATACTTACTACATACCACAACAACTGATAACATAATAGAACATATAACAATTGATCTTGATTGTGCCTATATACTTACTACATACCACAACAACTGATAACATAATAGAACATATAACAATTGATCTTGATTGTGCCTATATACTTACTACATACCACAACAACTGATAACATAATAGAACATATAACAATTGATCTTGATTGTGCCTATATACTTACTACATACCACAACAACTGATAACATAATAGAACATATAACAATTGATCTTCATTGTGCCTATATACTTACTACATACCACAACAACTGATAACATAATAGCACATATAACAATTGATCTTCATTGTGCCTATATACTTACTACATACCACAACAACTGATAACATAATAGAACATATAACAATCACACTATCTATCCCTGTGAACATATGTTAATCCTTATATTATCTTCAAATGTATTTAACCCTTTCTGTACCGGCAACGTCTTCTTAACTTTAATCTGCATGGCTACTATTAGACGGTTATATTCAGTTTAAAAAGAACCTTCAGCAATTAGTAGGCTTCGCACCATCTCACTTTTTCACTTATTGGGCGATTTGTGCATGTATTCATTATTTGTGCATGTATTCATTATTTGTGCATGTATTCATTATTTGTGCATGTATTCATTATTTGTGCATGTATTCATTATTTGTGCATGTATTCATTATTTGTGCATGTATTCATTATTTGTGCATGTATTCATTATTTGTGCATGTATTCATTATTTGTGCATGTATTCATTATTTGTGCATGTATTCATTATTTGTGCATGTATTCATTATTTGTGCATGTATTCATTATTTGTGCATGTATTCATTATTTGTGCATGTATTCATTATTTTTCTAGTTTCCTCCCTAGACCTCCATCAAATAAAAACAAAACATTCATTATATCCCACTTCTAGATTAATTTGTAAATTTTTCGGTAGAAAAATTTCCCGGCCGAAGGCCGGATCTTCCAACATTACAGGCTCACTATCGTTCGCCAGGGAAAAAATCGACACCTAAATAGCACGAAAGGTCTAAATATTGACGACGAAATGGGGCGAAAGGTCTTAACATCGACTAACTAATGGGGCAAACATCTTAACATCTGAAAACTAATGGGGCTAAACATGAGGGAGAAAGTGGTCCAGAAAACCGGCCAATCCCCCATTAACCCTTTTTATTCCCACCAATCCTTCTAAAAGTTGCCCAAATCCTCTAAATATAGCTAGAATAAAATGATAAAAGTCGGCGCCGGAACAGAAGGGGTTAACAAGTTGCATACCGGTACTGACATGAACGGGAATTAAGGAAGGTATGAAAGAGGTAATTAATGAGGCCATAAACATAATGTACTTTTCTAACTCCTTCTGTACCGGCGACGTGTTTATAAATATATTCTAGCTATATTTAGACACTTTTGTGGGGAGGATCTGTACACCGCCACATACCTTACCCCCTGCGCATTCGCGGCCCCGCCCACTGCCCAAAATGTAAAAATATTATATTAGATTAGATTAGATTAACCTAACCTAACCTAACCTAACCCTAATATAATATAATATTATATAACATAAAAAATAAAAAAATAAACAAATATAATAATACACTAAATCCGAGTGGGATCGAACACAGGTTTTCTCGGTGTCGGGCGAGAGCTCTACTGACTGAGCTACAGAGCGACCTGGCAGTAATGGTTTGAAGGCTATAATTATTTAAACACGGGAAACGGGGGGCGGGGCCAAGGGTAGCTTACATTTTCGCGCATGCGCAGGGGGTAAGGTATGTGGCGGCGTACATCCCCTCCCCTTTTGTGCAGCGTAACCCTTTCACGCATTTATGACGCAGAGGTTGCCAGATTAGCAATAAGAAATAGAGTTCTCTCACTCTTATAATTACTTCTCCAAAATTAGTTTTCTGCCCACAGCTAACTCAAAGATAACTGCAGAGGTTGAAGTAACTAAACTAAAGGTTTCTAAATACCCCTGATGGTAACAAAGGCTTTATAGTAACTCCAATAGGCTCAAAATCGCGTCATATGCTTGAAAGGGTTAAGAAGCATCTGTAGTAGTAGAAAGGGTTCAGTTAGATAGTTCGAAGCCTGTTACATGCTTGAGGCCCTTTTTAAACTGAAGTAAATCGCGTCATATGCTTGAAAGGGTTAAAAAGCATCTGTAGTAGTAGAAAGGGTTCAGTTAGATAGTTCGAAGCCTGTTACATGCTTGAGGCCCTTTTTAAACTGAAGTAAATCGCGTCATATGCTTGAAAGGGTTAAGAAGCATCTGTGGTAGTAGAAAGGGTTCAGTTAGATAGTTCGAAGCCTGTTACATGCTTCAGGCCCTTTTTAAACTGAAGTAAATAGCGTCATATGCTTGAAAGGGTTAAGAAACATCTGTGGTAGTAGAAAGGGTTCAGTTTGATAGTTCGAAGCCTGTTACATGCTTGAGGCCCTTTTTAAACTAAAGTAAATCGTCTAATAGTAGCAAGAATAAAGTAAACAAAAACACGTCCCGCTACAGAAGGGGTTAAGGGGTCAGTGGCTATTTTGGGAGGTCAAATTTTGTTATATATCAATTTATTTTTAGTCTCCTTGCTAGACCTTTATCAAGCTTTAAAAAGTCAAGACAAATTTGTAAAAATTTTGATAAAAAAATGTCCCGGCATTCTTTGGCAGGTTTCTCTTAAAATTACAGGCTCGCTATCGCTCTCCAGGAAATAAATCGACACCTGAATGGCACGAAAGGTCATGATATTAATAAGTAAATGAGATGAAAGGTTTTACAATCTGAAAACGTATAGGGCGAACGTCTTAAAATCTGAAAACTAATGGGGCTAAACACGAGGAAGAAAGGGGACCATACAACGACCCATCTCCCCTTAAATGTATATTAGTAACAGTAAACCACCTGCATATATAATAAGATTATATACATGTATATCAAATAATCTAAATGTAAATCGCTATCAATACACGTATCTTGATTATATTTTCCTCGTTTTTACCATTTATAAATTTGCAAAGTCAAATTCACCTACTAGAGGAGACAGAGAAAGGGGCGAGGGCATACGAAAGTGGTCCCAAACCCTAAGAATTAAACTTTTAAATTGTTCTGTGCGGGCTCTGTCTCAAGTCGGCTACACCCCAGCTATGAAGTATGTGCCTGAGTAAATACATACATACAAAGTACTGTACTGCATGCCAAATACTAGGAACATAGTAGTTGTACGGTTGAACTAATAAGTAATGTCCCAGCTGTCATTATGCTAGGCTTGCTCTTTACTGTATTGATGTCTATCAGATGTTGAATAGGGTGGGTAAGTGAATAGGAACATGTTTGCACATTTCACTCGATATGAAGAAACGAAGCTTAGATATTGCTGACACCAATTAATGATCAAAACATACTTGGTGCCGATCCATCACTTATTAGCGCGACTGTACATTCGAGAGGACTTGTGTGGGTGCAACTATACAATAAATAAGGCAATTTTACCACATCCATGGGCTGGGGTTCTCGAAAACAGGCTCCAGTCCTGACGCTATTTTAGAGTTACAGTGTGCTGACTTAATAATCCGTATAGGGATTGATAGCATCTGAAGTCCTATTTTAACTAACTATTTAGTCCTGACGCTATTCATGACTTACAGTGTGATGGCTTAATAATCCAGAAGGGTTGATAACCTCTGAAGTCCTATTTTAACTAACTATAGGTAGCGCCAACGAACTTGACAATATTCTTGATCCCTAACCCCTCTGTAACTCATAAGGGCATACAGCAAACTGGCTGTAAATATCCATACATATTTCCTGGTGAACTCTTCCCAAATAATAGAAAAGTCAACCATATTACTTTCATTAATTTCGAGTTATAAGTAGTTAAGGCGTCAAGATTATTGTCAAGTTTGCTGGCGCTACCTATAACTATTAACCACATATTTAATAATCACCCCTGTAAGTGTCCTCACCGTTTCAGTGTCTGTTTACTAATTGGAAGGTTTGTTTTGGTGTAGACGTGGCACCAGCTCATGACGTCATAATATATAATATAATACCTGCTACAGGTTATCTTGCTCAGTGTTGCCAATTTTGCTACTTTCCCAGTAGATGTAGAGGTATTTACGTCAACCTGAAGGCAAATTTGTACATCTACCGACATAAATTATAACGATACTCTGGACATTTGAGTAATTTTCGAGCAACAATGTAGAAACTGTGGCATTATTCTAGTGATTTTCGGCCTATATATACTTTCTAGCGGACTTGATTTAGTAACCCTGATCTTGGTGGTAGGCTAGTCCAGCTCCAGCCGTGTCACAAGTAGGTTCTTGCTCCGAGTCTGTGTGTTGTCCTTATTTACTTAATCCGTTTAGTACCAGTTCCATCATCTTCAATTTATACTGGGTACTATTAGACGAATATACTCAGTTGATGAGGGGCCTCCAGCAATTAACAGGCTTCGAATTATCTTAATTAACCCTTTTTACTGCCCCAGATCGTTCAAGTTCTTGAGCTGCATGAAATTGTCTAAATATATGTAGAATATAAATATCACAACGTCGCCGGTACAGAAGGGGATAAAATAGGCTTCAGAGGCTATCAACCCTTCTGTATGATTAAGCCAGCACACTGTAAGGCAAGCATAGATTCAGGACTGGAGCCCATTTTTGAGAACTCTAGTCCCTTGTGTTCTCATTAACTGCCACTTACCTTTATTTGAGGTTCCCAGTCTTGACTACAATTAGATACGAATCACCTACTTTGAATCGTAAGGTCTGTGTGGTCAGGGTTTCTATGTAAAATGTACATCCATTCCCACCTGTTAGTGTGTCCTAAACTAACCCGGCTAACCATCTATAAGCCCATCTACCCACAAAATATATATAATTATTGAAATCAGCATCTATGTTGACAGTAGGGGGCCTAACCTAATTAAGGTTTTAACTCGCAATGTTGGCGCTGCGCCGTCGATAGGGAGAACCTTTGTTTTACAGTGATTTGCTGATTATTAGGTCCCATATAATGCATTTGTGACGGTAATGGTATATACAGCAATGTAGTATTGGAGTACCACATCTATTATTATGTCCCATATAATGCATTTGTGACGGTAATGGTGTATACAGCAATGTAGTATTGGAGTACCACATGTATTATTAGGTCCCATATAATGCATTTGTGATGGTAATGGTATATACAGCAATGTAGTATTGGAGTACCACATGTATTATTAGGTCCCATATAATGCATTTGTGATGGTAATGGTATATACAGCAATGTAGTATTGGAGTACCACATGTATTATTAGGTCCCATATAATGCATTTGTGATGGTAATGGTATATACAGCAATGTAGTATTGGAGTACCACATGTATTATTAGGTCCCATATAATGCATTTGTGACGGTAATGGTATATACAGCAATGTAGTATTGGAGTACCAATGCCAAAGAAGGGGGTTCTGATGAGGGGTTCCCATGACTAGTACTTCCTGAGAGACGTCTTCTTGGTGACCCCCATCAGGATGACCAGTGCCAGGAACGAGTAGAACTCATCGGAACACAATTCCACCCAGGTGAGACGTGCCGAGTTCGTCTTCTGCACCTTCCCTGCCATGAAATAGTAGTTGTACCAGTTTGTCTGGTCAACAATCAAGGAGACAAGGTGGGCAGTGAAGAACTCGAGAAAAATACCCAGTCTTGTGGTATCCGGTCCACGATTGGGCATGGTAGGGCCGGCCTCAGCTGCCCCCACAAAGTCGAATTGTTTGGGGACATAGTTCTCCCCATCCACCCAATCCCACCTATCACCACCGACAGCGCCTTCGTCGTCGCTAGATGGGGCATCGGGGTCATCGGGGTCATCGCCAGGGGCACCGAGGCAGGTCGGGCGAGTGCGGGTGGAGCGGGGGCGGTGGGGGCGGGAGGTGGACCTGAGTCTGGAGCTCGACCTCGATCTTGATCGAGAGCTAGATCGAGAGCTGGAGTCATTTCTGGGGCGTTGTATCTGTCTCACCTTCTGCACTCGGCCGCGGGTGGCACAGCCGCGGGATATGACACGCCCACGTCGAGTGCTTGCAGGGCGTCGGGGCGTTGTGGAGAGGCAGGTGGTGATGCAGTGGCGCGGAAGGTCCCGGGTTGAGGAGAGACAGAGTGGCTACGGGAGGGGCCGGGAGGTGATGGTGGGGGCGAAGGATGGCGAGGCGGGGAGTGTGGTAGTGGTTGTGGTGACTCAACCCACCCCCGCATGCTCTGGGTCGGGAGGGAAGAGGGAGCGTTTAGGGTCACGTGACTGCCCTTGTCTCGCAACACGTTGTTGTTCCCTTTGTCCGTTTTCTTCCTCGGACATAGGCCTTGGTTCCTCTGCCTCTTCAGGCCTTTGGCCATCGTCACTTGCTTGACGACGGCCATAGAACCTCTCCGGGGTATTTTTCTTGAGGGGGGAGATTATGCGAGGTGGGGGAGAAGGCAGGCGGGGTTGTGGGGGTGCCTCCTCTTCACTCCCAGACTCGACCCTTCTTCTCTTCAATCCCCTTCGTTGTTCTCCAGGTACCCGAATGTAGTTTTGAGGGTCAGCAGGTTCATCTTCAACAACCTCTTCCCCACTTTCTGAGGATTCAATGGGGTCTTGGGGAAGTTGGCGGCGGGGAGGTGCACTTGCCCCTTGCTGTCTTTGTGATGGACGTCGTCGCCGCCTGACAGGAAACTGAGGTTGCTCTTCCTCTAGCTCATTTATCTCGAGCTGAGAAGGGGTATACTCCTCCCCAGACTCCTCCAAGGGCGAGTCAGTGTCACTATCATGGCTGTCAGTGTCATACAGTATACCCATGACCTCCTCAGTACTGCAGGAGCGGGTTCGGCGGGCACTAGGACGTCGAGACATGGTGTGTCACTCGCGAGGTTAAGCGGAAAACTGACCGCGAGTTGTGGGAAGCTGGTTGCCCTCTCCCATCCCCGCGCGCGCACGCGTATGGACTCTTAGCAAAAATAAGTTTTGGGTTTTGTCCGCTGCTTCAAAAAGTAGTTCCCATATAAATCTAGAGCCCCTCTGAGCCTTACGACTGGAGCTATAAGGGTGACGCGTCTGGCGAGTCGCTGGGGTTTGGCGTTACATACATAGGTGACTCGTCAGACGCGTCGCTGGGGCTGGACGGGTTAAAGGACTAGCTCTCGAATCAACCTTGTACAAGCTTCAGGGTAAAGCAAGGACCGAGATACTAGTCTATAACAGGTCTAACAGTCCAATCACACTGAAGTCAGGCTGCAAGATCGGAAAAGCTCTTGTGTACGACTATCCAGTAGATCCTGAACCTCCGGAGTGGCCCTCCGCAGAAGCACCAATTGCAGCAATGACAGCATCGTCACCATCCGAAATGCGAGACGAAGATCCTCTCAGGCAAAACCTAAAGATGACAGACTTTCCAGAAGAGGCAGAATCCCTTCTGAAGTTGCTACAGTCTTTCAGAGATGTAGTTGCACTCCCAGGAGAACGTCGAGGTAAAACAGATCTAACAACGCATACCATACCCCTCAAACCAGGCACCAATCCCGTTTACACAGCGGCGTACAGATAGCCACACTGTCAACGGGAAGTAGTAAAAGGGATGGTAGACGAAATGCTGGAGCAAAATGTTATTCGGCATTCATCCTCGCCATGGAATTCACCTCTTTTCCTGGTACCTAAGAAGGATGGAGGATGGCGTCCGGTGATTGATTATCGCAAAGTCAATCAAGCAACTATACCTGACAGGTTCCCCATGCCTGTACTGTCCGAGCTACTACAAGGCATAGGAAAAGGGAACAAGGTATTCAGTACTCTAGACCTCCTCAGTGGGTACTGGCAAGTTGGAATGGATGAGAAATCAACAGAAGTCACTGCGTTCTCTATTCCCAGTGGACACTACGAATGGCTACGCATGCCGTTCGGACTGAGAAATGCACCCCTCACCTTTCAAAGGTTAGTAAACAATCTTTTTGCGGGCCTATTGGGTGACTCAGTCTTCGCCTACCTGGACGACATCATAGTCTGTAGCAAAGACGTCAGCTCTCATTTCAGCAAACTCCAACAAGTATTGGAAAGACTTCAAACGGCAGGTTTACGTATCAAGATCAGCAAGTGTGATTTCCTAAAAGAGAAAATCAAATTCCTAAGTCATCAGGTGGACGCAGAAGGAATTCACACTATGAACGACAAGATCATCGCGGTACAAAATTTTCCACGTCCAAAGTCGGTTGAGAATGTCAGAAGTTTTATCGGGCTTTCTGGCTATTACCGGTCTTTCATGAAGAACTATGCGAGTGTAGCGAGGCCTCTGACACAACTTCTCCGGAAGGATGCTCCATTCACATGGGGTCGAGAGCAAGAGGAAGCATTCACTAACCTCAAAGAAGCACTCACCAGAACGCCTGTCCTAGTCTTCCCAGACCATGACAGACCATTCACACTCTGCACCGACGCCTCTCTCAAAGGGCTAGGAGCTGTTCTAATGCAACCAGATGAACGAAGCAAGATGCAAGTTATTGGATATGAAAGTCGTGTGTTGAATGATGCTGAGACTAGATATCACTCAACGGAATGGGAAACCCTTGCAGTAGCTTGGGCATTGAAACATTTCTGAGATATCATCCTTGGTTATAAAATCCACCTCTACACAGATAATGAGGCAGTAACAAAGATATTCAAGGGTGGTAAGAATCTCACTGGCAGACTAGCGCGGTGGTACGAAACGGTATTACAGTTTGATCCTACTCTATATCATCTCAAAGGTAAAGTTAATGTGGCGGCAGACGCACTCTCACGAAATGTGCAAGTAGCCCCAGTGGTCCAGCTACCGACACTTACAGAAAACCAAGTGAAAGAAGAGCAAAGCAAGGATCCGCTGTGGTCCAAAGTCATATATTCCTTAGAATCAGGGGATAACATAACTCTCCCAGAACTGCCCGTACCTCACACGCAATTCAGGTTGCTGGAAGGAATACTAGTTAGAGTTATTCCCACCGACCTTGACGCACGCCCTCGTGTAGTGATTCCAGACACGCTCACAGAAGCAGTACTTACGCAGATACACGATGCTCCCCAAGCTGGTCATCCAGGAAGGGATAGAACGCTCCTAGCGACACGAAGGAAGTACAACTGGAAAACGATGAGAAAGGATATTGAACAACACATAGCAAGATGTCTCTCCTGTGCCCAGCACAAGGGAACCTGTGATGGTCCCGCACCAATCTTGGAGTATCCAACGCCTTCACTTCCATTCGACACTGTATCAGTGGATTTGCTGAAGTTGCCGCGGAGTCACCAGGATTCACAGTATCTTCTAGTATGTGTTGATTTCTTCTCAAGATTCGTAGTTTTAGCCCCGCTTAAAACTAAAACAGCGGATGAAGTTGCTCATGCACTAGTAACGCATCTCATCTGTCCATTCTCCTGCCCTAAGACGCTCCTCTCGGACAACGGGTTGGAATTCAAGAACCAGGTGATTGCAAGTATCTGTGATATCTACAATATCAAGCAATCGTACATTGCAGCATACCACCCAGCCTCAAAGGGGTTGGTAGAACGCATGAATAGGACACTCCTAGAAGTCCTACACCATGTAACAAACCCGCTCCATGAAGCGTGGGAAGACTGGCTTCCACAGGTGGCAGCTTGTGTAAACCGCTCTGTAAACTCCTCTACAGGTAAGACGCCACACTACATAGTCTATGGACAAGACAAGATTCTGCCATATGACCTGCTATCCAAGCCTAGCACCCCACTCTACAATCTAGAGGACTATGCTAAGAGACAACTCCAGGTCTTTAGCAAGATCCACCATCTAGTCCGAGATCATTTACAGGCATCCCGTGCAGAAATGATAAGGAAACAGCACAAAAGAGCACACCAGACTGTTCTTGAAGTAGGTGACAAAGTTATGTGCCTAGATCCGACGAGAATGACTAAGCTCTCGCCGAAGTATAGTGGACCCTATGTCGTTACGGACACTGCATCCGGTAACAAGTATGAGGTTCGAGACCCTACCACAAACAAGGTAGAAGTAATTCATGGTGACAGGTTAAAATGGGTGAGCCCAGAACTCTCCGTAGATGGCCATATTATACCTGCTCCATCACCTTCGGCGGTGCAACCAACTGCACCGACCGAGACTGGCTCCGCACAGACAAACGAGTATAGGCGGAAGCTTCGTTCTGCTAGCAGAGCGTTCTAAGACCACTCTAGTAAGAGAGTGAAGTAAGACCACTCTAGTAAGACAGTGAAGTGAGACCACTCAAGTAAGACCACTCTAGTAAGAGAGTGAAGTGAGACCACTCTAGTTAGAGAGTGAAGTATTCTATACACATCATCGTTCTGTCAACGTCACATATCTGACAGAGCACACCATTCCCCACGTACATCCTACTGGGCGAGTGAAGTGTTCTATTAGTACCCCTACAAGTAGAATATTGCCATTTCTCCCGAGAAAGATGATGTGGTTAATGAAAGCCCTTCTTCTACTCAGAACACTAATTATGGTTGATTCTACGACACCCTCGTATCTGAAACCTGGCGCCCTTGTAGCCCAAGTTGGAAGAGTGCTAATTGCGGAAGATGTAGTAGCAGTTCAGTATGATTTCGGAGACATCTTTGCAATTCTCCGTAGTGTTGAGACGCTCCAACGTCGCCTAGACAAATTACACTCTACTTTTACCTTCCTACTGACTAATCAGACACTGCCCTGTGACTTACGACATACAGTTATACTCCAACGCTCACGTGTAGCTCGTATGAATCATAACTTACGGAAGATCCAATTGGTCCTGCCTGAAGACCCTATCCAGGTAGCCAAACACGCTCACTCACGGCGTACACAGAGAGGACTTTTGAAAAGCTGGGAAAGAGACTTAGTGTACTGGAGACAACAGCAAGAGCCATGAATAGAGTCTTGAATTACGACTCAATAGCAATGAAGGATGTATTCACAACAGTTAACTCGGTAATTACGACTATTAATAACTTGACACAAGTAGTTAATTCTCTAGTTTCTGATGGACATTCCACAGATAAAGTCATTTACTTGTCCGAGATCTTGCAAGCTACTGAGGAAGATGTTAGCGATTTATTTCTGGGTACGAAGAGGGTTATAGCAAATCTCGTTGATGCTGCCCTAAGGCGAGTCACCAGTGACCTAGTACCTGTAGAACATCTCAGTACGGCAATAGATATAGTGAAAGACCAGTATTCCCTGATGCCGCTATTTGAAGCAGGTGAATGTGAGTTCTACTACCCTCTCTTGGAAGCAGTTCTTACGCACTCATCTATTTTAGTCCACATCCCGTTCAAGTCCTCATACATGTTCAATGCTTGGAAAATTATCCCGTTCCCATTTCTCGTAGACGGAAGATTACTAACCGTGACTGACACAGCGGACAGGATGCTCGTCTCCGACGACCTTCAACTTGTGACTGTGACTGACAATGACGCACTTAACTTATGTAGGTCCTCGTATCTTCATCTATATGTGTGTCCAGCGTATGTGTTTTCCTTTACGTCCCCGGACAAAACTGCATGCGAACTTACCTTGACTAAAACCACTGTGACTGACACTGGAGCTATGAAAGACTGTACTTACGCCCCGGCTCCTCTGCTCCCCGTGTTTCATAAACACTTGCTAGATATTCAGTTCTTTTACTTCCCTAAACAGACCCAGGTGTCTCTCATTTGTCAAGATTCTAGAAATATATTTCATGCACAAGGGATGTATCAGGCCCCTGATCACTGTGAAGTAAGGAGTTCACTCATTAATACTCTACCTTCTCATCACCACCTCGCCCTGATTACTAACCTCTCTTCTGAGTTCATCCCAATTAACATTTCTTTCACAGGCAACTCTTCATACCTGATCATCAAGTCACGTAGCATTAAAATGTTAAATACATTGAATTCTTCTGAGTTTACGAATCTCATTAGTTCATCTCTCCCCATGTCCATCAGCCCAGACGTTCTCTATCCTACAGTACTAACCCCTACCTTGGCGGGTGCCCAACCCCGAAAGTGGTTGAAATAGGGGAGCTATCCCCCCGCCAAAGGCGGCTTTCTAGGGCCTTTCCTAGCTGATGCTGAGAGGATTGGGTTCTAGTCATGTGGTGATGGGCTGGTCTATCAGAGTGAGAACTGAGCGATCTCTGCCATACCCATAGATTAATCTGACTGTTCCTTTTACTTATATATTTTCTAAATCTCAAGTGACGGCGTCTCTTCCGTGGATTGACCTCCCAATCTACCAAGATTGGAAGCCAAAGCGTCACATTTTTCCTTTGCCCCTCAACTTTCTCTTCATAATTGCTGAGAGGCACAGGGCCCTGGGTGGGTCTTTGGTTTCCCGGACGTTTCCGCACCCTCCTCAGCTCCCCGCCATGGAGTGGCTTCGGTCACCCAGGCTTTATTGTGGTAGGCAGGGAGGGTTCTGTGGGGGCGCTCGGTTATGGCCTTGGTCTTACTCGGGGCCTTGGGGCTGTTCGGCCAGGCAGCCTGGGGAACAGCAACAACAACAACAACCTTGGCTCTCTCAGTAATAATTCTAATCCTTTTAGGCCTCTTCCTTCGGCTATCTTTCAGGGTTGATCGCCTGACTCGTAGACGTAAGGCTAAGCTGGCAACTGCCGAGGCGACTGTGTAAGTTGGTTCTTACCTTTTCATACTTCTTTGGCATTGCTATACACTGGGAATAGGGTTATGTAAGTCATAGGGATGATATATATATGTTCGGTGGGCCTCACTTTACGTGGCCGAGCGGTGTAACAGCGCATTTTGAGCGACTGTACACTCTAGAGTATCTCATATAATTACTTGTATAACTCACACCCTTATAACAGTTATTCACTTACTTAAGTATACTACAATACATTCTAGTTGGGAATGATCTCCCTATAGACAGATCATCTCCCCACCTATAAAAGGACTTGGTACAATTCTTGCAGAGTAAGCAAGCGTTCCCACGGTCTTCTTAAAGTATTGCAGCAACTCCAATATGATTGCTAGCAACATGTATCGTATGACTCCACACTGGTCTGAAGCCGGCACGCTCGTGCCTCCAGGCAGTGAGCAGTAGCAGTACAGCCAGCCATTAGGAAGGTTAACCCTTCATGCGGCCGTGGTAATTAATACAGTGACATATACAGTGACAGTACGATACAGTGCGATAATTAGTTTGTGTACCATTATATATTTCGCTATTCTTATTCTTTATTGTTTTACAGGAAAGATTATAATCACAGGAATATAGCTCAATCTAATTGCTTTTATAATATAGTGCAAAGCTATAGGTATTTCCCAGTCGGGTAGCTACAATACCTACAAAGACAATCAATAACTCAAACCAGCTCCTAATTAAGCATAATATATTGTGTTGGTAAATAAACCCTAGAAAACCCAACAGTGTCTTTACTTCAAATCAATACCTTAACAAATTACCTTTCAACATGTTTTTACAGTGAAAATCTCAACTACAAGCATAATCAAGGACAATTAAGGTAAGTGGTAAAAAGGGCAACCATAAAGTCACCGCTACAATAAGAAACTGATGAATTTCTATGATTGCACCTATACGAGCTAAACAAATTATTATTGTATTTAAAGGAAGGTACGACGAGGTAAGTGGCGTGGTATGGGTGGCATTATGCAGAAATGGATTATAAGGGCATTCTGCCCCCTCTGACAAAAGTCTATTTATCTAGATGTGACGCGGATTTTGCAATGTTTCAGAGACATTAGCCTAACCTAACAACCTTACCTAAACTATCCTAGTATTATGGGTGGCTGCTGGCGCCCCCACACCCCCGCTGGTTGGGTAAAACGGTAGAAATCAAGTTGGGGTAGAGTTAGTAATCGTAGTTATTCGTAAGGTGGTCAGAGGGAGCGGAATGCTCTTATAATCCATTTCCGCATATTGCCACCTATACCACATCACTTACCTCGTCGTACCTTCCTGTTAAATACAATAATAATTTGTTTAGCTCGTTTAGGTGAAATTATAGAATAATTCCAAGAAACCTATAGACTACGTACTGTAAAAATAGATGGGCTGATAAACCGGAAAGCGCTTTATTTATAGAGTAAACCTATTTGTTTGCTTATATAATCCCATCTTCCTTCTAATGCATTTCATTGTTTAACCCCTTATGTACCGGCAATGTTTTAAAAATGTGATTCTATTTATAATTAGACTATTTTGTGCAGTTTAAGAATGGTTTACTATGGTAGTAAAGAGGGTTGTTGTTGTTGTTCCCCAAGCTGCCTGGTCGAACAGCCCCAAGGCCCCGAGCAAGGCCAAGGCCATCACTGGGCGCCCCCACAGAACCCTCCCTGCCGACCATAATAAAGCCTGGGTGACCGAAGCCACTCCATGGCGGGGAGCTGAGGAGGGTGCGGAAATGTACGGGAGGGTTAAGGGAGATAGAAGCCTGTTAATTACTAAGAGACCGTTTATAAACTTAATTAAATAGTCTATAATATTCAAGGACACTACATCGGCTCTATTAGAAACAATTTATCAGGGTAAATAGGGACCAATAGACTCGCCATATTTGTCTCATTATAGTCCGCATGGAGGAATTTCGTTATCGACGACTTGAAAAAACCCAATTTCACCGAAAAATAACCCCCAAAACAATCAAAGTCCCGATCGTAAACTAAGCATTCCGTCGACTTGACCTCCTTCTCCTTCTAGTTTTGTAGGGTGCGGCAAAAGCGCGATTCACCCAATAAATGGCGCGAGCGTGACAACCTGTTTTTGCCCCTTACAGATCAACATATATGAAGATGACAAAGTCAAGGGGGGATGAAGGGGGACAGTGCCGCCCCTCAAATCATGTATCCAATTTACCCCACAATTTCCCTTGCCTACTGTAAAAGCGCGATTCACCCAATAAATGGCGCGATTTGACGCCGTATCTTCAGATTGATGGATAATGGTTAAGTTAATGCAAATCCTCCACTCAATCCATGAAAAACTCCTATGAAACTATATTCCTTGAAGAAAAAAACTAAAAACATGGCAAATAAGGCAGATATAGTCTTGTTGAGCGTTACCCCTCCAGCAATTAACAGGCTGCCAACTATTTCACTTAACCCTTTTTTACTTCCCCTGATCCTTTTTAAAACCCTGAATAGGCACCCATGAGTCATTTTCGACCCGCCACATATGCGCAAATCACGTTTTAGCTTGCCACGCAGGCACCGTGGGAAAGGTCCGGGTCCAAACCGACCCATGAGTATGTCTAGTCACTTCTAGTGGGAGCTAAGGGAGGGTGCAGTCAGGCCACAACGCTTTCCTGCTCCAGTGAGGTCTGGCAGCTTTTTCCGGGTCCTTTACGACCCGACGGTACCTGGTACGTAACTTTAAAAAATTTATAATATTTATACATTCGTGTCTATATATACCTACCTATTTGTGATACGATAGCTATATTTTGAGGGGTGTATGGAAAAATAAATAATCTACATGGTGTAACAATCTGGGGGTTCTGGAATGCCACATGTCGCCATAGAGACCAATTTGCCCTCTAAAATTACCTCTCACATAAATATTTGTAGCGGCTAGAAATATATTTCGATTTTTTATTTTTTATTTTTTAGTGTCTTTGTAGTTTGCGAAAGCAGGCATACAAGTTACATCGAAATCCTACGTGAACTTTGGCCAAGACGAATTTGTATAAATGTACCATGATTTTTATAATTTTTTGGAAAACATATTGTAACCCTCTTTGTGCTTTCGCTGCAGTACCTCAGCTATGGTGCTTAGCGAGTTGTGACGTCTACCGCAGCTGCCGACATCATTCCTCTGCATTCTCTGTGATTTTCATTGCCTTTGAGTAAATTTGAGTATTTGTTTACATTTTTTTACTAATAACTTTACAATCAAATTATTTGTTTATTTACGTTAATCAATAAAACACATATTTTTCAACTTAGCTTTTATTTTCACTATACATACGTTTAAGGAATAGTTAAAATAGTGTTAGTAATGGTTAACAACAATCGAGGCTATTTGGTTTACAAGTTACTGATTTTTAAAGTCGACGGAGCAAAAACGACCCATGTTTACCTGGGTTGTTATGAAAAAACAAGGGTAGCTACACAAAATCGTCTAAATATAGCTACACAAACCTACAATAGACGTCACTGGTACAGAAGGGGTTAAAGAGGGATCTTGGGAGTGTCTTTTGTAATACTTGATGGAGGTCTAGGGAGACAACTAAAATAAATAGGAAGGTCAACAAATACACCAACAAATACCCCCATCTCTCCTTAAATTACTCATATGTAATGGTATGAATTAGAAGATAAATGTTTTGGTAAGGAAAGGGTTGACGTGGAACCCTATTTGAGGCGACGGGGGTATCTTCGGATCTCATAGGTTTCACTCCATTAGCATTATGACTTGAAGACGCTTCACCCCGTTTGGGAATAGGTGAAGAGGTTTTTCCTCATTCAGTTCTCTATTTGTTTTTCTGGGCGAGCAATAGCGAGCCTGATATAGGCGAAGCCTGCCTCTGAACGGAACATTTCTCTACCAAAATAATTAAAACAATATAGTGTAAAAAGGGTCTAGGGAGATTTATATTCAGCCAAGGGGACGGAAAAAAGAAGCAAAGGCGAAACAAAAAGATTGTATTTATATATATATATACAGGGTGTATTGAAACAACACTTACAGACTTCAAGTGCTAAGTACAGATTACAAAAACAAATTAACTTTATTCTATAATGAAATATAAGATAATTAAGCATTAATGATTTACAGGATATACAGTAATTATAATCAGTGTCGTCCAAGCATGTGCTATAAACCGAACACTGGCATTGGTCTCCCCCTTCATCCCCCCACCCCCTTCCTCCCCACCCCCTTCCTCACCCCAATGTCCTAGTTTATACCCAGGAATGTTGAATTTTATAAACATAATTAGTTTTCGGGTTGACATAATGTAATTTATGTTCCCTTTGTAAACCGTTTACAACTAAAATTATTTTCTGTTAAAATCAAACATTTATGTATCTTTCATTCAACATAGGAAACATCGAAGGTATCTTGGATGAAAGAAATTATGATCTTCAAGTGGTCTGCAGATATTACTGTCATATGTTAGTAATTATTACCAATGTTGAATGATAAATAGAACCACAACAGTGGGCATTACGAAGTTATTGCCCAATGTTATTTAATGTAATGTACAATTGTGAATATTTATCCATATACAAACATATTCGAAGCGGTCTCGGTTTGAATTGAATCTCCTAACTAATTTATACTGGGCATTTGATTTTCAGAGATTCTTTTAATCAGTTTGACACTTCTAAATCGATCAGAATAGATTACCACTGCTGTACAGTCACGAGCATAAATGCTGCGACATCAACCAGATAACGTCAACTCCTTCATCACTAGAGGTTTATACTAAGCTGAATAAAATTGTTGGACGGTAGCTAAAATGAAATACAGAAATAATTTTGAGTTTGAATACAAAGTTTTGCAATACCTTTGGAGACATAGGGGCGAAAATTATTTGGTTGGTGTCGCAGTATTTATGTTCGTGACTGTACATGGTCATTACAGTGTAATCAAAAGATTATTTGAAACAAATACTGTATAATTCCCACCAAATGATGTAATACAGTTTTGAAAAAATATTCAAGGCGTTTTATGAAGCTTTGGATTCCACTCGAATCTGCTCAAATATCGAATTATCGGTGTGGACATGATATCATACCTGTTTTCCAAATTTCAAACCTATTATTTGTACAGTACAACTGTTACACATCACTATTGTCAGTAATAGTCGATGACGTTATAATTGAGACAATGAGCAATTATTAAGGAAACTTCACTTCACACACACACACACACACACACACACACACTTCTCCCTTTGTCACGCTTATTTTATTTACCTTACATAAACATGGAAATGAGAGGCTTATGTGTGTGTGTATGTATGTCTGTGTATGTCATTAATGTTCTTTAACCTCACTCTTTTATAACATGAGTGTTTGGTCAGGTATGCGTGGTAACAATTGTACGGTATGTAACATTTGGCTCCTATAACTTTTCGTATTGCTCGATGACTCTTCATTCCTGAACATAACTGTACATGCAGTATACTATCTTCATTAACTGTACATGCAGTATACTATCTTCATTAACTGTACATGCAGTATACTATCTTCATTAAATACGTAACAATTGAGCGAGAACGATCAGCCCCCAATAGAACTACGCTTCATAAACGATTGAATTACCTTCCGTTTCGCTCGGATACCCGACCCAGACTTGGGCATCAGCATTATGTCCCATGACCAGAGTTACAAATGTTACATATTTTGTTTATGCTAATATGTTGCTAATAATTAGTATTATTCTGCTAACCACATAGGCTAATATCATCACCACATTCTAAGATATTTTTGTTTCGTAAATACTAATGTGTGAATAGGTAGATCAATGCTTCCCCTTTAGCTAAGTCGATAATAAATAGGTTTATCATATATTAATAATTTAGTGCTTTACTTGTAACCCTGTTTTGCTACATTTCTAAACAGGCATTTATCTCTAAACTAAATAAATAATTATGATACAACAATTTATGTTTATTTTCCATTTTACAATGTGTTCGTCATAGTCTGTAACAGTTATTTCAATACACCCTGTTATATATATATATATATATATATATATATATATCAAATGCCACCCAACCTACTAAGACGTCGGGCGAGTTGGTGTTAAGAATGGTATGGAAAGGGTTGATTGAGCTGGGATGAACCCCGTGGAATCTGTCCGGGAGGTTCAATAGCCACCAACTAGACAACTAATTAGGGTTCTCGGGGGGGGGGGGGGGGGGGTACAATTTATAAATATATGAATAAGTAGCCCCAAAAACAAGCACTAGCCCCTTAAGGGGACATGGGCTGTTTTTCTGGTCACCCTTCTTCCTCATGCTTAACCCCAACAGTTTTCAGATTTTATAACGTTCGGGCCATTAGTTTGGCGAGTTTAATACCTTTTGCCCCATTTCGTTGTCAATTGTAAGACCTTTCGTGCGATTTAGGTGTCGATTTTTTCCTGGCAAGGGATAGTGAGCCTGTAATCTTAAGAGTAACCGGCCTTCGGCCGGGAAATTTTTCTACCGAAAAATTTCCAAATTAATCTAGAAGGGGGATCTGATGGATGTTTGTTTAAGTTTGATGGAGGTCTAGGGAGGACACTAACAAAAATAACAAATAACTGAAAAAAATCTACCAAAAAGTGAACCATCCCCCCTCAACCTCTTTACCGGCGACGTGTTTTTTACTTTATTCTAGCCTTGTTTAGAAGATTGTCTACGGTTCAGGAAGGATCTGTGGTAGTACAACGGGTCAAGTGAGATAGGGGTTTGTTCTATGTAGTGAGGGAGACAAAAGCCAGAACTGCCTGTATCGAGTGCCTCCCCGAGAGTTGAAAGTGACAGGGCCAAAATAAAGGGACGTTCGAGCCAAAATCCCTGGCCACACAAAGGTTGAAGCAATTTAAGTCATAGGAAGAGGAAAAGTGAGAGTGAGAGCAGTGGAAATGAATTACTTAAGGAGTGCGTGCGGAGTTACATGGAGGGATAGACAGACTAATGAGGAAGTAAGAAGGAGGTGTGGTGTGGAGGTAGATGTGCTGGAAAGTGTGAAAAGGAACAACTTGAGATGGTTCGGCCATATGGAACGTATGGAAAGCGAGAGAATGACTAAGAGGGTGTACGAGAGCGAGGTGGAGGGACAGAGGGGGAGAGGTAGACCGAATATGAGGTGGAAGGATGGAGTGAGGAACTACATGAACGAAGGCGGTGCTGGATGCGGGGAGGGGCGTCGACTGACTGGGGACAGAGGTGCATGGGGGCGGTTCGTTCGTGGCCACCCCTTCGGGGATCACGGCGTCAGGCAATAGATAGATAGATAGATAGAAAAGGAAAAGACTGATTCTGGGAGATAGTTCCAGAGCTCAGCAGTTGAATAGAAGAAAGTCTGAGAAAAAAGTTTCACACTTGGGTTGGAGAGTTGCACAGAGTAGGGGTGGGATTGTGTTGCAAGACGGGTACTACGTACCCTACGTAAAAGAGGGGGTATACACTGGGAAAGTTCAGGAATATTGATTATATTATAGTAGCGATAGACTGTTGAGAGAGATGCAACATTGCGGCGAAGGGAGTACAAAGGAGTACAAAGGAAATCAAGCAACAACAGATCTAGTGACCCTTCTAGGTTGCTTGTCCTCCAAAACACTGAGGATCAAGTGTCCAAACAGTGGTTTAGAGTGGGTAAGGGAACATTGGAAAGGGAATTACTGCCCAGGAACTAATGTCCGTGGCAGGATTAGGAAGTTAGTAGGGGACAGATGGGTTATTAACTGAGTGGGGGATAAAATAAAGTTATTCATTTACAAACGCAGTCAGTCGCGGGTTTGATGCGAGATATTTGTCTAGGCGGAGTTTAAATGAATCAACGGTGATGCAGTCTATAACGTTTCGGGGAAGCCCATTCCACAAGTTGACAACTCGATTGAAGAAGAAATTCTTAGATTCGTGTGAGTTAAAAGATTTACCAATAATTTTGCAACCGTTTCCCCGCGTGTAATTAGATTGGTCGATAGTGAAGTACTTACTACAGTTCATATTGTCGATGCCTTTGATGATTTTGAACACTTGAATTAAGTCACCTCTTAATCTGCGCTGGGTTAGAGGAAATAGATTTAATTCTCTAAGACGCTCTTCGTATGGTTTGTTCTTTAGGCTAGGTATCATTTTGGTAACTCTACGTTGAACTCGTTCTAGCTTGTTTATATCTTTTTGGTAATAAGGGCACCAGGATTGAACGCAGTATTCCAGAAGAGGGCGGACTAAGGAATTGTAAAGGGTTAGGATAACTTCTTTGGATTTATGCTCAAATGACCTACCTATAAAGCCAATTATTTTGTTTGCCTTCTTAACAACTTCTGAACATTGTTGACTCGGTTTTAGGTTACTCGATATGGAAAATATTAAGGAAACCACCCACCAATTATTTTCATTATTTTTTTTTTAGTTTTAGTTTATTTGCATCAATATATAGTGATTGGCATTAGTTTCAACCTCCGCAAAAATCGTTTTCCCCTTTATCCAACGATCTTAAGACACGGCGCCCGATAGTGGGGAGGGCTATGAAGATCAGGGAAAATGTGGGGTTAAAGACAAAAAGGCGATATAAGGGTTTTTATGATGAAAGTTGGCTCGGGTTTTGTTGTTTTTCAACTTGAGAAAACTCCAAAATGAAAAAACCCGAGCCAAATTTTGGCAAAAGTTGGCTCGGATTTTAAGATTTTTCAGCTGCATAAAAGACAGTAAGTGCAAAAAAGAAGTTGGCTCCGGTTTTCTTGTTTTTCAACTTAAGAAAACCCCAAAATTAAAAAACTCGAGCCAAGTTTTGGCAAAAGTTGGCTCGGATTTTAAGATTTTTCAGCTTCATAAAAGTCAGAAAGTGGCAAAAAAAAAGTGGCTCAGGTTTTCTTGTTTTTCAACTTAAGAAAACTCCAAAATGAAAAAAACAGTCATGTTTTGGCAAAAGTTGGCTCGGATTGGACAATTGTTAGGCTTCATAAAAGCTGAAAATGTAGAAAATGCCAGCCAACTCTTCGCCATTGGATACAGGATGGGGTGTGGGAGAGCTCTGCCCCCCCCCCCCCCCCCCCCCCACCCCCGTGATTAATTGAAATCATCATCTATGTTGCCCGATAGTGGGGAGGGCTATGAAGATCAGGGAAATTGTGGGGTAAAAGATGAAAATAAAGAAAAATATTGAAGAACTTATTCCAAAAACCCAGTAAGCTAATTATCCATTATCCAACAATTAAGCTACATTAAAGATATTAGCCTAACCTGCCAACCTTACCTAACCTAACCTAGTATTATGAGTGGGGGCTGCCGCCCCCACACCCCCGCTGGTTGGATGGTACATGGGATAGAAAATGAACTTACCCAGTAAGCTCATTATCCAACAATTAAGCAACATTAAAGATTTTAGCCTAACCTACCAACCTTACCTAACCTAACCTAGTATTATGGGTGGGGGCTGCCGCCCCCACACCCCCGCTGGTTGGATGGTACATGGGATAGAAAATGAACTTACCCAGTAAGCTCATTATCCAACAATTAAGCAACATTCAAGATTTTAGCCTAACCTACCAACCTTACCTAACCTAACCTAGTATTATGGGTGGGGGCTGCCGCCCCCACACCCCCGCTGGTTGGATGGTACATGGGATAGAAAATGAACTTACCCAGTAAGCTCATTATCCAACAATTAAGCAACATTCAAGATTTTAGCCTAACCTACCAACCTTACCTAACCTAACCTAGTATTATGGGTGGGGGCTGCCGCCCCCACACCCCCGCTGGTTGGATAGTACATTGGATAGAAAATTAGGTCAATTCCTAGTGTTAATTAGACTGAAATGCAGGGAGAAAGAGGTCCGCCGAGTCGTGTTGTGTGCCGACTATGTTTTTTACAGTAGCTATAATTGCTTTAATGCATTTCCGCCGCTACTGACATATATAGGAATGAAGTCATAGAAATTGATGGGTGCGCTGTGTAAGTAACGCTAGAATAATACCGAAAAAACACTATAGGTGCAAATAAACTTTATATACATTTTTACATCTATAATAATAAAAATAACCAACCTTATGTAACAAAGGGACAGTGACGGCGTGTTCTGGACTTATCCTCGTAATAATGGTGTGTACACCGCCAGTGATCTTTATCTGGCCGGTAATGGCAAGGATGTCCACACCTAGGACACTCAACACTTGTAGGCAATATACCGTGGTCTGTAAGTATCTTAAGGGCTGCCTGGTTGTTTTGAGAAATTTGTATAATTATTGTTCAGGGGTAAGTGCACAACCACTACAGACACTGGCCATCCTGCAACTGACATGTAAAACCATGCTGCCTGTCGGTGGGCTGGAGTTCAATGCACTCATTGGCTGACTAAAATGACGTAATTGTCCATATATTAATCCATGATTGGGTGACTCCTTCAATACTGTGACGTATGGTGACGTATACAAAAAAATAACCAATAATATGGCAGAAACATAGTGACGTGTTGATCATTAGTTCACATAGAGAAAGGCAGAGGGCGTTATAGTCGAATATTTACGATAAAAGCGCTCCTCAATTATAGTATCAACATGGCTGACCTAGCGGGGTGGCGTCTGTGGGAAACCCTGGACAAATATCGTTACAGGTTACAGGTTCTAGGTTCTGTATCTCCCTTAATAGAATTTTTCGAGGGTTAACACTTATTTTAACATGGAGTATAGGTTATATTACATCCTAAATGAAATTTTAAAAATGTGTGAAAATTCTTGGGTTGTTTATATAATAGAAGTTACTGTGGGACACGTAATATGTTGAAGGGGGAGCTCTGCCCCCTCTAAACACCCGTCACTTATGTCATCATAATCTGTTGTACTTCATAGGGGGTCCAATTAAGGAGAAAGTTAATTAACAGACGAAATTAGGCCGCAAATTACAATAACATAGCGGGCCGCCGTTTATGGGAGACTTTTTACACATAATTTTCAATGTTAATTTTCTCCCTTAATCGATTTTTCCAAATTATCAAACTTACATAAAAATGAAGTACAGTTTATAGGGATTCCAACATGCATTTCAAAATTGTCATGAAAATTGGTGGGTGGTTTGCTTAATATATACCCTCGATATTGTTACTCCCAGATCGGTTTCTCCGTTTACATTCTTAAGCTGAGTGCCATTCATCGAATAGTTTGCTTCCTCATTTAGGTATCCGATATGTAGTACTTTACATTTATCCGCATTGAAACTCATTTGCCAAATTTGGGCCCAACATGACAATTTATCTAGATTGTGTTGCATATCGTCAACTTGTTCTTTTGAGAGTACGCTATTTGCAATTTTTGTATCGTCAGCAAATTTTGAGATTGTACAGGTGAGACCCTCATCTATGTCGTTGATGTAAATTAGAAAGAGAATTGGTCCTAGTACCGATCCCTGGGGTACCCCGCTACTTACATTGGTCCATTTAGATGCCTTACCGTTTATGACTACTCTTTGCTTTCTGTCGCTGAGCCAATTTTCTATCCATTTCAACACACCGTCTTGTATTCCATGCGCTTTTAGTTTTAGCAGTAAACGTTTGTGGGGAACTTTGTCAATGGCCTTTTGAAAATCAAGGTATATAATATCTACAGCTTTACTCTCATCGTAGAGGTTGAGGATATCGTGGAAGAAGTCTAAGAGGTTTGTTAAACATGAACGTTTTTTACGAAAGCCGTGTTGAGTATCTTTAAGTATGTTATTTTCCTCTAAGTGATTTACGAGTCTTTCTCGTATGACTGTTTCTAGCATTTTACATACAACTGAGGTTAAGCTAATTGGACGATAGTTACTGGGTAGGGATTTGCTGCCTTTTTTGAATATCGGTGTTACGTTGGCTAGTTTCCACTGATCGGGCATAGTTCCAGACTGCAAGGATTTATTGAATAGTAATGTCAGTGGTTTGGAGAGCTCATCCTTAGCTTCCTTTAGAACTCTAGGCGAGATTGTATCAGGTCCAGGCGTTTTATTTACCTTGAGTTTATCTAAACAATTCAATACTTCTCTCTCTGTAACGGTAATATTGCTTAGAACATCTGAATTATCAATCTGAATCGGCGATGGTGTAGGGATATCACTGAGGTCTTCTGTTGTAAAAACTGATGCAAAGAAGGTATTGAGGGCATTACTCATTTGTACTTCGTCTTTGGTGTATTCTTCATTTTCATCGACTAACGGTCCAACAGGGAGAGAGAGAGAGAGAGAGATTGCATAGAGTTAGTGAGTGGGCGGGAATTTGAAGCCTGTTAATTCCTGGAGGCCCTTTTTAAACTGCATATAATCGTCTAATAGTAGCCAGAATAAAGTTAAAAGGACGACATCTGGGAGGGTGGGGGGGGGGGGGGGTTCATAGAGCCAGCTATTTTACGAGCAATGTGTATTTATAGGTTGCCACTAAGCTTATAAAACATACAATACAAATAAATAAACACTGATTAGAACTGTCCCCCGTTCCCCTCTGAGTTATTAAAAAAATGCAAAACCAGACCGCCTTCAAGCTTAATATGTACAGTCGGTCACCTTTCCGACTGGGCCGCCTAATGGTAATTTCACTTGGTCTTTCGCTCTGGTATTACTAAGATCTCTCACTCCCCCCCACCCTGAATCTGTTGCACATTATGTCCCATAGATGGCGTCGTTAGATTTGCTGGGAAGGAGAGGGGTGGGCTACACGGAGAAGGGGGGGGGGGGGGGTGTTGTGTAGGGAAGGTTGGAAGTGTGTAGCGGGGGGGGGGGGGGGGGGCTACGCGAATTATTTCACCAGGTTTATGGTTACTGTTTTATCTCTTGATATTAATTAAGATGTAAATAGTTTTTGCTAGTGAAATCTGCCTTTAAGAAATATTTGTTTATGTGTAATTATTGTTTGCAAACCAATCTGTAGGGATTGCTAGATTCAGTATCTATTTAGTAAGACAGCTCTTTCTCACTTATTCACTCACACTATTTATTTATCTATCTATCTATCTATATCTATCCACATTATAGATTAGTCTTTTCCTTAGCTGATGTTTATTTGCTCTTCTTTGGGTTAATGTTGGTCTCTTAATTTTGGTTGAGGTCCCGGGCTGGGCCGTATTGTTGATTTGCGGCATTTGTTTTGGGGCTCCTCATACCTCTCTGTCTCATGCCTTTTTCTTCAAATACAGCATTATGTGTAGCATTGTGTTGTTGCTTAAAATAAATTAATGTATTGCATGTATTGCATATGTATTGCATATCCCATCTAGTCGTCATTAGTGAAATTCCCATACCAAAATAATATCTTTCATAACTAGTCGCTTACACCAAAGAATCCTACACTGTTAGAGAAAATAGGTCATTCAGCAATAAAAGTAGTGCAATATATATTGATATAATTATGATATTCTCCAGATGTGTATTTTGTGTTTGAGAAGGGTGTTTGGAGAAGACAAAATATATATATGACTAAAATACAGTACACAAATATCAGACTTTAGAACTGGTAACCTACTTAAATAGAAACAAATAAATTATTTGCTCGGATATAACTGCTACAAACTTCAAAGTCGTTATAACTTATAAGACAAATAGGTCCTACTAAAATGTCATTGGAAAACGCTATATACTTTCAAAGTAGCCCCAGAGAAGTGTTAGTGGTTTGCATTTCCCAATGTTGATATGTATGATAAAGGTGTTTGTTATTAACATATACATTTGGATAGCAATGCAAATATAATTAAACCCTTCAGAGAGAGAGCGAGAAGGAAAGGGAGAGACGAACTAAATGGACGAATACATCGAAAAGACACGAAACACACGAAAGCTTGACTCTAATATATGTGGATAGAGTATTTATTAATCAAAATAATAAGTATTCGGTAATGTTTACTCTATATATTCATCTAAACATATGAACAAAAATGACCCGCAGAGCCACTTCACCTATGTAGTGCAAATTCCCATTACAAGCAACCCAATTCCTCGATATGACAATCAAAGGTTTGATGTTCTCCACTTCCCTTTATCTAATACATTATTTCTCTGCGTATGAAAGAGACAAGAGGCAAAACTACTTATAAACAATTTGACGTCCTATTGTCCACCTTACCCCAGTCAGAACAGAATGCTTAGTACAGAACCATATTCAAGGTGCACTGGAATGTAACTGCAGGACACGCAAAGCTTGAAACAAAGTCATAGGGTGGGGGATAGACACATTTACGGAGTGAATTCCATACTTAACTTGTTGAGCTGAAAAATACGTGGGAATTTAAGTTAACTGTTGGCTTTGAATGGTGGGCAGAAAAGTGGTGGGAATGAGTTACGAAGCGGGTGGCCCTCTGTCTCTGCAGAGTGAGAGGTATAGGCTACGCTGGGACAGCTGTGAAGAACACTAATTATAATAATGGCATAACAGTAATATACATGCAATGTTCACAATGTGAAGAGATTGTAGACAATATGGTGGAGAAGGGTAGAGATTACATTCCTTTGACTGCACCCTTTCAGAGGCATTTTTTATATGCGAACAATATAATACCTGATAATATTATGCTTACAACAGTGTCCCTGTACGGAGAGAGGCTGTACGGGGATAAGGGGGTAACAGACGATTGAGCAAACCTAACCTCTGGGAAACTTTTTAATCAACAATGCTAATATGATCTTTCAAAGACACACAGACACACACTTGTGTTTCGATAAACACTAATGTTTCACTGCATGCACGCGCATATCAGTAAATGTTATGGCTCTAGCTCTCTCTCTCTCTCTCTCTCTCTCTCTCTCTCTCTCTCTCTCTCTCTGTGTGTGTAGGAATAGTGGTTTGGCAGGAGAGTCACAGGGACCGCACTTTCTACCAATTATTATCTTCCGCAACTAACGCAGCGCGTTACAGGTTGCCAGGGTAGCTCAAGAAAAAGATATATCCACTGATATTTTAACTACCAATCATGTTATGACTTATACCTATTGGCATCTGGAAGAGAAAAACATGCGTAGGAACTATTTAAGATATACTGAAATTTAGCAATTTAGAAGAGACCATAATTATATCACAATTCCACGTGGCAGCTGTATGTGTGTGAGTGTGTGTGTGGGTGGGGGGGGGGGGTTAAATGCCTATATAACTTTGTTAACATTAAATATCTCATGATTAAGTCTATGCAAGGGTAACTATAATTCATGTGCAGTAAAATGTATAAGTTAGATAAGAGACTGTCACCCTATATAATCATTAATAACTATATGCGTAACTATAAACCGAGTGCACTGTCAGGAATACTGGAGAATTCGCCCCGAAACGAGTTCGCCCCGCTTTGAGAAGTAGCCCCGCCGGGAGTTCGCCCCGTTAATGTCCCCCGTCCACCCTAAAGGTATTTAGGGGTACTGAAGAATTCCCCCTCTATTCATCTATCTAACCTAACTAAACCAACCCAAACCTAACCTAACCTAACCTAACCTAACCTTACCCTAACCTAACCTAACATAAAATAACCCCAACCTAACCTAACCTAAAATAACCTAACCCTAAACTAACCTAACCCTAACCTAACCTAACCTAACAAATGAGTACAAATGAGTAATGTCCTCAATTCCTTCTTTGCATCAGTTTTTACTACAGAAGACCTCAGGGGTTGGGGGAGGGATGGAAATAAGTGGTAAGCTCCAGGAGTGGTGGTGGTGGTGGGGGGTATGAACGGGGCGAACTCGTTGTCCAAGAGCGGGGCGACTTGGTTTCGGGGCGAATTCTCCTGTAACCACTGCGAGTGATGGCAGATAATATCTGTAGGACGGTGACTCCGAGGACCGTTAGTTTGTAAAACCCTGTTGGGTATTGTTAATGTGTCCATTATGTGGGCTGCTGGAACACTATACTCTGTTTCAGCGACGCTGAGGTGAGATGTCAATAAGTCTAGCTGATTAGCTAATGCGATAGTGTTCAATGTCTCGTCCTTTAGTAATTATTAATTCTTAAAGGTTTAAATAATCACGGTCGCAAAAGTCAATCAGCTGGAACTATTGACATCTACCTGGTCGCTGAAACAGTATAGTCATTAGTATATAACAGACAGCACAGCACCTGGTCATGCTAATGCTACCACAGAAAGTGTAACAGGCAGTCAGACAGTCAATAGCCAACCCTTCATACCCGTTAAATAGATGGGCAGGATTAGAAAGGAAACAATAATGACCTGGAGAAAATGAATACAATAAACACCTTCCAAAGCAAGTATCTTAACATTCGGAACAACATTCACCAGGCCTCAATATCATTGACTTCACCTCAGATGATATACACTTCCACAACAAAGTCTCTTCACAACATCGGGGATGATGACCTTCCAGGTGTGTCAATTAAAAGGTTACAAATACCTTCACATGTTCTTCCTAACAAACCTCCTCCATTCATTCCTGTAACAACAATGGCATATAATATCCGTGTTAATAGTTCATACATCGACCATGAACCTCCCGACCATGGTTCACCCTTATTGTTTTGGCTACAATCATACATTTTATTGAGACTAGTGCTTGATAATTTCATTCAGCACTGGAGTCACGGCGATCGAGTGACAAGCACGCTCACGTGTGAATCTGCTTGACCTTGGTTCGATCCCAGCCAAGGCTGACATATTTAGTGGGTGTGAAACTCAGGTGTCTGAAGCAACTGCCATCAGCCCCTTCTCTGTATCCTCCTACTTTCTCTATCCTAGTTTCAAAGCCAAAGGCAGATATTGTGCATACGTGCACAACAAACTCACCTGTTCTCGTATTTCCGATTTTGGCTCCTCTGAATTCTCCACGTTTTGGCTCAAATTTTCCTGTCATTCTCATATTAAATATTTATGTGATATCTGTCTTTCCCCTAACTCTACTGACTTTCCCAAATTGTTTGATTATCTAACTCTAAAGTGGAACACATTCTAGCCAGTTCTCCTTATTCTGAATCTCCATTTTAGGAGATTTCAACGTTCATCACCACCAATGGCTCTCCTCTAATTCTACCAACATTCTTGACTTGTTTCTAACTTCTAACCCTTATCTTATACTGTCGATCTTTTCTCTCCTTTGGGCTCCTCCGACCATAAACTTATCTCTGTCATCTGTCCTATCTCTCCAGTACGGCCACCTGATCCTCTTAGCAGGCGGTGCTTGTGTCACTTTATCGGTGACGACTGGGAGGCTCTCTGGCATTACTTCTTTGATTTCGCATGGAATGAATTTTGCTTCTGTGGCTGAGGACCCTCGGAGAGTGCTGAACACATTACCGAGGTAATCCTATCGGGCATGAGGCATACATTCCATTTTCTTTCTCTCTGACTAGTGCAAACATTCTTGGTTTACTCATGCTTTTTCTACTGCTGTCCGCAATAAGGAGGAAGCATTTAAACGGTACCGACGCCTTAAACCTCAAGAATCTCATTCTTCCTATGTTTCTGCTCGGAATCAAGCCAAATCTGTTCTTTGACTTGCCAAACACTCTTTCATCAATAATAAATGCACTGAACTATCCAACTCTAGCTCTTCCCAAGCTTTCTAGAATCTAGCCTAAAACCTGTCCGACAATTTTTCTTCCTCGTTTTTCCCTCAACTTTTCCACTCTGATGGCACAACCATCACTTCTTCCTCTGAAAAAGCTGAACTATTCGCTCAAACTTTCGCTAAAAACTCCACCTTTGGATGATTCCGGTGCTATTCATCCCTCTCCACCCCCCTCTCTCCTACTTATTCCTAATATCCTAATCTCTTCTAAAGATGTACTTTCTATCCTCTCCACAAGATGTCGTGGACAAATTATTGACAATTCGATTTCTTTAAATTTTTCACACACACAAATTTAGACCCTCCCGAAGAAAAAAGGTTCACCGCCAACTCAAGTCGTATAGCAGAATTTATTTTTGGTGAGTCGTCCGACAGGGGTGGTCGTAGCTCTCGGATCGAAGTATTTCCGATTGATCCCAATTCCACCAAATCGCGTTGGACAGCAGAAGATCGCCTAAAGATTTGTGTGTGAAAATCACGACAGGTACCCGCACAGCGGCGACGCCGCAGCAGCTCGGCCAGGTAGTCTCTCTCTAGGTGGAGCAGCCCGGCCAGGTAGTCGCCTCTCTGAGTGGAGCAACCCGGCTAGGTAGTCTCTCTCTGGGTATCTTTGACAACAGCTGACTAAGCACCTCTCAATCCCCTCCAATCAGATCCTCCACTTTCTTAAATTTAGGATCAAGTGAAGTGACCTAAAATTAATGGGAGTAACTGGTACTGTGGTGCTTCGTACTTATAATTCGTCGTATAGCTAGGTCATGCTTCGTATAATGTAAATCGGAAAATAAAATGGAATTTTTCATGTTTTTCTTATATTTGTCCTTCCTATTTTTTACGATTTCTTCTCTCGGTGAAAGATGTCGTGGAAAAATAATTGACAATTCGATTTCTTTAAATTTTTCACACATACAAATTTAGACCCTCCTGAAGAGAAAAGGTTCACCGCCAACTCAAGTCGTATAGCAGAATTTATTTTTGGTGAGTCGTCTGACTGGGGTGGTCGTAGCTCTCGGATCGAAGTATTTCCGATCGATCCCAATTCCACCAACTCACGTTGGACAGCAGAAGATCGCCTAAAGATTTGTGTGTGAAAATCAAGACAGGGACCCGCACAGCGGCGACGCCGCACCAGCCCAACCAGGTAGTCTCTCTCTAGGTGGAGCAGCCCGGCCAGGTAGTCGCTAGCTCATGCTTCGTTTAATGCGTCGTCTACTGTCCTAGGTCATGTCCTAGGTCCTCGGTCATGGGGGTGTCACACACCCAGTTAGACGCCTCACCAAAAATAATCCCACAAAAATCTCTCTGGGTGGGAGCAGCCCGGCCAGGTAGTCTCTCCTAATAATTGTCTCTCCTAAATTTTGTCTCCTAAATTTTTGTGGGTGAGTCGCCGCAGGAGCCCGGCCAGTTAGTCTCTCTCTACTGTAGGTGGAGCAGCCCGGCCAGGTAGTCGCCTCTCTGGGTGGACCAGCCCGGCCAGGTAGTCTCTCTCTGGGTATCTTTGACAACGGCCGACTAAGCACCTCTCAATCCCTTCCCATCAGATCCTCCACTTTCTTAACTTTAGGATCAAGTGAAGTGACCTAAAATTAATGGGAGTAACTGGTACTGTGGTGCTTCGTACTGATAATTCGTCGTATAGCTAGGTCATGCTTCGTATAATGTAAATCGGAAAATAAAATAAAAAAAATCCTGTTTTTCTTTTATTTGTCCTAGTTTTTACAATTTCTTCTCATGGTGAAAGATGTCGTGGAAAAATAATTGACAATTCGATTTCTTTAAATTTTTCACACACACAAATTTAGACCCACCCGAAGGAAAAAGGTTCACCGCCAACTCAAGTCGTATAGCAGAATTTATTTTTGGTGAGTCGTCTGACAGGGCTAGTCGTAGCTCTCGGATCGAAGTATTTCCGATCGATCCTAATTCCACCATCTCACGTTGGACAGCAGAAGATCGCCTAAAGATTTGTGTGTGAAAATCACGACAGGGACCTGCACAGCGGCGACGCCGCAGCAGCCCGACCAGATAGTCTCTCTCTAGGTGGAGCAGCCCGGCCAGGTAGTCGCTAGGTCATGCTTCGTTTAATGCGTCGTCTGCTGTCCTAGGTCATGTCCTAGGTCCTAGGTCATGGGGGTGTCGCACCCCCAGTTAGACGCCTCACCAAAACTAATCCCACAAAAATCTCTCTGGGTGGGAGCAGCCCGGCCAGGTAGTCTCTCCTAAAAATTGTCTCCCCTAAATTTTGTCTCTCCTAAATTTTTGTGGGTGAGTCGCCGCAGGAGCCCGGCTAGTTAGTCTCTCTCTACTGTAGGTGGAGCAGCCCGACCAGGTAGTCGCCTCTCTGGGTGGAGAAGCCCGGCCAGGTAGTCTCTCTCTGGGTATCTTTGACAACGGCCAATTAAGCACCTCTCCATCCCTTCCCATCAGATCCTCCACTTTCTTAACTTTAGGATCAAGTGAAGTGACCTAAAATTAATGGGAGTAACTGGTACTGTGGTGCTTCGTACTTATAATTCGTCGTATAGCTAGGTCATGCTTCGTATAATGTAAATCGGAAAATAAAATGGAATTTTTCATGTTTTTCTTTTATTTGTCCTTCCTAGTTTTTACAATGTCTTCTCTCCTAAATTTTTGTGGGTGAAAGATCGTTTCATAACCCAATCGAGGGGCCGAATACGGTCTCATGTGTGCCTGTGTTGGCACAGGTGCACCAACACAGGCAACACGGTGCAGCAAGCTCACAGAATACGGCGGCGGTGGCTGTGCTCCGACGACGTACACACTCTCCCTCTCGCTGTCACGTTTCGTATAATGCGTCGTATAGCTAGGTCATGCTTCGTTTATTGCGTCGTCTACTGTCCTAGGTCATGCTTCGTATAATGTGTCGCACCCCCAGTCAGACGCCTCACCAAAAATAATCCCACAAAATCTCTCTGGGTGGGAGCAGCCCGGCCAGGTAGTCTCTCCTAAAAATTGTCTCTCCTAAATTTTTGAGAGTGAGTCGCCGCAGGAGCCCGGCAAGTTAGTCTCTCTCTACTGTAGTTGGAGCAGCCGGGCCAGGTAGTCGACTCTCTGGGCGGAGCTGCCCGGCCAGGTAGTCTCTCTCTGGGTATCTTTGACAATGGCTGACTAAGCACCTCTCAATCCCTTCCCATCAGATCCTCCACTTTCTTCTATCTATCTATCTATCTATATGCTCAGGCCCAATCCCCATTTTGGGGGTAGCCGACTCAAGACAGAGCAAGAACAGGGAAAACACAAAAACAACATAAAACAAAAAATAAACACAGATAAAAAACACAAACTCTCACACATCCAGGTCACCCAGGAGAAGACCCAGAGACCAGGGTTACCAAGGTCGCTCCAGCACTCCCCCGGCCCCTGACCACCCGGAGAGGTTCCGATCTCGGCAGGCAGACATGCAGCGGAGCCAAAGCCACAAGCCCTCCCACCACACTTCCAGGCACACCCTTCATATTAATCGTCTCCCCGGGCCAGGCGCCTGATGGACTATTATCTAGTCCAACTTGCGCCCGACCCCTTACTCCAAATGACCACGTGTTCACTCAACTATTCACAAGCATTCTCCATTCACTCCTGTCCACCACCACTTCCCCTGCCTGATCTATAGTCATTCCTCTATCATCCAAAGCCTTTCCGACACAGTCTCTCCATCTCAATGGGGGTCTTCCTGCCCTTCTATCTCCCCTTGTACCTGACTCACATATTCTCTTTGTAAGCCTTTCATCTCCCATTCGTTCAACATGACCATACCAGCTCAGCACCCTTCTGTCCACTCTGGCTGACAAATGTTCTTGCTGCCCCACTCTCCTACGTATCTCTTCATTCCTCAATCTGTCTCTACGAGTAACTCCACACATACTCCTCAAGCAGCTCATCTCCATCACATCCAGCCCTCTTTTCTCCTTTTTCTTCAGAGCCCATGTCTCAGCCCCATACATCACTGTTGGCACAACAATTCCTTGATACAGTGCACTTTTTACTTTCACTCCGAGATTTCTCGTCTTCCACATACTTCCCATTGCTCCGAAAACCTTCCTTCCTTCACACACTCTCTGTTTTACCTCCACTTCCATACCTCCACTCCTGCTTATCGTTCCTCCTAGATATTTAAAACACTCTACTTGTTCCAATATTTCCCCATCCAGCCTCACATCTAGATTCACCCTATGCTCTCCCCTATTACACACCATTACTTTACTTTTATTGACGTTCACCTTCAGTTTCCTCCTTCCACAAACCACACCAAACTCTTTGACTACCCGTTGCAGTTTCTCATCAGAATCCGCCACCAATGCTGTGTCATCAGCGAACAGCAACTGATTCAACTCCCAATCTCTACCATTCTTTCCTACTAAATCCAATCCTCTTCCCATAGTTCTCCTTTTCACCTCCCTCACCACACCATCCATAAACATATTAAACAGCCATGGTGACATTACACAACCCTGTCGCAAACCTACCTTTACCTCAAACCATTCACTCAACTCACCATTTCCACTTTCTTAACTTTAGGATCAAGTGAAGTGACCTAAAATTAATGGGAGTAACTGGTACTGTGGTGCTTCGTACTTATAATTCGTCGTATAGCTAGGTCATGCTTCGTATAATGTAAATCGGAAAATAAAATGGAATTTTTCATGTTTTTCTTTTATTTGTCCTTCCTAGTTTTTACAATTTCTTCTCTCGGTGAAAGGTGTCATGGAAAAATAATTGACAATTCGATTTCTTTAAATTTTTCACACACACAAATTTAGACCCTCCCGAAGAAAAAAGGTTCACCACCAACTCAAGTTGTATAGCAGAATTTATTTTTGGTGAGTCATCTGACAGGGGTGGTCGTAGCTTTCGGATCAAAGTATTTCCGATCGATCCCAATTCCACCTAACAACGTTGGACAGCAGAAGATCGCCTAAAGATTTGTGTGTGAAAATCACGACAGGTACCCGCACAGCGGCGACGCCGCATCAGCTCGGCCAGGTAGTCTCTCTCTAGGTGGAGCAGCCCGGCCAGGTAGTCGCCTCTCTGAGTGGAGTAACCCGGCTAGGTAGTCTCTCTCTGGGTATCTTTGACAACAGCTGACTAAGCACCTCTCAATCCCTTCCCATCAGATCCTCCACTTTCTTAACTTTAGGATCAAGTGAAGTGACCTAAAATTAATGGGAGTAACTGGTACTGTGGTGCTTCGTACTTATAATTCGTCGAATAGCTAGGTCATGCTTCGTATAATGTAAATCGGAAAATAAAATGGAATTTTTCATGTTTTTCTTTTATTTGTCCTTCCTAGTTTTTACAATTTCTTCTCTCGGTGAAAGGTGTCATGGAAAAATAATTGACAATTCGATTTCTTTAAATTTTTCACACACACAAATTTAGACTCTCCCGAAGAAAAAAGGTTCACCGCCAACTCAAGTCGTATAGCAGAATTTATTTTTGGTGAGTCATCTGACAGGCGTGGTCGTAGCTTTCGGATCAAAGTATTTCCGATCGATCCCAAGTCCACCTAACCACGTTGGACAGCAGAAGATCGCCTAAAGATTTGTGTGTGAAAATCACGACAGGGACCCGCACAGCGGCGACGCCGCAGCAGCCCGGCCAGGTAGTCTCTCTCTAGGTGGAGCAGCCCGGCCAGGTAGTCGCCTCTCTGAGTGGAGCAACCCGACCAGGTAGTCTCTCTCTGGGTATCTTTGACAACAGCCGACTAAGCACCTCTCAATCCCCTCCAATCAGATCCTCCACTTTCTTAAATTTAGGATCAAGTGAAGTGACCTAAAATTAATGGGAGTAACTGGTACTGTGGTGCTTCGTACTTATAATTCGTCGTATAGCTAGGTCATGCTTCGTATAATGTAAATCGGAAAATAAAATGGAATTTTTCATGTTTTTCTAATATTTGTCCTTCCTATTTTTTACGATTTCTTCTCTCGGTGAAAGATGTCGTGGAAAAATAATTGACAATTCGATTTCTTTAAATTTTTCACACACACAAATTTAGACCCACCCGAAGAAAAAAGGTTCACCGCCAACTCAAGTCGTATAGCAGAATTGATTTTTGGTGAGTCGTCTGACAGGGCTGGTCGTAGCTCTCGGATCGAAGTATTTCCGATTGATCCTAATTCCACCATCTCACGTTGGACAGCAGAAGATCGCCTAAAGATTTGTGTGTGAAAATCACGACAGGGACCTGCACAGCGGCGACGCCGCAGCAGCCCGACCAGATAGTCTCTCTCTAGGTGGAGCAGCCCGGCCAGGTAGTCGCTAGGTCATGCTTCGTTTAATGCGTCGTCTGCTGTCCTAGGTCATGTCCTAGGTCCTAGGTCATGGGGGTGTCGCACCCCCAGTTAGACGCCTCACCTAAACTAATCCCACAAAAATCTCTCTGGGTGGGAGCAGCCCGGCCAGGTAGTCTCTCCTAAAAATTGTCTCCCCTAAATTTTGTCTCTCCTAAATTTTTGTGGGTGAGTCGCCGCAGGAGCCCGGCTAGTTAGTCTCTCTCTACTGTAGGTGGAGCAGCCCGGCCAGGTAGTCGCCTCTCTGGGTGGAGCAGCCCGGCCAGGTAGTCTCTCTCTGGGTATCTTTGACAACGGCCAATTAAGCACCTCTCCATCCCTTCCCATCAGATCCTCCACTTTCTTAACTTTAGGATCAAGTGAAGTGACCTAAAATTAATGGGAGTAACTGGTACTGTGGTGCTTCGTACTTACAATTCGTCGTATAGCTACTGTAGGTCATGCTTCGTATAATGTAAATCGGAAAATAAAATGGAATTTTTCATGTTTTTCTTTTATTTGTCCTTCCTAGTTTTTACAATGTCTTCTCTCCTAAATTTTTGTGGGTGAAAGATCGTTTCATAACCCAATCGAGGGGCCGAATACGGTCTCATGTGTGCCTGTGTTGGCACAGGTGCACCAACACAGGCAACACGGTGCAGCAAGCTCACAGAATACGGCGGCGGTGGCTGTGCTCCGACGACGTACACACTCTCCCTCTCGCTGTCACGTTTCGTATAATGCGTCGTATAGCTAGGTCATGCTTCGTTTATTGCGTCGTCTACTGTCCTAGGTCATGCTTCGTATAATGTGTCGCACCCCCAATCAGACGCCTCACCAAAAATAATCCCCCAAAATCTCTCTGGGTGGGAGCAGCCCGGCCAGGTAGTCTCTCCTAAAAATTGTCTCTCCTAAATTTTTGAGGGTGAGTCGCCGCAGGAGCCCGGCCAGTTAGTCTCTCTCTACTGTAGTTGGAGCAGCCGGGCCAGGTAGTCGACTCTCTGGGCGGAGCTGCCCGGCCAGGTAGTCTCTCTCTGGGTATCTTTGACAATGGCTGACTAAGCACCTCTCAATCCCTTCCCATCAGATCCTCCACTTTCTTCTATCTATCTATCTATCTATATGCTCAGGCCCAATCCCCATTTTTGGGTAGACAGAGCAAGAACAGGGAAAACACAAAAACAACATAAAACAAAAAATAAACACAGATAAAAAACACAAACTCTCACACATCCAGGTCACCCAGGAGAAGACCCAGAGACCAGGGTTACAAAGGTCACTCCAGCACTCCCCCGGCGCCTGACCACCCGGAGAGGTTCCGATCTCGGCAGGCAGACATGCAGCGGAGCCAAAGCCACAAGCCCTCCCACCACACTTCCAGGCACACCCTTCATATTAATCGTCTCCCCGGGCCAGGCGCCTGATGGACTATTATCTAGTCCAACTTGCGCCCGACCCCTTACTCCAAATGACCACGTGTTCACTCAACTATTCACAAGCATTCTCCATTCACTCCTGTCCACCACCACTTCCCCTGCCTGATCTATAGTCATTCCTCTATCATCCAAAGCCTTTCTTACACAGTCTCTCCATCTCAATGGGGGTCTTCCTGCCCTTCTATCTCCCCTTGTACCTGACTCACATATTCTCTTTGTAATCCTTTCATCTCCCATTCGTTCAACATGACCATACCAGCTCAGCACCCTTCTGTCCACTCTGGCTGACAAATGTTCTTTATGCCCCACTCTCCTACGTATCTCTTCATTCCTCAATCTGTCTCTACGAGTAACTCCACACATACTCCTCAAGCAGCTCATCTCCATCACATCCAGCCCTCTTTTCTCCTTTTTCTTCAGAGCCCATGTCTCAGCCCCATACATCACTGTTGGCACAACAATTCCTTGATACAGTGCACTTTTTACTTTCACTCCGAGATTTCTCGTCTTCCACATACTTCCCATTGCTCCGAAAACCTTCCTTCCTTCACACACTCTCTGTTTTACCTCCACTTCCATACCTCCACTCCTGCTTATCGTTCCTCCTAGATATTTAAAACACTCTACTTGTTCCAATATTTCCCCATCCAGCCTCACATCTAGATTCACCCTATGCTCTCCCCTATTACACACCATTACTTTACTTTTATTGACGTTCACCTTCAGTTTCCTCCTTCCACAAACCACACCAAACTCTTTGACTACCCGCTGCAGTTTCTCATCAGAATCCGCCACCAATGCTGTGTCATCAGCGAACAGCAACTGATTCAACTCCCAATCTCTACCATTCTTTCCTACTAAACCCAATCCTCTTCCCATAGTTCTCCTTTTCACCTCCCTCACCACACCATCCATAAACATATTAAACAGCCATGGTGACATTACACAATCCTGTCGCAAACCTACCTTTACCTCAAACCATTCACTCAACTCACCATTTCCACTTTCTTAACTTTAGGATCAAGTGAAGTGACCTAAAATTAATGGGAGTAACTGGTACTGTGGTGCTTCGTACTTATAATTCGTCGTATAGCTAGGTCATGCTTCGTATAATGTAAATCGGAAAATAAAATGGAATTTTTCATGTTTTTCTTTTATTTGTCCTTCCTAGTTTTTACAATTTCTTCTTCTCTCGGTGAAAGGTGTCATGGAAAAATAATTGACAATTCGATTTCTTTAAATTTTTCACACACACAAATTTAGACCCTCCCGAAGAAAAAAGGTTCACCACCAACTCAAGTCGTATATCAGAATTTATTTTTGGTGAGCCATCTGACAGGGGTGGTCGTAGCTTTCGGATCAAAGTATTTCCGATCGATCCCAATTCCACCTAACAACGTTGGACAGCAGAAGATCGCCTACAGATTTGTGTGTGAAAATCACGACAGGTACCCGCACAGCGGCGACGCCGCAGCAGCTCGGCCAGGTAGTCTCTCTCTAGGGGGAGCAGCCCGGCCAGGTAGTCGCCTCTCTGAGTGGAGTAACCCGGCTAAGTAGTCTCTCTCTGGGTATCTTTGACAACAGCTGACTAAGCACCTCTCAATCCCTTCCCATCAGATCCTCCACTTTCTTAACTTTAGGATCAAGTGAAGTGACCTAAAATAAATGGGAGTAACTGGTACTGTGGTGCTTCGTACTTATAATTCGTCGAATAGCTAGGTCATGCTTCGTATAATGTAAATCGGAAAATAAAATGGAATTTTTCATGTTTTTCTTTTATTTGTCCTTCCTAGTTTTTACAATTTCTTCTCTCGGTGAAAGGTGTCATGGAAAAATAATTGACAATTCGATTTCTTTAAATTTTTCACACACACAAATTTAGACTCTCCCGAAGAAAAAAGGTTCACCGCCAACTCAAGTCGTATAGCAGAATTTATTTTTGGTGAGTCATCTGACAGGGGTGGTCGTAGCTTTCGGATCAAAGTATTTCCGATCGATCCCAAGTCCACCTAACCACGTTGGACAGCAGAAGATCGCCTAAAGATTTGTGTGTGAAAATCACGACAGGGACCCGCACAGCGGCGACGCCGCAGCAGCCCGGCCAGGTAGTCTCTCTCTAGGTGGAGCAGCCCGGCCAGGTAGTCGCCTCTCTGAGTGGAGCAACCCGACCAGGTAGTCTCTCTCTGGGTATCTTTGACAACAGCCGACTAAGCACCTCTCAATCCCCTCCAATCAGATCCTCCACTTTCTTAAATTTAGGATCAAGTGAAGTGACCTAAAATTAATGGGAGTAACTGGTACTGTGGTGCTTCGTACTTATAATTCGTCGTATAGCTAGGTCATGCTTCGTATAATGTAAATCGGAAAATAAAATGGAATTTTTCATGTTTTTCTAATATTTGTCCTTCCTATTTTTACGATTTCTTCTCTCGGTGAAAGATGTCGTGGAAAAATAATTGACAATTCGATTTCTTTAAATTTTTCACACATACAAATTTAGACCCTCCTGAAGAGAAAAGGTTCACCGCCAACTCAAGTCGTATAGCAGAATTTATTTTTGGTAAGTCGTCTGACTGGGGTGGTCGTAGCTCTCGGATCGAAGTATTTCCGATCGATCCCAATTCCACCAACTCACGTTGGACAGCAGAAGATCGCCTAAAGATTTGTGTGTGAAAATCAAGACAGGGACCCGCACAGCGGCGACGCCGCACCAGCCCGACCAGGTAGTCTCTCTCTAGGTGGAGCAGCCCGGCCAGGTAGTCGCTAGCTCATGCTTCGTTTAATGCGTCGTCTACTGTCCTAGGTCATGTCCTAGGTCCTCGGTCATGGGGGTGTCACACCCCCAGTTAGACGCCTCACCAAAAATAATCCCACAAAAATCTCTCTGGGTGGGAGCAGCCCGGCCAGGTAGTCTCTCCTAATAATTGTCTCTCCTAAATTTTGTCTCCTAAATTTTTGTGGGTGAGTCGCCGCAGGAGCCCGGCCAGTTAGTCTCTCTCTACTGTAGGTTGAGCAGCCGGCCAGGTAGTCGCCTCTCTGGGTGGAGCAGCCCGGCCAGGTAGTCTCTCTCTGGGTATCTTTGACAACGGCCGACTAAGCACCTCTCGATCCCTTCCCATCAGATCCTCCACTTTCTTAACTTTAGGATCAAGTGAAGTGACCTAAAATTAATGGGAGTAACTGGTACTGTGGTGCTTCGTACTGATAATTCGTCGTATAGCTAGGTCATGCTTCGTATAATGTAAATCGGAAAATAAAATAACAAATTTCCTGTTTTTCTTTTATTTGTCCTAGTTTTTACAATTTCTTCTCATGGTGAAAGATGTCGTGGAAAAATAATTGAAAATTCGATTTCTTTAAATTTTTCACACACACAAATTTAGACCCACCCGAAGAAAAAAGGTTCACCGCCAACTCAAGTCGTATAGCAGAATTTATTTTTGGTGAGTCGTCTGACAGGGCTGGTCGTAGCTCTCGGATCGAAGTATTTCCGATCGATCCTAATTCCACCATCTCACGTTGGACAGCAGAAGATCGCCTAAAGATTTGTGTGTGAAAATCACGACAGGGACCTGCACAGCAGCGACGCCGCAGCAGCCCGACCAGATAGTCTCTCTCTAGGTGGAGCAGCCCGGCCAGGTAGTCGCTAGGTCATGCTTCGTTTAATGCGTCGTCTGCTGTCCTAGGTCATGTCCTAGGTCCTAGGTCATGGGGGTGTCGCACCCCCAGTTAGACGCCTCACCTAAACTAATCCCACAAAAATCTCTCTGGGTGGGAGCAGCCCGGCCAGGTAGTCTCTCCTAAAAATTGTCTCCCCTAAATTTTGTCTCTCCTAAATTTTTGTGGGTGAGTCGCCGCAGGAGCCCGGCTAGTTAGTCTCTCTCTACTGTAGGTGGAGCAGCCCGGCCAGGTAGTCGCCTCTCTGGGTGGAGCAGCCCGGCCAGGTAGTCTCTCTCTGGGTATATTTGACAACGGCCAATTAAGCACCTCTCCATCCCTTCCCATCAGATCCTCCACTTTCTTAACTTTAGGATCAAGTGAAGTGACCTAAAATTAATGGGAGTAACTGGTACTGTGGTGCTTCGTACTTACAATTCGTCGTATAGCTACTGTAGGTCATGCTTCGTATAATGTAAATCGGAAAATAAAATGGAATTTTTCATGTTTTTCTTTTATTTGTCCTTCCTAGTTTTTACAATGTCTTCTCTCCTAAATTTTTGTGGGTGAAAGATCGTTTCATAACCCAATCGAGGGGCCGAATACGGTCTCATGTGTGCCTGTGTTGGCACAGGTGCACCAACACAGGCAACACGGTGCAGCAAGCTCACAGAATACGGCGGCGGTGGCTGTGCTCCGACGACGTACACACTCTCCCTCTCGCTGTCACGTTTCGTATAATGCGTCGTATAGCTAGGTCATGCTTCGTTTATTGCGCCTACTGTCCTAGGTCATGCTTCGTATAATGTGTCGCACCCCCAATCAGACGCCTCACCAAAAATAATCCCCCAAAATCTCTCTGGGTGGGAGCAGCCCGGCCAGGTAGTCTCTCCTAAAAATTGTCTCTCCTAAATTTTTGAGGGTGAGTCGCCGCAGGAGCCCGGCCAGTTAGTCTCTCTCTACTGTAGTTGGAGCAGCCGGGCCAGGTAGTCGACTCTCTGGGCGGAGCTGCCCGGCCAGGTAGTCTCTCTCTGGGTATCTTTGACAATGGCTGACTAAGCACCTCTCAATCCCTTCCCATCAGATCCTCCACTTTCTTCTATCTATCTATCTATCTATATGCTCAGGCCCAATCCCCATTTTGGGGGTAGACAGAGCAAGAACAGGGAAAACACAAAAACAACATAAAACAAAAAATAAACACAGATAAAAAACACAAACTCTCACACATCCAGGTCACCCAGGAGAAGACCCAGAGACCAGGGTTACAAAGGTCACTCCAGCACTCCCCCGGCGCCTGACCACCCGGAGAGGTTCCGATCTCGGCAGGCAGACATGCAGCGGAGCCAAAGCCACAAGCCCTCCCACCACACTTCCAGGCACACCCTTCATATTAATCGTCTCCCCGGGCCAGGCGCCTGATGGACTATTATCTAGTCCAACTTGCGCCCGACCCCTTACTCCAAATGACCACGTGTTCACTCAACTATTCACAAGCATTCTCCATTCACTCCTGTCCACCACCACTTCCCCTGCCTGATCTATAGTCATTCCTCTATCATCCAAAGCCTTTCTTACACAGTCTCTCCATCTCAATGGGGGTCTTCCTGCCCTTCTATCTCCCCTTGTACCTGACTCACATATTCTCTTTGTAATCCTTTCATCTCCCATTCGTTCAACATGACCATACCAGCTCAGCACCCTTCTGTCCACTCTGGCTGACAAATGTTCTTTATGCCCCACTCTCCTACGTATCTCTTCATTCCTCAATCTGTCTCTACGAGTAACTCCACACATACTCAAGCAGCTCATCTCCATCACATCCAGCCCTCTTTTCTCCTTTTTCTTCAGAGCCCATGTCTCAGCCCCATACATCACTGTTGGCACAACAATTCCTTGATACAGTGCACTTTTTACTTTCACTCCAAGATTTCTCGTCTTCCACATACTTCCCATTGCTCCGAAAACCTTCCTTCCTTCACACACTCTCTGTTTTACCTCCACTTCCATACCTCCACTCCTGCTTATCGTTCCTCCTAGATATTTAAAACACTCTACTTGTTCCAATATTTCCCCATCCAGCCTCACATCTAGATTCACCCTATGCTCTCCCCTATTACACACCATTACTTTACTTTTATTGACGTTCACCTTCAGTTTCCTCCTTCCACAAACCACACCAAACTCTTTGACTACCCGCTGCAGTTTGTCATCAGAATCCGCCACCAATGCTGTGTCATCAGCGAACAGCAACTGATTCAACTCCCAATCTCTACCATTCTTTCCTACTAAACCCAATCCTCTTCCCATAGTTCTCCTTTTCACCTCCCTCACCACACCATCCATAAACATATTAAACAGCCATGGTGACATTACACAATCCTGTCGCAAACCTACCTTTACCTCAAACCATTCACTCAACTCACCATTTCCACTTTCTTAACTTTAGGATCAAGTGAAGTGACCTAAAATTAATGGGAGTAACTGGTACTGTGGTGCTTCGTACTTATAATTCGTCGTATAGCTAGGTCATGCTTCGTATAATGTAAATCGGAAAATAAAATGGAATTTTTCATGTTTTTCTTTTATTTGTCCTTCCTAGTTTTTACAATTTCTTCTCTCGGTGAAAGGTGTCATGGAAAAATAATTGACAATTCGATTTCTTTAAATTTTTCACACACACAAATTTAGACCCTCCCGAAGAAAAAAGGTTCACCACCAACTCAAGTCGTATATCAGAATTTATTTTTGGTGAGCCATCTGACAGGGGTGGTCGTAGCTTTCGGATCAAAGTATTTCCGATCGATCCCAATTCCACCTAACAACGTTGGACAGCAGAAGATCGCCTACAGATTTGTGTGTGAAAATCACGACAGGTACCCGCACAGCGGCGACGCCGCAGCAGCTCGGCCAGGTAGTCTCTCTCTAGGGGGAGCAGCCCGGCCAGGTAGTCGCCTCTCTGAGTGGAGTAACCCGGCTAAGTAGTCTCTCTCTGGGTATCTTTGACAACAGCTGACTAAGCACCTCTCAATCCCTTCCCATCAGATCCTCCACTTTCTTAACTTTAGGATCAAGTGAAGTGACCTAAAATAAATGGGAGTAACTGGTACTGTGGTGCTTCGTACTTATAATTCGTCGAATAGCTAGGTCATGCTTCGTATAATGTAAATCGGAAAATAAAATGGAATTTTTCATGTTTTTCTTTTATTTGTCCTTCCTAGTTTTTACAATTTCTTCTCTCGGTGAAAGGTGTCATGGAAAAATAATTGACAATTCGATTTCTTTAAATTTTTCACACACACAAATTTAGACTCTCCCGAAGAAAAAAGGTTCACCGCCAACTCAAGTCGTATAGCAGAATTTATTTTTGGTGAGTCATCTGACAGGGGTGGTCGTAGCTTTCGGATCAAAGTATTTCCGATCGATCCCAAGTCCACCTAACCACGTTGGACAGCAGAAGATCGCCTAAAGATTTGTGTGTGAAAATCACGACAGGGACCCGCACAGCGGCGACGCCGCAGCAGCCCGGCCAGGTAGTCTCTCTCTAGGTGGAGCAGCCCGGCCAGGTAGTCGCCTCTCTGAGTGGAGCAACCCGACCAGGTAGTCTCTCTCTGGGTATCTTTGACAACAGCCGACTAAGCACCTCTCAATCCCCTCCAATCAGATCCTCCACTTTCTTAAATTTAGGATCAAGTGAAGTGACCTAAAATTAATGGGAGTAACTGGTACTGTGGTGCTTCGTACTTATAATTCGTCGTATAGCTAGGTCATGCTTCGTATAATGTAAATCGGAAAATAAAATGGAATTTTTCATGTTTTTCTAATATTTGTCCTTCCTATTTTTTACGATTTCTTCTCTCGGTGAAAGATGTCGTGGAAAAATAATTGACAATTCGATTTCTTTAAATTTTTCACACATACAAATTTAGACCCTCCTGAAGAGAAAAGGTTCACCGCCAACTCAAGTCGTATAGCAGAATTTATTTTTGGTAAGTCGTCTGACTGGGGTGGTCGTAGCTCTCGGATCGAAGTATTTCCGATCGATCCCAATTCCACCAACTCACGTTGGACAGCAGAAGATCGCCTAAAGATTTGTGTGTGAAAATCAAGACAGGGACCCGCACAGCGGCGACGCCGCACCAGCCCGACCAGGTAGTCTCTCTCTAGGTGGAGCAGCCCGGCCAGGTAGTCGCTAGCTCATGCTTCGTTTAATGCGTCGTCTACTGTCCTAGGTCATGTCCTAGGTCCTCGGTCATGGGGGTGTCACACCCCCAGTTAGACGCCTCACCAAAAATAATCCCACAAAAATCTCTCTGGGTGGGAGCAGCCCGGCCAGGTAGTCTCTCCTAATAATTGTCTCTCCTAAATTTTGTCTCCTAAATTTTTGTGGGTGAGTCGCCGCAGGAGCCCGGCCAGTTAGTCTCTCTCTACTGTAGGTTGAGCAGCCCGGCCAGGTAGTCGCCTCTCTGGGTGGAGCAGCCCGGCCAGGTAGTCTCTCTCTGGGTATCTTTGACAACGGCCGACTAAGCACCTCTCGATCCCTTCCCATCAGATCCTCCACTTTCTTAACTTTAGGATCAAGTGAAGTGACCTAAAATTAATGGGAGTAACTGGTACTGTGGTGCTTCGTACTGATAATTCGTCGTATAGCTAGGTCATGCTTCGTATAATGTAAATCGGAAAATAAAATAACAAATTTCCTGTTTTTCTTTTATTTGTCCTAGTTTTTACAATTTCTTCTCATGGTGAAAGATGTCGTGGAAAAATAATTGAAAATTCGATTTCTTTAAATTTTTCACACACACAAATTTAGACCCACCCGAAGAAAAAAGGTTCACCGCCAACTCAAGTCGTATAGCAGAATTTATTTTTGGTGAGTCGTCTGACAGGGCTGGTCGTAGCTCTCGGATCGAAGTATTTCCGATCGATCCTAATTCCACCATCTCACGTTGGACAGCAGAAGATCGCCTAAAGATTTGTGTGTGAAAATCACGACAGGGACCTGCACAGCAGCGACGCCGCAGCAGCCCGACCAGATAGTCTCTCTCTCTAGGTGGAGCAGCCCGGCCAGGTAGTCGCTAGGTCATGCTTCGTTTAATGCGTCGTCTGCTGTCCTAGGTCATGTCCTAGGTCCTAGGTCATGGGGGTGTCGCACCCCCAGTTAGACGCCTCACCTAAACTAATCCCACAAAAATCTCTCTGGGTGGGAGCAGCCCGGCCAGGTAGTCTCTCCTAAAAATTGTCTCCCCTAAATTTTGTCTCTCCTAAATTTTTGTGGGTGAGTCGCCGCAGGAGCCCGGCTAGTTAGTCTCTCTCTACTGTAGGTGGAGCAGCCCGGCCAGGTAGTCGCCTCTCTGGGTGGAGCAGCCCGGCCAGGTAGTCTCTCTCTGGGTATATTTGACAACGGCCAATTAAGCACCTCTCCATCCCTTCCCATCAGATCCTCCACTTTCTTAACTTTAGGATCAAGTGAAGTGACCTAAAATTAATGGGAGTAACTGGTACTGTGGTGCTTCGTACTTACAATTCGTCGTATAGCTACTGTAGGTCATGCTTCGTATAATGTAAATCGGAAAATAAAATGGAATTTTTCATGTTTTTCTTTTATTTGTCCTTCCTAGTTTTTACAATGTCTTCTCTCCTAAATTTTTGTGGGTGAAAGATCGTTTCATAACCCAATCGAGGGGCCGAATACGGTCTCATGTGTGCCTGTGTTGGCACAGGTGCACCAACACAGGCAACACGGTGCAGCAAGCTCACAGAATACGGCGGCGGTGGCTGTGCTCCGACGACGTACACACTCTCCCTCTCGCTGTCACGTTTCGTATAATGCGTCGTATAGCTAGGTCATGCTTCGTTTATTGCGTCGTCTACTGTCCTAGGTCATGCTTCGTATAATGTGTCGCACCCCCAGTCAGACGCCTCACCAAAAATAATCCCACAAAATCTCTCTGGGTGGGAGCAGCCCGGCCAGGTAGTCTCTCCTAAAAATTGTCTCTCCTAAATTTTTGAGGGTGAGTCGCCGCAGGAGCCCGGCCAGTTAGTCTCTCTCTACTGTAGTTGGAGCAGCCGGGCCAGGTAGTCGACTCTCTGGGCGGAGCTGCCCGGCCAGGTAGTCTCTCTCTGGGTATCTTTGACAATGGCTGACTAAGCACCTCTCAATCCCTTCCCATCAGATCCTCCACTTTCTTCTATCTATCTATCTATCTATATGCTCAGGCCCAATCCCCATTTTGGGGGTAGACAGAGCAAGAACAGGGAAAACACAAAAACAACATAAAACAAAAAATAAACACAGATAAAAAACACAAACTCTCACACATCCAGGTCACCCAGGAGAAGACCCAGAGACCAGGGTTACCAAAGGTCGCTCCAGCACTCCCCCGGCCCCTGACCACCCGGAGAGGTTCCGATCTCGGAAGGCAGACATGCAGCGGAGCCAAAGCCACAAGCCCTCCCACCACACTTCCAACCCTTCATATTAATCGTCTCCCCGGGCCAGGCGCCTGATGGACTATTATCTAGTCCAACTTGCGCCCGACCCCTTACTCCAAATGACCACGTGTTCACTCAACTATTCACAAGCATTCTCCATTCACTCCTGTCCACCACCACTTCCCCTGCCTGATCTATACTCATTCCTCTATCATCCAAAGCCTTTCTTACACAGTCTCTCCATCTCAATGGGGGTCTTCCTGCCCTTCTATCTCCCCTTGTACCTGACTCACATATTCTCTTTGTAAGCCTTTCATCTCCCATTCGTTCAACATGACCATACCAGCTCAGCACCCTTCTGTCCACTCTGGCTGACAAATGTTCTTGATGCCCCACTCTCCTACGTATCTCTTCATTCCTCAATCTGTCTCTACGAGTAACTCCACACATACTCCTCAAGCAGCTCATCTCCATCACATCCAGCCCTCTTTTCTCCTTTTTCTTCAGAGACCATGTCTCAGCCCCATACATCACTGTTGGCACAACAATTCCTTGATACAGTGCACTTTTTACTTTCACTCCGAGATTTCTCGTCTTCCACATACTTCCCATTGCTCCGAAAACCTTCCTTCCTTCACACACTCTCTGTTTTACCTCCACTTCCATACCTCCACTCCTGCTTATCGTTCCTCCTAGATATTTAAAACACTCTACTTGTTCCAATATTTCTCCATCCAGCCTCACATCTAGATTCACCCTATGCCCTCCCCTATTACACACCATTACTTTACTTTTATTTACGTTCACCTTCAGTTTCCTCCTTCCACAAATCACACCAAACTCTTTGACTACCCGCTGCAGTTTCTCATCAGAATCCGCCACCAATGCTGTGTCATCAGCGAACAGCAACTGATTCAACTCCCAATCTCTACCATTCTTTCCTACTAAACCCAATCCTCTTCCCATAGTTCTCCTTTTCACCTCCCTCACCACACCATCCATAAACATATTAAACAGCCATGGTGACATTACACAACCCTGTCGCAAACCTACCTTTACCTCAAACCATTCACTCAACTCACCATTTCCACTTTCTTAACTTTAGGATCAAGTGAAATGACCTAAAATTAATGGGAGTAACTGGTACTGTGGTGCTTCGTACTTATAATTCGTCGTATAGCTAGGTCATGCTTCGTATAATGTAAATCGGAAAATAAAAAGGAATTTTTCATGTTTTTCTTTAATTTGTCCTTCCTAGTTTTTACAATTTCTTCTCTCGGTGAAAGATGTCGTGGACAAATAATTGACAATTCAATTTCTTTAAATTTTTCACACATACAAATTTAGACCCTCCTGAAGAAAAAAGGTTCACCGCCAACTCAAGTTGTATAGCAGAATTTATTTTTGGTGAGTCGTCTGACTGGGGTGGTCGTAGCTCTCTGATCGAAGTATTTCTGATCGATCCCAATTCCACCAACTCACGTTGGACAGCAGAAGATCGCCTAAAGATTTGTGTGTGAAAATCACGACAGGGACCTGCACAGCGGCGACGCCGCAGCAGCCCGACCAGATAGTCTCTCTCTAGGTGGAGCAGCCCGGCCAGATAGTTGCTAGGTCATGCTTCGTTGAATGCGTCGTCTACTGTCCTAGGTCATGTCCTAGGTCCTCGGTCATGGGGGTGTCACACCCCAAGTTAGACGCCTCACCAAAAATAATCCCACAAAAATCTCTCTGGGTGGGAGCAGCCCGGCTAGGTAGTCTCTCCTAAAAATTGTCTCTCCTAAATTTTGTCTCTCCTAAATTTTTGTGGGTGAGTCGCCGCAGGAGCCCGGCTAGTTAGTCTCTCTCTACTGTAGGGGGAGCAGCCTGGCCAGGTAGTCGCCTCTCTGGGTGGAGCAGCCCGGCCAGGTAGTCTCTCTCTGGGTATCTTTGACAATGGCCAACTAAGCACCTCTCCATCCCTTCCCATCAGATCCTCCACTTTCTTAACTTTAGGATCAAGAGAAGTGACCTAAAATTAATGGGAGTAACTGGTACTGTGGTGCTTCGTACTTACAATTCGTCGTATAGCTACTGTAGGTCATGCTTCGTATAATGTAAATCGGAAAATAAAATGGAATTTTTCATGTTTTTCTTTTATTTGTCCTTCCTAGTTTTTACAATGTCTTCTCTCCTAAATTTTGGTGGGTGAAAGATCGTTTCATAACCCAATCGAGGGGCCGAATACGGTCTCGTGTGTGCCTGTGTTGGCACATGTGCACCAACACAGGCAACACGGTGCAGCAAGCTCACAGAATTCGGCGGCGGTGGCTGTGCTCCGACGATGTACACACTCTCCCTCTCGCTGTCACGTTTCGTATAATGCGTCGTATAGCTAGGTCATGCTTCGTTTATTGCGTCGTCTACTGTCCTAGGTCATGCTTCGTATAATGTGTCGCACCCCCAGTCAGACGCCTCACCAAAAATAATCCCACAAAATCTCTCTGGGTGGGAGCAGCTCGGCCAGGTAGTCTCCTAAAAATTGTCTCTCCTAAATTTTTGAGGGTGAGTCGCCGCAGGAGCCCGGCTAGTTAGTCTCTCTCTACTGTAGGTGGAGCAGCCGGGCCAGGTAGTCAACTCTCTGGGCGTAGCTGCCCGGCCAGGTAGTCTCTCTCTGGGTATCTTTGACAATGGCTGACTAAGCACCTCTCAATCCCTTCCCATCATATCCTCCACTTTCTTAACTTTAGGATCAAGTGAAGTGACCTAAAATTAATGGTAGTAACTGGTACTGTGGTGCTTCGTATTTATAATTCGTCGTATAGCTAGGTCATGCTTCGTATAATGTAAATCGGAAAATAAAATGGAATTTTTCATGTTTTTCTTTTATATGTCCTAGTTTTTACAATTTTTTCTCACGGTGAAAGATGTCGTGGAAAAATAGTTGACAATTCAATTTTCACACACACAAATTTAGACCATCCCGAAGAAAAAAGGTTCACCGCCAACTCAAGTCGTATAGCAGAATTTATTTTTGGTGCGTCGTCTGACAGGGATGGTCGTAGCTCTCGGATCGAAGTATTTCCGATCGATCCCAATTCCACCAACTCACGTTGGACAGCAAAATATCGCCTAAAGATTTGTGTGTGAAAATCACGACAGGGACCCGCACAGCGGCGATGCCGCAGCAGCCCGGCCTGGTAGTCTCTCTCTAGGTGGAGCAGCCGGCCAGGTAGTCGCCTCTCTGAGTGGAGCAACCCGGCCAGGTAGTCTCTCTCAATGGTGGGCGCGCTTCAGTGGGACCGGTAATGCGGCAGCGCTCCGCGCTCCTTAGACTTAAGGTAATGCGGCAGCGCTCACGCGCTCCTTTGGTCAGCCGATCCGATGCGGTTCCCGCTCTGCGCTCCTGCGCTCCGCGCTCCCAAATATATCAGTCAGATTATATAAGTGTGTGTTAAGTGTGTTCGGTGTAAACACTTACGTTATGTTGGTTAGTGAGATATGTGATTGGGAATTAACGTTAACGCTACTATTATGTACTTAACTATTTTAGTTGACTGACTTGTGGACTAAAGCAACTCTTTAAGTAATTTGGTTATGATAAAAGTAATACTATTGTTTTATATTAATACTTGCGAGTTCTTTAATTTTCTTTTAATTAAGCTTACATTGCTGGTAAGAACAAGTACGGTGATACTATTGTTTCATATTAGTAATATCGCCTTAGACTAACATTGCTGTTTTAATGTTACTTCTAGTGATTTCCTAAGCTGAAGAAAATTCTTTTAGCTTCAAAATATTATTTTTGCTTTTCATATTATTTGAGTGAGACCTGAATCGAATCTATGAAGTGATCCTGTAACTTAATTTACTCATAATCAAACCTCAATGTTACGTGGTTAAGAAATACATTTATCTAATTATTAAATATATATCTAACTTTTTATGTGACTTTGATATTAATCCTGATAATAATAATATAATACTATTAACGTAAAACAAGAAACAAGAATAATAACTACATTAAATATAAATAAAAGGACATGATATAAGAAAACTATCTATTCATTTCAAAAAGGGTAAGAGACAGAAATATTCTTACCTTAATATTTATCTTTCAAGACTTGATATATAATTAATAGTCCTTCTTTCAGAAACAGTTCACTAACACCGTGAGTAACACCGTACGATGAATGTACACGATAATGACATTCTTGAACCTGTTGTTGACAGGAAAAATCGCTTCCGGAGCGCCAGAAAGGAGCGCGAAATTCAAGCTGCGCTCCGCGCCTGCACTCCGAGTTCAGATTTTTGCCGCTCCTCGCTCCGTGCTCCTCTATATTGGTAGTGCGCACCGGATCACAGAGCGCAGAGCGCCGAATCGGCGCACCCACGCCCACCACTGGTCTCTCTCTGGGTATCTGTGACAACAGCCGATTAACCCTCTCCGACATATGACGCAATTTTGAGCCTATTAAGGATACTTTAAAGCCTTTATTACCATCAGGGGTATTTACAAACCTTTAGTTTAGTTACTTCAACCTCTGCAGTTGTCTTTGAGTTAGATGTGGGCAGAAAACTAATTTTGGAGAGGTAATTATAAGAGTGAGAAAACTCTATTTCTTATTGCTAAGCTGGCAACCTCTGCGTCATATGAGTCTGAAAGGGTTAAGCACCTCTCAATCCCCTCCCATCAGATCCTCCACTTTCTTAACTTTAGGATCAAGTGAAGTGACCTAAAATAAATGGGAGTAACTGGTACTGTGGTGCTTCGTACTTATAATTCGTCGTATAGCTAGGTCTTGCTTCGTATAATGTAAATCAGAAAATAAATTGGAATTTTTCATGTTTTTCTTTTATTTGTCCTACTTTTTACAATTTCTTCTCTCCTAAATTTTGGTGGGTGAAAGATCGTTTCATAACCCAATCGAGGGGCCGAATACGGTCTCGTATGTGCCTGTGTTGGCACAGGTGCACCAACACAGGCAACACGGTGCAGCAAGCACACAGAATACGGCGGTGGTGGCTGTGCTCCGACGACGTACACACTCTCCCTCTCGCTGTCACGCTTCGTATTTCGTATAATGCGTCGTATAGCTAGGTCATGCTTCGTTTAATGCGTCGTATACTGTCCTAGGTCATGCTTCGTATAATGTGTCGTACCCCCAGTCAGACGCCACACCAAAAATAATCCCACAAAAATCTCTCTGGGTGGAGCAGCCCGGCCAGGTAGTCTCTCTCCTATTAGCTAAAAAATCTTTGACTCAGAGAGAGAGAGAGAGAGAGAGAGAGACACAGTGTGTGTGAGAGAGAGAGAGAGAGAGTTACCCACTCTCCCTCTTGCTGTCACGCTTCGTATAATGCGTCGCACAGGTGCACCAACACATGCAACACGGTGCAGCAAGCACACAGAATACGGCGGCGGTGGCTGTGCTCCGACGACGTACACACTCTCCCTCTCGCTGTCACGCTTCGTATAATGCGTCGTATACTGCCCTAGGTCATGCTTCGTATAATGTGTCGTACCCCCAGTCAGACGACTCACCAAAAATTATCCCACAAAAATGTTAGCACTGGTACAACATTGTTGGTGAAAGATGTCGTGGAAAAATAATTGACCCACATGCCACGCCCATTCTAGCTGACTGACACACACACACTGTTACGTCCTGGGATATATAAACACTGGGCTCTTTCTATTGGACTAGGTATGCGGCAACAAGCAACAACGGAAAACGCTAGATCCCACCCTTATCTATAAACCCAGGCAACAAACCACCCTAAACCGTCAAGAGTCCTGCCTGGACAACAAGGTATCCTATGACGCGGTTACAGGGTGCACGCACTATAGACTGCTGATAGTCAAGCAGGCTATATAAAAGATCACACAATTAAGTTGACTTAAAGCTTCAAGGAAAAGATAGATAACGGAATTAAATTGCAGAAACAATTTAATAACAAACTAGAAGAAAGTACATTCAACGTTACGTTAATTAATACAACTAATCACCCCTGCGTGAAAGAAGGTGAAAGCAAACAGTCCTCAAAACATCGTACAGGTAGACAAGATGCAGGTTTCTAAACTGCATGCGGCTACTGTAGGATCTGATGCTTAGCATAGAAAGTAAGTTACGGATTTAGAGAACTCTTAACTCATAAGCAGGAATAAATACTAGTGATAGGCCATACAGTGTATAATGGCATAGGTATAATTAAATAAAGGCAGCAACTCGCAACATAACCACATACAGGTGTGCTTCTCACTCTTAGTCAGGCAAGCATGCTCGGACAGAGTCTCTAAGCCACACCCTGACTCACAATGCTCACAAAGACGGTAAACTGTGGCACAATAACAAGCATACAGATATAATAAACCACTAGCTGTTAATCTGCCAGGCGGCAGAGGTCTAGCCGGAAGGATATAGGCTTCGGATACTCGGGCTGAGCCACCTGCTCTAGCCTAGGGACGTTCCCAAGTCTGTGCGCCAAATTACTCTAACTGAAAGGGTGCTCTCTTGAGAGACTCAGATCCCATGTATCTGACTCTCTCCTGGCGACCCTAAAACAAACGCAAGACGTGCTAGCGCAGTGCAGAGTGGACTAGGCAAGGGCCCTCACACAACACAACACTAGACACACAGGCACACAGACAAGAAAATGCCCCCAGACTCCCACGGGTATCCTAGTAAAGTCGTGCAGGTCCACAGGACTCGCACCAGCAGACTTTACTTAAAGGATCGCAAAAAGCCTCCCCTCCGGTCTAGCCCCTGCTCACCTGCCACAAGAACACACTAGCAAGCATGAAACCACCAAATATGAGACAACAAAAAAGCTTCCTAGGTCTCATTAACAATTATATCTCTGCATAAGGCCCAAAATCCTATCTAGTTATCTGAGAGCTCATCGTTAACCCGGGAGCTGCGGGGAGACTCTTAAGAGTTCCCCCGGCGCACTGCGGGGAGACTCTTAAGAGTCAGAGAAAAAAAAAATCAACTTTTGACATCGAAATTTTTTTTTTTTTTTTTTTTTTTTTTGGCCCCTGGGCCATGCAAAATCTCAGTCCTCTACCTCCCCTCCTTCCCCACTTTTCTCCTCTCCTTCAGTTATCACCTATTTTCCCTGTTATTCCCTTATTCTGAGGTATATTTTCGTGCTAACATTAGAAATCCGATTGGAGGGTGTGGTCATCACTGATAGCAAGCGAGTGCAAGAGAGAGAGAGAGTATCGATCGACTGTGTCTCAGTGGCCTTGGGGGAAATTGGCGGGAAAGCAGATTGCCTCACCCATACATTATACAACTCGCGGGCTATATCTCCGATTTTGACCATCCAAACGCTGTTTTCACTCGTTTTATTGTTGTTTCAGGTTAATACCTTTATAATCAACCCATAATAGGCGCATATGGATAAGTATTAATGCTATTAATGGCACAATGAATATTTTAGTGACGGAAACACCTCAAATACGTCAGCACAGAGGGACGTTTCCAATTACCCCCATGCGCACTTCAGAGGTTAATACAATGATAGATATAAGGTCTATCAAGGGGATGGGGTAATTAAATAGACTGGTGAAGTAGTGGAAAGAAGGTATACAAAGTAAGAGAGAAAGTTTCTAAGTGGGGTTGAGAGGGATAGATATCAAGGGGGTCCGAAGGGTACGACAGTGAGGTGAGCTCTGAGGAGAATAGCTCCTCTGGACCACTCCAGGATCCCACACAAAGGCACGGTGGTCAGCCAATCACAGGCCGCTACGTCACCCGGCAGCAGGCCTGCAGAAGGCGCCAGGAACCACCAGCCAATCAAAACCGAGAGAAAAGACCACGCGGGCGACCAACTCCTCCGGGAGGGAGGAGGGAGGAGGAGGAAAAGCAACACTCAGCTCCCCCACCCTGCTCGCTCGCTCGCTCTCTCTCTCTCACTCGTCTCCTCCCACTCTCACTAGCCTTACATCTTATATATTATAATGAAACAATCAACTATCGAGAATAAAATATACTAAGATGTGTTGGTTAAGAATAAGGGCAGCTTCAAGCTGTGAAACAACATAAGAATATCCCAGACATTAGTTACATTGTCGTAGGATATATACTAAGGAAAAGCCGGCCAGCTGGCTGCCGCCAGCCGGTTTCTAAACGGCTGGGCAGCCGACGCGCGCGCCTGCCCGCACGTGGCTATTATGCAGGATCGTCGCAACACACACACACAACCTCCTCCACCTACCTCCGAGTCAGTCTGTCAGTCTCGGACAGGGGTTCGGATCTACCAGGGGTGGTTGCCGAGCATACCCCCAAACGGGGTCGAAAAGGGGGAGGGGGCGGAAATGGGGAGCCGTCTCCTTCCTATATAGTGAAGGCCGCCGCCTCCCTCTGCCCATCTTGGTGTGTGTGTGTGTGTGCCTGGGTTGGTGGGTGGGTGTGGCGGGCCAGGAGGAGGAGGGACACGTGCCTGCCCTCTCTCTCTCTCTCTCCTCGGCCTCCTACCTCCGCGGCGCGCCTGCCTGCCTGCCTGCTTGCCTAGGCCAATTTCTCTGTTAATACATTTCGATTCTAGGGGTCTAAGGTGATGTACCCTAGGCAGAAATGGACCCCAGTCCGCCCTACCCCCTTCGAACATACTTATCAGATCCTGGGACCTAGCTGCAGCTAATAGGTACTAGGAAAGGAACATTACCTGTCAACAAGACTGTCAACAGAGGCCTGTACGCATGGTCGAGTTGGACAATAATCTCGCTACATTGGGCCAAGATATGTAGGGCTCAAAATCTACTTTCTGGCTCCACCAGATCCTTTTATTGTGAAATTGCTTCTTTCATGAAAAATCAATCAACCATATTTCCGGACAAGAGAGACCAACAACTTCGAGAATCGGTAATCAAATTCGCCAACAAATGTAGAGCCTTTAAAGAGTTGAACAGGTGGAGCAAGTTCTTCAGCGACAGAGGAGAAACTGGGCGACAACAGATCCTCGACGCTTCCATCCTTCGAATGTTTGAGATATAGCTACTAACAATCTAGAGAAAGATGAACCAGGAAAGATACATAAAGCTTGATGAATTAACTGTTAATTAACAGATTACAAAAACAGGAAGAGATTAAAGGCGAAAAAGATAAACGGGAGCAACGAATGATCAGTCCTCATTAATAATTTAATCCCGTTCTAAAAACAGGGAGCATTTTAATTTATGTGAATATATGACCTGTGATTTTGTATCCTATTTAACAGTAAATTGTGAATAACAAAACTTAACAACAAGGTCGGTATATAAAGACGATTGGAAAGGGAGGAGTTACAGCATTTCCGTTTTTATTGTTGTCAGAATTGTTGTGCGAAAAAACACACTTGGTATGGATTACATACGCATATATTTCATTTATGGGGCTTTCAAACTATTGCACGTAACATAATATTTCTTAATTCAATATTTCTTTAGGTTACCAATAATACAATCTTGACAAATATTGCCAATCAATAATATAAGGTCCATTGATTTCTTGATATATTTAGTTACAAACCTACTTTACAATAGCATTATTGGTAACGCTAGATTTTATACATCCTTATTAACCAATGAAGAGGGTAATCTTATTCTTGCTAAATAATTGACTCACACAAAACATGTGGAGCGAGACTGATATAAAAAACTTGTCATTTTATATTTAGTAGATAATTTTGCTATGTGAGTTAGTGAGACAAAAGGCAGAACTGCCTGTGACGAGTGCCTTCCCCATAGTTGAAAGAGTGACGGAGCCAAAATCAAGGAATGTTCGAGCCAAAATGCCTGGACACACGGAGTTTAAAGTAATTACAGTCATAGGATGAGTGGAAAATGATCACAGACTGCTAGGTAGATAATTGTATCTCCGTAACTATTTGGTTTATCGTAATTCTGAAGTAACCGTTGGAATCCTCATAAAATTCCGCTTCCATATATGTATGCAAATAAAACTATTTGTGGTCAACAATTTTAGCTAGCGCGAGTTGGAAATAAGGTATTTCGATTGTTATGTTATAACACTTGTTATGGAGTGCCCCAATGTGTTTGTTTTGTAATTATTCTATGTTTTTATTTGCTTATCTTCAAGTTCAATCAATAGCAAAGCCGATGGTAGCTCATTTATCGAAATACAAGGATGTGTTGGTAGATAAAAACGTCAAAAAATCAAATTATTGCCGGGCGCGAAACTTGCTTATTAATAGGCTTGCAACACTGCTCTCTCTATCTCTCTCTCTCTCTCTCTCTCTCTCTCTCTCTCTCTCTCTCTCTCTCTCTCTCTCTCTCTCTCTCTCTCTCTCCTGCCATGGACATTAGTTCCAGGGCAGTATTTCCCTTTCCAATGTTCCCTTACCTTTGTACTCTCTCTGTGAGGTCTTTCCTAATTTGAAAACAAATAGACACAGACAGACACAGTGTGTGTGTGTGAGAGAGAGAGAGAGAGGCAGACTCACCTTCTATGGTGTCAATCAACAATTTAAAAAGTGCAACGATTGCAATGTTTGCATGCAGGGACTTGACTCCGTCTCTCTCTCTCTCTCTCTCTCTCACACTGTGTCTGTCTGTCTGTCTCTCTCTCTCTCTCTCTCTCTCTCTCTCTCTCTCTCTCTCTCTCTCTCTCTCTCTCTCTCTCTCTCTCTCTCTCTCTCTCTCTCTCTCACTGAGTCAAAGATTTTTTAGCTAACATCTTGCCCATAATCAACAGCAATCAAAGCTATGTACAGCGATCTATTTGAAGAGTGATATAAAATAAGTATTTTTGTGTACGGTACATTTGTTTGCGTTTGTATATCTGTCGACTAGAAATATGACTGTGTATGCTTGAAGTTGTACTTATATAGCCAGCCGTTATTATATAAATTCTCATGTTTGACTTGTATATTCCAGCGGTGAAAAGAAACAAGTGTGGGCGGATATAGATACTGCTTTCAGACATTGAAATAGACAATGAATTTGCTTACTTCACCGTGAGTTTGATCAATTTATGTGGGTTATGAGCCGAGATTTTGAGGATTGAACTTAGAGGTCCATTTTCCAGCTTTGGGTCACTTACTGCAAAGTGGTCATTTTCGTGTCCAATCCAGTTCTCCTGTTATCTATGACCCAACTAAAGAAATCTATATATCTATATACTCAGGCCCAATCCCCACTTTTCCTATTTTTTTTGGGGGGGGGGGGGAGGCGACTCAGGACAGAACCAGAATCGGGACAACACAACAGAAAACAATGAACACACAAAACAACATATAAATTCACACTAATGAAATCAATGAAAGTAATTATCATACATTAGAGAATTTATACTATAATCTATCTATCTATCTATCTATTGCCTGACGCCGCAATCCCCGAAGGGGTGGCCACGAACGAACCACCCCCCATGCACCTCTGTCCCAAGTCCGTCGACGCCCCTCCCCCCAGCAAGCACCGCCTTCGTTCATATACTTCCTCACTCCATCCTTCCACCTCTCTATCGGTCTACCTCTCCCTCTGTCCCTCCACCTCGCTATGTTAATTATGTTAATTACCTTTCACTGCCACCACAGCTGCCGCCACCACCAAGCTAAGCCGTATTTGTATCATCGTCATCTCGATAAAAACACGAACATCTGGAAAGAAGTAAATAAATATTATATTCCTTGACCGACTCTTTCCAAATGGTAGAAATATTAGCGCGATTACTCTAGTCGTTAGTAAGTTACAGAGCTTAGAGTAATCGAGCTAATATTTCTACCATTTGGGAAGAGTCAGTCAGGGAATAGATGTGGAAATTTACAGCAAATTTACTCTAGCCCTCTTTGAGTTACAAAGGATAGGTTATGATGTTTCGCCTGCTTACTGTGAATAGACATTAGGAGGTGATTTCTCATCGTGGCATAGAAACAAGTACTCACCCCTGGAACATTATATTATGAATGGCACGAAAGGTCTTAATATTGACACTAAAATGAGGTGAAGGGCCTCAAAATAGACTATAGGAGGTGATTTCTCATCGTGGCTTGGAAACAAGTACTCACCCCTGGAACATTATATTATGAATGGCATGAAAGGTCTTAATATTGACAATAAAATGAGGCGAAAGGCCTCAAAATCGCCAAAGTAATGGAACAAACGTCTTAACCCGCTGAGTATCAGCTAAATATTTATAATTGTACCACCCAGGACCGGCTGATTCTGAATTTTTGTTTTATTCCAGAAACAATAGCGAATGGGTTAGGAATTTAGGAAAAACCATGAAAAACCGATCAAAGAGCTCAAAAAATGGTCCTACAAAGCCCCCGAAAACGGATTTTACAAGAGTAAAAAATTGAAGGCAATTTCCCCAAAAAATCATGTTTTTGCGTGCTCACGTGCACGCGGATGGACTGTGAAAGTTTTCAACCATCGGCATGGGTGCGTGGGATACTTACACAGGTCCCATAAAAATCTTAGCCCTCTAGGTGCCATAGGACCGGAGTAATAGGGACCGGAGTGACACTTGACGCAAACGAGGCGTCTCTGGGGTTTAGCGTTACATACATAACTGAAGCACGGTTTGCGTCGCTGGGGCTCAGTGGGTTAAAATCTCAAAACTAATATGCTAAACATGAGGGAGAATGAGATCCAGAAAAAGCGAGTACTACCCCATTAACCCCTTCTCTACCGGTGCCGTCTTATTAACTGTATTCTGGCTATTAGACGATTATATTCAGCTTAAAAAGGGACTCAAGCAATTATGAACATGGCTTCGAATCAACTCACTTAACCCTTTGTAAGCGTGGTGATCGGTGAGTTGGCATAGCTGAGGCCTGAGAGTAAAGATTGCTGCGGTTTGTTTACTCCAAGATGTTCTGTTATTTTCACCTAATATTATGTAGACCTAGTTGTGTCACTCTAAGTATGATTTGAGCATTCAATTACGGTACCGGTAGTTAACCCTTCCAGCCCGGGTGTCATTTTAAAATGACACCAAAACAAAAGGGCCGGAACCCGGGTGTCATTTTAAAATCTTTGTACTTGAAAGCGTGCTTCAAAATTTGCGCGGCCAATTTTGGGATGGTAGGAGCGACTGCAGCGCCACCAAGCCTCAACTACTAGTGTTATCAGTTCGTACGTGGCCGCCATAGCGAGTAATACTGAAAAAAAAAATTCCGACGTGTCCGATTCGTTGCAACCTCCCGCGGGCCCCAGTGCTACCCGACTCGCAACTTCAACGCCTGTTCCAACCGAGAAGAGAGCTCAACAAAAGAAAGTTAAGCGTTTGTTGAGTGATAGCGCTATACAGCGACAACTTTTTGAAAGGGATGAAGAGAGCAGTGGCGAAAGCTTGGTGGACAAGGTACAATTTATAAGTGAAAGTGAAGACGATTTCGTGGGCTTTGGAGACGACGATAATGTCGATTTATTTGAGGGGGGAGACAGTAGTGATGATCCTGATGTGGAAGTGTTTCAGGAAGGTGCCATTGAGCTTCCCAGTGTGCTAGAACCTAGCCCTACCCACTCGCCATCTTTGCTAGGTCAGCCTAGGCCTAGCCCTAGCCCTACCCCAGGACCTTCCCCTTTGCCTGCCCGTACGCCCTTGAAAGTGGGCAAATATTTCTACAAACAATCATTGATCAAAAGTGCAGCTAAAAAAGCACGCAGGGCAGCCGCAGAAAAGCATAGGGAAGCTGAAGATAGCGATAATGACGCTGACCCTGGCCTAGCAACCACCCGCATTCCATTGTCCCGACGCCTTGACACGGGACGCCGCGTGGGTCACCCACAGCCCTCGCCTTCATCTCTCGTTCAGGATGACCAAAGGGCCTCTTCAAGTGGTATTGGTGATGTGCCACAGGCCTCAACACACCGCAGAGCATTATTTCCTGCTGAAAAGCCCTCGCCTCGCCGCAAAAGGAGCCCAACTCCCGAGGCCACGGCTCCCATTCTTGAAGCTCCCGCAGCCTCCCGCGCCCCACACCGCCGACGCCCGGTCACTTCTTCACCAGAATTGTCTCCTGAGGAGGATGCTGACGAACCCAACATTGCCCTAGATGACCTGACGTCGCCTGAGGAGGAAGAGGAACAGGAACAGGAACAGGAAGAGGAAGAGGATGTGCCGACAAATCGAGGGAGAGGGCGAGGTCGTGGACGTGGTCAGCCTGCCGACGCCGCTGTCCCTGGGCCTGGGCCTGGGCGTGGGCGTGCAGGGCGTCCGCCTGGGCGTCCGCCAGGGTGTCCAGGGCATGTGCCTGCTGCAGCACGACCTCGAGCATCAGCATCCGACCTGTTTGTGTGGACAGATGGAGCTGATTTTGAGCCAGATTGTCCTGCCTTTGACGAGGTACAGATGGGTTCTGGGGTGTCACCAGCATATCCCTGTGGCCCAGATGCTACCCCCAGTGAACTTTTCTGTGGCTTCTATGACAATGAAGTCATGGAATACCTCGTCAAAGAGACAAATCACCACCATGCTATCTGTGCCAACTTTCTTGGGAGGAAGACCAGTGCCAAGATGGTGGCATGGAGAGCTCTCACTGTGGCAGAACTATATGTGTTCTTGGCACTCACAATGCTGATGACTCATATAAGTAAGTACGTTCTGGCTGACTACTGGATCACTGGCGACATCATAACGACTCCATCATTTGGCAAATACATGTCCAGGGACAGGTATTTCGACATCCTCTCCTATCTCCACCTGACAAACAACATGGCAGTCCACCTTCCCGACTCATTATGGAAGATCAGGAAGCTGTATGACATGATACGTCATCGGTTCACCACATACCTGATTCCTTTCCAGAAGATGTGCCTCGACGAGTCTCTGGTCCTGTTCCGTGGTAGGCTGCACTTCCGACAGTATATCCCGTCCAAGAGACACCGCTTCGGCATCAAGCTCTTCGTCCTCTGCGACTGCTTGACGGGGTATGTGCTGGACTTTATAGTCTACAGCGGCAAGGCTGGAGAAGTTGTGACTGACCCTCTCATTGGTTTTGGTGGCGCTGTAGTGAAGAAGATGATGGAGAGGCACTTCAATTATAACCACATCCTCTACACAGATAATTATTACACGTCGCCTCTCCTGACCAAGTACCTCCATGACCGCAAGACCGGAACTGTCGGCACAGTCAAGGGCAAAAGGAAGGGCATGCCAGGCTACCCAACCAAGACGAAGAAGGCTGACATCTTCCACAAGAAGAGTGGCCCCATCCTCCCCATCCACTGGCATGACCAGCGCAAGGTCAACCTCCTCACCACATGCCACAAGGCCCAGATGGTCGCCACAGGGAAGGTGGACCGAACAACCAAGAACCCCGTCCAAAAACCAGCTGCTGTCCTGGATTATAACATCAACATGTGCCTCGTTGACAAGTCCGACATGCAGATGGGCTTCATCGACTGCCTGCGAACATCTTGCAGGTGGTACAAGAAGTTTATCCTGCATACGGTAGATATGTCGATCCTCAATGCCTACAACATCTACCGTCTGAGGACTCCAGGAGCCAAGAAGTACAAGTCCCTGCAGAAGTTCCACAAGCAGGTGCTACTTGAGCTCCTGGTTAAACATGCGGGTACACCAGGCAGGCCAATACAAGGACCAGGCCACCTTGACAGAACGGGGTGTGCTGAATTCTTCAGGAAGCACGAGCTCAGCGCCCTTCCTTTCAAAGCACCAGGTAGTAATGTTAGGAGTCAGAAGAGGTGCCATGTGTGCAGCCACACAATTCGCAGACCCCGCAAACCCACAAAAACCACTTGGGAATGCCTCGAGTGTCAAGTTGGACTGTGTGCTGGCACCTGCTTCAACGACTTCCATACTCTAACAAACTTTTGAAGTGGAAGTGACAACAGTGAAAGTGACACTCAAATGTAGGCTAAGAATAATAATATAACTAAGTATAAGTGAAAAGGACACATAAGTAATAATAAGTGCCTTCAATAACAATATGAACAATTGGCGGGTGCCCAACCCCGAAAGGGGTTGAAATAGGGGAGCTATCCCCCCGCCAAAGGCGGCTTTCTAGGGCCTTTCCTAGCTGATGCTGAGAGGATTGGGTTCTAGTCATGTGGTGATGGGCTGGTCTATCAGAGTGAGAACTGAGCGATCTCTGCCATACCCATAGCTTACTCTGACTGTTCCTTTTACTTATATATCTTCTAGATCTCAAGTGGCGGCGTCTTTTCCGTGGATTGACCTCCCTACTGCCAACCTAGAAGTTGGCAGATTGGGAGCCAAAGCGTCACATTTTTCCCTTGCCCCTCAGCTTTCCCTTCATAATTGCTGAGGGGCACAGGGCCTTGGGTGGGGCTTTGGTTTCCCGGGCGTTTCCGCACCCTCCTCAGCTCCCTGCCTTGGAGTGTCTTCGGTCACCCGGGCTTTGTTAGTGGTAAGCAGGGAGGATTTTGTGGGGGCGCTCGTTTGTGGCCTTGGCCTTGCTTGAGGCCTTGGGGCTGTTCGGCCAGACAGCCTGGGGAACAACAACAACAACAACAACAATATGAACAAGTGAAAGTGACACTAAAATATATATTTCTAACAATAAATAAGTGAAAATGACACTCAATAAGCCTAGGCCAGTCAAAGTGACCGTATAATTATAATAAAACTAAGTATAAGTGAAAGAGACACACACAAGTAATAATAAGTGCCTTCATAACAATATGAATAAGTGACAGTGACACTATATATATTATTAGCTTACCTAACAATACATAAAAGGGGAAATGACACTACCAATTATCAAAATCCAGTGAAAGTGACACTAATAATCATAATAATAATAAAACGAAGTAATAAGTGACAGAGACACAAATAAGTTCATATAAATAACTTTATTGAGTGAAAATAACATAATAACTATAATAAATGACAGAATAACCAATAAAACACTATCAAATCACTTCCTGGCATAATTGCGGGTGGAGCGACGAGTGCAACTTGGCGTCGTAGCCGGGGCCGCGGTTGAGTGTTCGGACGCGCCGAGGTAAATACGCGGCAAAAGTTACCTCCACTTCCATCACCATCACTCCGGAACCAGTTAAGCTAGAGAGCTCTACTTAACACCATTCTACGCAGGAAGGTAAGGCGCTCATTTCTATATATGTTTGATTAATGTAGGTCATATATTAAGCGAGATTAGCCTTAGTTTACTTTTGTTGATATTCGACCAGATCGCCCGAATACGAGCTCCGTCATTAGGAGAGCCTGCCCGGGCCAGGAGGGTTAAGTTGGTAACGTTGAAGGAGCCTTTCGCCGTGGTTCACATGCTCTCACAACCATTATGTTCCTTCCCCCTAGGACTTATTTTCATCATTATATAAATTTCCAGTAGGGGGCCCATTAACTGCTGGCCTTGGGATAATTTAGGGAAAAGGGGGTCAAAATATACGCATTGGGCGTGGCCGCGTGTGAATATCGCCGCAATAGTCTCCTTCAATATCATTGTTAAGCCTAGCTCATTATTTTGATCAGTTGAGTCATGACATTCGAGAGTTTCTTTAAGAATGTGCCCTTCAATTAACCCATTCCAAATAAATATTAAGCACAGTAAATGAAATCCATAAGGCATGAATCCCGTAATCGAAGAGTAGTAGAGGAGTAGAATACTCTTGTGTTATACCAAGGACCATCATTTGATTTTATATTTTTTTGTTTGTGTATAAAAGAGACAAAAGGCAGATTGCCTGTAACGAGTGTCTCCCCGAGAGTTAAAAGAGTGACAGAGACAAATTGAAGGGACGTTATGGTCAAAATTCCTGGACACACAAAGTTTAAAGCAGTTTGTCATAATAGGATAAAGGAAAGATTTATTGAGGGAGAGAATTCCAGAGTTTACTAGTTGAGTAGAAGAAAGACTGAGAAAATTTGTCAATTCTTGGGTTGGAGAGTTTGACAGAATAGGAGTGGGACTGTGGTTAAAGGCAGGTGCCTCGCACTCGCTGCAAGGGAGAGCACTGAGAGAGCTCTGAAGAACTCTGATTGTTGTAATAGCAATAGAAGAGTGAAAGAGATACAATATTGCACATTCTAACGCCTTCAAGTCTTGGCCCTCACTAGTAGGGTGGGATATGACAATTGCCGAAAATAAGCAGTCCAGTAAAGTCTTCCTTAACTCTGCGGATGTTAGGTTAGGGTAATGACAAAACATGCCAGTTAGGATAGTTAGTGGGGGGGTGTTGGGAAGCAGCCCCCCACCTTGGACACTAAGTTAGGGAAGGTACCAGTAATGTAAATGATCCTCCACTCAAAACTTGATAAACGACAATAAAACACTATATTATTTAAAAGAGGTAAATAAGGCTGAGAAAGGAATCTTCAATGCTACCCAAGTATTAATTACTGTATACGTTCAGACCAATCAGAAGCGTGACCGTAGCCTGTAGGTGTTCCGGGTGGTATTAGGTGCTACCTTCAGTATAGCACCCGTCACACCTAGCCGATTTTAGGCCAAGACTGCCCGCGACCAAAGGGTCGTGGACAGTCTCTGTCTACGTCGCCGCGCATCATGGGCCGTCGCCAGCCTAACAAACAGGTCGGGATTGGTCTTCACATACCCCCTCAAAAGTTCTACAAGCGAAAAATTTGAAATCAAGTCGGCGTGGAGTGAGGTCATAAAAATGGGACGGGAAGGGGACTGGAGGCTGATGGCGTGTGACGGCGCTTGGCGGCGCTTGACGGCGATTGACGACGCTTGACGGGAAACGGTAGGCGTCAGTGCGGCGGCACACGGCACCATAAATGAGGTCTGCGTCAGGCGGCGTCACCATAACAACCTGCGGGGATCAGCGGCGGCTTGCGGCGACCCAACGATGCCCTAACGGTCCTGGATTATGTACTCCCGAGGGGGTGGTCGCCGTCAAACGGCGTCATAGGCGGCGATGGTTGGCGGCCATCCCCTCCAAGCGGCGTAAAAACATACCAGGGTCCCCGTTATGCGCCGCCATGCGGGGACCCCCTCCTGTAGCGCGGCGATGTGGCAACGTCGCACGTGGCACCAGCGCAGACTGTGTGATGTGGCCGCCAACCCCTATAAAAACAACGCGCCGCCATGCACCGCCCTATGTTTCCCACTCGCCACCAACAGCACCGCGCGCCAACACAGTCTTCTTATTTTCGTCGCTCCCACTAGCCACCATCAACTCGTTCCTCGCCACCATGCCACGTCAGAGAACCAAGAAGACGATGAACAAGCTCATGCACCAGTCGAGCGCATCCAGCAGTGAGGATGAGAGCAACCATGGAAACATGAATGAGGAAGACACGGCGGTTGAACCTGGTGTAGGTGGTGAACACGAGGAGCCACAAGCGGCCGCCCCTGCCCTCCCTGCTACCGACTCACCGCCCAATGATGCCCCCGACGATGAGATTGAGGTGGAACAGGAGTCCTCAAAGCCAGGCCGCCGTCGACACATCATTAAAGTGGTGTATAGTGACGAGCAGGAGCTTGACTTGGCCGACTGGTACGAGCGTCACCCCGTTTTATACGCCAAGGGACGTAAGGATTTCAAGGACACCGCCCTCAAAGCTGCCCTCTTCGAGACCAAGGGCAAGTCCATGGAACCCCCTGTTACAGGTGAGTGTAGTGCCCATAATGTGTTTATTAATAATGGTTGAGGAGAGCGATGATGATTCGAGTATTACAAGCAAATAAATGAAATGCACTTGAGTGCATGAAAGTTGGAGAACATGTGCACATAAATGTAACCCCAAGGATGCTGAAAGTGAAAGTGAACGAACCATCATAATTTTATCTCGTATACCATATACCTATGAATGTCACGTTGATATGTGTGTTAATTTGAAATATGCTAATTTTTATTATGATATTATTATATTATGTCATTATTATAGTATTTGAACAATAATCATAATAATAATAATATTATAATATGGTTGTTATTTGGTACAATTGTTCGTGGTGCAATGAATAGTGTGTTCACCGAGACATAAAATATCACTACATAATGTGAATATGTGATGCACGGTACCCTATCATTTTACATATATGTCTGTATATATTATTACTGTATATATCTCTCCACCTCACAGGGATGTAAGTGAAGGGCTTCCTAGAGGGAATGCGGACTCGTTATGGCCGCATTACAGAGACCAAGAGTGGACAGGCCCCACCCCGACACACGGAACGGGATAAGTGGATTATCGCCACGTTTGGCTTTCTCAAGGACCACATCGTGCGGCAGAGTGGTCGTCAGAATAGCCAGGTAAATTTTGTTTTAATTAGTTTTGCATGTCTCGATTATTTAAAAGTGTTTGACACTGACCAGCCACGTGTGGACAAATTAATTATGTTTGTGGAGACTCGTTGTGCATACCACAGGTTTCTGACCTGACCTGGTTGTGGTATCTGCCGTTTGTTATTCCTTTCGTGATTTCATTATTGTATTGATTTACTTATTAATTTAATATATTTATATATATATTTTGTAATTAATTTATTCATGTACTTAGATTAATATTGCTATATTGATTTACATATGGTATTTAGTCATTATTTATACTGTATTTATTATATATGTATGTATTTTTTGATTGATGACTTTCTTTATTTCCTTATTGTATTACTTTATTTAGTTATTGAATATGTTATATATATATGTATATATAACGTAAATCATTTTTGTATGCATACATTATTCATGCAGTGGATGAATGAAACAAGCCATATAATATATACCGGTATATATATATATATATATATATATATGTTTATAATAGTACATATCAATACTAATAATTGACAATTTCAGTGTGGTATCGCCCCTCGTCCTCCCAGCTGTGGCAGCGTGGAGGAGGAACAGGAGGAGGAAGAGGATGATGAGGTGACAGTGGTCGACAGCACTGCCAAAGTTCCCACGAGGCCAGGTGCCGTCGGCAAACGGAAACGTCGCACGAGCCCTCAAGTCGACGATGTTGACACACTACTGCGAAAGGTAACGAATCATGCATATTATTTATTATTATTATTATTATTATATAGTCATGCCCAATTCAAATGTTTGTAGTGTGTGGTTTATAATCTTTGTAATGTCCTTTGTTGTCATTATGTGGTGTTAATATCATATTTATTATGTAATGTTGTTAGTTATTTTGTACATATTTAAGATTGTAGAAAACCATTCAGTATTATTACATAACTGTCTTCGTGGTGCAGCATCGTGGGTATATAAATCATACAATACATTACCGAGTGCCTGTCAGACCACATCAATAATAAACAACATGTCATGTAACATACTAATTATTGGTAACCACTTTTCAGCTTCAGGACAGGTCCAGTGGCAATGAGGAAATGCAGGCCATGATCAAGACCCGGCTGCGTCATCAGACAAAGCGTGAGGTCGAGGTCCAATCATTGTTTGATTACCTGACCAATCTTGGATCTGATGTGCACCCCTCCCTCTTTGAAGAGATGGATGGCGCCCTCATCAAGGTGATACGGCACTTCAAAGGTGAGACCCGCAAGATCCAGCGCCAGGAGGAGCAGGCTTGTTGTGCCGTCCTCCCCCACCACCACAGCAAATGGCACACCGCCCGGCCAGGGAGTGCACCCCCCAGAAAGGCCACTCCAGCCATCATGACCAGGGGTATCAGGGTAGGACAAACTACGGCCACCATCAAGAGTCCATGTGGAGCACACCTGGCCCCAGCTTGGGCTGCAACCCACCCATCCCAGGCACACCCGGTCATGCTCCACCAGCTGGCCACCTCCTGAACTTCCCCAGCCCCTCAACACCGCTACCCTTCTCAGGCAACTCACCTGGCACCAGCCAATTCCTGGAGAGCATCCTCAACCAAACTAACATGTAAATAGTGAATAATAAAATCAGTATTTTAGAACTGTGTATATATCTTACCTTCTATACCATGTCGTTTTGCCATGATACCATACCAGCTGGGGAAGTATAGTACCCCCTGAGGAAGTCCCTCTGTTCCTTGGCGAGCCTTGTGATTTGGTTTCCAGCGAGAGACTGGATATCTGCCATCTGCTGACCCACCCTCCACGAACCATCTGTGACCAGGTGTGTCACTGGGTCCTCATTATCAATGAGGGTGGAGGGAATTCCAGGTGTACGTTGGCGAAGAAGGTTGTGCAGGCAACAGCAGGCCAACACAACACTCTCCACCCTCTTGGGTTGTATGGCCATGGTGGTCAATAGACACCTGAATCTGTCAATATATAAATAAACGACATAATTAAATAATTAAATAATAAATATATTATCAATAACCATCAAAATATAAGAATAGGTATATTAATTACAGAAAAAAGAACAAATAACCCCATTAAATACATATTTCAATTAATAATAATAATAAAATAAAATAAAATTAAATAAGGAGATAGGCTACAAAATATATAAAGAATTACACAAATTAATAATAAATAAATTATTACTATATATCAACATATAATATGAGTTATATTAATAAAACCAACAAATACCCAATACAAAATTAAAATACATAAATAAAATAAATAATGAAATAAATGAATAAAAAATAACATACATAAATAACAAATTAATCAAACTATATATTAATACACAAGTATTATTTGTTTAACATATAAATCTTAACTCATTTCAATAAATAAATAAATAAATATATACATAAATAGGAACCACTCTTACCTGCTTGCTAGGATCCCAAAGGCGTTCTCCACAATCCGACGAGCCCTTGATAGACGGTAGTTGAAGAGGCGGTTGTCCCGGGAGAGTTTCCTTTGTGGATAGGGCTTCATCAGCCAGCTCCGAAGGGGGAATGCATCGACCCCGACGATGAAGTAGGGTAGTGGCACGCCAGTGCCGGGTAGAGGTTCAGGGTCTGGTAGGCCAAGAGTTTTCTGTTCAAGGGCAGCACAAAGCGGTGTCCTGCCAAATATTCCTGCATCTGAGCCACCCCCTGATGCCCCAACATCGACGTACAAGAAGCGGTAGTCAGCGTCGATGAGTGCCAGCAACACAACGGAGTGGAACCCCTTATAGTTGTACCACAAGGAACCACCTTTGGCGGGACACCGCATTGCAAAGTGCTTGCCATCAAGTGCACCAATGGTGTGGTGGAAGTTCCATCGTTGGGAGAACGTGTTTGCCACTGCCTTCCATTCCTCCGGTGTGTTGGGGCAGGGCATCATCTCGTCCATATACTCAGCTATGAGTGCCTCACATGTCTCATACACAACGTTTGATATTGTGTTGTGTGCCACTCTGAAGCTGTACATGAGGCTCATATAGCTGCCACCGGTTGCCAGGAACCGCAGTGTTATGGCTAGTCGTAGGCCAGGGTCGAGTGCCTTCCGGTAAAAAGTATTGTTCTTTTCAATGCGGTGCGCCACACGCCCTAGTACCTCCCGGAAGACTGCAACATCCATCCGCAGGTAGTTTCTGTAGGCTGGCCCATCCTCCCGGGCGAGTTCCTTCAGTAGCTGCTCATAAATACCAAAGGTTTTCCTACGGAGAAGCCAGTTCCGGACCCACATGCGAGGGGTTCTATTCTCCCTCCTTCTTTTCCTCAACAGCAGCTTGCAGATGGCTATATTTGTCAGTAGGTAGTCATTTTCCAGATTTAACTGAACCTGGAGTAAGCGTAGATGTCGTATCGGGTTCCTGGGGACTGTGGTGAACATGGCTGCGTGCAACCATTACGGTGGCTGAAGGTATACTGATAAGGCCCACCCTTTGGTGTACCTTTTGTATACCACACATTGAGTTCGGTCGCCGTCGTTCAGGGTCATGCGGGCCGGGGTCACCGTCCATACTGAAGGGGTCGCCGCTCATCGGCACAGTAATGAATATTGACGCCGCCCTAACTCCTGTCGACGCCGTTCGTTGGGTCGTTGTCGACGCACTACGCCGCAGATCGGCACTCCAGCGGTGACCTAAAACTCACATTCAGTCCGGCATGGGCGCCGGTCTACCCCGTCAGGTCGCCGTCAGGCGCCGTCAGGCGGCGTGGCCATCCATACTGCGTCCCGTCCAAAACTCATCCCCCCATATCCTTAAGCTCTCCGCCGAAGGTCGGCACTCCTGACCACGACCAGTCGTGGTTCAAATCGGCATGGTGTGACGCCTGCTTAAGGCTCAACCAGGTTTCTCACAGGTAAGTCAGTCCCCGACTCCCACGGCATGGTATAATCTGTCCAGAGTGTCAAACCGGGGCAATTTGATTTAATGGTGAGGTGGTTGCTTTTTCTTCCGAATGTTTAGTCCTATTATCTTTGGGATTTTAAGATGTTAGTTCCATTAGTTTGGTGATTTTAAGACCTTTCGCTCCATGTCTTCGTCAATATAAAGACCTTTTTTGCCTTTCAGGTGTCGATTATTTCCTTGCTAGAAATATATCGAGTCTGTAATTTTAGGAAGAACCAGTCTTCGCCCAGGAAAATGTTCTACCGAAATATGCAAAAATTTATCTTGTAGGGGGTTATTTTTGTTATGCTTGATAGAGGTCTAGCGAGGAAACTATAAAACAAATAAATATACCAAAAACTAACCACTACCCCCTTAGAAGTGGAATGAATATGAGAAGTACAGGCAAATGTATATAATGTTGCATTGTTTTTTTTCAATTTTATATTTTTCAGATGCCTATTAAGAACTTAAAAACGTATCCCAAACAGTAATGAATATGCAAAGTTCTCATTGATGTGTTTAGTTTCATTGGTATTTGTTGGAAGGCTGTTCTACATATCGGTATATGCATTTAAAGATATGCTTTACAAGTACTGTTCACACGTGTGGGGAGGCTCCTCTCACACAGCACTTTTAGACAAAGTAGAAAAGAAAGCCATTCGTATCATTAACTCGCGTCCACTCACCGATTCTCTGCAGTCTCTCTCTCACTATTCTTCCGCCATTACAATAATCAATGCTCCTCAGAGCTCTCTCACCCCCTCTATGGAAGCCTTCGAAGATACCACAAAGGATGCAAATGAAAATACCCTTTTTGTCATCCATGCTGGTTCAAATGACGTCATGCGCACCAGATCCGAAGAGTTGATGGAGAAATATCGCAAGATGATCCAGCACTACAAAAACAAGTCAAGGAATATAATCATCTCAGGCATTCTCCCCAAGATCGACGCACCTGATAAATTCTACGACAAGGCCTTCAGCACAAATAGCCGACTAAAATATTTGTGTCTGAGGGAAGAAGTTGAATTCATCAACCTCTGGGACAACTTCTACAACCAGCCTACTCTGTTCCGCAAGGATGGCACTCATCTAAACCCTGTGGGTTCAGCACGCATGGGTCGTCTCCTACACGAAGCAGTCCGCAGCCATGGATCAAAAAACGCCATCAGAGAAGAGGCAGCAGTGACATAAATCATCCAACGCCAAGAAAAAAACAGAGGCAACCGAGGACCACCAGCAATAAGGACCGAAGACAGCGAGGACAGAGGACAGCCATGAACATAAATGTAGATCCGACAAGAACCAAAAATATTATTAAAGAGCGTTCCGTGAGTTCTAAAATAACAAATTTAAAGTTTTTCTATGCAAACGCTCATAGCATACGCAATAAATTTTCAGATTTAGAGGAGCTAGTGTTTACAGAGAATTATGATGTGATTGGCATAACAGAATCTTGGCTCAATACAGAAGATAGAGACTTTTTAGTAGAGTATTCACTTCCCGGTTATGTAATGTTTGAGAAAAGCCGAATAAATCGAAATGGAGGTGGCGTTTTACTTTATATCAAAGAAAGTCTTAACCCTACCCTCTTGTCAAAACCTCAAATTGTGAACGTCGACGCATCTTTTGTGCTAATAAAGAATAATAAAGGTACAAAAATAATACTTGCATTAATATACAGACCTCCAGCTCAATCAGTGCAAACTGACCGAGAAATTTATGAACAAATTGCAGATGTAAGTAACTCACAAGATACCATAATTTTTGGCGACTTTAATTTACCTGTGACCAAGTGGGGCGATACTCTTACTTCACACTCCGGACATGACTTGTATACGAACTTGCAAGAGTGTTCGCTTTATCAATTTGTTCGAACGCCGACCCGTGGTAATAACGTTCTTGACATTGTACTTGCAACAAAAGAAGAATTAATAGAGAATTTGAATGTTGGTGATGAATTCAGTAACAGCGACCATCGTATGATAACTTTCACTTTAAAGTTTACTAGTAACGAACCAAATAGTAGCATCGAAAAAGTCCCTAATTTCAAGAAAGCAAACTTTCATAAACTTAGAGCTATGTTTAACCCCTAAAAGTCGGGGCGCAACTTAAGTCGTATTTAATAAAGCTGGACTATGTGGCGGCGCTCGACATAGGTCGAGTGGCAATTTCAGTACGTAATGTTGCTGAGAGAGAGAGACAAGTGGTGGCAGGAGACTAGCGAGCGTATGACTGCTCCAGACCACCGCGGCGAACCTACTGACACGAATCTCAGCTCCCTCCTCCCTCTCTCACTCGCTACATACTGAATTGTATGGGGAAAGTACCGAATTACATGCTTTTTGCACTCGCGTTGCACGGTTATTGCAAGAAAACTAGCCATCATAAAAGGATCGTTATGGTGTCATTCGAAAGCTCTGTTTATGCCCTTTCAGGGATAGATACTTGTTTTACGTTCTGGGTCTTATTTAGGCATGAAAATGATCACGTAAACAGCCCTATTTTGGCTAAAAACACCCCGCTGGGCGGTACATATAAATAAACCGCCTAGGCCGCTCGTAAAGGGTTAAAGAAACTGACTGGAGCTTTTTAATTAACAATAATGACATAAATACATCTTGGAAGTTATTCGAAACCACTTACCTAAAAGCAGTGCAAGACTGCATACCATCGAAAATACGGCGTCCAGGCCATAATAATAAGCCCAAATGGTGGAATAAAGATATTTCAAACTGCCTGCTTGCTAAAAAATTTGCTAATGATAGATTAAAATCCTCACAAAATGACGAAGAACGGGTGAAATTTGTAGAGCTACGACGCAAAGCCAAAAAGTTAATTAAGCAAAGTAAAAAGACCTTAGAGTTACATATTGCGAATCAAAGTAAAACAAACCCGAAAGAATTCTATAGTTATATCAGAAAGAAAAAAGTAGTTACTTCAACTGTTGGACCTAGTCGATGAAAATGGAGAATACACCAAAGACGAAGTACAAATGAGTAATGCCCTCAATACCTTCTTTGCATCAGTTTTTACAACAGAAGACCTCAGTGATATCCCTACACCATCGCCGATTCAGATTGATAATTCAGATGTTCTAAGCAATATCACCGTTACAGAGAGAGAAGTATTGAATTGTTTAGATAAACTCAAGGTAAATAAAACGCCTGGACCTGATACAATCTCGCCTAGAGTTCTGAAGGAAGCTAAGGATGAGCTCTCCATACCACTGACATTACTATTCAATAAATCCTTGCAGTCTGGAACTATGCCTGATCAGTGGAAGCTAGCCAACGTAACACCGATATTAAAAAAAGGCAGCAAATCCCTACCCAGTAACTATCGTCCAATTAGCTTAACCTCAGTTGTATGTAAAATGCTAGAAACGGTCATACGAGACAGACTCGTAAATCACTTAGAGGAAAATAACATACTTAAAGATACTCAACACGGCTTTCGTAAAAAACGTTCCTGTTTAACAAACCTCTTAGACTTCTTCCACGATATCCTCAACCTCTACGATGAGAGTAAAGCTGTAGATATTATATACCTTGATTTTCAAAAGGCCTTTGACAAAGTTCCCCACAAACGTTTACTGCTAAAACTAAAAGCGCATGGAATACAAGACGGTGTGTTGAAATGGATAGAAAATTGGCTCAGCGACAGAAAGCAAAGAGTAGTCATAAACGGTAAGGCATCTAAAGGGACCAATGTAAGTAGCGGGGTACCCCAGGGATCGGTACTAGGACCAATTCTCTTTCTAATTTACATCAACGACATAGATGAGGGCCTCACCTGTACAATCTCAAAATTTGCTGACGATACAAAAATTGCAAATAGCGTACTCTCAAAAGAACAAGTTGACGATATGCAACACAATCTAGATAAATTGTCATGTTGGGCCCAAATTTGGCAAATGAGTTTCAATGCGGATAAATGTAAAGTACTACATATCGGATACCTAAATGAGAAAGCAAACTATTCGATGAATGGCACTCAGCTTAAGAATGTAAACAGAGAAACCGATCTGGGAGTAACAATATCGAGTAACCTAAAACCGAGTAAACAATGTTCAGAAGTTGTTAAGAAGGCAAACAAAATAATTGGCTTTATAGGCAGGTCATTTGAGCATAAATCCAAAGAAGTTATCCTAACCCTTTACAATTCCTTAGTCCGCCCTCTTCTGGAATACTTCGTTCAATCCTGGTGCCCTTATTTCCAAAAAGATATAAACAAGCTAGAACGAGTTCAACGTAGAGTTACCAAAATGATACCTAGCCTAAAGAACAAGAGCGTCTTAGAGAATTAAATCTATTTCCTTTAACCCAGCGCAGATTAAGAGGTGACTTAATTCAAGTGTTCAAAATCATCAAAGGCATCAACAATATGAACTGTAGTAAGTACTTCACTATCGACCAATCTAATTACACGAGGGGAAACGGTTGCAAAATTATTGGTAAATCTTTTAACTCACACGAATCTAAGAATTTCTTCTTCAATCGAGTTGTCAACTTGTGGAATGGGCTTCCCCGAAACGTTATAGACTGCATCACCGTTGATTCATTTAAACTCCGCCTAGACAAATATCTCGCTTCAAACCCGCGACTGACTGCGTTTGTAAATGAATAACTTTATTTTATCCCCCCCTCAGTTACTAACCCATCTGTCCCCTACTAACTTCCTAATCCTGCCACGGACATTAGTTCCAGGGCAGTAATTCCCTTTCCAATGTTCCCTTACCCACTCTAAACCACTGTTTGGACACTTGATCCTCAGTGTTTTGGAGGACAAGCAACCTAGAAGGGTCACTATATATGTTGTTGCTTGATTTCCTTTGTACTCCTTTGTACTCCTTTATGTAGAGCACATAGTACCCGTCTTGTAACACAATTTCACCCATACTATATGCAACTCTCCAACTCAAGAATGAACCGATATTCCCAGTCTTTCTTCTATTCAACAGCTGAGCTCTGGAACTCTCTCCCTGAACCCATCTTTCCTTCATCCTATGACTTACATTGCTTCAAACTCTGTGTGTCCAGGCATTTTGGCTCAAACATTCCTTGATTTTGGCGCTGTCAGTCTTTCAACTCTAGGGGAGGGACTCGTGACGGGCAGTTTTACCTTTTGTCTCCATCCTCCACAAGATTTTTTTTTTTTTACCGTATATCTTTGGAAACGTCATTATGATCAAGACAATACAATTTCAGGAAAATATCCTACAGTATAGACCTATTAAATAAATGAAACTTAACAACTTTACTGAAAAACATGCTGAACACAACAAACAAACCACTTAAAACAAAATATAGCAAATCAGAACCACAATACTGTATGTGAATAATTACAGTTCGTTTAGCATAAAAATATTAAATATAATTAAAACAAATTTAATGAAAAAACTGAGGCCACCACCTGGCCAACTCAAGTTAAGGGGATGTGAGAGGCATAACAAACTATTGACAGTTTACAAACAATACATAAGATCAGTGATGGAATACACAAGCCCGGCCTGGGCTTCTAACCTAGCTGAAACATATCATAAGACCTTACAGACTATTCAAAATAAAGCCCTAAAAATCATCACAGGCTGCACAGCTACTTCACCTACAGATCACCTACATCAAGAAACCAAAGTCCTCAAAGTCAAAGACCATCTGGACATGAGATGCACTCAATTCCTGGCAGCAGCCTCCACGAACCAACACCACCCACTACACTACATGGCAACACATCCACAGACACCAAGAAATATTAAAACAGCACCCAGCACACGCTATCACACACAAATACTATCTTCTCTCCCTCCCTGCCCACCCCAAACCAGCTTCCAGAAGCACATCCATACTCATATCTCTCGCAGTTCCATCCACTCACTCATAGACAACACGCAGCTGCAGGCACGACCTCCCGAAATCCATCCTTCTGAATCCTCCCTTCCTCGCGAGGACAGAGTCCACCTGGCCAGGCTGAGATGCGGACACCATCCAGCCCTTCTGAGCTATCAGAAGAGACTGGATGACTCCGTCGTCAACTCCTATCCAGGTTGTAACACAGCACCCCATACTATTAAACACATCATAGAAGACTGCATTTCACACAACCACTTACGCCAACAACACAATCTACACTCCTTGAGAGCTCTGTGGGAAAGCCCGACCATGGCCATGGCCTTCCTTAGGGACTCGGGGCTGTTCGGCCAGGCAGCTTAGGGAACAACAGCAACAACAAACTATTGAATTAACACGATATTTAATTATGTCTTATCGTACTCATACTCAGAATTACTAATCTATCGTAAGTTATAATACCGGTACCCAACTTATGGCATGATTTTAGTAATACAAGTGGTATTATTATTATTTTGTAATTTAGCATATGACCATCACAGAGAGATAAGGGCATACCAGCTCTCAGCTGTTACACACATGTGTATTGTTCACTTACAATGATATACTGTACAATACAGTACTAATTCATATCTATATTATGTAGTATACCGTACATTTTATATATATATTTTTTTTATGTGGATGAGGGAGACAAAAGGCAAAACTGCCTGTGACTGCCAGAGTTGAAAAAGTGACAGGGCCAGAATCAAGGAATGTACAAGCCAAAATGCCTGGACAAACGAAGTTTGAAGCAATTCAAGTCATGGGATGAGGGAGAGATAGTTCCCGAACTCGGCTATTGAATAGGAAAAAGATTGGGAATATTGTTTCACTCTTGGGTTGGAGAATTGCACAGACTAGGGGTGAGATTGTCTTGCAAGTCAGGTGCTACATACTCTACGTAGAGGAGGTAGTATACACTGAGCGAGCTCTGAGGAACACTGATTATAATTATTGTATTAGCGAGAGAGATGCTACATTGCGGTGAAGAGAGAGAGATTGCAGAGAATCGGTGAGTGGACCTGAGTTAATGAGACGAAAGGCTTTCTTTTCTACTTTAACCCTTAACCAACGATGACCGTCATATGACGGGCGAGAGATAAATGGCCAATCCCGCGGTACCCGTCATATGACGGGCGGCATTCTGAGCACATTATGGGCTATGAGAGAGAGTATGTGCGTTGGGAGGACAATAGGCAGGGTCTGACTGCTCGGCACCACCACTGGGCAGGTTCTATGACTACCGCCGCCTCCCTACACACACACGGGCTCGCGATATAAGGAAAACACTGAGGAAATGAACTTATTTAGGGTAATTTCACCTCCGGTTGTGCGATCGCTACAGGATAACCCGTGGTCGTACACGGATGATTCAGGTGTCATTGAAAAGCTCTATTATCGCCCTTTCACGGATACATAATTGTATTACGCTCTGGCTCTTGTTTATGCAGGAAAAAGAGCATGGAATGAAGATCGTTTTTTATAAATATGCCCGCTTGGCTGGTAGGTGATGTTACAAACGACCCCGATTTTTGGGTGTTAAAGTGCTGTGTGAGAGGATCCTCCCCTTACACGCAAACATTACTCAATACATAGAAGCATGGTGCCCCTGTACAGAGCAAGAAGCTGTGCAGAGGTAAAGAACCCCTGGAGGCGGTTGAGCACACCCAACATTTGGGAAGCTGTTTTAGCAGGAGTGGTAATATGATCTTTCCAAGAGAGATCACATGCGTTCCTATAACTGTATACTGTATATAACCTATATATTCACTATATAAACACATATGTGTAACAAACTTGCAACCAGGAAGTGGCACATTGTTAGTTGTATGTGTTAGAGATAAACAGCCTATAAACAGCCTGTAAGATAGTCATAACAATCTCTTGGTCAGGCGTACCCGATGCGCTGACTTAAATAACAATCTCACTGGTAGATCATGATATCAGGTCTTGATTAATTTCCCTTCCTTTTTAGTAATTATTATTATGTATACAAACTTAGTTTTGTTTTACAGTTTTTATAAATTCTTTGGAAGTGATGAAATGATCAGAATAATATAATATGTGAGAATTCCTGCATTCCTTTTCATATTCATTCGAGTCTTAAAGCCAAATTGTCCTGATTTGACACCTTACAGGCCTCCGCAGGACCTCGTACTAGGTCTTCTTAGGTCTACCAACTGTCTTCTTTCCCTCCGCTAACATATATACCATACTGTACTATGTGACGCTCCTGCATAGTAGCCACGTGCGGGCATGCGCGAGTGTCGGCTGCCCAGCCGTTTAGAAACCGGCGCCGGCCGGCTTTTCCTTAGCATATATCCTACGACAATGTAACTAATGTCTGGGATATTCTTATGTTGTTTCACAGCTTGAAGCTGCCCTTATTCTTAACCAACGCATCTTAGTATATTTTATTCTCGATAGTTGATTGTTTCATTATTATATATAAGATGTAAGTCTAGTGAGAGTGGGAGGAGACGAGCGGGAGAGAGAGACCGGCTGGGGGACGTTGCTTCGCGCGGGCGCGGAGACACTAGCTTGGGACGAGCCTGATTGTTGCCAATTGATCGCAACGTTAGGCTTAGTTTCGACTCACGCAAGGGGTAGAGGATTTTGACCCGGCAACGGTGTTGAGTGTTGCCAAGCATGGGATGTATTTCGCATGCCTAGGGTAGGGTCCAGACAGATTCAAGACTCAGATCTCACCTCACTGTCGTACCCTTCGGACCCCCTTGATATCTATCCCTCTCAACCCCACTTAGAAACTTTCTCTCTTACTTTGTATACCTTCCTTCCACTACTTCACCAATCTATTTAATTATCCCATCCCCTTGATTGACCTTATATCAATTATTGTATTAACGACGAGCTCTCAGATAATTAGATAGGATTTTGGGCCTTATGCAGAGATGTAATTGTTAATGAGACCTAGGAAGCTTTTTTGTTGTCTCATATTTGGTGGTTTCATGCTTGCTAGTGTGTTCTTGTGTCAGGTTAGCAGGGGCTAGACCGGAGGGGGGGCTTTTTGCGATCCTTTAAGTAAAGTCTGCTGGTGCGAGTCCTGTGGACCTGCACGACTTTACTAGGATACCCGTGGGAGTCTGGGGGCATTTTCTTGTCTGTGTGCCTGTGTGTCTAGTGTTGTGATGTGTGAGGGCCCTTGCCTAGTCCACTCAGCACTGCGCTAGCACGTCTGGCTTTTGTTTTAGGGTCGCCAGGAGAGAGTCAGATACTTGGGATCTGAGTCTCTCAAGAGAGCACCCTTTCAATTAGAGTAATTTGGCACACAGACTTGGGAACGTCCCTAGGCTAGAGCAGGTGGCTCAGCCCGAGTATCCGAAGCCTATATCCTTGCGGCTAGACCTCTGCCGCCTGGCAGATTAACAGTTAGTGGTTTATTATATCTGTATGCTTGTTATTATGCCACAGTTTACCGTTTTTGTGAGCATTGTGAGTCAGGGTGTGGCTTAGAGACTCTGTCCGAGCAGGCTTGCCTGACTAAGAGTGAGAAGCACACCTGTATGTGGTCATGTTGCGAGTTGCTGCCTTTATTTAATTATACCTATGCCATTATACACTGTATGGCCTATCACTAGTATTTATTCCTGCTTATGAGTTAAGAGTTCTCTAAATCCGTAACGTACTTTCTTTGCTAAGCATCAGATCCTACAGTAGCCGCATGCAGTTTAGAAACCTGCATCTTGTCTACCTATACGATGTTTTGAGGACTGTTTGCTTTCACCTTCTTTCACGCAGGGGTGATTAGTTGTATTAATTAACGTAACGTTAAATGTACTTCTTCTAGTTTGTTATTAAATTGTTTCTGCAATTTATTTCTGTTATCTATCTTTTCCTTGAAGCTTTAAGTCAACTTAATTGTGTGATCTTTTATATAGCCTGCTTGACTATCAGCAGTCTATAGTGCGTGCACCCTGTAACCGAGTCATAGGATACCTTGTTGTCCAGGCAGGACTCTTGACGGTTTAGGGTGGTTTGTTGCTTGGGTTAATAGATAAGGGTTGGATCTAGCGTTTTCCGTTGTTACTTGTTGCCGCATACCTAGTCCAATAGAAAGAGCCCAGTGTTTATATATCCCAGGACGTAACAAATGGCGACCTTGCAGAGGATTTACTGAACAGAGGAATATAGTGGTCATTTGTTTTGAGATTCCTTATGATTAGAGGAATACAGTGGACATAGAATTTTTTTTTTGGAGCAACCAATATAACACATTAAAGACTTTAAATAACATTAGTATATACATACTTGCATAGGAGATAAGGCACATTCTATAACCGTGATAATTACTGCAGTACACAAACATGTCTAATACATCAGAACACAGTGGTGGGTCAGGTCACGATACGGGCTCGGAGGGAGAAAGACCTGTGGAGTGGCTAGTCGATAGCAAGGAGGGTGCTAGACGATTATTAGAGGTGCCCCTTACCGCTGCCAGGGTCTTGAAGCTGAATAAGTATGGCTTAAAGTGTGTGGCAGGTCTTCAGGGTCACCAGGGTTTAAGTGGCATGAGGAAAGATCAGCTGAGGACTTTGATATTGGGTTTAGAAGGGAGAGACCTGGGTGGAGAGGCGACTGGGGGCCCCGGTCCCCAGCCCCCCCTCCACTCTACCCCCGTATCAAACGTCAGGGTGCCTGAATTTAGTACATACCCACAAGTTGATGGTCAATGGCAGCGTGGAATTCAATCACAGGGACCCTCTCCATTAAATGCACCTTCCCCTCCTCAAGGGTTGACTCCAGATTTGTTGTTTCAGCTTGAGATGGCCAAGGTTGAGGTTGCTAGAGCTAAGGTTGAGGCCGCCGAAAGACAGGTTAGTGTGCAGGCTTAGGCTGCTAGAGCTCAGGCTGAGGCTGCAGAGAGAACAGCTATACGAGAGGCTGAACTGCAGGCAGAGTCTACTAGGTATCGGGCTGACAGGGAGCTGGAGAGATCTCGAGTGGAGGTAACAGGGCGAAATATTGGGGGTCAATCATTGTCGCACCTGCTTAAACTAGTTCCTGTGTTCGATGAGTCATGTGTGACTGAGTTTTTTTTGTGCGATTTGAGAAGAAGTGTCAGGAACACCAGTGGCCTCAGGAAAAGTGGGCAGCATTAGTTTCATCAAGACTCCTAGGAAAGGGGCTAAAAGCGTATGATGCACTACCTTTAGAGTCCGGTGTAGTTTATGATGAGCTAAAGAAGGCTGTGCTACGGGCCTATGAGTTACAACCAGAAACTTACCGCTTGAAGTTTCGGGGTGTTACTAAGGGCAAGGATAGTACCTTCCTAGAACACGCCCGGGACTTGTCTGATGCACTACGACATTGGCTGCGTTCTGAGAGGGCAGCTACTTTTGAGGAGTTGAGGGAGCTGGTTCTCTTGGAGCAGTTCTTTAAGTGCACAGGCGGGGACTTAACATTAAATATATAGGACAAAAATCCTAGAACTCTCCAGGAGGCAGCAGAAATGGCTGACCTCCGACTGTCATTAATTCGAGGGTGCGAAGCAGCAGCTAGGAGTGAGTCGGGTGCAAAGGATCGTACCCCTCCCCCTCCCAAGAATTTTGATACACATAAATACACAAAACCAGGTAGCACTGACAATAAAACTGAACATAAACCAAACTTGTAGGTAGTAGGGGTAGGCAGCCCCGCCCAGGGAAGTACTACCGCCAAGGTTTCGGGAGACTCGGGGAATAGCCTGAATTCCATTTTCTCTCCCAGGCCTTGGTAGCTGGATACATATCTTTCTGCCTCACACATCAGGGGTATCAGGAAAACCCTCTTTATATAACATACACATCCAACTTCACGACATTGCCCTACATTGCTATCCTCTATCCATGAAACACTACTCTTCCCACTACATATCATACATGTAACACCATACACCTTACCCAATAAATATGGCAGTACAATTGTTAAGAGCAAACCTGGTGGTCCCTCGGATATCCACCCCCGGCAGGGTTGGGTATTTGACACAGGGCCCTCCCGGTCGTCATCATGCGACTGTGTCAAGAGCATTGCAACGTCCCAAAGCTGCACCTCGGTGCAGCTTTTTCTTTAGCAATATAAGGGGACTTCACTCTAACATCAATTCTGTACACCAATTTCTTCAAGCAGAATCCCCTACTCTCCTTTTTTTGACAGAGACTCAAGTAACATCCACATCTGACACGTCTAGATTTAATTGTCCAGGTTATCAACTGCTCCAAAATTTCAGACCTAAAGGAGGTGTATGTTGCTTCGCAAAATCTGAAATTGCCCTGGAGGAGGTTACTAGTTTCAATTGTCCCTATTTTGATTATTCTATATACAAATTAATTTCTGCTGGTAAATTTAAATACATATGTTGCATCTACCGTTCCCCAAATACTCCTCCAGAGCAAAGTCTTTTTGATTCTATGTCCTCACAACTCAGTGTCCTCAACTTAAATGCTTCTTCTGAAATCACTGTGTTGGGTGATTTTAATGTCCATAATGTTGAATGGCTCACTCATTCAGCCAGGACTGATGATGCTGGTCTTGAATGTGAGCTATTTGCAGACTCATTTAATCTCACTCAACTAGTCAACCAACCCACCCGTGTACCAGATAATCCTAATCATAATTCCCACCTACTGGACTTATTTTTAACAACCAATTCAGAAAATTATGATGTTACAGTGAGGTCCCCGCTTGGATCTTCTGATCACTGTCTGATACAGGCCACCTGTCTATCACCTACCACACCTTCCCACTCTGAACCTGTTTTGGTGACTAAATGGCATTACGATAGGGCAGACTGGGAGGGTCTTCAAGGTTTCTTTATTGATATTCCCTGGACCTCTTTCTTTTCTAATGATGCACACTCCACCTTGAGCCACATACAAGATTTTGTAAAAATTGGAATGGAAACTTTTATTCCTCATCAAAAGTACAGTAAAAGATCTAATTCACCTAAATGGTTTGACCATAATTGTGCTAGAGTAACTGAACAAAAAGCAATAGCCTACAATGCATACACAAGATCAAAAACACATGAAGCCTTTAATTACTTTAGAAACATCAGAAATCATGCCAAAACTGTATTAAACCTAACTAAATCAAACTTTCTCCACAAGCAGGCAAATAAACTTCTAAATAATCCAAATGATAACAAAATATTTTGGTCTACTCTTAACTCATTTAAATCCAACTTCACTACTGCTTCATCCATTCCACCATTAAAATCTCCGACTGGCAATCTTGTAAATGACCCACGAGGTAAAGCTAACCTTCTTGCGGATATTTTCTCCACCAACTCAACCTTAGATGAAATAAATCAAGATGTCCCTGTACTTAATTTTAATTCGCCTGAAATTCCCTCACTTAAGATCCACACCAGACATGTCAAAACTATTTTGCAGAATCTCTCGGTAGATAAGGCTCCTGGTCCAGATGAAATTCCTCCAATAGTACTTAAGAATTGCTCCTTGGTGCTCGCTCCTGTATTGGCAAAATGTTTCCGTCTGTGTACTCATACCTCATGCTTCCCAGTACCCTGGAAAGAAGCAAACATCCATCCAGTTCCTAAAAAAGGTGCCTCTTCAGATCCATCAAACTACAGACCAATAGCTATAACTTCCACTCTTGGTAAAGTCTTTGAAATTATATTAAATAATCACATAATTAAGCATCTTGAGAATAATAAATTAATCAGTGATAGGCAATATGGTTTTAGACGATGTCGATCAACTGCAGACATGCTTTGCCTTCTTACGCATCAAATCAACCAAGCTACAGACCAACATGGTGAAACACATACAATAGCACTGGATATATCAAAGGCATTTGATAGAGTCTGGCATCAATCCTTATTGTCGAAGATGTCACACTACGGCCTTGCATCATTAGTTCCACTAATTTCTTCTTATCTTCATAACAGAAAAATATGTGTAATGGTAGATGGCCTTTATTCTCAATTTCACTCAATAAATGCTGGTGTTCCCCAGGGATCAGTTTTGGCCCCAATTTTGTTCCTCATTCATATCAATGATCTCATATCTACCACTCATAATCCAATGCATTCCTACGCAGATGACTCAACACTCCACAGTTCCTTCACATTTACCAATTCTTTCACCCAACCCGATCTTATAAATTCAAAAATAAACACTGCAATTTCTCTGAACCAGGGCCTTTCTAGAATTAATGGATGGGGACAAAAGAATCTAGTTTCCTTTAATGCACAGAAAACCAAGTACATTCAATTTTCTAACCGACAGAATCTCACTGACTCCCATATATTTTTTAATGATGTAAATATTCCCACTTCCCCTAGTATTGACATTCTCGGTGTAACATTAACTACTAACTTGAGCTGGACACATTATGTTAGAAGCATTGCTAAGAATGCCTCTAAAAAACTGGGACTCCTGTACAGAGTTCGAGAATTCTTCACTGACGAGCAGTTGGCCGTGATATATAAAAGTTATGTGCGTTCTCAGATGGATTACTGTTCACCTCTGTGGGGTGGAAGTGGAGTGGTTGCATTGAGGCAGTTGGACAAAATTCAAAATAAAGCTATTAGATTAATCAATAACCCTGCAATCACACAGGATCTTCCTACATTATCCATACGAAGAAACGTTGCATCCCTTGCATTATTCTACAGATATTTTCAAAGCAATTGTTCCGAGGAACTTGCTTCAATTGTGCCGCCTCTCCACATCTTTCCCCGTAGAACTAGGGCAGCTGAGAGCGCCCATGAATTTACACTTTCTCCTCCACAATGCAGAACTTCTGCTTATCAGAATTCATTTATCCCCAGAGCTACTACTCTTTGGAATTCACATCCCTCGAATTGCTTTCCACAAACTTACAATCTACAAATGTTTAAATCCAGTTGTTACAAACATTTTATGAATGGAGGATGCCTTTAACACCTTACGAGCGGCCTATGCGGTTTATTTATGTGTACCGCACAGCGGGGTGTTTTTAGCCAAAATAGGGCTGTTTACGTGATCATTTTCATGCCTAAATAAGACCCAGAACGTAAAACAAGTACCTATCCCTGAAAGGGCATAAACAGAGCTTTCGAATGACACCATAACGATCCTTGTATGATGGATAGTTTTCTTGCAATAACCGTGCAACGCGAGTGCAAAAAGCAGGTAATTCGGTACTTTCAGTACATAATTGAGTATGTAGCGAGTGAGAGAGGGAGGAGGGAGCTGAGATTTGTGTCAGTAGGTTCACCGCGGTGGTCTGGAGCAGTCATACGCTCGCTAGTCTCCTGCCACCACTTGTCTCTCTCTCTCAGCCACATTACGTGCTGAAATTGCCACTCGAGTTATGTCGAGCGCCGCCACATAGTCCAGCTTTATTTAACTCGACTTATGTTGCTCGCCGCTAATTAAGGGTTAAGCACATGGACATTTTTGTTTTATCTGTGTTTTTCCTTCCTCCGTTCATTGTGTCAAAAAAAAAAAAAAAAAAAAAAAAAAAAAACCGTCCCGTATAAGAAGTCTAATGGTACCTCCCACTCCCAAGGGAATCCAAAGAGTAAAGAGTGCTTTGCATGTCACAAGGAGGGTCACTTTGCAAATGCTTGTCCGAACAAGCCACCAAACAAGGTTGTGTCATTGACCCGCAGCATAGGGGTGTCGCCTATATCTTCTGAGTTTGCCCAGGGTAGTTCGTCAGAGGTTGGGACACAGCCTGTGTTCAAGAGTCCGGAAGGCTCGAACCCTGTCCGCGACGTCTTTGGGGGTCATAGAGGGCATGGTTTTGTGAGGTGGGCTGGCGAAAGGCGAGGAGTTAAGCTATTGCGTGATACTGGGGCTTCTCAGACCTTGTTAAAGAACTTTACTGGTAGGCCGATTAACGCCGCTCGGGTGGTGGTAGTTCAGGGGATCAATGCTACGAAGTCCTACCCGCTGGTGCGGATGGAGCTGGAGGTGGGTGGTGTGGCGAAGGAGCTGGATGTCGGAATCGTAGAGAACTTGCCTGTTGGGGGCGTCGACCTCCTCCTCGGCAACGACTTTGCGGTGCCTGCTTCTAAGGTTCCACCCTTGGTCGTTGCCGAGAAGGCGGCCGACGTTAGTAGGGAGGAACAGGAGTGGGTTGAGAAGTGTAGCGTACAAACCATGGCGTGTGTTGTGACGCGTTCTCAGACATCCGGAGCCTTGCAGCCACCACCTCAGTCTATCAAACCGCGGAGGAAAGGTCACAAGAAAACGGGAAGTGTTGGTCAATTGGAGAGTTTTGAGCCGGCAGTGTTTCTTGGTGACTCATTATTGGCACCTATGTTAGAGTCTGGAGAGGCCCCAGGACCTGTCAAAGCTAGTGAGGAGGTCGGGCAGGAAGAGACTCCGAGGCAGCAACGTTACACATGGAGAGAAAAAAGGGTTGCTCAGTTTGATATTGGGGGAGGACTTGGGTTGCTTCGGAAGCATCTAGACAGGTTGGTTCCCTCAGATATTTGTAAACTGCAGTTGGAGGATCCGGAAGTTCAGAAGTGTGGTAATGGTGCTGTCGAGAACAAACACGAGGACGGGGAAACTAGTCATGTGAACCTGTTGGAGGAGTTTGTGAGGCAACCACCTGAGCAGCCTACTGGCCCTGCGTTGGTCTGCCGCGGCCAAGGTGGAGAAGGAGAGGGGGGCAGTAGGGCACAGGTGGAGGAGAGTAGAGATTGTCATGTCTCGGCGGAGCAGTGGGCGGGGGACACGAGTCTGGTGGCTGTGGAAGCGCTAGAGCACCTGCCTGAGCAGCAGTGTGCAGCGCTCCAGCACCAGCTCGGTTCATACCCCACTGGTCGTGCCGTGCCCCTGAGTCTCACAACTCGGGCGGTGCAAGATGTTCCGCGGGCAGGTCACGTGAATGTTGAAAGACCGTTAGCCTCGTTGTTTCGGTGGTTCAAGGTGGGCGACGAGGCTTTGGCATGGTTGCCAGGTCAGGGTCGACCCATGGCTGCCAAAGGTGGTGGTCAAAAGGAGGACTTTGAGCAGATTGGTGAGGTTGGCTGTGGCATAGAAGTGCCCAGTCGTCGCATAGCCTCCCAATGCTGCTCTAGTCAATTGCAACAGCCCTACCATAGACCGACTGTATCTGGCCATGTCGCTAAAAGTGGTGATGCTGCGCAGGCAGATGTAGTCGTAAGAAAGGCGGGGGTGTGCATGTACGGTATCGGCGGGGAAGCCTTAGCAATAATGAACTATGGGAGTGACTGCACAGGTGGTACTGATTGTCCCTCTCATGACCTGGCTGTTCTAGGGACGAAGGTGGAGAAGGAGGGAGACTATAGGTTAGAAGGCGGTCTCGGCTGGGTTGTGGGAGGGCACTAGGATTGTTGTTCTGCGAGATAAGTTGTTTACTAGGCTGTGGCAGTGCATCCGCATGTTTGTTGCTTCTCCAGGCCTGATGTACTGGGTAGAATCCGACATGGAGGCTGGAGACAGTGCGAGGCTCAGTTTAATTCCCTACCGTATAAATCCTGCTAAAAAGCCTGTTGTGAAAACAGAGCTAGACGACATGTGGAAAAAGGGTCTGAGGGATAAAGAATGTCGTGAGTGGTCGTTGCCTGTAACTTTGCAACCGGTGTTAAGTGGCAAGATCAGTGAGTGTGTTGATTGCGAGAGTGTGTGTGCATTATCCCTGACAGACGCCTATACCTTATCGAGAGTTGACGACACCATAGACCAACTCGGGGCTGCATCGCCTATCACGTAGGTAGAACTAGTGAAAGGTTATTGGCAGGCCCCGTTGCCGGAAAGAGCGAAGAGAAATGCCAGTCTTGTGATGAACTGGGCAGTTTATCAGTGTCAGGTGTTGTTTTGCTGCCGGGACACAAGTTGGATGTGTGGCATGCTAAGGGCACTGATAATGTTTTGGCTGATTGGTTGTCACAGGAGGGTTTGTTTGCAGGAGAACCCTCGCCGTTCAGTCAGTGTGTGTTGAGAGTGGAGTAAAATAGGCTTGCCCCTGTAAATGCAGCCGCCATAAACAAATTAAAAAAAAAGAGCAAAAACCTAATAAAAACTCTTTATTTTTATAACGTGTAGAATTTTGTATAAGATGTTGTAGCAGTATCTAAGTTGAATGTTTTCGCTTATTGTCGCTAAGTTAGTTGAACTTGCTCGGTGGAGCGCAACAGTCTTTAGTTTTTTTTATATATAGTGCCTTGTGTCGCAACAGTGTGTGGTAATATGAGAAGCTTTCTGTTAGATATGAAGAACTTAGTTAAGTGTCTTATATCTTGGAGGAGGTGTGACGCTCCTGCAAGTGCGGGCATGCCACGTGCGGGCATGCGCGAGTGTCGGCTGCCCAGCCGTTTAGAAACCGGCTGGCGGCAGCCGGCCGGCCGGCTTTATATCCTACGACAATGTAACTAACATATTCAAAATATGCTATAGGGGTGCAATGCCTGGTGAGTTATCTGCTCAACAGGTGGCGTTGTGTGTGTGTAAGTGTGAGAGTCCGAGTGTAGGGGGTGAGACAGTGAAGCACGGGAACGAGGTGGCTTCAGAGATGGGGTCGTTTCGGGCCATGAGTGAGCACCGTGCCTCATGTGAAGGCAAGATGGCAGGTGCTCGTTGTACTCTACGTGCTTCACATGTCTCACTCCCTAGACTGGAACAAGACCTCACAGGCTTCACTGTTCATTGTAAAGCGGTGAATGTTAAGGCTCTCAGCCTATGACCGAGAGGAAGTAAGTTGGAATATAGAAAAAAAAAAAAAAAAAAAAAAGAAAAAAAATGTCTGGGATATTCTTATGTTGTTTCACAGCTTGAAGCTGCCCTTATTCTTAACCAACGCATCTTAGTATATTTTATTCTCGATAGTTGATTGTTTCATTATTATATATAAGATGTAAGTCTAGTGAGAGTGCGAGGAGACGAGCGGGAGAGAGAGACCGGCTGGGGGACGTTGCTTCGCGCGGGCGCGGAGAGACTAGCTTGGGACGAGCCTGATTGTTGCCAATTGATCGCAACGTTAGGCTTAGTTTCGACTCACGCAAGGGGTAGAGGATTTTGACCCAGCAACGGTGTTGAGTGTTGCCAAGCATGGGATGTATTTCGCATGCCTAGGGTGGGGTCCAGACAGATTCAAGACTCAGAGCTCACCTCACTGTCGTACCCTTCGGACCCCCTTGATATCTATCCCTCTCAACCCCACTTAGAAACTTTCTCTCTTACTTTGTATACCTTCCTTCCACTACTTCACCAATCTATTTAATTATCCCATCCCCTTGATAGACCTTATATCTATTATAGTATTAACGACGAGCTCTCAGATAATTAGATAGGATTTTGGGTCTTATGCAGAGATGTAATTGTTAATGAGACCTAGGAAGCTTTTTTGTTGTCTCATATTTGGTGGTTTCATGCTTGCTAGTGTGTTCTTGTGTCAGGTTAGCAGGGGCTAGACCGGAGGGAGGGCTTTTTGCGATCCTTTAAGTAAAGTCTGCTGGTGCGAGTCTGACTTTACTAGGATACCCGTGGGAGTCTGGGGGCATTTTCTTGTCTGTGTGCCTGTGTGTCTAGTGTTGTGTTGTGTGAGGGCCCTTGCCTAGTCCACTCAGCACTGCGCTAGCACGTCTGGCTTTTGTTTTAGGGTCGCCAGGAGAGAGTCTGATACTTGGGATCTGAGTCTCTCAAGAGAGCACCCTTTCAATTAGAGTAATTTGGCGCACAGACTTGGGAACGTCCCTAGGCTAGAGCAGGTGGCTCAGCCCGAGTATCCGAAGCCTATATCCTTCCGGCTAGACCTCTGCCGCCTGGCAGATTGACAGTTAGTGGTTTATTATATCTGTATGCTTGTTATTGTGCCACAGTTTACCGTTTTTGTGAGCATTGTGAGTCAGGGTGTGGCTTAGAGGCTCTGTCCGAGCAGGCTTGCCTGACTAAGAGTGAGAAGCACACCTGTATGTGATCATGTTGCCGTATGGCCTATCACTAGTATTTATTCCTGCTTATGAGTTAAGAGTTCTCTAAATCCGTAACGTACTTTCTTTGCTAAGCATCAGATCCTACAGTAGCCGCATGCAGTTTAGAAACCTGCATCTTGTCTACCTATACGATGTTTTGAGGACTGTTTGCTTTCACCTTCTTTCACGCAGGGGTGATTAGTTGTATTAATTAACGTAACGCTAAATGTACTTTCTTCTAGTTTGTTATTAATTTGTTTCTGCAATTTAATTCCGTTATCTATCTTTTCCTTGAAGCTTTAAGTCAACTTAATTGTGTGATCTTTTATATAGCCTGCTTGACTATCAGCAGTCTATAGTGCGTGCACCCTGTAACCGAGTCATAGGATACCTTGTTGTCCAGGCAGGACTCTTGACGGTTTAGGGTGGTTTGTTGCCTGGGTATATAGATAAGGGTTGGATCTAGCGTTTTCCGTTGTTGCTTGTTGCCGCATACCTAGTCCAATAGAAAGAGCCCAGTGTTTATATATCCCAGGACGTAACAACTAAGAATACACTTCACTCAGTCATCCTCACAGTCATTCTCTTATCAACTTCACTTCACTCAGTCATCCTCACAGTCATTCTCTTATTAACTACACTTCACTCAGTCATTCTCTTATCAACTTCACTTCACTCAGTCATCCTCACAGTCATTCTCTTATCAATTTCACTTCACTCAGTCATCCTCAGTCATTCTCTTATCAACTTCACTTCACCCAGTCATCCTCATAGTCATTCTCTTATCAACTACACTTCACTCAGTCATTCTCTTATTAACTACACTTCACTGTCATCCTCATAGTCATTCTCTTATCAACTTCACTTCACTCAGTCATTCTCGCAGTCATTTTCTTATCAACTACACTTCACTCAGTCATTCTCTTATCATCTACACTTCACTCAGACTCAAGACAAAGACAGAATAGGGACAACACAAACACAACACAAAACAATGAACACACATCTAGGTCATGGGGTATGTGCCTGAGTATATACATACATACTGTACATCATTTTGAAAGACATAGGAACTGTAAATTATAACTTTAGCTTCGTACAGTATATGATAATAATAATGACTAAAGAGAAGTTACTAATTTTTAGGGTATATTTTGAATAGTCTCTCATTTGACTGGTTTTCTGGGTCCATCCCTCAGGTACCAACAGCTCCGCCCTCCACCTCTCCGTCAGCAACCCCCTCGGCCCCCATGATGCAGGAAGGTGCGGGGATGGACAAGGCGGCCATATTCGCCCAAGAGCAGCAACTACAGGGTGATGAGGCTCAAACTCCCATCCCCTTCCCTCCGCCGCCATACTCTGCTCAGCCCCCACCTATGCAACCCTACCCTCCCCAGCCATATGTAGCACCTCGCCAGCCCCCTCCCCAGCCCTACGCAGCTCCTGGACAGCCTTACCCAGCCCCCGGACAGCCTTACCCAGCCCCCGGACAGCCTTACCCAGCCCCCGGACAGCCCTTACCCCGCCCGGACAGCCTTATCCAGCCCCCGAACAGCCCTCTGTTAGTCAATCTGTGGTAACAGAGCAGAGCGCTCCCCCTGCAGCAGCACCGTCTCCTGTGATGGTAATTGGGGGGCAGGGTGGTCTAGCCCCTGTAAAGTTCGTCACTATATGTATTTACCTAAGCTTACCGGCAGACCTATGGGAGTTCAGTATGGAGCTCAGTGGTCTGGTTAATCTGGTCTATATAACTAACTACATAACTACATAACTACATAACTAGAGTAAATCGGGGTAATTTTGTCACTAACAGTGGTTTTCGCTAAATACAAACCACCACATATGGAATTTTGAAATATATATTGCTGTATACTGTATATACATTCAGCCTTTCTGTTAAAAAATACCTATGCACCTATTCTCAGTCTTTCTTCTACTCAACTGCTGAGCTCTGAACTCTTTCCCAGAATCAGTATTTCCCTCTTCCTATGACTTAAATTGCTTCAAACTTTGTGTCTAGTCATTTTGGCTCGAACGTCTCTTGATTTTGACCCTGTCACTCGTTCATCTCTGGGGTAGGCACTCGCTACAGGCATTTCTGCCTTTTGTCTCCCTCACTCACATAGAAAATATAAAAACAAAAATTGGGCCATGCCACAATTTTTTTTTAAATGCGCGTCTATCGTCGAAATTACCCTGTGTGATGGGGTAATTTTGCTGTGACATATTAAACTAAAAAGACAAAACAATGATTAATGGCTTTTATTGTTATAATACCACACTACACATCATACACTCATTATTTATAACTAGCCTTAAGGGGGTACTGCTTGGTTTTTGGTCCATGTATTTACTTACTAAAATATATTTGAGTTTCTTCGCTAGACCTCCATTAAGCTTTAAAATATCACACCCTAGAACCCCTTTCAAGACAAATTTTTAAAAATATTCGGTAGAAAAATGTCCCGGGCGAAGGCCAGTTACTTCTAAAATTACAGGCTCGCTAACTATTTTGAGACCTTTCGCCTTTATTTATTAATATTAAGCCCTCTTGTGCCCTTTAGGTTTCGATATATCGCGAGCATCTAATTTTAGAAGGCAAAATGTACAGTACAAATTTGAAATTTATCTTGAAAGGGTTTCTAGGGGGGGGGGGGGGTTCTAAGCTTGATGGAGGTCTAGCGAGGAAACTCAAAAATGTATTAATAAACAAATATACAGTATAGACCAAAAAACATCACTACCCCCTTAATGTTATTACAGTCCAGTACTCACTATACCTTATTAGGTGGGCATTCCTCTAAGACCTAATACCAAAGGCAGCCGAATCCATGCTATAGTTTCGGTGTCATGTGCCTGTAATTGGAATTACTGTACTGCTATCACGTGAAATTACCCTATGGCGGAATTATCCTGTATTACCCTTCTAAAATTTGATAGTTGCATCCCGGTATCGGTATACAATTACTATGTATATTTCACTACGCTACCTTTTACCCTTACTAACATTTGGGTATAGTAACGTGACGTCATACATTTGCTATATTTATTTACCTAAGCTAACTTTTACCCTTACTAACATTTGATAGTAACGTAATGACATACAGGTGCCATATGTATTTACCTAAGCAACCTACGGCGGGTGCCCAACCCCGAAAGGGGTTGAAATAGGGGAGCTATCCCCCCGCCAAAGGTGGCTTTCTAGGGCCTTTCCTCGCTGATGCTAAGAGGATTGGGTTCTAGTCATGTGGTGATGGGCTGGTCTATCAGAGTGAGAACTGAGCGATCTCTGCCATACCCATAGCTTACTCTGACTGGTCCTTTTACTTATATATTTTCTAGATCTCGAGTGACGGTGTCTCTTCCGTGGATTGACCTCCCAATCTACCAAGATTGGAAGACAAAGTTTCACATTTTTCCTTTGCCCCTCAACGTTCTCTTCATAATTGCTGAGGGGCACAGGGCCCTGGGTTGAGCTTTGGTTTCCCGGGCGTTTCTGCACCCTCCTCAGCTCCCCGCCATGGAGTGGCTTCGGTCACCCAGGCTTTATTGTGGTCGGCAGGGAGGGTTCTGTGGAGACGCTCGGTTATGGCCTTGGCCTTGCTCGGGGCCTTGGTGCTGTTCGGCCAGGCAGCTTGGGGAACAGCAACAACAACAACAACCTAAGCAACCTTTTACCCTTACTAACATTTGATAATAACATAACCACGCTCTCTGTGGACAAACAGTCTTTAGACTTTTATGTATGTAAAACGGCAGATTGAGTGTAGGTAATACGTTCTTTATAAAAAAGGCGTATACATGGTGACAAGGGAAAGATTGTGTAGACTGCTGGATGTAAATGTGATGAGAGGTGAGGCAGAGGGAATGTCGGGTCATTACCTGGTGGAGGGAAAGCTAAGAGTTAGGAGTTACAGGAGAATGAGAGACAAGCGTGAAGTAAGAGAGGTAATAAAAGTTAGTGAGTTAGAGAAGAGTACAAAAGAGAGGGAGTACAAGGAAAGACTAAATGAAAAGTGGATGGAAGTGAGAGAGATGGAAGAGAGAGAAGTAGAGGTTGAATGGGAACAGTTTAACCCACCAGCCCCGGCTACGCATTACATATATATTCCCCGAAACCAGGGTTTTTGGCCGAAAAACGTCTAGGCTAGGCTACCGTATATTTGTTATTCTTACTGCTTCCCGCATTCCCGCTAATCCCCAAGTGTAGCTGTGTTATTTACCTGTAGAATGGCGTTAAGTAGAGCTCTCTAAGTCAACTGGTTGAGTTGTGATGATGATTTCATTGGAGATAACTTTATGGCAAAAACAGCCACTTTACACTACTTTTCGATACTTAACAACAACATACAGGCACACACGAACAAGCGACGCTCTCCTTCTTGTGGCCGGAGATGCGGGGCGTCGGTCCAGCCGGCTGTTGTTTACATGCGTCGGACCGACGCCTCGCACACAAAGCTCACAGGCTTTCAACCACTGGGCGTTCAAGAGCCCTTCCGGGTACCTGTTATATGCTTTTTTATGGTCGTTCAAGAGCCCTTCCGTGGTGTAGGGGTTAAGGAGGGAGTGAAAGCAAGTGCAGAGGTAGTATGTGGCAAAAGGAAAGTAGGAAGCAGAGGTATCAGGAAGGGAAGCGTGTGGTGGAATGATACAGTGAAAAAGGCAGTTGAGGAGAAGAGACATTGTTTTGAGAGGGTTTTACAGGATGGTAGTGTTGAAGTATGAGAGAGGTACAAGGAGAAAAGGAGAGAGGGAAAACGGAAAATTAGAGAAGCAAAAAATTATGCAAACGATAGGTGGGGTCAAAGGTTGAGTGAGAATTTTGAAGAACGAAAGAAGATGTTCTGGAAGGAGGTAAATAGAGTAAGGAGAGGAGGACAAAAGAGGGAAGAGTCAGTGAAAGATGCAAATGGAGAATTACTATTGGAACCAGTTGAAGTAAGGACAAAATATGCAGAGTATTTTGAATCTTTGTTAAATGCAAGAGATGGAAGAGAAGCAGTGATTGAAGCAGTGGTTGATGGAGATAGGTTACCCAGGCCACCCAGGTGGCAGGGAATGAATGAAAGGATTGACGAAAATGAGGTGAAAGAAGCAGTGAAACAAATTAAAGCGGGAAAAGCAGGTTTGGATGGTATTGCTGTGGAGTGTATAAAGAAAGGTGGAGATGTAATAAAAGATTGGTTGGTGAGACTTTTCAATGTGTGCTTTGTGATCTCAAGGGTACCAATAGACTGAAAGAGTGCATGTATTTTGCCGTTGTACAAGGGAAGGGAGATCGGCAGGAGTGTTCAAGTTATAGAGGTATTAGTTTATTATCAGTGGTTGGAGAGCTGTATGGCAGGGTGTTGATAGAGAGGATAGTAAAGTGTACGGAAGTGGCAATAGGAGAAGAACAGTGCGGTTTTAGGATGGGAAGAGGGTGCGTGGATCAGATGTGTGCAGTAAGACAGTTATGCGAGAAGTATTTAGAGAAACATAAGGAGGTATTTTGGGCTTTTAAGGATTTGGAAAAAGTGTGTGATCGTCTGGATCGTGAAGTAATGTGGAAGGTGTTAAGGATTTATGAAATTGGAGCATATTTGTTAAAAGCAGTTAAGAGTTTTTATGAAAGGAGCAGAGCATTGTGTTAGAATAGGAAATGGTGAGTTGAGTGAATGGTTTGAGGTAAAGGTAGGTTTGCGACAGGGTTGTGTATTGTCACCATGGCTGTTTAATATGTTTATGGATGGTGTAGTGAGGGAGGTGAATATGAGAACTATGGGAAGAGGATTGGGTTTAGTAGGAAAAAATGGTAGAGATTGGGAGTTGAATCAGTTGCTGTTCGCTGAAGACACAGCATTGGTGGCGGATTCTGAGGAGAAATTGCAGCAGGTAGTCAAAGAGTTTGGAGTGGTTTGTGGGAGGAGGAAACTGAAGGTGAACGTCAATAAAAGAAAAGTAATGGTGTTTAATAGAGGTGATCGTAGGGTGAATCTAGATGTGAGGCTGGATGGGGAAATATTGGAACAAGTAGAGTGTTTAAATATCTAGGAGGAACGATAAGCAGGAGTGGAGGTATGGAAATGGAGGTAAAACAGAGATAGTCCATGAGCCAAGACCCGAATTTTGGGATATCGGTACCACCCGGGGTGACTAATTCTCTTAGGTGTTTTTAGCTTGCTACATGTCTCTAGTTTATGTTTTGATATGATAGCCCTTGCACATTGGTAGCTTAATGGTCGTTATCACTTCTTGAATAGACATACCCTACCGAAAATTCCGAAATTTTTTAAAATGTCAAATTTGGGGACAGGAATGCCTAAATGTCAACAAAATGCATATAGTAATTGTCACATTTAATACAAGTCCTGTAAATACACACTAAGCATGCCATGGGCTTGTACATACTATTATGGCAAATTACTACTCCTAAATATCATCTACGTCAGACTCGGAATCTGACTGTTGTGCCACCGGCTCTTCTTCAATAGCCTTGTTCTGACATGTCTGTAACCTGCACATGTCCGTGCATTTTAGACCATTGCTGAGGCAAGTACACTTAGGGAGTTCGCATGACCGCACACACTTGCAAGACAGTAGCTGCATAACATCTGGTGCTGCTGCGCCTCGCATCCAGTTGACGGCAAGCTTACCGTCCTCATCTGTCATCCAACCGCAGTCTGTTGGGTTCGCAACAAATGGCTGGCTCTGAAGACTTCTCCTCCAGATCGCAGCCTGGTAGTTTGCACGCAGTGCATGCATGAAGAGGCAGTCCTCACAAGGAGGGAGTTGACTTGACTCTACCTCTCCACGTCTTGCACAGAACAGCTCATACCGAAGCTTGTTTACCTTAGTTGTGTGGGTAGATGGTAGGTACATGTGGCAGGTGATTTCCTGTAGCTTCTCAAAGAGTTCAGGAGACACTTCCCATGAGCGTCCAAGTTCGTGAAAAGCATGCTGGTATGTCTTGTCCATCTTCACCTGCTTGAGTGTCGTCATCTTCCCTCGGCCAGCGAATGCACTGACGGTATCACAGCCTGTAAAGGCATGCATACCAATCAATGAATCACACACGCTGCCTCCCAGTGTGCGGCTCAGTGTGGTGATATCCAGGAATCTTGTCCGGTTCTTCGTCCCGCACTTCTGGAACAGATGGGATGGGATCTTGTGGCACATGCCAAGACACAACACCATGACGTCTGTATCTTCTGCAGTGATGATGACAGACTTGTTCCCAGATTCTGCTGCATGAAGTGCATGGAGAAGAAGGCGTGTGTCTGCTTCTTCTTGAGTTGACTTAAGCTCAGGAGCCTCTTCCCACTGCTCTTTGGTGATCTTGAAGCAGCGCTGCTCACATGTGACATACAGCTCCTTGTCCTTGAGCTTCTCCCTGTGCTGTGGTGCCTTCCATTCTTCTACCAAGAACTTGATAAGACTTGCCTTGTTGGAGGAACTACCGAGTAACTTTCTCCACTGCTGGATGTTGTGCCCAGGTTGAATGTTCTTGAAATGAATTCCTGTGCCTGCACTTCTTTTGGCTCGTTCTGCATCCTTGATGGATGTCTCCTTGTAGATATCAAACACAACATCAATGCGCCTGCTCTTAGCACCTTCATGAACAGCGTGACTCAGTGCTGTACCTGCAAGCTGTGAAAAAGTTTTGTCGTTTCCCTTCAGTTTGTGGACCAGGCTCATCCCATCAATTATGGTAGCAGAGGGCTCGGGTATCACTTCTGCAGGAGAAACATTCCTCTCTAACTCCTTTGCGAGGGCAGCCTTGTTGGTCTTGCGGAGAGACCCATCACCGCTGGCAAGTGCCCAAGGCAAAGGCCCCAGGGGATGAGCCAAGACATCACTCATTTTGAGCTTTCTGTTCTCGGCAACAAGGATCATCTGGCCAAATAGGTTCCTGTCAGCCTTTAAGATAACCTCCTTGGCATGGTCTTGTGAGCGTGGCTTCATTCTGATGTTAGTGAACGTTCTCAGTTTCGTCTTCGTCATCGTGTCATGAAACTGTATAGTTGGCGTATCGATCTCCAGGCGCTCTTCCTTGAAGGCTTGATATGCATCCTCTCCTATTCTGTAGGCCCCTAGAAGGTCTTTGACAACTTCTGGTGGTGCCATAGTCGCAGTTGACAAACTGACAAGATCTTCTTGCTCTGCGTTGAAGGGGTTCAACCAGCTGGTCTCCATCAGTTGAACTAAAGATTGGACATCGGCCTCATCTCTTCTAATCCTGGGCATCTGTAGGTCTGGGTGGCTGAAGTCAGTATACTTTTGGCCTACTACCATAGTCCTGAGCTGCCTTAAGTACCTGCTGCGATACTCCGATGTCAGGTAGTACCTGGCGACAGCTCCGCCTTTCAGGCTGAAGCCTTTTGTGCCCCCTGGTGTCTGGGTGTCTTTGTTGATCGTCTCTTCGATTGTCTGGTCCACAGGGATCCGTCCAAAGGGATTCTTGCTACCGATCTGGACCGAAAAGCCACCTTGCATGAAGTGTTCATGGACCTCTGGGTGTTCAATGGGCAGTCGAGACATCAAGGCATAGTAGTAGGTTAGGAACCGGGCATAGTTCACTTTGTCATAGGCAAAACACCACGGTATCATCTGTCGGATTGCTCCTAGGTGGAGCATCCAGTTGCCTTCTCTGGAGGCTCGAATTAAGTCCAGCATGATCTCAACCATGTCCAGGTATGACATCCAGAATGCTGAGAGGTTGTGTTCATCTCTGAGGGTCTCAAGATAAACTTGGAAAAGCTTCATGATATGTGTGCATGATTCACTCTCCATCAGCTCTTGAAAGAGTCCCTGAGACACATTGCTGTGAAAGCTGTTGATGTCCTTCAGTGTTTCATCTAGATGGTGTATGTCCCTTGAATGGTTTTCTTCTAGCCATGAAAGGAAGCCTTTCCATGCAAGCCTCATCAGTGCTTCATACACGAGCTTGTGTAGTCTCACTGCTCTGTTGTACCTCTTGCCGTTCATCACTCCTGACACTGATCCTTCTGCGATGATACCTGATTCCACACACAGATCTCTAAGACCTGCATCTTGAAACCTCTTTCCTATGGTGGAGATGAGATTACAGATTGTGTGGAAGACGCCCATCCTGATGATAATGTTCTTGAACTTCTCTTGTTTCCAGATAACTTCGGCAGCTTAGGCATAGAGTGCTTGATCAAACACGCACACAATCTTGTTAAGCTGTAAGGACTGCATGATAGCATGCGTTTGTTCCAAGATTTCATTAACGGTGGACATTTCTGTTGCGGGAGCATTGATAGTGGGCAGGTAGCTTACAGTGTCCTGAACCACTGCAATGTCTCTGCGCATTTTGATGTTGAACCCAGTCCAACTGCTGATGGACTGGTCCTCATGGTCTGACATTCGAGTAAGAAGCCAGATATGGTTCTTTGTCTTTGAATCCTGGACTTCCTTGGTAGTGTCGACATACGCAGTCTCAATCCTAGGTGGCCCTGCCCGCCGCCCAACATTGTATATTGGCAGCATTGATGATGTCTGAGTGATGCTTCTTATCTTGGACTTGGTAATCTCTGGCAGGACTTTCTCTGGCACAGAGCCTGCAACCTTGGACTGGACAGCAATGCCATTGACTCTATGAGAAGTACCTGCTCCACTTAGGGTCTCTTCAAGTCGGTCAATGTTATCCCAGGCCAGGGTTGTGAACACACCAGGGTAGATGTTTGCTGGCAGTGGAATGTCATCCTTTGAGCATTCCAGCTTCTGGATACAAAGGGCTGTATCGATCTCCTCAAACATTGAGTAAGACACACAGTGACCAAGACGATTCAGAGTTCGGATCAGTTCTGTGTTTCCTGTCAAAGACTTTACAGCATTGGTCAGCAGTACGTGCTTGGGTGGTTTTGTCTTGCCACTGGTAACAGCAAAGACCAAGTCACTGCCAAAGGAAGTGGCAAGACGTTGAGCTCTTTCAGAGGGAGTTTCACACTCACACTCTCCTGTCAGCAGGGTGTGCAGGAATTGAGTGACTGCTGCAGGAATGACATTCTGATCTGTATCGGGAGGCCATGGCTGACTCACATCTTGTTTATTGATCTCATTCCTCAGCTGCATTCCTGCTTTGGTTAAGACATCTTCAGAGTTAGCTGCTCTTGCTTCTTGCAGGTCTTTTGCCATTTTGTGTGCTTGCCGGGCAAGGTCGTCCATTGAGAGGCTGCGTGGATAGATTAGAAGCTTTCCTTTCTCATCTGGGACAAAGCGTAGTGATTCTCCAAACTCGGTTTCAATCTTTCGGCGAACATGTTTCTTTGTCGCTGGTTTCAGTTGGATAATACCACGGGACATCATGGATCTCTCAAGCCTAGATGTGAGGTTTGTCATAGGCAGTACCTCTGGGTTGGGGAATAATTTGGTCCTTATATACAAGCAGAGTTCCTCGAGGGCTTCTGTCTCAACCTCTTCGTAGCGTGCTTCCTCGCTTTCTTCCTGATTTTCACCTGCACCCGACCTGGCGGCCGCTGGGAAATCATCTTTTGTGAAGAGTTTGTAGCACGACTTGTGGTAGTGACCCTCTGCAGCAACAAGGTCTCTGCTAACTAAACCAAGGATTCTCTGGTTGAGTTTCCTTATTGCTGCTCTGCGAATCTTCTCATCTGCTCGTAGCTCAACACACTGTATGAGTGGCTCCCTTGTCTTTGTTGTTTTTATGTACTTGCTTGACTTCTCGCAGAAGATACATACTTTGGCATACACCCTGCTAGTACTAGGGGCATCCCTTGATGCCCTCCTCCTGGGGTCGACGCTTGCTGATTCTATCTTGACACCCTTGGCAAGGATAGAATCCAGTGACTTCTTCATTGTAAAGAGACTACGACATTTACGGTGATAATGTATGTGTGGTATTCCTCCTTCTTCAAGGCCCTTGGCTGCTTCCAGGACTGGATCATGCTGCCTGATTTCTGCAGCCCTGAGCAATGTGTTCCAGGAGTCCAAATCCTGTGGTGACACCAGAGCATCGCTGTCATCATCAGAGCAGTGGATGATACAGTCGATCCGTGCTCTCTTCCTCGCAGATGGTTCCATCCTGCCGTCAAACAGTCGACACACACCTGCAAAAAATATCACCATTAAACCATGAACAAACAAACACATTACATGGAAACCACTCTACATATGTTTGCTCCTTCCAATAATAAATTATCCCCAAAATATAACAAAAAATCCCCAAATATGAAATAAACCCCTAAATATGGAGAAACTTGAAATACACATCGGAATAATTCTTGTAGAGAATCAAATAAGCTACAAGAGCTGTTAGAATATATTTTTCAATGTTCCCCATATTTAAGGATTTATTCTAGATTTAGAGGAAAATACCCAAAATATAGAGTATATTCCGAAATATGAGGAAATTTGAAAAATACCTAGGAACAACTCTGGTAGAGAATATAATTCTACATAGGTGTTCAAAGTTTCGCGATGATTGTGTGATGGATTTTAAAGAAAATGAGGAAAACGCCGAGCGTCACGCTAAAAATCTTTATTTTTGGGTAGCGCCCCTATTGCATCAAAAAAATTAGACTAAGCTACCAGTGCGAGAAGGCTATCATATCTTAATGTACTTACAGTCACTCTATAAACATTTTAGTACCATTCGTGTTTAGTCACCCCAGGTGGTACCGATATCTGGCCTGGCTCATGGACTAAGAGTGTGTGAAGGAAGGAAGGTTTTCGGAGCAATGGGAAGTATGTGGAAGACGAGAAATCTCGGAATGATAGTAAAAAGTGCAATGTATCAAGGAATTGTGGTGCCAACAGTGATGTATGGAGCTGAGACATGGGCTCTGAAGAAAAGGAGAGAAGAAAGCTGGATGTGATGGAGATGAGCTGCTTGAGGATTATGTGTGGAGTTACTCAAAGAGACGGATTGAGGAATGAAGAGATACGTAGGAGAGTGGGGCAACAGGAATATTTGTCAGCCACAGTGGACACAAGGGTGCTGAGCTGGTATGGTCATGTTGAACGAATGGGAGATGAAAGGCTTACAAAGAGAATATGTGAGTCAGATACAAGGGGAGATAGAAGGGCAGGAAGACTGGAGAGACTGTGTAAGACAAGCTTTGGATGATAGAGGAATGACTATAGATCAGGCAAAGGAAGTGGTAATAAACAGGAATGAATGGAGAATGCTTGTGAATAGTTGAGTGAACACGTGGTCATTTGGGGGAAGGGGTCGGGCGCAAGTTGGACTAGATTATAGTCCATCAGGCGCCTGGCCTGGGGAGACGATTAATATGAAGGGTGCGCCTGGAAGTGTGGTGGACTTGTGGCTTTGGCTTCGCTGCATGTCTGCCTGCCGAGATCGGAGCCTCTCCGGGTGGTCGGGGGCCGGGGGAGTGCTGGAGCGACCATGGTGACCCTGGTCTCTGGGTCTTCTCTTGGGTGACCTAGATGTGTGTGAATTTTGTGTTTTGTCTGTGTTTGTTTGTAGTTCTGTCTTGTGTTTTGTGTTTTCCCTGTTCTTGCTCTGTCTTGAGTCGGCCACCACCAAGAAAAAACAAATAATAATAATAATAAAATAGAGTAAAATAGAAAATGAAAAAAAAAAAAAAGGAAAAGTGGGGATTGGGCCTGAGCATATACATACATATACTGTACATACATACATATACTGTACATACATACATATACATACATATACTGTACATACATACATATACATACATATACTGTACATACATACATAACGGAATACAATTGCTATGTGTATTTCACAAAGCTGCCATTTACCCTCGCTAACATTTGAAAGTTACGTAACTGCTTACACTAGTCTTGCTATATGTACAGGTATTTCACAATGCTGCTTTTTACCCTTGCCAACATTTGATAGATATACTGTAGTTGATATGTGTATTTCACTAAGTAAACTTTTGCCCTTGCTAAGCTTTGATTTAGTAGACACCCACTTCAGCAGGTATTGTAAACGTTGACGTTGTCGGCAACATTTGCAGAGATGGAGACACCACTGCCATTCTCATTACAGTACTGTACTTATAATAATTGCAATCACGCTCAGTGGAACACATCTCTCTGCCATGCGAGCAAACTAGAGCAAGTGTCATCTGAATTTGACCTACTGCCAATATGGCCAATTGTGGTCAGTGGCCATGGTCAGCTCATGGCTGATATTGTCAGAACCGAGCAGTCGAATTGATCCTATCAGTATGTTCTGAGTTGTCGTTGTGGTCCTCGGTGGATATGGATACCAGTACCCAGTCTGGAACCCTAGTACCTGAAGAGAGGAGTTTTATTGTACGGCAGGGTGTAAAAGGGAGACAGTTTGGTTTTAAGATTAGAATGAATATGAGAAGACATTCAGGAAAATTTACATATGCTTGCATTGTTTTTATGCTCTTTTGTCACATCCAGAGACATAATGTCATCTGTAAATAAATAACTTTGCATAAATAATAAAAACAATAAAAATAATTAATAAAAGAAAGAAACTCTTGTTAAGGGCTGGATTCAAATACTGTACTGTAGTCTGTTACGAACTGGCACTCGGGTACACAAGGGCTCTCAATCAGGACTTGAATACGGCTCGCTGCCACAACGGAAACACACGATCCCAACCCCTGAGTACTGCCAGCCGAACAAAAAACACCAATACCCTCCAGAGTTCAATCTGCTATAACGGGGTATACAAGAACTCGGTACTAGTGTTCATCAACAGACTAATAAAGAGACAGGAATTATCTAGTCTGGTCAACAATCAAACAATGAAGTAAAAAACAACAACACAAAAGAATAGTGTTGGCCGAAGCCGAAGTAATCCACCCTTGACTATGAACTTAAGAAGTCCACCACCCTCTACTTCGGATCGGCACTATTACGTTACGTTAATTAATAGTCCTTAACCCTTAATTAGCGGCTCACCACATAAGTCGAGTTAAATAAAGCTGGACTATGTGGCGGCGCTCGACATAACTCGAGTGGCAATTTCAGCACGTAATGTTGCTGAGAGAGAGAGAGACAAGTGGTGGCAGGAGAGTAGCGAGCGTATGACTGCTCCAGACCACCGCGGCGAACCTACTGACACGAATCTCACCTCCCTCCTACCTCTCTCACTCGCTATATAAGGAATTGTATGGGGAAAGTGCCTAATTACATGCTTTTTGCACTCGCGTTGCACGGTTATTGCAAGAAAACTAGCCATCATAAAAGGATCGTTATGGTGTCATTCGAAAGCTCTGTTTATGCCCTTTCAGGGATAGATACTTGTTTTACGTTCTGGGTCTTATTTAGGCATGAAAATGATCACGTAAACAGCCCTATTTTGGCTAAAAACACCCCGCTGGGCGGTACATATAAATAAACCGCATAGGCCGCTCGTAAGAAGTTAAGCATCGAGCAAGGAATCTTCTGAAAAAAGTTAGATGCTTCTCGGATGCTCGTAAGAAGTACGTATCGGATTTTGAACAGTAATTCAATAAGCAAAAACACTGGCAATTAAATATTATTAAAGGCTTAAATTGGCATAAGAATAATTAAAAGAATATGCAATAGTAAATGGCAAACATTAAAAGGAAGTACTCCGCAAATGCAACGGCAATAGCCTACTCGGATTGTGCTCGTGGGCCACTAATCACTAAAGTAGCCAAGCTTGCAACACATGAAATCAATAGTGCATAAACAATATCATACATAAGGAAAGCTTCAATACTATTCTGTATCTACTAATCGAGTAAAGTCTAGCTGGGGTACTGTAGGCAAAAGGTAGCAGTGACTGAGCAAAAACGGCTCGTAGCCTAGCGAAGTCCTCACGACTGTTTAAAGTATTACGTTAAAACTAACAAGTGCACTTTGAGAAATCCAGATCCCTTGTATCTGGTTTTCTCCCGGCTCCTTGACAAAGTAAAAACAAGCTGTTAATAAAATACAGGGTGGTTAGGCTCTTGCCCTCACGCACTGTAAATTATTAATTCAACACAGTCAGCCGCGAAGACAACCTAGGCTTCACTGAACCGAAACGAGTATGCAGGTTTATCGCTTAACCACTGCATCAAACAACAACTCGTAACACAGAAAAGCCTTACCCCAGTCTAGCATTACCTAGACTAGCAGAAAACAGGAATAATAATAATAACACACAGGGAAATGCATATACAAGTGCAACAAACATAAATCAATCCTATTCTAAGTCAACCCTTCCAAAATAGGCTATCTAATAGGCAAGTATCTCGTGAGAACTCAAGCGATAATACGTTGGCTGACTAGCTCTGCACCAACGGGACCATGGAAGTTAAACAAGGCAGGGAAAAGAGGAAATAAGAATGTAAGGTAGTAGAGAAAGTTCCCATCAGTCAGAAGAATATAAATAGTTAGCAAGGGAAATGAGAAGTCGCTCTGCCTAATGAGTTCTGATGAAAAAATGGCTAGACTTCCCTTTTATACCCGGCCCTCTAGTGAGCCCAACGTGAACTACTAAGGACTGCCCACTGACAACCATTACGTAATTTCTCTCTCTCCTCTGGGATACACAAAGGCTCCCCCTAGCACTGAGGGAGGAAGGAGTGCTAGTGAGTTAGGCCTACCTCCTGCCTGGCGTACCCACTGACACCTAACTGTGGCTGTTTCTCTTCCCATCATTACAAATAAGTTTTACACACAATACTTATAACTAATGATATAAAATAGAACTCGTTGACTCAGATGAAAACAAAATACATATTCATAATACTTATAGTACAACGGCTCACACGAACTAAGTTAGGAAACTCTACATAGACTACAGCCAAAGTTCCTGCCCTGACGATCCTAGCGAGAATGGGGCATGACTAGGCGTTCTGTACAGCATGCTCACACGTGGACATGCGTCACACCTCCCCCAAGATTTTACTCGCTCAACCCTGAGCTAAAATCTGACAAACACAGAACCCCATCAAGCCCCTCACACCCAGCGACCACATGGCACTAAAACAAAGCTGAGTTTATCACCAAAACACATCTTATTATTAAAAAAAAAAAAATCACATTTTATAACTCCTCCCAACAATAGCAAAAAGACACAATATCATGCTCCCAGAGCGAGCTTACAGCAGCTCAGCCGTTTGATAGTTCGCTTACCTATATCAAAAGAGTTTTTTATATGATTTTTATATTTTAATATGTTTTTCCCGGCTGCACTATAAGGGCAGCCTATTTTCCTCCACTCAAACCCACACACCTGTGATAGCCTACGACTGATCATCCACCCTTGATAAACAATCCGCGATCACATTGTCACATCCAGCAATATGACGGATGTCCAGGTTATACTCCTGCAACATCAAAGACCACCTGGTCAGTCTCATATTGCGATTGTGAAATTGATTCAGGAATCTCAAAGGGTGATGATCAGTGTAGATAACCACGACTGGGCCATAGGCTGGAACATACCCCTCGAAGTGCCTGAGCGACAGCACAATCGCCAGTAATTCCTTTTCTATTGTAGAATAGTTCTTTTGTGCAGCATTGAACTTCTTAGAAAAGAAACTTACTGGGTGTTCCACACCTTCATTGTCTGTCTGTAGCAAGACGGCACCAGCCCCTACACCACTAGCATCTGTTGCCAGCTGAAAAGGCCTGTTAAAGTCTGGGGCCCTGAGTATCGGGTGAGTACATAGTAAATGTTTCACCAAAGTGAAAGCCTTTTCACACTCAGGTGCCCACAACATTTGTTTGTCTTTAGATAACAAATCTGTGAGAGGTGCCAACACCATTGAGTAACCTTTTATGAAGCGTCTGTAGTAGCCTATCATACCCAAGAATATCATAACCTGCTTCTTGGTTGTTGGGTGTGGAAATTTATTGATAGCCTGTACCTTGTTCTGAGGAGGGCACACCTGTCCCCTTCCCACTACAAACCCAAGGTACTGCACAGTGGCTTTTATGAAGTCACACTTTGCCAAATTTACTACCAGACCTGCTTCACTAAGTTTCCGGAACAAGGTCTCAAGGTGCTCACAATGGCTCTCAAAGTCGTCATCATAAATGATTACATCGTCCAAATATACGGTGCAATTCGGAATGTCCTTTACAATTTCATTCATCAGGTTCTGAAACGTTGCTGGTGCATTCTTAAGTCCGTAAGGCATAACATTGCACCGGTAGGTACTCCCGTCCACAACAAAACCACATACCTCTTTAGCACACTCGGACAAAGGTACTTGCCAGTAACCTTTTACTAAATCTACTTTAGACAAAAAACGAGCATTACCAATTTTGTCAAAACTATCATCAACCCGAGGAAGAGGATATGGGTTAGTTGGAGTCAAACCGTTTTACCTACGGAAATCAATACAAAAGCGTACCTTGCCATCTGGCTTAGGCTGCAGTGTTACGGGGGAAGTCCACTTAACTGTGCCTTTCTCTATCAACCCTCTACCGAGCATATACTCCAACTCATCTATCAGAGCTGGTAGTGTTATGGGGGGCACACGGTACGGGATTGACTTAAAGGGTATATGGTCCCCCACGTCAACATCATGCATAGCCTGAGTAGTGAGGCCTGGGTGTTCAGCAAATACAGTGGGGTATGAACCGAACAACTGACGGATAGCATCAAACTGCGGCTCAGGCAAATGAGCTATAGCCTCATCAGCCCTTAGGCTCGAGTTCCCCGCCCCCTGATCCGCTGAAACATGTTGATCCCAGCTATCCTCCTCCGAAGCTTGACTGTCCCCCTCTCCTTCTCCACCACGGCCGCAACAAGCCAACACAGGGACAGTGAGAGGCTCAGAGGGGCGCCTCACATACTCTTTAATAAGGTTCACGTGACATAACTGGTTCTTTTTCCTCCTGTCTGGAGTGGCAACAAGGTAATCTAAGTCTGACATTTTTTCTACAATTTTATAAGGTCCAGTGTACTTCGCAGAGAGGGGGTTACCAACCAAAGGCAACAAAATTAATACCTCTTGTCCTACAGCGAACTTCCGGAGCCTCACTTTGCGATCATACCTGTCCTTCATCAAAGCTTGTGATTCTGTCAAATTTCTACCTGCCATCTCCAGACTCTTAAGCATGCGCTCACGGCTTTCAAGCACATACTTTAATAATGGACAAGGCTGCACAGTCCCCTCCCAAATTTCTTTCAGCATGTTAAGGGTGCCCCGGACACGGTGTCCAAAAATCAGCTCGTTTGGACTAAATCCCAGGCTCTCACCAGGTACCTCCCGAGCAGCAAACAGCACATAAGGCAATCCAAGATCCCAATCCATACCGTTGTCAGCACAATAACACCTGAGCATGCTTTTAAGTGTAGCATGCCACCGCTCAAGCACCCCTTGACTCTCAGGGTGATACGCTGACGATACTACTGCTCGTATCCCATGCTGTTGCATTGTTTGCTTGAACATGTTGGAGGTGAAATTAGATCCCTGATCAGACTGAATCTCCTCCGGGTACCCGTACCTTGAGAAGTACCACAACAAGTTACTGACAACCGTCTTAGCCATTCCATTTTTCATAGGGTATGCATCGGGGTATCTAGTGGCAACATCCATTATGGTTAACAAAAATTTATTTCCAGCCTTAGTGGGAGGGAGTGGACCAACCATGTCAACAATAATTTTACTAAAGGGTGGCCCAATCACAGGAATAGGGTGTAACGGAGCCTTAGGAATAACTTGGTTCGGTTTCCCGACACGTTGACAAATATCACATGAGTTTATCCATGACTGCACATGAGACTTCATCCCCGGCCACCAAAACAATTTCCCCAAAGCGGCCACCGTTTTCTTGGCACCCAAATATCCTGATAATGGAGAATCATGAGCCAACCTAAGCAAACTTTCCCTGCAGCCCTCTGGCACGACCAGCTGGTCAACTGTACCTGATCCGCCCTCCCAGTTCCTTTTAGGATCTTGATATCGGTGGTATAAAATTCCATTAAAGAAACAAAAATCCCCTGCCTTTGCATCCCTATCTTCTTCTAACTCCACAGCCCCATTGGTACACTGCAAAACCTCTGGATCCTCTAATTGCAACTTTCGAATGTCTGTGGGAGCCAACATGTCTAACTGCTTGGTCAACAACTCATGCCCTCCCCCAACATCCAACTTAGACATCCAGTTTTCTCGCTGCAGGTAACGGTGCTGTCTCCGAGTCTCTGCCTCCTCCACTACTTTATCAACTGTGTTAGGCACTGGAGTTACAACAGACTCGGTCAAAGGTCCTGCTATTGGGTCTTTTGGGAGAGCCACTGGTTCTAAACTCTTCAAACTTTTCCCAGCCTTCCGCTTCTCCTTAATTCCCTTCCTCCGCTGTTCTGTGGCCTGGGAAATAGGCTGTGATACCTTAAATGCTTGGGAACGAGTTACCACACATGCCATCTGTTGGCGTTGACAACTCACTACCCACTCTTGTTCCTCCCTACTCACGTCGGCCGGCCTCTCGGCAACGACTAAGGGTGGAACTTCTAAAGTAGGCACCGCAAAGTCGTTGCCGAGAAGAAGGTCGACGCCCTCCACTGGCAATTTCTCAACGATCCCAACATCTAAGTCCTTAATCACACCATCAACTTCCAGCTCCACACGAACCAACGGGTATGACCTGGTCGCATTAATACCCTGAACAACAACCACCCGTGCCGCAGTAATTGGTCGCCCCGTGAAATTTTTCAAAAGTGTCTGTGAAGCTCCAGTATCACGCAAAACTTCCACCTTATGCTGGCAACCCGCCCAACTTACCCTACCGGTCCCTCTATGGGCGCAAAAGACATCACGGACAGGGGACGAGCCTTCCTGAGTCTTATACATAGCCTGTGACCCTGCCGCTGCAAACTACCCTGGGTAAATCCAGACGACATTTCAGCCACACCTATGCTGCGCACCAAAGACACGGCTGCAGCTGGCGGCTTACCAGGACAAGATTTTGCATAATGCCCCTTCTTTCTACAATGAAAACATTCCACTTCCCCTATCGGTCTCTTCCGATAAGGGGCGGAGTTCTGACCCTTCTGTAATGGGACGGCTGTAGTCTTTGGTTCAGTCCTGGTATCTTGGCTTTTAAACTGAGGTTTATATCTATAGTGATTGTCCTGAGCTCGAGGGTTTGGAGTATCGCGCCCCTTGGGAACTGCATCAACTCGCTTTACAGATTCACATCCCCTGATTAGCGACAACCTGAGGTCAGCCATCTCAGCTGCCTCTTGAAGAGTTCTTGGGTTCTTTTCTTTAATAGTTAAAGTCATTTCTGCACCAGTACACTTATAAAACTGCTCGAGCAGAAACAGCTCAGTCAACTGTTCTGCCGTCTCAGCTTTCTCAGAACGTGTCCAGTTTTTAAGTGCATCTTTTAAGTCCCGGGCATGTTCAAGAAAGGTCGCCTCCCTAGTCTTTGTAACACCCCGAAACTTCAATCGATATGTTTCCGGTTGCAACTCGTATGCCCGTAGGACAGCTCTCTTCAATTCTGGGTAGTCAATGCAAGACTCTAAAGGCAGTGCATCATAAGCCTTCAGACCCTTACCCGTAAGTCTTGAGGAGACTAGAGCTGCCCACTTCTCTTCAGGCCAATTATGCTCCCTACACTTCTTCTCAAAACGATTAAAATATTCTGTGACTTCAGTTTCACTAAATACCGGCACCAATTTGAATAAGTGGGCCAAGGACTGTTTTCTTACTTGGCCCTCACGGCCCATCCGGGTCCCTGTCGACTCTGCACGAGTCTTATCTAAATCTAATTTAGCACAATATTTCTCCGAGTCGTACCTAAGCTCATCCTCAAGCCTCCTAACCTCAATCTCATGCCTCCTAGTCTCATTCTCCTGCTTCCTAGCCTCAATCTTAGCAAGCTCAAGTCTAAATACCATATCTGGAGACAGGCAGGAAGAGGGATCTGCCACTACTGAAGGAGGGGGGGCAAAAACTGGGGAACCACCACGTGCACCACCCGAGGGCACTCCAATCTGCCAATTCTCATCCCTCTGTGGGAGAGTGCTAACCTCCGGTAACTGAGTGGACGGCACTGTGGGAGTCGAGTGAGAGGGGATCTGGGGAGGAACCCCCCCAAACGCCCTCTCCTCCGAAACCCCATGTCGCCCACGCAACACCCAGGAAATCAGCTCCCCCTTGGACATCCCTGCTACATTGGAAATGCCCAAAACCTTGGCTATCAGGTGCAAGCCACAAACATCCACCCCAGGCAGCCTCTCCTCCGTCACGTGGTACCGCTTACTCACAAAAACTCTAGCATCCTCCTCACTGGTTACTAACGGCACACCTTCAAATGACATCTCTCGCTTATCGTCAGTGCTAATGCACGACATACTATCTATCTATCTATTGCCTGACGCCGTGATCCCCGAAGGGGAGGCCACGAACGAACCGCCCCCATGCACCTCTGTCCCCAGTCAGTCGACGCCCCTCCCCCCAACCAGCACCGCCTTCATACTGAAGTCCACAAAAAAAATCTCGAGACAAAAGTGTTAAACTTCCTATGCAAGCACTAATTACTAAATTAACTGGAGTCTCTTAAATGCTTTACTAATTGCCATACAAAAAAAAATATTCTTCAATATGCACGCTAAAATACAAACAAACAAATGTTGTACAACTCTGCAAAAATGTATACTGTTCACAAAATCCTAAGCAAGGTCGCCATTTGTTACGAACTGGCACTCGGGTACACAAGGGCTCTCAATCAGGACTTGAATACGGCTCGCTGCCACAACGGAAACACACGATCCCAACCCCTGAGTACTGCCAGCCGAACAAAAAACACCAATACCCTCCAGAGTTCAATCTGCTATAACGGGGTATACAAGAACTCGGTACTAGTGTTCAACAACAGACTAATAAAGAGACAGGAATTATCTAGTCTGGTCAACAATCAAACAATGAAGTAAAAAACAACAACACAAAAGAATAGTGTTGGCCGAAGCCGAAGTAATCCACCCTTGACTATGAACTTAAGAAGTCCACCACCCTCTACTTCGGATCGGCACTATTACGTTACGTTAATTAATAGTCCTTAAGCATCGAGCAAGGAATCTTCTGAAAAAAGTTAGATGCTTCTCGGATGCTCGTAAGAAGTACGTTTCGGATTTTGAACAGTAATTCAATAAGCAAAAACACTGGCAATTAAATATTATTAAAGGCTTAAATTGGCATAAGAATAATTAAAAGAATATGCAATAGTAAATGGCAAACATTAAAAGGAAGTACTCCGCAAATGCAACGGCAATAGCCTACTCGGATTGTGCTCGTGGGCCACTAATCACTAAAGTAGCCAAGCTTGCAACACATGAAATCAATAGTGCATAAACAATATCATACATAAGGAAAGCTTCAATACTATTCTGTATCTACTAATCGAGTAAAGTCTAGCTGGGGTACTGTAGGCAAAAAGGTAGCAGTGACTGAGCAAAAACGGCTCATAGCCTAGCGAAGTCCTCACGACTGTTTAAAGTATTACGTTAAAACTAACAAGTGCACTTTGAGAAATCCAGATCCCTTGTATCTGGTTTTCTCCCGGCTCCTTGACAAAGTAAAAACAAACTGTTAATAAAGTACAGGGTGGTTAGGCTCTTTCCCTCACGCACTGTAAATTATTAACTCAACACAGTCAGCCGCGAAGACAACCTAGGCTTCACTGAACCGAAACAAGTATGCAGGTTTATCGCTTAACCACTGCATCAAACAACAACTCGTAACACAGAAAAGCCTTACCCCAGTCTAGCATTACCTAGACTAGCAGAAAACAGGAATAATAATAATAACACACAGGGAAATGCATATACAAGTGCAACAAACATAAATCAATCCTATTCTAAGTCAACCCTTCCAAAATAGGCTATCTAATAGGCAAGTATCTCGTGAGAACTCAAGCGATAATACGTTGGCTGACTAGCTCTGCACCAACGGGACCATGGAAGTTAAACAGGGCAGGGAAAAGAGGAAATAAGAATGTAAGGTAGTAGAGAAAGTTCCCATCAGTCAGAAGAATATAAATAGTTAGCAAGGGAAATGAGAAGTCGCTCTGCCTAATGAGTTCTGATGAAAAAATGGCTAGACTTCCCTTTTATACCCGGCCCTCTAGTGAGCCCAACGTGAACTACTAAGGACCGCCCACTGACAACCATTACGTAATTTCTCTCTCTCCTCTGGGATACACAAAGGCTCCCCCTAGCACTGAGGGAGGGAGGAGTGCTAGTGAGTTAGGCCTACCTCCTGCCTGGCGTACCCACTGACACCTAACTGTGGCTGTTTCTCTTCCCATCATTACAAATAAGTTTTGCACACAATACTTATAACTAATTATATCAAATAGAACTCGTTGACTCAGATGAAAACAAAATACATATTCATAATACTTATAATACAACGGCTCACACAAACTAAGTTAGGAAACTCTACATAGACTACAGCCAAAGTTCCTGCCCTGACGATCCTAGCCAGAGTGGGGCATGACTAGGCGTTCTGTACAGCATGCTCACACGTGGACATGCGTCACAAGTCCTTCGTTTGACAGCTTGTACTTTTTGTAATTGAATATAATTATATACTGTACTGTATTATAATACATACAGGTTGAATATTTACCCTGTTGCGCACAAGGACGCGATTTGTGCGATTTGTATGATACTTATAATGTTTTTTTTTAATAATCTCTAGTCTATGTACTTCAACCTCTGCAGTTGTTTTTGAGCGAGTTGTGGGCAGAAAACTAATTTTGGAGAGGTCATTAACCCGTACAGCCCCAGCGACGTGCCTGACGCGTCGCCGATGTATGTAACGCACAGCCCCAGAGACGCGCCTGGCGCGTCACCCTAATTGCGCCGACCGTAACCTCAGGTGTAGCCACTCAAGAGGGCTCAGATTTGTATGGGAACTGTGTACGTATCCCACGCAACCGTGCCGATGGTTGAAAACTTTCAAAGTCCACGTGCGTGCGCGTGAGCGCGCAATAACCTGTTTTTTTGGGGTAATTGCCTTCAATTTTTTACTCTTGTAAAATAAGTTTTCGTGGGCTCTGTAGGACCATTCTTTAAGCTTTTTGAGCGATTTTTCGTGGTTTTTCCTTCATTCCTAACCCATTCGCTATTGTTTCTGGAATAAAACCATTTTTTGAAATCCGGCCGGGTTCTGGTGAACAAACATTACAAAACTAGCCGGGGCTGGACGGGTTAAGAGATTAAGAGAATTATATTTCTGAATACTGAATGGCAGCCCCTGGTGCTTAAAAGGGTTAATTAAGCTAAGCATATTTATAGTAAGAAATTGTATTTGCTTGGAAAAAGGTCCAATGAAGAACAGTGCAAGCTGCTGCCTGTTTGGTTCCGTTTAAAATTTGGGAGTATATATTTACCCCAAATTAAACTACGCCGAACATATTAACTTAATAGAGTGGTTAAGAAATGCAACCTTCTCATTAGAAATCTATACTGTACTCTGTGAGACAGTCTCTGGACAGATCCTGTCTTTGGACATTGGTTCACACCATGATTTTCTCTCATATCGATTATTGTAATGCACTATGGATTGGTCTTCCTAATTATCTATTAAGGTAGGTTCAATCTGTGTTAAATAGGGCAGCAAGGCTTATATTTGCTCCTCCACCAAGACCTCCAACTACCCCCTATATAATTGTGTTGCACTGGCTGCCAGTTGAGGCAAGATTATAATTTAAATAATGCCTCATGACTTTGAAAGTTCTCATGCATGATGAGCCTAGTTATCTTGCCAAATTGCTAAAGTGTCCATCAGTGCATTCTGGTGTGTTATGAAGTGAGGATTCTCCTTTTCGTCTCAAAGAACCGATGGCTGTAGCCGCTATACACCAGTCATTCTTCTCCGACCAGTTGTTTTCCTACGTGGCTCCGAGGTTGTATAACAAACTGCCGCTGTCCATGAGACGGTTGACCTCTGTTGAATGTTTTATGGCGCAGCTTAAGACCTTTCTCTTTTGAAAAGCGATGATCTTGATATGGGCACTGTGAGACAAAACTACAGATTTTAGTGATTATTTTCGTTCATGGAGTTGCGAGCGCTAGCGAATTCCTTGAAGAGCTGGCGCTTATGAGAACAAATAATCAGATTATTTGTATTATTATTTTCATTATATTACTGGCTATATTTGTTTGTCATATATTTTATTGACAAAAAGTGAAATGTACAATCGTGGTCATCAATACTTGAACACCTCTGAATGTTACAAATAGCATGTTGATCACTAACTTGTAAATCCCAGTTATCTGATCAATGTGGCTCAAGTTTTTATCAAAATAGTTCGTCTGTGCATCATAATTGTTCGTTCAAATTGTGTCCAGTAATTCCTGATCACAACTGTACTTACTCGGGTGAGGGCTGGTCCTATCCAGAGTGAGGTTTGGCATCCTCTACCCAACCTTAGCCATTTCTGTCTGTCTCTTTTCCTGTACTACTTTTGCTTCTAGGTGCTGGCCAGATCGCCTGATTGGGTGGCACTGCAAGGGGGGCTGCGGACAGTGGGGGCATTGGATCTGGGGTGCAAGTCAATGGGCTAGTGATCCCTTCCCCTGCTGCCCTCTGAGAGACAATCGCATCTCACCCTGGCCCCTTTGGGGGCCCGAGCATCTGGAGCTGCTTCGGTCTGCTGGACTCGGGACTGTTCGGCCAGACAGTCTGGGGAACTACAACCACAACAACAAATGTACTTACTTTTTCGCATTTTGTGTTTTTATACTTCGTATTGTTTTGCTAATTTTTCAGTGCGTTGTTTCCACATGTTGATTTTGATGAGTTCTTAGTTCTTTATATGGTGCGATTCCTGTTGTTGTTGTCGTTCCCTAAGCTGCCTGGCCGAACAGCCCCAAGTCCCTAAGGAAGGCCATGGCTACGGTCGGGCTTTCCCACAGGGCTCTCAAGGAGTGTAGATTATGTTGTTGGCGTAAGTGATTGTGTGAAATGCAGTCTTCTACGATGTGTTTAATGGTATGGGTTGCTGTGTTACATCCCACTTAGTGGAAATGGCACTGTGGAGTGGGTAAGTCGGGGGATGTCTGGGAGCCTGGAGGCAGTTTCTGCCATGGCCATCCCTTTTGGGGTGCTTCCTCATGGAAGCGGGGCGTCAGATTTGATGATGATGTGTTACATCCCGGGCAGGTGTCGTCGACGGAGTCATCCAGTCTCTTCTGACAGCTCAGAAGAGCTGGATGGTGCCCACATCTCAACCTGGCCAGGTGGACTCTGTGTCCTCGCGAGGAAGGGAGGATTCAGAAGGATGGATTTCAGGATCCTCCCTTCCTCGCGAGGAGAGAGTCCACCTGTGCATTTCCTGTATTGGTTGTTTGTTTTTAATTAAAATGTAAAACTTGTAAAACAAACAAACCAAAACAGGAGCTGCACAATATACAGACAAGAGAACTTATCAAATCCTTATGTGAAAATAACATGTTAAAGATTTAGCAAACAAAATATTATGAAATACAAAATCACAAGTTTTACATTTTAATTTTCTTGCAGGCAGGTAGAATAAAGAACAGTCCTAGCGTGTGTACCTATATCTGTTGCGTGTTCCTGTGTCTCTGGGGCTGCCTACCGGGGGTCATCGCGTACTTCTGCTGTTGCCGGCAACCAAAATGTACCACCTGTGGGTACAAGGTCTAGCCGCGCCCAGTCTACACCATCTCCAAACATTACGTTTATCCTCGTATTCCTTGTATGCCTTAGTTTATACCCTCTCCAAACCTTGCCTGTAGCCGCGATCTGTCTACACCATATCCAAACATTACCTTTATCCTCGTATTCCCTATTTACCTTCATTGAAACCCTCTCCAATCAATTATCTTTTTACCTTTTATCCCTCTCCAGACCTTACCTTTAACCTAGTATACAGCCACAGGCCGTAGCGCGGTTGGTAGAGCACTCGCCTGAAAACCGTGAGGTCGACGGTTTGAGTCTCAGGCCAGCCAGTGTTCTGTTTGGCAGACACCAGTGCTGTGGTGGACGGTGCGGTCTAGCAATCTGTGGCAAGTGTTCACTGAAGTCCCTGATCATCAGGGCACCCACCTTTAGCCCTGCTATTCAGCAGGGAGTGTATGGTGGTAAAATCTGCATCATCTAGTATATCCTTATATACCTTAGTTTAAACCCTCTCCAAACCTTATCATTACCCTAGTATACCATTGTTGCCTTAGTTTAAACCCTCTCCAAACCTTATCATTACCCTTGTATACCACATTTGCCTTAGTTTAAACCCTCTCCAAACCTTATCATTACCCTCGTATACCATTATTGCCTTAGTTAAAACCCTCTCCAAACCTTATCATTACCCTAGTATACCATTTTTGCCTTAGTTTAAACCCTCTCCAAACCTTATCATTACCCTAGTATACCATGTTTGCCTTAGTTTAAACCCTCTCCAAACCTTATCATTACCCTAGTATACCATTTTTGCCTTAGTTTAAACCCTCTCCAAACCTTATCATTACCCTAGTATACCATGTTTGCCTTAGTTTAAACCCTCTCCAAACCTTATCATTACCCTAGTATACCATGTTTGCCTTAGTTTAAACCCTCTCCAAACCTTATCATTACCCTAGTATACCATTTTTGCCTTAGTTTAAACCCTCTCCAAACCTTATCATTACCCTAGTATACCATTTTTGCCTTAGTTTAAACCCTCTCCAAACCTTACCTTTACCCTCGTATGCACCTTTTGCCTTAGTTTAAATCCCTTTCAAACCTTACCTTTAACATTATATACTTTTATGCCTTATTGTTTTTATTTCTTTATATACAATTTAATACCTATTATCATTCTATAATGTCTACCATTCTATTCTATCTACCATTCTATTCTTGCTCTTACTAAAAGATTAATTTGTTGCCTAATATCTCTCTAATGCCATTATTTACAGCTCTATAAGAGTTCTAGTATTGGAGCTCATGTGATCTGTTTAAGGGGAGATTGTTTTATTTTTAATCCCTAGACCTTCATCAAGCTAAAAATAAATTACCCCAAGACCCCCATTTGAGATCAATTTAAGCATTTTTCAGCTGAAAACTGCCCTGGCTGATGGCTGGTTCCTCCCATATTGCAGATTTACTATTACTCGCCAGGAAATAATCGATACCCTAATGGCACAAAAGGTCTTCAAATTGATGAAGAAATAAGGTGAAAGGTCTTAAAATAGCCAAGATATTGGGGTGAACATCTTTTAATTACAATATTAATGGGGCTAACTTGCTAAGTGTGAGGGTGATGGGGGTCCAGAAAAAATACCCCCTCAAGCTAATGAAAAAGATGAAGAAAATGTCATAGTTTAAATCTGACATTAAAGTTTCAGTTCGCTAGGCTGACAAGGACTCGTATCCAGGTCAGATTCACAGTTTAAGGCCCGCATTCCCATATTTGTCCCATCATTTTTGGTGTAATTACTATAAATTTTCTATATTCCTAGCCAGATAATGATGCGATTTTTAACGACGTGTACTCCCTTTATTGACAGGGCTAGGGCGTGCCCTTAGTATAGGAACTTAACTGGACATTTACCACAAATCGCTAGACCGAGCTGCATAAACTCTTGCCCTCTACCAATGGCACAGCGTGGGATCAAACTGCAGACCCATCGATCAGCAACTAGATACGCTACCGACCATGCCATGGGTGGTGACAATGTGATATAATAATTATATACTGCGGTACAGTAATTATAATAAGTGCTGGAATATCATTACAGTTGCCTAACTGGTTAAGAATATGGCAAACCTATAGTATTTACCACTCACAGTAATGTAGTTTATCTTGGTCTTATTCTGTGCCCTCTGATTCATGGAGGTCTGTCCAGTATCTTAAACTTTTGACCAAGCCACTGGTTGCAGGCATCGTAAAATTGACGAACTTCAGACCGGTAGGCATTCATCGGACACTTCTGGAAAAAATGTAATGAGCTACAGTTATTGGAAAATGGCTCGGTGTTAAGGAAAATATTACACCCACAACCACAGCAACTCCAACAAGACAGTAATATTCAACATGCACCCCCACATGCTATAAACACTGATCGGCAGTTAGGCTTAGCGACCCTCCCCTGTGAACAGAAACGACCTAGATAATCGAATGAGTTGCCTTGGCGTATGGAAGCGTATGAAGGTGGTTCATTTGTTGGCAACCTCCTTGGGGATTAAGGTGTTTGCCAATAGATACATAGATGGACTTCATACACTACACACAAGCTAGTAGTCCGGTGGCTTAGCGCCAATATTGGGCAAGATCATGACACGCTGGATTAAAGCGCCATATTTTGCACACTTACTATAAAGGTCCCATAGAAACATTCTAGAGGGGGGTGCCCGGTCTGGGGTGCCTAGGTCAAGGTCAGGCCGAGGTCAAAGGTCACATGGTGTAATACTGTATAAATACCACATATACCATAGGTTTTTGTTCATCTGGAAGGTTTTCAGCTGGCCGCAGTAGTGCAGCAGTTGTTAAATGTGTGATTGGAATCAGTCAAGCATGTTTTTTTTCTTGTTACTTTCCAATGCCCCCCCAAAAAGCCATTTTTCCCTCCAAAAATGGTCAAATTTTCCCCAAAGGTCAATATTTTTTGCCATGAGGCCAAATCTGCCCCGAGTATATACAATCGCAGGTATATAATTGAGGAGCAATTAATAAGTTTGCCTCACCCTGGCTTTTGCAATCATACCACTCTGTCTGTAATTGCTTAAACTAAATATATGTCTTTGTCTATTTTCAGGAAGACGAATATAGATCCCAAGCAGAATGGATTTGGAAAACTGCATAATATGTGGTTTGAAAGATGGTGATTTAAAGTGTCCTGCTGACAGATCAGATGGAGAAGGACTAGCTTCATATGATGATTTCCTGCAGAATTTGGAAGGATTTCGTGAACTACAAGCACTTCCAGTTGAGTTAGCCTACAGCGGATGTGACACTGCTGCTGAACTTCTTGAAAACCGTGCAAAATGGCATAAAGCATGTAAACTGAAGTTTGCTAGCTCTAAGCTTGAAAGAGCAAGAGATAGACATAAGCGAAAACGTACTGAACAGGATGAAAGAAAGTCTAAACGCCAAACACATGAATCATCTTCAACTATGAAAGACTGCATCTTCTGTAGAAAAACTCAAGGCAAGCTGCATAACTGTTCTACTTTAGGACTGGATAAGACACTCAGAGATATGGCTACAACATTGAAAGACAAAGACTTGCTAGCAAGAATTGCAGGAGGTGATTTAGAAGCTATTGAAGCTAAGTATCACAATAAATGTCTTACAGCCTTCAAGAATCGCTATAGAAGTATGGAAAGAGACAAGCAGGAAGACAATACCACGTCCACTATTGATCAGAAAATGGTGCAGGCTCGAGTGTTTGCAGAGCTGGTTTCTTATATAGAAAGCAGAATTGAAGACGGGACTCACATATTCAAACTTTCCGAGATCCATACATTGTTTGAACAGCGACTTGACATTCTAGGTGTCAGAAAAACAATCAATAAGTCATGGCTCAAGAATCAGCTTCTTGCACACTTTGCAGCTGGCTGCCAAGAACAGTCAGATGGCAGAACACATTCAGCAAATGTTTAAGGCAGCAATGGCATCACGTGACTTTGATGAAGAATCTCTCTCCATGGCCAGTGTAGTGAAAACAGTACGGAAAGAGATATCTAATGGTGAATTCTTTAAATTCTCTGGCACATTTCCCACTGACTGCCAAGAAAGTTCAGTACCCACTTCTCTCAAAACACTGGTATCTATGCTTCTGTGTGGTAGCAACATCAATGACCAAAGCATTGCACATTCCCAGGCCTGTCGCTCAATCTACCAAAATATACTTTTTAACTACAAAGGAAAGGCTTTAAGTATGTCCAAGTCATGCCATACAAAGGACCGTGAGCCTCCCCTTCCTCTATATATTGGTTTGAATGTACACACACTTACATGCAGTAAGAAAATGTTGACACAGCTGTATAAGATGGGCATGAGTGTCAGTTATGAACGTACCTTAGAGGTAGAAGACTGGCTTACCACATCTGTGTGCCAACGCTTTGAAGATGATGATTCAGTGTGTCCTCCACAGATTCGTGATGGTATTTTCACAGTAGGGGCTCTCGACAACATCGACCACAACTTGTCTTCCACAACAGCCCAAGGATCTTTCCATGGGACAAGTATTAGCCTCTTTCAGTTCCCGACTGTCACCAACCCTGGTACCAGCAGACCGGCTATCACTGTCCCCCGCCCTGAACATACCGGAACACCTTCTCTACCAGACAACTACCGCATTGTACCAGACGTGGCTTGCAATATTGATGGTGTAATTGTCTCGGAGGCTGTTATTTGTTAGTAGTCTTGGAAAATCCAACGTCAAGGCTATTAACCTAATTGCAATGACGACTTGTCTATTTTTACTGCTATGTCGTCATTCCAACCGCGGTTAAAAAGAAAACGTCTAGAGTCTACTCCTTTTCTTGCTCTAGGAGACGTTGTACATTAACCAAAACTACCACCGAAGATGAAAAAAGCATAGAAGAGAAGAAAAAGGGGTTTACCTTAGTTACCGCTTAAGGCCCATCCCGTGTTCCGTCATGTGCAGATCCCTGTCGAACGTGCGCATGAGCGACCCTCTCTTGTCATAATTTTTTCACGCGCTCCATTGTTGAGGCCGTTTTTGTTGTGCTCCTTCAATTCACCCTGTTTTAGGTTCGTTTCGGCTTCTCTGGCCTTCTTTGTTGTTAGACAGATGTTACGTGATCTAGGGCACACGTAAATGGGCTCCTAAGTGTGTATAATGGAGACGCGTGTGGAAATAGCCTACCGAAGGTACGGGGGCGCCTGGCGTTCCTCGTCTATGTTTTTCATTCTTTCTCTTTTCATATTCTTTTTCCTGTTAGTCTGGGCATGGTTTAGCTTTTAGCTTATTTTAGCCTAGCTGATTTTCTCATTCAGGAATTGATATGCCCCTATGAGTTTTCATTTTTTCATAGCCTAAGGTGTACAGTTGGTAAACAATCTGAGATTTAGTTGGTGGCGGTGCTGTTTGTAGAGTTTGTGTCGGCCGCATTCTTAGCGTTATTCCCGAGTCCCCCCTTTCGAGCCTTCACTCTGTCTCCAGGGACTGGGCGACAGGTGGTTCGTGATATCCAGGGGTACCCCACGGGGGCCCCTCCTTCACACCACAGGGTTTTTCGCCCCTGACACTTTCTCTGCTCACGGCTAGGCCACCCTTTTTCTCACCAGTTTCATTTACTGGTTTTTGTTTTCTCTTCCTGTTTCACCTCCATCCTTTCCTAGTCTTTTTGCCCAATCCAGGGGTACCCCACGGGGGCCCCTATTTGTGCCAAACCACCCTCCCTGCCACTTCTCCTCATGGGCTTTGCTCTATCTCTGTGGGTTGGGTGGTTCCTGGGGGATGTGCCTCCTCTCCCCTTGTGTGTCTTCCTTTCCTCTCCCTTGACCGGTTGAGTTAGGATATAATCAAGGAAAGCACTGCTCAGCTTGATGGCCATCATCGCTTGGGGTTCATAAGGAGATGACGCATTTTTGTGGGCCTTTTTTGGTATTCCCTAGACGTTCCTCTCGCTTTTTCGGCGCCGGACCATCTCGGCCGGTCCCGCAAATTTGCGGAGAGCTCGATTCGGTCCTCAGGGACTATTCGGCTCCCCCGCAAATTTGCGGAGATCGCTGGGGGGGTCCCGCAAATTTTCGGGAGGGTTGTGTCGCTACGGTTATGCCTCCATTGGCCCGCAAATTTGCGGTTATAGTTGGCTTTCACTGTTGACCTTTTTTATGTCATCTTGTTGCCTGATACTATATTTGGTGTATGCACTTTACTGGTGTTATAGGCCCTGCATGTAAGATGTTGAGTGGTGGTTAACACTTTCTCCATCTTTGCAGGTTCTGCTTGTGCTCTTCCGCCTCGGCCGCCCTCCTCACCTACCTCTGTGCTCCCGGTTTAGGGTGAGGACGGATACCTGTTTGCATGTGTGTTCCTGTTTCCCCATGCTCCTTCCCTGGTTCTTCTTGGCCATTCTCTCCACTTACTCCTTCGACGTGCTGCTTATGGTGTGTGTTCTTCCAGTGCAGGTTGGCTGCCTTGCTTTCGCCGTGGTTGTCGCTCCCCGTGCTTGGGGAGCCGCCCGTCCTGCTTGCGCCACTCGCCCTGTGTGTCCTCTACGGCCTCCCTCCTTGCTCTGTGTGGCCCGTGTCTGGCCCTGGTAGATGTGGTGCACCATAGCCCTGGTTCCTCGGCGGCGGCAGTGGCCTCTGCTTCCCTTCCGTCGGTGTGGGCGATCGTCTCCAGCCCCATTAGGGTTGTGGGCCTCCATTCCACGCCCTTTGTTGCCGGCCGGTTCCGCGTCGCCCTGGGTATCCCTGACCCGGCTGATGGCCGTTCACCTGGCACTCTCCCTGCTCGGGCCCTCTCCCCTGGGTCCCGCAGCCGGTCGTCACGTCGTCGGGGGGATCCCCAGCTCCGTCCTCGCTCTCGCTCGCCTCGTCGCCCGTCCTCTACTACCCCTCGTCGTCCTCCTGTTCGCCTTGACGGCGCCCGTCGCCCTCGTTATGGTTCTCGCCCTGAGGCCGGGGTTTGCGGCTCTACCCCTGTGCGCCCTCCCCTGGCCTCTACGGATAGGGGCTCTACTCCCTTCCGCCCGCTTCCCCAGCCCAGCCGACTTCTTCTTACGTTGTCCTCTCCGCGCGCGGTTGTTCGTGCTGTCGCTGGCCCTCTGCTCCCTCCTCCTACACTGTCCAGGAGGGTCCGCCAGGATGTCGTTGCTTCTCCTACTTCACCTGCTTCAGTGCCTCTTCTTCCTTCACGGTCTCGTCCCACGGTGGAGGTCCCTCCCTCCTCCGCCTCGGTGTCGGGCCACCCTGTTATCTCAGCCCTGGGATCCTTGCTCTGTTTCCCCCCGCGGCTCCTTCTGACCTCCTTTCACCCGGCCAGCCTTCCCACTCCCGTCGTCCTGCTCCTCCTCCTTCTTCTCTCCCTGACCTTCCCTTACCGTCTCGCATGGGGGGTTCCCCTCCTCTTGGCTCGGTGGGGTTTAGCGTGGTTTCGGGTTCCCCTTCTCAGGGGCTGCCGTGTCGCTGGAAGAGGGGGATGGTGCTATTTCCCCCTCGGGCGTTCGTGGTCGGGGCCGAGTCCCTCAGCGGCGACATAACCGTGTTCGCTCTCCTTCCTTGGGCTGCGACTCTGCTGGTTCGTGTCATGGATCTCGCTCCCACTCGCGCTCACCCCTGCGGGCCGACCATTCTTGGGGGGGGGGGGGGGTCGCCTCTCTCGGATCGATTGTCGGCTATACAGGGGTGGCTTGTGTCTCGCATTGACGGGCGCTTGGAGTCGATGCAAGACTCCCTCTTATCGCGCTTCTTGGCAGTGACACACCCTCGGCGCCTCCCCCTACCTACCCCTGCTACGGTCCCCCTCCCTTCTGCAGGCCTACGCTCTGGTCAGACTTCAGCCGCCGGGACATCCTTCAGGATGTTCAGTCCCTGGCTGTGTTGACGGGACTGTCCTCCTATGGGCCGGGTTTGTGCGACGACGGTACGCCTGGCTTCGCCATCTTGCTCGATCACCCTCTCCCATTGGGGGCCTGGTTTGCTGAGGCCTTCGACTTCGCCGGCCGTTCCGTCGCCGGCTCTCCTTCAGTCACTCCCCCGGAGTCATCACTGCTTTTGCCGCCTCTTGTGTCTGTCGGGTGCTTGGACGGCGCGTTCTGGTCCTGGATCAGCGCGCCCGTTCTTGAACTTTGTTGTATTGCTTCACCATTCTTCTCTCCCCCAGTTCAGTCCTCTGTCGTCGTGGTTTTTCCCTTGCGGCGGTGGGTGCCGGACTTCTTCTCTTGTCTTTTGGTTCCCTCCAGACTTCTGTTCACCACCTGCGGCTTCTCGCGGCGTCTGCACCAGGCGTTCTTCGCGAGGGTTTGGGCCGCGTTCAGCGGATCCCCCTTCAGCTCGCGGTGACTTTGGTTCCCGTGCTGCAGGCGGTTTTGTGCGTGGCTACTCGGCACCGCCGGATGATACGGTCCTCGTTCTGCCGGACAGCCCCCTTGGATATTCGTCAGGGTTTATTGTCCTCTACGCTCTCTCCGTCAGGGCTTTTTTGCGCGGGATGCTTGGGGCCGCTCCGCTTCTCTATCGGTGGACCCTGCTTCCGACACGCAACGACGCGCTGTCTCGTTGCGGACCCTGCTTACATCACCCGCCGCCGCGCTGTGTCGCGAGCGGGGTCTTCTCAGTCCCGTCCTTCTGCCGGTCCTCTTCGGGGTGCTGCTGCAAGTGCTGCCGCCTTGCACGGGTGCACGACGGGGCCGTTGCAGGCCAGTGCGTCGGTTCCGCCTCGCACTTCTGTTCTTGCCCCCTTTCATCCCTGCCGTGTCGGGGCTGGCCGGCCTTCAACTTCGGGCCGCCCTTCGACAGGGTCAGCCCCGCGCCGGCCAGAGGTTGGGGTGGCTCTCCCTTTTCGACGAGGTTGGGTGGGGGGTAGGGGAGGTCAACGTGGCGCTCATGCACGCACGGACCGTACTGGGGGTACCTCCACGTCAACACAATGTGTAGGTTCTCTGGGTCGGTCTCCTTGTTCTCCTTCTCGCCTGGCCGCCCGGGTCGCTCCCCTCCTCTCGGGTGCTCCCTCGGGTTGTTTTCGCCCTTGCGCCCCTCGGTGGCCGTGAGGGACGTTGGGGGCGGTTGGTTGCTCGGAGGGGTCTACCCTGGAGGTGGACGTCCAGGCCCCCACTCCGTTCTTGTCACTGACGCCGGCCCATCTCTTCAGAGGTGGCGCACGTGTTCACTTCCATGCTCGAGCTGGGTATCGTCGATAGAGTTGACCGCCGGTCACCCGGTTTTCCTCTCCCGTGTCTTTCTGGTACCGCAGTCGACCTGCGATGCGATGCGCCCGGTGGTGGCTCTGTCGGCCCTCACCGGGCGCATCGTGCACACACGGTTTCGGATGCTGCCGGTACCCCTGGTACGCCTGGCCCTGCGCCCTCTGTCGTTGGTAGTATCGCTGGCCCTCCAGGATGCGTCTTGGCTCGTTCCTCTCCATCCTCGATTCCAGCGATTCTTGGCCGTTCGGGCTTCCGATCGTGTGTTCCTGTACGCCAGACTTCCCTTCGGTCTCCACATCGCGCCGCGGATCTTCTCGGCACTGGTGGGACAGGCTCTGGGTCCTCTCCTCAGGAGCGGGCTCCAGCTCCTGTTTTCCTTGGCCGTTTGGTTGGTGGTTTCCGCAGCCCTCGGACTGTGCGTACGTGACGCCCTCACAGTCGTTCGCCGCGTCGCACGGTTCGGGTTCCCCATCGATGTTCCCAAGTCATGCTTGACCCCGTCGCGTGTCGTGCCATGGGTCGGTCTCGCAGGGGTTTTGTCCGGCGCTACGGTGCCCCGTGGTCTGCCGAACGCGGTGCCCCTTCGGCGGAAGGTCTTCGCCGTGTTGCACTCGGTCTCCCTCCCAGGGTGGCTCTGAGACTCGTTAGTGGGTTCGCTGCATTGGGCCTCTCTGCCCATTCCCTTAGGGAGCCTCAGGCTACGCCGCCTCCTCCTCATGGGCACCGGGGTGTTTCCGTTGCCCCTATGGATCGGCTCCTGCTGCTCCCGCGTCCCGTTCGCTGACGCTTCGGTCACTGGGTTGCTCGGGGCGCGCTCTCTGCGGCTGTGCCCTGGACCGCCCTCCCCGCCGATGGTCTGGGTAGACACAGATACGTCGAGCGAGGTTGGGTGAGGTTCCCAATCAAACTTGGGACGTCCACTTCCCGGCAGATGGGTGGGTCTCCCTCCACTTACCCGTCTATGCCCTCGGACTGTTGGTTCCTTTATTCTTCCTGCGGTACCACGCGCTGGCCCTTCGGGGAAAGTCGGTGGCCTTCGGGTTGGACACTCAGACAGCTGTCCCCTGTTTCCTAATGTGGGGGGCCTCCAGGTCATTGACTCTATTGGGGGTCTCGGTGGAGTTGTTCTTCCTCGCGGCCCGCCACCCCTTCTCCTTGCATGCCTTCTGCCTGCCCGGGCCTGCCACCCTGTGGGCGGCCGCCCTGTCGAGAGGGCAGGGCGTTCCTGTAGAATGGGCGATGCAACGGACTGTGTTCGCCGACCTCGCGGCTTCCTGAGGTGTTCCGGAGGTCGCCTTGTTCGCATCGAGGGTGCCGCGCCAGTTGCCTCTGGTCCTCTCCCTCCGGCCTCGCAATCCGGGGGGGGTCCAGACGCTTTCATGGTAGACTGGAACTGTAGCGGTCGATATACATCTTTCCGCCACCAGACGCACTGTTGATGTGCCCAGTCCTCGCGGGGCTGCGGCTGTACCGCGGCTGTGTCTGGCTCCTCGCGCCTCTGTGGCCGGGACGGGCTTGGTACGCCTGGTTGCCGCGGTGGTGCCCGAGTCCGGTCCCTCTACCTGTCTCCGACTTCCACTTGAGCTAGGTTGGGGACCTGAGGACCTCGTTGGCCTTCGCATCGTGCATGTTCATGAGGCACGGTGGCTCCCGGTCCCCGGCCAGGCCCTGACTGACTTCCTGCAGCGTTCCTGGCCGTCTTCTCCTTGGGGGACTTACGGGTCCCGCTGGAGGTCTTATACTAGGTGGCTACAGGACACTCTCCTGACAGTTGGCTCTCCTTCCCTCGTCCTACACTCCTTGTTTCACCTCTTCCGTACACGTCGCTTTCGTGTCGACGCTATACGTACCCACTTGTCTGCCGTCCGGGGGGTCTTTGGGTCCGTCGCTGGTCTGGTCGTTCCGCTGCAGGAGCTGGATTCCTTCATGACGGCTGCCTTCCGGGATCGACCGCCTCCGCGCCAGGTCCCTCCACGGTGGAATCTGGGGCGGGCTCTGGTCCTTCTGGCTTCACCCACGTATACATGAGCCGCTACGCCGGTTCCGTTGCTCGGGCGTACACTCTTCCTTGTCGCTCTGACCACTGGGGATCGGGTGTCTGCACTAGCGGCATTGTCACGGCCCCGGGACTGCGTGTGGTTCTCCTCATCCTTGCATGGCGTCTCGTTCGCCTCCTCCCCTCCTTTTGTTGCCACGCATGGGAGGGAGACCCACGTTTTCCAGCCTTTCCCCGTCCAGGCTTTACGGCGTGGGCATCCTCGCCATGTGTTGTGCCCGGTGTCGGCCTTGCACTCCTCTGTTGCGTCTGTGGCGCCGCCTTCGGGTACTGCTGTGTGGGTGTCTCCTCGGACAGGTGGGAGGCTCTCGCAGGTGCAGATGGGCCGCCACATTTGTTGGCCCGTACGCGCCCATCACCCTGTTTGTAGGGGTTCTGCGCACGATGCCCGATCCTTTGCTGCCTCCTTCCGGTTCCTGCCACGTCGATCCTTACCTGCCATCATCTCAGCGGTTTTGTGGTCTTCTATCAATTCCTTCATCTCCTCCTACCTCTCCGTGTCCAGTGTTCGACCCCCTCGGCCGGTGATTGCTCTCGGGGGTCGTGTTTCCTGGTGCTCTGGCGAAGATCCCTGGTCTTCCCCCCTTGTCCCTCGTTCTTTTCCTTTGTTTTATTTGACAAAGGGGTGGGGGGGGGGAGTACGGGTTTGCAACACTGGATTGCAAGTTTGGGATTATGTATTGTTACAGTACATAAGTGTTTTTGCCACATTGAAAATTGTGTTTTGTTATTGTCTTCAGTGTTTTTGTTGGTTTTGGAAGAAAAGGGATTTTGGGTACAGTACCTTTTTGGTTTAAGACAAGTCTATGTGTTTGCATTACTATGAATGACGGGCATGTGTTACAACTGTTCTTTTTAGCTACTCCTCAGTGTTTCACTCTTTTATTAAACTCTCTTGTTTAAATTGTGTCTTTGTCATTCATAATTTTGCTTTATGCATTGTTTTTTTTGGTATGTTGGGCTTGGATGTCCTCCTCCTATTTGTTATGCAGCCTTGACGCTGGATTTGCCAAGACTACTAACAAATTGGGAGGTTTGACGTACCTCCCAACCTACCAAATAGGAAAACCTACTATTTGGTAGTAGTCTTGGAAAATCCAACGTACATAATACCCTCCCTCACGCCGGACCCCTGCCCATCCGCGTTCTTCTGCTGACGTGAGATGTGATGACAAGAGAGGGTCGCTCATGCGCACGTTCGACAGGGATCTGCACATGACGGAACACGGGATGGGCCTTAAGCGGTAACTAAGGTAAACCCCTTTTTCTTCTCTTCTATGCTTTTTTCACCTTCGGTGGTAGTTTTGGTTAATGTACAACGTCTCCTAGAGCAAGATAAGGAGTAGACTCTAGACGTTTTCTTTTTAACCGCGGTTGGAATGACTTCATAGCAGTCAAAATAGATAAGTCGTCATTGCAATTAGGTTAATAGCCTTGACGTTGGATTTTCCAAGACTACTACCAAATAGTAGGTTTTCCTATTTGGTAGGTTGGGAGGTACGTCAAACCTCCTAATTTCTGACATTGTTACCCCTGACATCGACAGCCATCTTGAAGAAGCCAAGAAAGAAGAAGTGCAATGGGTCCAGCAGAGTATTCAGATCCTCTCCAAAGATACAATATGTACAGACGAATACATCTCATGAGCTGCATACCATGCATCGCATCAACCAGAGCCTACAGACCCGATAGGCATTAGTGCCCTCTTACCACTCTTTCTGGAGAAAGCTGCAACCATTTCAATGGTTAGACATGGAATGGCCATTATACAACGTGAAACAGAAAAATTTAATCCAGGACAGACACCCGTCATTGCACTCGATCAACCACTCTACGCCCTGGCTAAGTATGTGCAGTGGACGTGGCCACAGACATTTGGTGAAGCGTCTTTTGTTGTCATGTTTGGAGGCCTCCACATGGAAATGGCTTTGTGGAGGATGGTTGGTCACCTGCTAGAAGGAAGTGGTTGGACTACAGCTCTGAGTGATGCAGGTGTTGCTTCTGCAGGAACTGCAGACTCCTTTCTTCATGTAACTCACTTGACAAGGACGAGGCATGCCCATCAGATCAGCGCACTCTACCTTGCCAAACTGCAGCAAGATGCATGCCAAGAGAAGCTAGGCCCTCATGATGAAGCAGCCTTAAATGACTGGAAGAAAGAAATGTGTGCAAAGAATCCTACCTTTGAGTACTGGGACATAATTCTGCGATTAGAAATCCTGGTCCTCATCTTTGTTCATTCTCATCGTGAGGGAAACTTCTCACTCTTCATTGCTGTACTTGAGACATTGACCCCCTGGTTCTTTGCCTTAGGCCACCCAAACTACGCTCGCTGGATTCCTGTCCATATCAGGGACATGAAATCCCAACCCGACGGTATCAGAGATGACCTACAGAAGTTCTGGGTCTTCCCCAAGACACAAAGAAAATTCTCTACCATGCCACTGGATCAAGCACATGAGCAAAACAATGGACGAGTGAAGGACACTGGTGGAGTAATTGGATTGACAGAGAACCCTGCAGCATTCAAGAGATGGATGGTGTCAGGTCCTGAACAGGCCAGACTACTCTCAGAGTTTGAAGACCAGTACACCACTCGCAAGACTACTGACACCCAAAACCATGAACAGGGGGTGTGGGGGATAATATGGCCAAAGGTTATCTCTTACCACACCAATCGAAATATAAAATTAATCAACATAAATAAAAATAAAGCTCCGAGTTTCACAAACGCCAGAGAACGCAACATTGCAGGCGCTCCTACCAGTCCTCTACCACAGGATTTAAACGCCATGCCAGTGCCACTCACCCACGGCCATCGCCTGGTAAACCAACCAATCTGCCCGTGAATCGACGATGTACTCGTGATAGCGGGCTACCTGCGCGGCTTGAGCTGTATGGTTCCAGTGGACGCCGTCACGACGCAAATTGCGGCGATATGGTCTGGCTCCAAACTGGAACGTTCGATAGCCGCGCAGTAGTCTCTGCAGTCGCCGATTCACGGCTTGGTATATTGTGCGGTAATGACCGCGGGTTACACCTGGCTCACCCTCAGGAATGGGGGGCAGCTCTCGTGGCTCCAGCAAGACGACTGCTACCTTAGAGCCACAGCGCTGCTCAATTAGTTGGATGATAGAGATGATGTCATCCGTAATTTCTGACACTTGGACTGTTTTGTGTACGTCGTTGCCTCCCAAATATAAGATGGTCAATTGGTGAGGCCAATCGAGTACACGATTCAGTCGCCTGTCTGTCATGAAATTACGGGCTCTACCTCCTGGGGCTCGATAGCATCTAATTTCACCGTTAGGGACCTCAAAATGGCGGGGTATCAAACTGTGTCCCACAAAGGCGACCTTATACATTTATAGAAATTGGGACCCTAACTGTTAATAACAAAATTGACCTGACCTAGCCTAACCCCTAGTCTACACACTGATCGGAATCCTCACTCGGGGCACCAAAATGTGGGGGATAATATGGCCAAAGGTTATCTCTTACCACACCAATCGAAATATAAAATGAATCAACATAAATAAAAATAAAGTCTGAGATCGCCTACCTTATGGTATGAACTATGGTAGCCTATCTCTCAGGATGCCCTAACTAAACATTGTATAAATGGCCATATATATCAATGACTTAGCTATAACTAGGGTCCTGGTTTAGTTCAGAGGATTCCGGCTTCGGTAGATGAGGGTTATAGGTCAGGACTCCGGGGGGCCGGGCGTGGGAATTGTGGTGGAGGAGATCACGGAACACGTCTCTACCGTTCAGATGTTTACTAGCGTCTGATCGGAACTTCAATTTCCGACTCTTAAATAAACTATATATTAATTCGTTACCAAGGGTTCATTCCCTCTTCACGAAATCATATATATAATTATCAGTATTTAAATTATATAATTATAAAGGTGAACATCGTTTCACAATGATTTAGTGAACATAATATCAAGATATTAACGACCCTAAAGCAAACGGTGGATCGCGTATGCGGTCGCGGGAATATTTAAACTGATCCTCTTTACAGTTCTTCTAAACTTATTTCTACAAGGTTTTATAACTAAATTAACTTGATCAAGGTAATCTTATACAGTACTAAATTACCTAACATACCTACAATATATACAATCACCGGGTTCTGGTAGGAAATTGTTCACTCTAGTGAGGTTACCCTATCGGAAGGTTGTTGCCAACATTCCCCAGATACCGGTGTAGTCAATTTATTTCTCACAGATTGGGGCCCGGCGAAGTATGATGTGTCGCATCATGTTATATCACCTGCGGCTAACAAATCACGCCAATTTCTTCTAGACCCCGCAGCAGCTGCTCGTGGAGGTCTTGGGCTCCCTATTACTATGGGTTGCTGTTCTTCTTCCGGTGGGATGGCGAGTTCCATAGGTATGAGACGATCTACAGTTCGGAGAGTGGTTTGTCCTCGAGATACAACCTTAACGGTTCTGATAACTCCTTCGGAATCAGGATAGACTTCTTGGATCCTTGCTAAGGGCCATTTAGAGTGAGGTTGGTCCATTTTCAACAAGACTATGTCTCCCACTATCGGTTTGTGACGGTTACTAGCAGAATTCGCACCATAATACCTCTCCCGTAAGCTCAAGATATACTCAGATGCCCAATGTTTGTTCCAGGCGTCCAGTATTTTGCAGAGTTTATGGTAGCTTCGTCGCAAGTGTGCATCTGCTTCATTAACGGAGGGATCCACTAATTCCTCGGTCACGTCCAAACGGGGGACTGGGTCCAATCGTCTACCATATAATAAATGAGCCGGTGTTAAGGCCTCAATTTCCAGATTGGAGTCATCTTGATACGTTAGTGGTCGATTATTTACTCTGGTTTCTATTTCGGTGACAACAGTTCTTAACTCATCCAAGGTGACCTTGGACTTGTGAAGAACCCTTTTCAGGCACGATTTTTCAATACCTATCATTCTCTCTGTAAATCCATTTTGCCAAGGGGCTCTGGGAATTGTGAATGACCAATAACAATTTCGAGAATCTAGCATTTGCTGTACTGCGTTGCTCTTTAATAGTTCAGAAACCAACGGTGATGCGCCCACAAAATTTGTCCCATTGTCACTAATCAAACGTCTGGGACAACTTCGCCGAGCGACAAATCTTCTAAATAAATTAATAAAGGTTTCCGAGCTCATGTCCTCCGCTATTTCCAAATGGATAGCCCGAGTGCTGGTACAGGTGAATAGACATATGTAAACCTTCTTGGGTGGACCATCGTCTCCTGTGAGAGTGATGGCACCAGTATAATCTATACCTGTTACCTCAAACGGTGTCCTTTGGTGAATGCGGTCTGGCGGAAGAGCTGGTGGTCCAGGGTAAGGAATAGCGATAGCTGTATACCTCTTGCAAATAATGCAATTCTTGATACAGCGTTTAACAGCTTGTTGTCCCTGGGGTATCCAATATGTTTGTCGCATATAGGCTAGAGTGTCTGCTACCCCACCGTGTTTAGTGGTTTCATGCGCTTTTAAAACCATCAATTTGGTGAGGTCGCAATCCTTGGGCAATAGGATCGGATGCCGAGTTTTGAGGGGTAGATCAGCTTTACCAATACGACCTCGACAACATATTAATTCTTGATTGTCTAGATACAGCCCAAGGTCCTTCATTCTTTTGGTTGGCTTGGGATTGGGTTTACGTAGCTGTGTTAATTCCTCATCATACTTTTCAGCTTGTATCCTTCTGATCCAGTAGGTAAGTGGGTCTAATTCATCCATCTTTACCTTCTTGCTCAGGAACTTAAACACAAATTTAGTTACAGTTAATAGTTTGTCCAAATTGGAGAACTTGGTGATGTCAATCACTGAAGGCTCTGGGATAATTATTGGGTCCATATGAACTTTATCATCATTAACCTTCTGGTATGATTTTTGTTCTGGCCAATCACTATGACGTAGCCAAACCGGACCCTGAAACCACAGAGTTTCGTTAATCAGTTTCTTGACACCAACACCTCGGCTCACCAAGTCAGCCGGATTATCCTTGGACTTAACATGCATGAATGTATAGTTCATTTGCAGTTCCTTTATTTTGTGTACTCTGTTATGCACATAAACTATGTGACTATCATCCTTAGCTATCCAGTGCAAACATATCTCACTATCTGTCCATATATATGTCTCACCTAAAAAGGGAAACATACCATTCAAATAAGTAGCTAACCTAGTTCCCAATTCAACAGCGGTCAGCTCCAACTGTGGAAGGGTACATTTTTTAATGGCGCTACTCAGGATTTGGACATAATCATAGTAGATCGGACTTCAGTGACACAATAAGCTACTGCACCATACGCCTTAGATGAGGCATCACAAAATATGTGCAATTGAGCACACTCATTATCAGAGGTAGGATCACATCTTCTAGGAAACTTGACTGAGGATACCTTCTCATATTCCACCTGCAATTTGTTCCACTCTTCTGTATATTTTTCAGGTAATGGAGTATCCCAACTCAGTGCTTCTCTCCAGGCCTCCTGAACTAAAATCTTCCCTTTAATTGATATGGGACTAAATATGCCCAATGGGTCGAACATCATAGAGACCTGACTTAAGAGTGTACGTTTTGTGAGTTTTACATCGGGAAACTTGAGGGGCTTTAGAGACATCTCATCAGTAGTTGTTTTCCACAGTAATCCGAGTACTGGTTGATATTCTGGTATTTGATAGTCAGGATAGTCTCTTCTTATCTGGTCCAAAAGAATATGAGAGTTTGAATTCCAACTTTATAGTGGCATATTGGCTTTATTACATTCTTGCCTTGCCAAATTGTAGATTTCAAACACCTCTTCTCCACTGTCGGCAACGCCCTGAAGATTATCCATGTAAGACAGTTGACCCATTTCCGGTTTCTCTGTCTTCTGGAAATGATATCTCCAAGTGCTGCACAACAAGAAAGGACTAGAGAAGGAACCAAACAACACTGACCGAAAGCGGTATTCTTTTATCCGCCCACCAGGCTGAAAAGGATCTTCAGGCCAAAGGAAATTTGTGAATTTGCGGTCCTGCTCCTTTAAACCTATTCTCAAAAAGGCTTTGGAGATATCTGCCACAAACCCAAATCTCTTCGTCCTGAATTTTAATAGTACATCACCCAGTATTTCAGTCAGATTTGGTCCTACATAGAGACAATCGTTTAGACTTGCTTCATTCTTCGCTGCTCGAGAACTGCAGTTAAATACCACTCTGATGGGGGTAGTACTGGAGTCCTTACTTACAACATGATGAGGAAGGTAATGACCCTCTTTATGGTTTATTTCACCTGGGACCTCCTCAATAAAGTCATTTTCCAACTGCTCTTGAATTATTTTATGATAAATGTCCAGTCGTTCAGGATGTTGACGCAATCTCTCCACCATTTTATTTAATTGACATCTTGAACTCTGGTAGTTAGTTGGTAATTCAGGGGCATTTATCATCCATGGAAGTCCCACCCTGTACTGGCCATCCTTATACTCAACTGTGTCTAGGTAGTGGTTATATGTTAAGATGTCTTCAGGGGTGGGAAGATCTGCTTCTATTCCCACAGTGTCCCGTTCCCAAAGTTTGTGAACAGGTTCTTGATGCTCTTCTAGAATGTCTCCTAGTTGTGATGGTATTAATTCTGCACCAATTCTAGCCACCACCAGAGATTGTGCCGGAGTCACAAAGACTGGATCCATCCGGTTGTCTGATTCACTTGGGCCACATGTGGGTAGAGATCCCATGATTATATATCCACCTGATGAAGAAATTAACTGGATACCGTGTTTCCGAGTCATTTTTCGCAAGAAGCGACCACAATAGTCGGAGCTGATGATCGGTTGAATTGGACCTACTACGTCAGACTCTATAGTTCGGTCTGCTAGTTGAACACCTTTCTTTGTTAAGAAGTTAGATGCTTCCTTTAAACCCTTATTTACCACAGAAGTGTTCATGTCTTCCTTAACCACCGCAGTCACCTTACATTTATATTTGCCCAATTTAATCAGGGGTTTAACCACGTCAAATGTTTGTGTTTCCTTATTTGACAAAAATTCAGTTATTGCCATGTTCACTCTTCCCACTGTTGGCAAATTCATGGCTCTGACAACATTTCCGGCAATGAAGGTCTTTTGCGCTCCAGTATCAAAGAGTGCTTTGACCGGCATAACCTCTTTTCCTCTGATCAGTTGAATCTCGGCTGTAGGAGTAGCTGCCGGCGTATGCATTGGGTTTCCAGTGGTCAGGGTCATATTTACACTTGTCGGTTTGGGTTGTACTTCACTGATCTTGGGACACAATGCGGTATGATGTACACCAGTCATGCACCAAAAACATAAATTTAATTTAGTGGCACATTCCTCAGTAGAATGTCTTGTGCTAAGGCAAACAAGACACTTACCTAGTTCGATGAGTCGTGGAAGTCTAGCCTTAAGATTGGGATAAGTCCTACAATACACTGTGGAATGTTGTTCTGAACATAACATACACACCTTCCGGTTTTCTTGGTTTATCCCTGGTGTGGGGTTAATACTTCTGGTTACTTCTTGGGTCAGTGGAGAATTGAGACGGGAATTTTTTCTCTCCCAAACACCTTTTGTTTTAGATACTGTATTAGTTTGATTATTCTGCTGGACGGATGTCACATAGGTACCATCCTCTTCCTTCTTGAATGGTTTTGCTTTTTCCTTAGTCCCTGTTGTAGACACTTTTGTGTATTTAACCTTGTTGTCTCCTTCCGTGATACAGCTATCCTTCTTGGAAACCTGCATGTGTTTGCACAGCTCTCTTAAACCCTCTTCTATCTCTTGATATGTGAAGTAGTTCTTCTTATACCTGTGGTACAATTCATCACAGGTTTTCTGAGAGAGCTTTTGTTGTACAATATGGTTCAAGAGCCAAGAAGCTGAATCAAGATCTTTCTGGGTACTAAGTGATTTCAAAACACAATTCAAGCTGATCCGGAATGACTGAAGATCCTGGTACGTATGCTTTGGTCCTGATAACTCCAGCAATTTGTAAACTAGGCGCTGTAGAGTCAACTCCGTATCTTCAAAATTCTCCTTGAGTACGTCTAGAGCTGCTGTATAATTGGCATCTGTTATGGGAAGTTCCTTGATAAAGTCCAATGCAAAACCCCCAAGTTGACCCAACAAGTATGAAAATGTATTTGCTGCAGAAATATCTAACCTGTCATGAACTAAACCTTTAAATTTGTCCCAAAAGGTATTCCAATCAGATTGCCCATCAAATTCAGGTAAGGTTATAGGTGGCAACTTAAAGCTTTGTTGTCCCGGAGCCGCTGTACCATTACTGGTACCATTACTCCCTGTTTCGGTAACTGTCTCTGTCGCCAAGGATTCGAACCAAGCTAGTTGATCCAAATAATTTTCACGGGCATTTGCATAGGCTTGCTGTAATTCCTCAAACCTTTCAGATTGTTCTTGTTTAATGCAAAAGTCCTCCAATTTATTGCAAGACTCTTCATAATTAGCCCACCGGGTTTTAAGATCTTGGATTTGAGATTTTAACAGCTCCCTTGGACAGGGGTCGCGTCTTTTTACCTCCTGGCAATTATTTAATGCTCTAGTTACCCAGCCTAATTTCCCCACCATAGATTTTCTCAAGAGTGTATCAGTCATTTTGGAAAATGGGTAATTATTTTCTGGACTATTATTAATGTTTATACTGAAGACTAATTTTCAACAATCAAAATTATATTTAGATATAGCCTAACACATACTCAATTTAGCTGTTAATCTTTAGCATTATATGCGTACCATTATTTGCTACAAATTCAGATGAATAATTAGTTGATAACATTAAGTCCACAATATAATTTACCTAATAGTGGGAACGCACGCTAGTAGGGGGAGGGAATATATTTATTATTGAATTAAATGTCATATATGCTCCGTCCCGAGCATTTAGCTAGTCTACTTGGTCTTTCAGACGCAGGTGACATTAAAGGACAGAAACATAAAAATGGCCTAAATTATCAAATAATAGGGAGAATTTAGGTACAAGAATGAAGCTAAAGCTGTAAATATTTAGTTAATCATAGTTTTCTTATCCCAGATGTTAGTGGGTACCTGTGGTAGTAGCATTTTTCTAAAAGGGGGGGGAACACATTTATTATTTCTTAAATTTGGTATATGCTCCGTCCCAAGCATTTAGCTGGTCGACCTAGTCTGCCAGACGCGGGTGACATTAAGGGCGGAGACATAAAATGGTCTAAATAAGAAAAATATGGGGGAAATTTAGGGACTGCAACGAAGCTCAAGCTCCGAGTTTCACAAACGCCAGAGAACGCAACATTGCAGGCGCTCCTACCAGTCCTCTACCACAGGATTTAAACGCCATGCCAGTGCCACTCACCCACGGCCATCGCCTGGTAAACCAACCAATCTGCCCGTGAATCGACGATGTACTCGTGATAGCGGGCTACCTGCGCGGCTTGAGCTGTATGGTTCCAGTGGACGCCGTCACGACGCAAATTGCGGCGATATGGTCTGGCTCCAAACTGGAACGTTCGATAGCCGCGCAGTAGTCTCTGCAGTCGCCGATTCACGGCTTGGTATATTGTGCGGTAATGACCGCGGGTTACACCTGGCTCACCCTCAGGAATGGGGGGCAGCTCTCGTGGCTCCAGCAAGACGACTGCTACCTTAGAGCCACAGCGCTGCTCAATTAGTTGGATGATAGAGATGATGTCATCCGTAATTTCTGACACTTGGACTGTTTTGTGTACGTCGTTGCCTCCCAAATATAAGATGGTCAATTGGTGAGGCCAATCGAGTACACGATTCAGTCGCCTGTCTGTCATGAAATTACGGGCTCTACCTCCTGGGGCTCGATAGCATCTAATTTCACCGTTAGGGACCTCAAAATGGCGGGGTATCAAACTGTGTCCCACAAAGGCGACCTTATACATTTATAGAAATTGGGACCCTAACTGTTAATAACAAAATTGACCTGACCTAGCCTAACCCCTAGTCTACACACTGATCGGAATCCTCACTCGGGGCACCAAAATGTGGGGGATAATATGGCCAAAGGTTATCTCTTACCACACCAATCGAAATATAAAATGAATCAACATAAATAAAAATAAAGTCTGAGATCGCCTACCTTATGGTATGAACTATGGTAGCCTATCTCTCAGGATGCCCTAACTAAACATTGTATAAATGGCCATATATATCAATGACTTAGCTATAACTAGGGTCCTGGTTTAGTTCAGAGGATTCCGGCTTCGGTAGATGAGGGTTATAGGTCAGGACTCCGGAGGGCCGGGCGTGGGAATTGTGGTGGAGGAGATCACGGAACACGTCTCTACCGTTCAGATGTTTACTAGCGTCTGATCGGAACTTCAATTTCCAACTCTTAAATAAACTATATATTAATTCGTTACCAAGGGTTCATTCCCTCTTCACGAAATCATATAAATAATTATCAGCATTTAAATTATATAATTATAAAGGTGAACATCGTTTCACAACGATTTAGTGAACATAATATCAAGATATTAACGACCCTAAAGCAAACGGTGGATCGCGTATGCGGTCGCGGGAATATTTAAACTGATCCTCTTTACAGTTCTTCTAAACTTATTTCTACAAGGTTTTATAACTAAATTAACTTGATCAAGGTAATCTTATACAGTACTAAATTACCTAACATACCTACAATATATACAATCACCGGGTTCTGGTAGGAAATTGTTCACTCTAGTGAGGTTACCCTATCGGAAGGTTGTTGCCAACATTCCCCAGATACCGGTGTAGTCAATTTATTTCTCACAGGGGGCTTCCACTCAAGAATTGGTCAAGACGAAAGTCAATAAGCTCTGTGACACAATTACATCGATGGGTAACCCTTTTCTGGGATTTTCACAAGAACTCATGACAATCGACAGTCACAATTGTCTTGATGAATTTGAAGTACAAGCCTTTTTAAGGCATCAACCCTCTCTGCTGTTAGTTCTGTGAAAGAAAGAAAATTCTTTGAAATGCGTGATTACAATACAATTATTAGGAACATAAACATATAACACATCGCAAGTATAACACAATGGGAAATTTAAGAAAAAATAAAGATACCAGCTCACCAGTTGTTTCAAGTAGCACGTCATCTGCAGTGCCTCTTCCTCGAGACCATGAGACAATGGGGTGTCGGATTTATTTGTCTTTTTTCCCAGCGTGGTTGGATGTGTTCCGTCTCATTTATTCCACTATGCATCGCTGCTTCATCTTCTTCCTCTTCTTCGTGCCTGAAAATGTGAAAACAAAAATCATTCGTTCAAATACCATTGAGCAATATTGTCATTTAGATCATATTTTCATGAGAAAATGTAATAAATGATACTTACAATTAATCTTGGAGCTGGTCTTTTTTCCCGTTTCGACATAGTCTTTCTGTATACGTTGCTTTGCTGGTGCACGTCCATCGTGGATTAATGATGCAGCATTGTTTATGGGAATTTCAATAGCGTCATTAGTTTCCAGGGTATGCACATCTTCCATGGCTAACAGCTCAGCCTCATTTTGCTGTTTACGGTGTTCTCTCTGTCCCACCTCTTCCACGCCAAAGTATTATGTGGAAGAATATATGACAGAACCCAATGCAATAATGTCGATCAGAGAACATAATAATTAGTTGTACAATTCGTGGAATCATCACTTTTACAAATATAAACACGAAAATATGAAACATTCAAATAATTAATCGATAGCATTATACTTACCTTTTGCTTTGGCAACAGCTCGCCTGACCAGGCCTAGGAGATTTTCTGTTACTTGGAATTGTCGATTCTCTATTTCTTTGAGAAAGTTGAAAGCATGCGTACAGGAGTCGGTCATCATTCTGAGTGTGCTCGCGGAGAGGGTTTCAGAGCGTGCCAGTAACCCCTTCTGTACCGGCGACGTCCTTTTAACTTTATTTTGGCTATTATTAGACGATTTTCTTCAGTTTAAAAAGTGCCTCCAGCAATTGAAATTAGTGTATTATTTATACCTTAACCACTGTATATTGTTCTACTTTACCATGTCTACACCTAGACAGGGCAAGCCAAACCAAAATGCCAGACTTTACTATGTCTATGCCTACACAGGCAGTTCTAGCCAAGTCAAAATGCAAGACTTAGCCTAGGCCTAATTTTTCAAAATAGGCCTAGGGTAATATTTTTGTATTCACAACACCTCAAGGCCTATCTACCTTTTCAAAATAGGCCTAGCATAGGCCTCCTCAACCTATTACCCAACAGTTGGCCACGGGATATAATGATAGGTTGAGGGGGGCTTTGTCCCCCTCACCTCCCATGACTTATTGCCAGCATCAAATATATTACCAGCATTGGACAGCTAGTTAACAATGAGGACGGTACGTACCGCCTGCAAACACCATCTTTACCTGCTAGGCTTCTACTTTACCATGCTTAGGCTACACCAAGCTAAGCATTGCTAGCCTAACCAAAATACCATACGTAGGTCTAACATTTCTAGCCTAAATAGCCCTAAATTTTTCAAAATGAACCTAGGTTATAGCCTAGGCTAGGCTAAACAAAAATATTCCCAACACCATATAGGCTAGCCTATTATTTTTTTGTTTAGGCTAGGCCTAAGGTAATTATTTTCATATTTGTTTTTCCTGTGATACTTTCAAATTTGTTGAGGAAATAGGCTACCCTAATCTAACCCAGCTAGGCATTGCTAGCCTAACCAAAATACCATACATAGGCCTTACTTTTCTAGCCTAAATAGCCCTAACTTTTTTCAAAATAAACCTAGGTTATAGCCTAGGCTAGGCTAAACAAAATAATTCACAACACCGTTAATTATTTAGTTATTTTTTAGGCTATGCCTAGGGTAATTCTTTTCATCATTTTGTTCCTGTGATACTTTCAAATTTGTTGAGGAATAGGCTACCCTAATCTAACTCATAGGTGGTGGGGAGTTGGAATAAAACATTTTCGCAATAAATGAGGGTTAAAATCTGCTAATGGTAGGCTACGTGTTGTCGCAGCACATGAATTTGTGCATCAATTAACCTTGACTAGGTCTAGGCTGGCATATGTAGGCTATTCATAGCTTAATTCGGCCTGTCATAAGACATTAAGGATACAAATATATTCATACTTTGTATTATATTCCTTAATGTTGTTGTAAACACAAATTAACAATCATATTGCGCTATTATTGCCTCAATAATGACTTAGTGTGTCATAAAGAGCTATACTGCAGACATATTTGTTATGGTCGCGGGTTGTGTTATCGATATTTGTGTACCTATATCCGGGTCAAATTCATGTAAGGGTGGTCCGGACCACCCTTTGCGAAAGGGGCTCCCTACGATCAAAGATGGCCGCTACGACGCTTCGTGAATACCAGCGTTGAGTCGTAAGGGAACGGTAAGGGAGTTTTCGGATCGTACGACCGTTAGTGAATCCACCTCCAGGCCTCCTAGCGGCCATCCTCGTCCTTCACTGATATACCAAGAATAAACTATGGAAATCAACGAATGGGAAGTGGGATGGTTGGGAGGGCCCGAGTCGTCAATGATTACGGGGCCCTAATAAATATTAGGTTTTCTCTACTTCCCTTCGGGAATCAAACCTATAATTTAATAGGGCCCCTCCATCATTGACGACTTCGCCTGAATATCAAGACTGGAGGCGGGACATTCCTAAAATTTCCTAACCTTAGGGAAGAAGAATCCGGATAACATTTTCTTAAGTTTTATTGTATGCAATACAAAAATAGAAAAAGGTAGAAAAGATTTGCAAGCAGTGCGTGGCATTAAGAAACTGCTTGCTCATGGTCGGATCGTTGCAATCGATCGTATGCATAAAAAAGTTTGACACGCATGTGTCCTGTAGAACTATAACTCTGCAGTAGTTATTTGTTCTGTCCTTAAACTAATTATACAGTAACATATTTTGTACATTTTGGTAAAACAGACATAGTTGCAACTATGCGATATATCTTCTTAGAATTTAAAAACAAATAAAACTAATGCTGGACTGTAGAACCCGTCCAATCACAGCTCATGATGCATCACAATCTCCAAGGGTACAGAGGGGATATGGACTATTCCGCATCCCCCCCCCCCTTTTTAAAACAACACAACTTATAATATAACAATACCTACTGAACCCGTTGCCGTAAAGCTACACAGGTACGCTTTGGTTTATCTAGAGCAACAGACAGGTAGCGTGTAAGGAACGTATGATTGGAAGCCCAAAGTTGGGTCTTAGCAATATCATCAATTGACAAATTTTTCAAAAATCTGAGGGATACTGCCCATTTCCTAATATCGTGAGCCCTGCCTATCAAGCCGGGATTGGTTTCCCTGATAACGGCGACAAGCAAGGAAGCTAACTTCCGTTTTGTAACACGTTTACCTGTCCGGTTAACCCATAAAGCACCTGGTTGGCTAGGTTGCGCAGCCCTCATAAACTTTGTGAGTGCTTGCACAGGACATAAAAGGTGATGAATGAGGCCTCTCTTTAAGGCCGGGACGGAAAATTCAGAAAAAACATGGTCTGAATGTTCGTTCTTAGCAATAAAGGAGGGAGACGGCGCGATTTGAACATGGTCGTGCAGTCTCTCAAACTTGAGACAGTTTGGTTCGTTGCTCATCACCGCCAGCTCAGACACCCGGTTTCCGGTGGCAAGTGCCATGAGAAAGACAGCCTTTTTCAAAAGTGAGTCAAAATCCGGCGCATTATTATACTTGCGCGATTGAAGCAATTCTAAGGCTTTATCAAGGGACCAGGTGGGCATGAGCTGACGGGGAGGTGGACGAAGCTTGAAACATGCCCTCATAAACCCTTTCTCCTCCGCCTGCGGTATAGAAAGGCCGGTGAGATCAAGGAAGGGGGTCCTAATGGCAGACAGATGATTTTTTAACGTTATGACCGAAAAATGCTTCTGCTCAAATAGATAGTCTAAGTACTTGCAAATTAAGGCTCCCGAGGCAGTCGTTTGCCCTGACTCAACAATCCAGGTTGTAAAAGTTTTCCAATGTGATTGATATTGTCTCCTGGTAGACGGTGTGTACTGATTCATTAGCTTCTTAGTGACACTTGGCCCAAATTGATTTAACCATTTGGCATAGTAAATATCCATAAGGGAAAACTGAGCAAGGTCCGAAGGTTGCCAATCGTTTCCAAGTGGAAAACGGAGACCGGGAGGGACACCGGAGTCCTGCACCACTGTTGCAATTGGTGGTACCAAACCTGGGCCGGCCAAAGCCGCGCGATCAAAGCTACCCGGCCCCGATAATCCCTCAGTTTGTGAATGACTTTGCACATTAACACAGCGTCTGGCGGCGGAAACAGATAGATTGAGGTCCACCTGTTCCAGTCCACCAGCAATGCATCGGGTCCCCCCGCCGGGGTTACCCCGTGACGTGTAAGAAAGAGTGGGAGTCTGTGGTTCTCTACTGACGCAAACAAGTCCACCTGTGGACGGGCCGGCTTTGCAATCATCTTGTTGAAGATAGCCTGTTTGATTGTCCATTCTACTAGAGTGCTCTGCTGGCGAGAGAGAGCGTCTGCCCAGACGTTCGCCACGCCGGGGAGGTAGGTGGCATGCAGGGAAATGCCTAGCGAGTCGGCTAGGGTAAAAATTTGTTCTGAAACGTTCAACAACTCTCGTCACCTCACTGAGCCTTTTTTCTGAATACAAAAAACTGCGGTTTGATTGTCCATTCTGAACGCTATTGATTTGTTCTTCAATGTCCTGCCGTGAGTTTGGAGAAAGAACAGGGGAACTAAAAGCTCTTGTTTGTTGATATGTGATTGGCTGTCTGTCACCCAGATGCCCTGACCCTGGTGGCCTAGGCTTGACTGATATCGCCAACCTTGGGTCCCCGAGGCGTCTGTGTCTACCTATACTGTAGGTGGGGGAGAAACCCATGTTACGACCGAGTAGAGGACTTCGTGCTTGGTCCAGGCCGATAGCAAGTTGTGGATTAATGGAGGAATTGGCCATAATTTCCTTCTCCGGCAAGAGAGGGAACACTTTGTTGCCTTCCAGGATTAATCGCTTGGCTTTCAATCGGCCCAACTTGACAGTTAATTGTACCGAGTTGAGAGAACCGATCTGGGAATCCCACGTTTTCCTGGTCATATCCAGACTGTGGAGGAACCGGAACAGTTTCTTGCGAAACCTGCTGCGATTGTCCACACTCTGAGTAAGAGTCAGAGCGTAGGCGTCCCAGACCAGCCCTATCCACTGAATAGTCCTTGAGGGGACAAGGTGTGACTTTGCCAAGTTCACCTTGAACCCTAGGGTTTGTACATGATCTAACACTTGGTTTACATGGTCTTGACATAATTCTAAAGAGTTCGCCACTACTAAGCAATCGTCCAGATACCAAAACACCTGTATGCCTCGAACTAACAGAGTTAAAGAGCTTGCCGGACGAATTTGGTAAATACTCTCGGTGCTAGGTTCAACCCGAACGGCATCCTTTGAAAGACATAAGTCTCGTGCCGGACTCTCAGAGCGAGAAAAATTTGGAACCGCTTGTTTATAGGGACATGCCAATAGGCATCTTTGAGATCGATCGAGCACATCCAACCTTGCGGCGGAAGTGCGAGTCTGAGTTACTGTACAGTCATCATCCTGAAGGGTGAATTTTCTATAAAGGTGTTCAGGTGCGAGAGATCTAGAACTGGTCGCATCTGTACACTGTCCCTTTTTGGCACTAAGAAGAGTCTTGACGTGAATACTGGCTGATAGGCATTGACCTGAATAAGGACCTGTTTGGCAATCATTTCCTGTAAAAGGGCCTCCTCCTCCTGAGACACTGCGGTATAATCCTGCGGCCGACGCAGTCGAGGCTGCCGGCGCCACCGCCAGGTGATTCCTTTGCTCACTACCTTCCTGGCCCAGGTATGCTTGGGCCAGGCTGAGCGGAATGAACGGAACGAACCCAGGTGCAACCGGGGTTCGTCCTTCAAGGCAACTCTCCAATCCTGGGCCTTTGAGCTCGGCCCTGGGATGTGGAGAGTATGGGTGGCTAGTTTTTGAAGGGGGAGGTGGGTTTGCATCGGATGCTTGACTAGTTTTGGCTGGTACAGTGCCCTGATGACCTTTGTATGGGGCCTTACCCTTATACCCGTGCTGTTTACCTTGTTTGGGTTTGTGATGATTACCTCCCTGCTGAGGAGGTGGTCTGGGGTCTCTTGATGACTGTTTAGGTTGGGGTTGGTACGGTTTGTTACTGCCCTTTGATTTATGAAAGGGTTTCTTAGGTGGGTCCTTCCTAGCTTGGGAGGTAACCTGCTTCCACCCACTCACCATATTAAAAACCAGACTCCAAGTCTCAGAGTTAAGCAGGGTGGCAGTAAGAACCGGGGAGAGAGTTACCCGGCGACCTATGTCCGCCGGCAACTTCCTCACCAGATGGACTCTCAGATCTTGGCGGGCTCGAACCGCTTCCAAAATTGCAATTCTAATGTCCCCTAGTGACTGAATGGCATTTTGTAGCAAGAGTCTACAAGACAGCTCAGTAGCTTTTCTAATTTGGGGGTCAGCTATGGCCGAGATAGTGCGTGCAAGAGAGGCGGCTATTTGATGACTCACCAAGTACTGAGAGAACATCCGGTAGGCTTTATTGTGTAACTTAAAATCTCGCTCCAAGTGACCAGCCGGGGGGGGGGGGGAAAGGTTCATCAAGGGCATGTAGGGACACTTTGGGGGCCGCCAGAAATGTTAGTAAGGCTGGGGACACCCCTTCTGCTTTGGATACCGGCAGGGAAAAGTAAGTACTGTATGGTTATCTGGAGGAATCTGATGAGAAGATTTGGTGGTGATAGTAGTGGCAAAACCCTGAGCTTCTAACTCCCAATCTACCCAAGGGCCTACTCCCACCTGCCCCATCTGCAGTACCGGAGTCTGAGGTTGGTCCAGGGCCGGAGTTGTAGCCAACTCCGGCGTAAGAGCATTCAAGGCTTTGACATCATTGATGCCATCAGCCATCGACCAGTCAGCAAATAGTCTTGCAGATGCGGCGGAAGGAACGGCCGGCGTGGCTGAACACACAAAATAAGCTGGGTTAAGTGAACTTGGTACACCCTTAATCAGTACATCCACTACCCTCCCTGCCTCGTCTTTGGCCCTAAATTTACGGCTCTTATTAATCTCAATGGACCACTCGTCGGGAACTGGGGGGTCCCCTGACACCGAAGGTTGAGCTAAAAGGGGATTCTCTGGTACCATAGGTACCCAAGAGCAGTTAGTACCATAGAGGAGGGGCATGGGGCCCTTCCTCAGAGGCGCCTTATCTAAAGGAGGAGGCTGGACATCATTAACAACCCTGTGGGTGTACATAGCTAGCGTCGCCGGCACTGTAGGGCCAGGGGCAGCTGCTACCACCGGGGTTGGACAAGGAGTGAATACTGGGGGGTCTAGAGGTCTGATAACAGAGGTGCTAGGGGGGGGGAAGCTGAGAGAGCAACCGGGGGATCTGACGAGGCAGGGATTTGATAATGCTGTACCACTTTATTTAATAACTCATTTACCTGATCAGAAGTCATCCATTTCCTATAGGGATCTTTGGATGAATGTGAATTAGCCTCAGAATAATTACTAGGGATAGACTGAGGAGCCGGGGAGAACACTCCGTCCGCCGGCTCCTCACTCTGCTCCAAGGTCTCTTGTAATTCTACCTCATTATCCGCCGGGGGCCAAGACAAATCTGCACTGACGATGGTAACACACTTATGTTACCGTCCTCAGTCCGTTCTGGAATGACGTTAAGGAGTGAAAGAGATGGTTCTGAGTGATGCCAATACCCCCCTGCCGCTATGGGCTGGGAGTCATGAGTCACTTGTGAGCTTAAATGAGCCCCCGCCGGATAACCTCTATATTGGTCGACTAGCACCCTACTCGGGCCTGTCGACCTAACACCACAAGGGACAACTTTCAATTATGGTATGGCAAAAGTCACATTAGAAGGTACACGCACAGAATGTTCATGACTAGGTGTGGATTCCAATGACTCAGATCCTATTTCCGACTCCCCTGCATCATGTATAGGTGTGTCAGACGGTGAGGGAGGAGGCGGTTGAGGAGTGTCCTACCAGCTGCTAGACGTGTCCTCATATTCCTCTTTCCGGCGCTTGTGAGACAGGGAAGAGTCCGAGGCGGAGTGGCGAGAGTGTTTCCGGGGCCACTTCGACCTAGACCTCGACTTCCGCCGCGGTGAGGGCGAGCATCTCCTCTTGGTATGGTCAGAGGAGGGGACCTCGGTGACTTCGCTCTCACTGCTACTACTCACTACCTCTTTGCTGAGGGCTTTTGTTTTGACTTTGGGTCTGACAGATATGGAGGAGCCGGATTTCACTAAAGGTGACTTAATAATGAGATTTTCCCAAAGGACTTCGTCATCACACTGAAGCGCCTTATGGGCTGTGTCCTTTGCATAAGAATTAAATGTGGCTTTAATCTAGTGTAAGGCTGCTAAACATGATAAGGCATTCTTCGCCAGGAAGGCGGTTTTCAATTCTGAGCAAATGGCGCATCTTTTTGACAACCACACGCCTCTCGAGCGATCTAAACACTTTAGGCACTTTATGCAAAGTTTGTGAGCAAAAATGGGTAAAAGGGAGCAAGTAGGCGTGACGAAAAGTTCAAACCTAGGCATGTTGCCGTAATGAGAGGGTCCCCCCCTCCGCCGGGATCAGAAGTCCAACTCCGCCGGAGAAGCAGTCTCTGGGGCCTGGAAAAAAATATCCAGGAATCAATGCTCATAAGGATAACCTGCGAGGTATTAAACATCCTAACCCAAATCCTCCGGAAAATTAGGTATAGTACACCACTACTCTAACCTTCCGCCGGATCTGTCTAGCTGACTTTCAATAACTTACCTGTGACAAGAGCCACAGGTCCCTTGACCCTTTTAGTGTCTGATCATACTAAACAAGTTTGCAAAACTAATCTTATCACTTCGTGTACACTCGACTCGTGGCGCCACAGGCGATAAAGTTTTAACGTGTCACGGGGCCAGTCAGAGCGAGTTTACCCGGCGGGCCGAGTTTGTAGCCCTGCTAGGAATGCATTTCCGCCGGGAGAGTGTGGTTCAGCTAAACCACGCCGGGATCTTTTGAACGTTCCTACCCGTTAGAGACGCATAACTTGGACCCACCGCACGGGGCCGCCGGAACAGACAAAAACTACCGGGAAACAGGGTTGGCACAGCCCCTTTCCCGAAGTCCCACATATATATAGTATACATAATGACATATAGGGACGTCTCCCTTACCCCAAATGAACAAGCCCGCATGCATGAACCAAAAAAAGGGGGCATACATTGGCATAAAATAATGACAGAAAATTTAGAAACCTAAATTACCTGAAGCCTACGCCGGAGACCCCTAACTAGGCCGACCACGTGGTCCGAAGAACATCCAGGCAGGCGACGCTCCGGCACCCAGCAGCAGCACATCGAAGAGGGAGGCCCACCTAAGGGGCCCAAGCAAAACACGAACCCTGGAAGGCGGAGCACCACGTGCAGACACCCTTAAACCAGAGCTTTTGCTGATATCTGAAGAAAATGGCATGTTCTTTCCTCAATATTGACAGTCTGTATCATGCCTCGTAGAGTGGGCGCCTTCTAGCTAAGTAAACCCAACAGCTAAAGGCGTATCACAACAACAACACACGCGGTACGACAATCCGGGACTCGTAGACGCCTGTGACAATTGTACCCTAATTTAACACACACTTCCTGCGGACCTAACACTCGGGCAGCCGTGCTAGCTAATCTAAACCCTGTTACTACAACACAGATGTATACAAATGAGTAAGGACTCACTAGAAGCTCTGTGAACGTCGAATGAAGCGGACACGGCGCGAGCCCTGTTGACTGTAGGGACGCGGAAGTTGGAAGGACGAGGATGGCCGCTAGGGGGCCTGGTGTCGGGAAAGCAAAGCATGAGAAATCCACGTATATGGCAAGTCATATGATAACAGATATTAAGTTATTTTTATTTTTTATTTTTTACAGAGTTTTTTCTGTAGGGTACCCGATCAAAATGACGATCCCATGAGGGAATTAAGCGTGCACTTATGACGTGTACTCCATGACACTTCTGCGCGGGTTATTCAAAATGCTGGCGCAGGATGTTGAATGGAGACTATTATTATTAATTGGCGAAGTCGTCAATGATGGAGGGCCCCTATTAAATAAAGAAATGCAGACACATATATAGTGTATAGTACCGGTAGATAATTCTTAACAGCAGGGGTGTAAAGGTAACTAAGTACATTTACTCAAGTACAGTACTTAAGTATATTTTCTCAGTACCTGTATCTACTTTTTAAAAAGCTGATTTTTTGCCCAGTACTTTTACTCTAACTTGAGTATTATATAGAAGAATTATTTGTACTTTTACTCCACTTCATTTAATTTCCTTCTTTTAATTTTGTGGCGTAAAACTTCAGCAAATTTCCGAAATATTCCTTCCAATAGATTTGAAATTCCAAGTAGCATTTCCCAGGGTGTAGGTGTGACATTCCTTGGCTAGTTCAAAGGTCACCACTATATATGAATGGCGCTGCTAAGCCTCACCTATCCCCCAACCCCCCAGGCAGTAGATTTTTTTTTTTTTTTTTTACTATAACTTAAGTAACTTTCTAGTTGGGTACTTCTACTTTTACCTGAGTAACTTTTTGAGTACATACTTTTACTTTTACTTGAGCAAAATGATTCGGTACTTTTTACATCCCTGATTAACAGATAGATAGCTATAGATAGATAAATGTGTGTGCGTGTGCGTGTGTATGAGCGACTACAAGATGCACTACCGGTACTATTTGTAAAGCAAATTCATGTTCATAAACGCGATATAGAGATATACACAATAATACTAGGCCTACTAATACAGCCACTAATAATATAATAATAATTATTATTATTATTATTATCATTATTATTATTATAAGAAGGATTGGAACATGAGAGATGCATAAATACACATACCGGTAGTAATAATACTGATGCTAATAAGAATGAAAAATAATAATAATAATAATAACAAATTTAACATACAGGATTATTGAACATGAGATATTTTTTTTGATTTACCGTCTACCATCCATTTTCTTTCATATTTCCAAGATCTAAGAATATCACTCTTGGGTATTTAATACCCCAATTTCCAACTGGAAAGAACCGCATGACGTCACTGAGCTGCGCACCAGGCGGGAGTGAACATACCTGTTAGTCTATGTTAGTCTATGTATCTTGGCCAAACCAACCCTCTGATTCCCATTAACTCGATTTTTGGTCTATATATTTATTTATTTATTTATTTTTAAGTTTCCTCGCTAGACCTCCATCTAGGTTAGAAAAACACCCCATAGAACCCCTTTCTATATAAAGTTGTAAATTGTTCAGTAGAAATATTACCCGGCCGAAGACAAATATTATGCTAAACACGAGGGAGAAGGGGGTCCATAAAAAGCGAGTACTACCCCCCCTTAAAGTGTTCTTAACCTATTCAGTACCAGGGACGTTATTTTTCATCATATTCTGGCAACTATTATAGACGATTATATTCAGCTTAGGAAGGACCTCTAGCGATAATAAGGCTTCAAACTATCTCAGCCAACCCTCTTAACTACCACAGATCCTTTCCAAGCTGCATACTATCGTCTAAATATAGCTAGAAACAATATATACATAAACACGTCGCTGGTACTCAAAGGGTTAAGCTGAATAAAATGGCCTAAGCATAAACTGAAGAATAGCGGTATAGGTTACTGCTTTATTGTTTATGAAGGAAGCCAAAAGGCAATGCTGGCCGCATTGAGGCGTTCATATTTATATGTTTATGAAGGAAGACAAAAGGCAATGCTGGCCACATTGAGGTGTTCATATTTATAAGTTTATGAAGGAAGACAAAAGGCAATGCTGGCTGCATTGAGGTGTTCATATTTATATGTTTATGAAGGAAGACAAAAGACAATGCTGGCCACATTGAGGTGTTCATATTTATAAGTTTATGAAGGAAGACAAAAGGCAATGCTGGCCGCATTGAGGTGTTCATATTTATATGTTTATGAAGGAAGACAAAAGGCAATGCTGGCCACATTGAGGTGTTCATATTTATAAGTTTATGAAGGAAGACAAAAGGCAATGCTGGCCGCATTGAGGTGTTCATATTTATATGTTTATGAAGGAAGACAAAAGACAATGCTGGCCACATTGAGGTGTTCATATTTATAAGTTTATGAAGGAAGACAAAAGGCAATGCTGGCCGCATTGAGGTGTTCATATTTATATGTTTATGAAGGAAGACAAAAGACAATGCTAGCCACATTGAGGTGTTCATATTTATAAGTTTATGAAGGAAGACAAAAGGCAATGCTGGCCGCATTGAGGTGTTCATATTTATATGTTTATGAAGGAAGACAAAAGGCAATGCTGGCCGCATTGAGGTGTTCATATTTATATGTTTATGAAGGAAGACAAAAGGCAATGCTGGCCACATTGAGGTGTTCATATTTATATGTTTATGAAGGAAGACAAAAGGCAATGCTGGCCGCATTGAGGTGTTCATATTTTCCTGGCGAGCGATAGTGAGCCTGTAATTTTAGAAGGAATCGGCCTTCGGCCTGGAAATGTTTCTACCGAAAAATGTACATATTTATCTTGAAAGGGGGTCTAGGGGGTGTTTTTTTAAAGCTTGATGGAGGTCTAATGAGGAAATCAAAATTCAATAAATTAATATATACATAGACCCAAAACCAAGCAGTACCCCTAAGTACTAACTTGCCAATCCTGCCACGGACATTAGTTCCAGGGCAGTAGTTCCCATTCCAATGTTCCCTTACCCACTCTTAACCACTGTTTGGACACTTGATCCTCAGTGTTTGGGAGGACAAGAAGCCTAGAAGGGTCACTAGACCAGTTGTTGCTTGATTTCCTTTGTACTCCTTTGTACTTTGTAGCCTTCACTAAGTGATAGGTTGAGGAAAAACCTTCAAGGAAGCACATCCTGCCCCCAGCAGCCTTGGCCTAACCTTTACCACTATTCTACTACTTAAGGGGAGGCAGACCGTTTTTATGGACCCCCCCTTCTCCCGTATGCTTAGCCCCACTAGTTTTGAGATTATCACATGTCTATCACATAAGGTCGGTCCACCAGGCGACCCAAAAATGGTCAGTTTCCCATAGTGACGTCACTCGTCCTCACTGACCAAGGACTCCCTCCCTCCCTTTGACTTGTGAAGGTCGTGCATCTCTCTCCCAAATTAAATGAATTAAATATGCATAACCCTGGTGTCCAACTTTATTGATTGGTTTTATTCAAGTGTGAAGACATGCCCAGCAACTGTGGAGTGTTTAATTGTTTCTCAAACAGTAATAAACAGAGTGATAAGCATCTTTCTTTTCACAAGTTTCCTAAGAATGAGAGTCTTAGGAAGAAGTGGATTCACCTTTGCAGTACGAAAGACTTTATTAATGCTGATTATGCAAAGGTTTGCAGTTTACATTTTCACCCAAGTGCATATGAAAGACATCTAAAATATGAACTGCTAGGCATACCTCTACCAAAGCAACTGCAAAGGATCAAATGTGATGCACAACCATCTCTTCAATTACCAACATCAAGAGGTGAGCATTGTTTTTAACAAGTGAATGTGTTTTAGTGTTACGATTTCTTATTATTCCTATTTAGTAAATATGTTGTGTATGTGCAAGTTTGTGTGTTTGTGTTTGTTTTAATCTGTGTATGTGAATTTGTGGAAGAGTGTGCATAATATGTTTGTGTGTATGTGTGGGCCAGTGATTGTGCTTCCTGGTGTGTGTGTGAGTGTGTGTTTATGGGTGTGAGTTAATGAGTGTGTAAGTGTTGATGTATGTGTATGAGTGCGTGTGTGTGCGTATGAGTGTCTGTGAGTGAGTAAGTGAATGAGTTTGAGCAAGTGAGTGATTGAGTATCTGTTAACGAAGTGCGTATATATGTGAGTGAATGAGTAGATGTGAGTGAATTAATGAGTGTAAATGATTGCATGTGTGTGAGTGAATGAATGAATGTGAGCAAGTGAGTGTGCATGTATATGAGAGAGTGAATGAGTGTTTGTGAGTGAGTGAATGAGAGTGTGGAAAGGTGTAGCAGGTAAAGTACCTTACTGCTGACTCCCACCGGCCATCCTATCTCCACTGCCCCCCCCCCCCCCCCACAGAACTGAGTCACCTGGGGAATCACCAAACACACTTTTTCCCAGTAATTACCGTACGTATTTACTTTTGCTATATTGCTAATTTGTATCAACTCAACAACTGATATCATATCAATAAATATCATAAAAAGTAATAAGAATAAAAACATCTTCATTACTGTGATTGAGTGTATTAGGCGATCGAAAGTTGACCTGTAGTTCTGTATGTGTGTGTGTGTGGGGGGGGGCGGGGGGGGGGAAATGGCTGATGGGGGGGAAATGTCAACAGTAAGGTACGCTTTCCACTCTACCTCCTTTTAATTATTTTGTTTGTTTTTATATATGTAAACTATAAATCATATATAATTCATGCACTATATAACGCAGTAAAGTGTTTGTACTGAAGCAACATCAAAGAAACAATAAATATATATATATATACATGGTATACATATATGCATGGTATAACTAATAGGATAAGTAAATTTGCAGACGATACCAAAATGGGGAGAACAATTGATTCAGATAGAGATATAGAGTGCCTCCAAAGGGATCTAGATACCTCTAGATACGCCCTCTGACCCTTGACCAGTGCGGACGTCCCCAGTGACCGCTAGTGTACCTGTTTTCCCTTAGTGAGGTCCTAGTGAACTTTCTTAGTGATGGCTGTTGTTGATGAGTCTGCTGTCTCCTCCCATACTCTCCAGCTTTGTCTTGCTTTGCAAGAAAGACTGGAGAGTGTGGAGCAGGAGAATCAGTGTCTCAGAGATGAAAATTTGGCCTCGAGACTAGCTATGGCGGAGAAGAAGTGTGAGGCTACTGAAAGTGTTCCCAGGGATCGCGAAGCCCCTTGGAAAGTGGTGTCAACAAGTGCAACGGCCTGCAAGCTGAAAAGGCAGCCACTCAAGAACCACAACAACTTCAGCACCTTGGCTGATGAGAGTGATGGCGAGGAAGTGGCGATCATCGAGGCAGTGAGAGGGGAGGGGGGGGGGGAGTCTGCTGCTGTTGCTGCTACAACTCCTCCTACACGCCGACAACGGAAAAAAGATAAGTTCATTGTCGGTGATTCAATGGTTAGGTACCTTGACGGGGCTACTAACACTCATGTTAGTAAAGTTGTCTGCCTACCTGGAGCCGGAGTCGGGAGGGTGGCAGAGAAGATGAATGGTGTCCTAGAAGTGGGTGGGGAGGACCCCATCATCTTCATCAACGCGGGGTCCAATGACATATGGAGATGCAGGACTGAGGAGTTGCTGACCAAGTACCAGGAAATACTGGAGAGGATCAAGGAGAAGGGTGGATTTCCTGTGGTACACAGTATCCTGCCAAGAAGAGGGGTACGGAAGGAATGGTCCTCCAGGGCTATTGGTGTAAATAGCCGGCTGGAGAAGTATTGCAAGGCAAAGTCAATACCATTCCTAGATAACTGGACCCACTTCTATGGTAAGGATGAACTGTATGCCCAGGATGGAGTACATCTTTCTCGACTAGGAGTTTCGACCTTAGCCAGCTCACTGGACAAGATTGTTGCGGGGTTTCGTTAAAAAAACCTGGGTGTGTAAGTAAAATACTGTCTCCATATGGAACAGGTACTTCATGTGACAAACCATTAAGTAAAATAGAAATAATCAGTCAAGATAGTGCGGATATAGTGATGTGTAATAGTAGTATCGATAACACTACACATGTAACTGAAAGTAAAGATGAGAATACTGATAGAGTAGAATTTCCGTCTAGAGCTAGTAGTTCAACAGGAAATAATAAGTTAGCTAAACACAATAGAAAATTAGTTGCAAATAAAAGTAATAGGTTGAGGGTATATTATACAAATTGTAGGAGTTTATGTAACAAAATGAACGAACTTAGAGCACTCGTTAACACAGAAAATATAGACATAATAGCGCTAACTGAAACGTGGATTAATACAGAATCTAGGCACTTTTTAGCAGAATTTGATATTCCAGGATATAGTTTGTTTAAATATGACCGAACAAGTAGGAGGGGCGGGGGTATAGCAGTGTTTGTCAGGAGTACATTAAAAAGCTGTATTAAATCAGGTAGTAGACTAATTAATGATAATGAAAGTGTTTGGGTAGAGGTTAACGAAGGTAGTGAGACCATAGTTATTGGAGTTATATATAGACCGCCTAATATGAGTAGAAATGGCGGAACATCGTTATGGGGGGAAATTAAAATAGCATCAAGGTTTAGCAATGTGTGCATTATGGGGGATTTTAATTTTCCGAACATTGATTGGCAGCACCAAATAGGCGACTCCGATTCAGTAGAGTTTATTGAGGTAGTACAAGATAGTTTTTTGTATTTCAATTCATAGATACGCCGACTAGAGGTATTAATATTCTTGATTTAGTTTTCAGTAACAATGAACATACGATAAATGATGTAGAGATTGGTGACCACCTAAGAAATAGCGATCATAAATCTATTTATTTTAATATACAATGGACAGGGAATGCTAAAGAGAATACGACACTTATCCCAGATTTCAGAAAAACCGATTATGGTGGGCTAAGAAGAGACTTAAGGGTGGACCCTATTGTTAAGCAATTAAGTCAGGATATGCCAGAGTTAAACTTGCCACCTACATATAACCAGTTTATTGCTTCACTCCACAATGCTCAAAATAAATATATCCCTAAAAGAAGATTTAGATCGATGCAGAACCAACCAAAATGGATGACCAATAAGCTAATAGATCTTAAAGGAAAAAAAGTAAGGAATATATAGAAAAATAAAGAAAGGCGAAAATCATCTACATATATACTATCAGACTCTATCAAGACAGGTCAAAAAGGAAATCAGGAAAGCAAAAAGAAATTATGAAATAAGGATAGCCAGTGACTCAAAAAATAACCCTAAAGCTTTTTACCAACTATATAAATCTAAAGTTAGAAATGTAATAGGCCCCCTAAAAACTTCAATAGGAGAAATAACAGAAAATGATTTAGAAATGTGCAGTACATTAAATAGTCAGTTTCTTTCCGTTTTCACTAATGACAATTTGGCACAGATTCCAGAAGTCAATATGGTATATAGTGATAGTATAGAAAATATGTTAAGTACAGTTAGTATAAGTAGAAATGATGTGCTTAAGGAAATTGACAGACTGAAACCTCAAAAATCGCCTGGTCCTGACGAGGTATATGCTACAGTATTAAAGAATGCAGAGATGAGTTAAGTAGCCCATTAGCATTTTTATTTTTTAACAAGTCATTAGAAACAGGTTTAGTTCCAGAAGCTTGGAAGCTTGCAAATGTAGTTCCGATCTTCAAAAATGGTGATACATCGATAGCATCCAATTACCGTCCCATTAGTCTCACATCAATTATAGGAAAGTTGCTAGAGTCTATTATTGCTAGGAAAATTAGAAGCCACTTAGAAAAATTTAACTTAATAAATTCTTCTCAGCATGGATTCACTCAGGGACGTTGTTGCCTTACTAATTTGCTTAGTTTTTTCTCAGAGGTATATTATGAAGCAGTAGATAGTGACAAGTCATATGATATTATTTATTTAGATTTCAGTAAAGCTTTCGACAGAGTCCCTCATAAGAGATTGATGAGAAAGGTTGAGGCACATGGAATAGGAGGATCGTTGTTGGGATGAATTAGGTCATGGCTAATTGGTAGGAAACAGAGAGTCAGCATAAATGGTACCAAGTCAGAGTGGGGAGCAGTCAAAAGTGGTGTCCCCCAGGGATCGGTATTAGGTCCCCTGTTGTTTCTTATATACATAAATGACCTAGATTTAGGTATAACTAGTAGGATAAGTAAATTAGCAGACGATACTAAAATGGGGAGATCAATTGATTCAGATAGCAATATAGAGTGCCTCCAAAGGGATCTAGATACCTTACACGAATGGTCAGTAAATTGGCAGATGAAGTTTAACATTGACAAATGCAAGGTATTAAAGATAGGGAAGATGCAAACAAATGTTAAATATAAACTAGCTAATTTAGAATTAGAAAATTCAGACTGCGAGAAAGATCTAGGTGTGTTTGTTAGCAATTATTTGAAGCCTAGAAAACAGTGTATAAGCGTTCGTAATAAGGCAAACAGGATTCTCGGGTTCATCTCTAGGAGTGTGAGTAACAGAACTGCTGATATTATCTTAAAACTTTACTTGTCATTAGTGAGACCCCATATGGATTATGCTGTCCAATTTTGGTGTCCTTATTACATAATGGACATAGATTCATTGGAGAGAGTACAGCGTAGAACGACAAAAATGATCCATAATATTAGAAATCTTCCGTATGAAGAAAGGTTGAAGAAATTAGGTTTACATTCGTTAGAGAGATGCAGAGTTAGAGGGGATATGATAGAGGTGTTCAAGTGGGATTAACAAAGGGGACATGACAAATGTACTAAAGCTCAGTGATAGCGAAAGAACTCGTACCAATGGTTTCAAATTAGATAAATTTCGTTTCAGAAAAAATATAGGCAAATATTGGTTTGGTAACAGAGCTGTAGAGGGGTGGAATGGACTACCAAGTGCTATAGTGGGATCTAAAACGGTAGGGAGCTTTAAGATAAAATTGGATAAGCATATGGACGAGAAGGGTTGGGTGTGAAGGGGGATCAGCCTGCTTGGGCCAATCAGCTCTCTGCAGACCCCCATAATCCTGCGTTAATCTCTAACCGTTTTGGTAAGATGATCCTCAGGGTATTAGAGTGTTGAGCCTATAATTGGGCTTTGTAATTGAATTGGGGTTGTGTGGGACAGGGATCTGCCTTGCTTAGGCCAATCGGCTTTCTGCAGACTCCCATTTTCTTATGTTCTTACACGAATGGTCAGTAAATTAGCAGATGAAGTTTAACATTGACAAATGCAAGGTATTAAAGATAGGGAAGATGCATACAAATGTTAAATATTAACTAGCTAATATGGAATTAGAAAACTCGAATTGTGAGAAAGATCTAGGTGTGTTTTATTAGCAATAATTTGAAGCCTAGAAAACAGTTTATAAGCGTTCGAAACAAGGCAAACAGGATTCTCGGGTTCATCTCTAGGAGTGTGAGTAACAGAACTGCTGATGTTTTCTTAAAACTTTACTTGTCATTAGTGAGACCCCATGTGGATTATGCTGTTCAAATTTGGTGTCCTTATTACAGAATGGACATAGATTCATTGGAGAGAGTACAACGTAGAATGACAAAAATAATCCATAATATTAGAAATCTTCCGTATAAAGAAAGGTTGAAGAAATTAGGCTTACATTCATTAGAGAGACGCAGAGTTAGAGAGGACATGATAGAGACATTCAAGTGGGTTAGTGGGATTAATAAAGGGGACATGAAAAATTTACTAAAGCTCAGTGATAGCGAAAGAACTCGTACACATGGTTTCAAATTAGATCAATTTCGTTTCAAGAAAGATATAGGCAAATATTGGTTTGGTAACAGAGTTGTAGATAGGTGGAATAGGCTACCAAGTGCTATAGTGGGATCAAGAACGATAGGGAGCTTTAAGATACCATTAGATAGGCATATGGACGAGATGGGTTGGGTGTGAGGGTGATCTGTCAGGTGTGGCACAGGTGTAGGGTTCTGCAGATCCCCGTTTTTCTGACCTCTGACCGTTTCGGTGAGGTAAGTCCTAACGGTGTTTTTAAGCTGGGCTTATAATTAGGGTTGGGTGTGACAGGGATCTGCCTTGTGTAGGCCAATCGGCTTTCTGCAGACTCCCATTTTCTTATGTTCTTATGTTTTTATACTATATATATATATATATATATATATATATATATATATATATATATATATATATATATATATATATATATATATATATATATATATATATATGTATAAACCGGTATACTGTATTTGATTTTGGTAATATGATACTACCCAACCCTACCCCCATTTCCTCACCTGCTGTAGGGGTATACTACACATAGAGACTGATATACAGTATACACACACACAGCAACACACTTATACACACACTTACATGCACAAAAACTTACATTCTTAAGCATACACCTGCTTACACAAGTGCACGCATACCTATACGCATATGCATGAACACTTACACATTCACATAAACGCACACAGTCATTTATGCAAATGTATACTGTACGTATTAAAACATATACACACATACAGTAAATATGCACATGCATCAGCATGCACACGTCCCACTTCCACACAAGAACACACAATCTTACACTTCCACATACACAAGAGATAGGCTATATACATTTTCTCATTTTTAAGCACATTTACATACATGCTTAAGCATACTAACAAACCATACTTACACACAAGAAGACACACATGCACACAAGAATACAAACACGCACACAGACGAGTCTATACACACGAACATTTTCCCATGCATGTCCTTTTTTTTTTTACATACACATACATCATTATATATGTGTACAGTATAAGCAGTCTCTGATAAAAATATGTACCGTAATGATAAGATTTATAACGTTTTTATCTACAAATTTAATTTTGCCCGAGTTATGTTTCCTATTAATTTATTACAGATTCTCCAGAAGATGGTTCCCGTGATTTGAGAAATGAGAAACGAGGGCTGAAGAGACTCTAGGAAGATATACTGGAGGAGGACTACCAGGAACATGTGGAGCCACCTGTGAGCAATGAAGATTTTCAAAGCCAGCTGGAGGATCTGAAGAAGGAACTACATGATGTAAAGGGGGAAAGAGATGCTCTGCTAAGAGAGGAGTGCGAGTGGAAAAAAGAAAAATCACACCTTCTAGAGCAGATCAAGTTCGCTACTGAAAAGGCCACTGAGCAGTTGACGAATACGTTATCTTCCTATTTTTCACCTTCTCAATTTGATTTTTTCCTAAGTGGAGAACCTGTATCACACTGGTTAGAAGATAACATCTGCAGAGCATTAACATTGCGCAGTTTGAGCCCGAAGGCCTATCAATGTTTACGTGAAGTGTGGAAGTTTCCTTTGCCATCTAAGACTACATTACATCGTTGGGTGACTAAATTTGACTGTGAATTTGACTGTGAAGCCAGTGTTACACACTGGCATAAGTCTGTTGCGGCAAAAAGGTGAGTCCATGGATATCCGTGATCGCGTCTGTGTCCTATCTTTTGATGAATGCAGTATTGCGCATGAGTGGACTTATGACAAACGAAAAGACATTCTCTATGAACCAAAAATAAAGTTCAATGTGCAATGATTAGGGGATTGGTTGGCTCATGGAAGCAACTAATCTTTTATGAATTTGATTGTAACATGACCAAGGATATTCTTTTCAATATTATCAAAGAGGTAGAAGACGCTGGATTTCCTGTAGTAGCTGTAGTAAGTGATCATGGGCCAACAAACGTTAGGGTATGGAAGTCTTTGGGTGTCAATATTGACAAACATTTCAATCCGATCCAACCCAACATATCCTTCACAAATCCAACTGCTTCGGAAAGAGAAATATTTATTTTTGCAGATGTTCCTCATCTAATCAAGTTGATCAGGAACAATTTTATTGATTCTGGTTTTAAGATGTCAGGGGCCAAAAATGTGAACAGTGAATGTATTCGAGAAATTATTTCAAAAAGTGTGAGTGATTTGAAAACTACACATCGTCTATCTGTAAAACACATCACACCTAAGGGTGTGCAACGGATGAAAGTGAAGTGAGCTACTCAGCTACTATCAGAGACAACTGCTAAGTCTGTAGCATATTTTTGACAAAAAGAGTTGCTAAAAAGCAAGGATTGGGATGCTACAAGCAAATTCATCTCCTTAACTGACTCTGGTTTGATGTCAACAATTCTAGAGTGCCAGTTGATTCAACATTTTCCAGAAATGCTTATGGAATAAATTTGCAGTATCAAAGTCAAATATTAAATTATATGAGGCAAACCATGGCATCAATGAGAGTTGGTACAAGCAATCACATGTACCTGTTTCAGAAAGGAGTAATTGTATCTTCCCAATCCTTGCCAAAGCTCTATGAAATGGTAACAAAAACATATAATATCTCATTCATAATAACCTACAGGCTAAACCAGGATGTGTTGGAACATTTATTTGCTTCTCTTAGACAATTTGGATCAAGTTATGATCATCCTTCTACTGTGTCAATGAAGCAACGCATAAGAAGTTATTTGCTTGGGAGAAACACTGCACTAGTTAGTGAAAATTTCAATTGCCAAGGAGAATGTCAAGATGTGAGCATGTCTGAAGGCTCGTTTCACGTAAATAAAGGTCAGTCAGTGGAAAATGAGGAAGATGGCAATTCACTGGAACATGAACTATGCTTATCAGCCATGGTGTTTTCAACCTTAAATGAGGAAATAGTGCCAGATAATGAAACCACTGAACATTGGGACCCAGGTTATATTGAACCTGAATTCAATTTAGAAAAAGCAAATGAAACTGAAGGTCTCCGATATCTTTGTGGGTTTATTGTTCACAAATTTCCCCAGTACCAGTTCCTAGGAGAAAAGGTGGAAAAGGACGATGATACCTGGATTGGGGCAGTTGACAGAGGACTAGCCTTAATGAAACCTAGTTCTGAGTTCTTCAAAAAGCTGACTATAATGGAAACATTATTTAAATGTCATCATGGAGAATCAAAACTAAAGCCAGGTAAAGGATCCATCAAACTCCTAACTTCATACATATCAGAATTAGTACAACTCCCCACTGATGTGATATCCTATTTCGTTAGGTGCCGGATGTTCTTTCAGTATGAGAGTATTGAATATAAATATATATTCAGCACGAAAGCAATGTAACAAAATGGTAAAAGTAGTTAAGTAAAACAGTTATTGCGTTGCTAATACAGCATACATTCACAATCCTCTCTGAATTATTGTAAGAGACATTAATATTGTCCCCATATACTTCTCTTGTTAACTTAAATAATATACTGTTTATATCCAAATGTTATTATACTTTTATTACTACCCTTGTTTACTCATCCTTGTTAACTGCTTTAATAATGCACAATTGAATTGCACATTTGCCTACAATGTGTAAAATGGAAAAAAAAATACATATATATATATATATATATATATATATATATATATATATATATATATATATATATATATATATATATATATATATATATATACACATATATATATATATATATATATATATATATATATATATATATATATATATATATATATATATATATATATACAGGTATGTACATATTATTAGTTGAATAGATAGACACTTTTGTAGAGATAATATGTGATGGAAATACAAAGTTAAACACACATGCAAACAACCATAAATATATAAAATAATCAAACACAAATGCGCTTAGGCTTCACATTCATAAACACACACACACACACACACACACACACACACACCCACACACACACACACACACTATCTAACACACACAGAGGGGTCATTAATCAGTTTTGGTGGAGAGAGAGAGAGCGTGCGGGGGAGAGAAAGAGAGAGAGAATGAACTAATTGAAAGCGTGAGAGAAAGATAGAAGGAGAAGGAAAATGCGCGCGTGGGACCGGTGACGTCAAAGGGTCGCCTGGTGGACCGACCTTATATCTGTAGACTGTGGAGATTATAAGACGTTCGGCCCATTAGTTTGGCGATTTTAGCACCTTTCGCCCCATTTCGTCAATGTTAAGACCTTTCGTGCTATTTAGGTGTCGATTATTTCCTGGCGAGCGATAGCGAGCCTGCAATTTAAAGAGGAATCGGCCTTCGGCCAGGACATTTTTCTACGGAAAAATTTACAAATTTATCTTGAAGGGGATCTAGGGGGTGTTTTTCTAAGCTTGATGGAGGTCTAGGGAGGAAACTTAAACAAATATATGAATAAATGAATTAACTGTCTTCGTGGTGCAATGCATAAGTGTGTTGATTTTCGGTGTGAGTGTCCTGGGTTCGAATGCCCGGACTGCCACATGTGTTTGTTAATTTCATTAATCAAGTTTAGGAGTAAAGTTGGTTAGTGGAGAGAACATAATAATTAATAAACCACACAAACGGCGAGTCTCCCCTTAACCCTTTCTGTAGTCAATCACGCTTTTCTTTCTTTTAGTACCCTTTTCTTTTAGTTTGCTCCCTAGATCTTCTCCAAGCTTAACCCGGGAGCTGCGGGGAGACTCTTAAGAGTTCCCCCGGCGCACTGCGGGTAGACTCTTAAGAGCAGAGACTTTGAACACGTACCAAAACCGCGCGTTTATAGCCAGGCGGCTGAAAAAATTGGTGTGGGTATAGTACTACATGTCAACTCTCGATACCACCCCGCCAAACGCTCGCCCCGCACTCGTGCAAGCACCACCGCGCCAGTAACCACGCACTAGTCATGGAGCCTACACGTCCCTCACGCTCGCTCCCTGATGACACAACCAGCCCTCCTTCTGGTGGTGTTAGCCGCCGTGGAAGGCAGAGGGTGGCTGCCAAAGACCCTAGCTACCAGTACGACACGCCCTACAGCTCAGAGGACGAATCACCAGCACCAAAAGCACGTAAAACACGTGCAAGCAGGGCAATGGCACAGAGGTCATTGGTCTTTCGGGACACTGCCACCACGACCAAGGCCACTGCAACAACCACTACCACCACCACTGCCACCACTGGCACCCGTGCCACCCCTGCCACCGGTACCAGCGACGCAGGAGGCCACCCTAGGGCTGCATTACCTGCGGGGCAGGAAAAATGAAAGGCACTGGCGTAGGGAAAAGAACCCGTACGCCAGCCACAGTGCCCCCTACCACCACCACCACCACCCGCCCCTGGCCCGGCTGCCCCTGCCGCCCCTGCTGCCCCTGCCGCCCCTGCCGCCCCTGCTGCCCCTGCCGCCCCTGCCGCCCCTGCCCAAGGAACAGGGAAGGGGAAGGGAAAGGGAGAGGGAAAGCGACTGGAAAGCGACTGCTGGCCCTGGTGTCCCTGCCGGCCCTGCTGCCCCTGCCGCCCCTGCCGCCCCTGCTGCCCCTGCCGCCCCTGCCGCCCCTGCCGCCACTGCCCAAGGAACAGGGAAGGGGAAGGGGAAAGGGAGAGGGAAAGCGACTGCTGGCCCTGGTGTCCCTGCCGGCCCTGCTGCCCCTGCCGCCCCTGCCGCCCCTGCTGCCCCTGCCGCCCCTGCCGCCCCTGCCGCCCCTGCCCAAGGAACAGGGAAGGGGAAGGGGAAAGGGAGAGGGAAATCGACTGCTGGCCCTGGTTTCCCTGCCTGCCCTGCTGCCCCTGCCGCCCCTGCCGCCCCTGCCGCCCCTGCCCAAGGAACAGAGAGAAGGGCGACAGGCACCACCATCATCTTGCCATCAAGGCCACGCACCACTGCTGCCCCCGCCCCTGCCGCCGCCGCCCCTGCCGCCGCCCCTGCCACCACCTCTGCTGTCCTTGTCCATAAGACTCCCGCACGTGCCAAAGTGACCCGGAAAACTCTTACACCATCTAAGTATGCCGCCCTGCTGTTTGATGGTGATTCGCAGGACATTGGCAGCCCGGGTTTCGACGACGAAGCCCCTAGCACGGGACCAAGGGTGGGGGGATTTGGGAGTGGACAGTGGGAGTGAGTCCGACGTCGGTGACGAAAACGAGGAAGGGCATCGTCTGTCGAGTGAAGAGGGAGGTAATGAGGATGAAGTGCTGTATCGCGACCATGAAGCGATATTTCAGACGCAGAAGCAGACGCAGACGACATTCCGATCCCTGGCATGCCTTCGTTCGATTGGTCTGACGGGGTCAATTTTGTACCTGACGTGCCCAGGTTCAATCCTGGGACGTCAGGAACAACTGAACGACTGGCCCTGTGATGATCAAGCGAACGAAAGCGACTTCTTCCTCGCTTTTTCGACATGGAGGTAATGACGTACATCGGTGCCCAAACAAACGCCTACTACAGGTGGGTGTTTGGCAGATTGGACGTCCTTCTCCAAAAGCGAGAATACGAGGCTGGGTGGATACGACGGTGGCAGATTTCTGACGTTCTTTGCCTTGTTGTTCCTCATGCCTCTGATCAAGAAGCATGTGTTGCAAACACTACTGGAAGCACGACCCTCTCATCGCCACCCCAACTTTCAATAAGTTCATGACTCGTGACAGAATTTTTGTTGCTGCTAAGGATTTATGCACTTTGCAGTCAACGAAAATCCTAGCAGGATTGACAGAATATGGAAAGTTCGGGATGTGTTCACCATGTTGTTGGAGAGGTAAGGAAATACTTTTACCCCTTCCTCAATTTGGTGATTGATGAGTCGCTCGTGCTCTTCAAAGGACGTCTTGTTTTCAAGCAGTATATCCCCTTGAAGAGGCATAGGTTCGGAATCAAGCTCTTCGTGTTGTGCGACTGTGAAACTGGAATAGTGCTTGACATGATCGTGTATACAGGAACTGACATTGACGTACCGAAAGCCGCTGCCAATGACCCCATTTGTCAGGTGCCATCGTCAGGAAAATGTTGGCACCTTACCTGGGCAAAGGCCACATCATCTACACTGACAACTGGTATACTTCTCCTGCTCTCTGCCAGTTTCTTTATGACAACCAAACGGGGTCATGTGGGACTGTCAGAAAGACAAGAAAGTTTATGCCAAAGTTCACAGGTGATGTCATTCCTCTCACAGATGCCTCCTCCAGTGACACACCTTCAGAAGACGACCTGGCCCAGGAACACCGCGAGAGGCATGTGCGAAGAAGGCGACGAAAAGGGCAGAAATACAAGCAGCTCGAGAAGTGTGGGAAACTGATAGCCTGAAGTGGAAGGATAAGCGAGACGTCCACCTGCTTTCCACCGTCCACACAGGTGCCAGGTGGATTCTGGCAAAATCCACTACCGAACCAGGAAGACAATCTACAAGCCCGACATGGTAGTGGACTACACCAAAAACATGCGCCTGGGGGACAAGTCTGACTGTCAGCTGTCAGGTGTTGAGGGACTGTGGAAGTCTGTGAGGTGGTATCACAAGCTTCTTCCTCCACCTAGTTGACATAACGATGCTGAACGCCTACAACTTGTGGTTGGTGAAGAAGGATATGGCCCCAAACCAGAAGCTGAAATTCCGGGAGTTCGTGTACAACGTCTCCTACCAACTCCTGGAGAAGTATGGCACCACCACTCACAGACGTACGGCATGGCGTGGGGATCACGTTCCTGACCGCATCCAGCTGGGTGTCGAAAGACACTACACAACCAACACCGAGCTGATTGGCACTCGTCACAGGCAGGTGCAGTGCACCGTCTGCAGCTCCAGTGTGAGGAAACCCCATGTGACTAAAAGAGTCACCTCAATGTGCGCCGAGTGCAAAGTTGCACTCTGCCTGGGTGACTGCTTCATGGACTACCACACCTTCAAGAACTACTGAGTGTCGGCCCCTGCCCTGCCCTGCCCTGCCCTGTACTCGCCCCGTGCCCTGCCCTGGACTCCGCCTCCTGCCCTGCCCTGCCCTGGACTCGCGCCCCCCTACCTTACCTGACCTGACCTAATTGATCACGCTACCTCATAATGTAACATATATAGATAATGTATAAGTTCGAAGGATGTCCCTGTCATATAGCTTTTACATTTTTTAATTGTATGTTTCATTATTTAGTTTATAAGTTTCAAAGATTTACATGTAATAGCCTATTTTTTTAGTATAATCAATATATATGTTTGTTTATTAGCCTAAGTAATGTGTATATAATTATTTTCGTACCTCAAATGAAGTGTACAAAAATAAATATGTTTCAATAAATCATGTGGAACCTACTATGATAATAGAATAAAACAACAAAAAAAGGAAAAAAGAAAACAAGGTCATGTCATTGTATTCTTACAATATGATATATTCTATGAATATTTCATATTGTTTGAATACAATGGCATGATCTTGTAAAAAAAAAAATTTATAAAAAATGTCTAGACAATATAAAACCTTCCCCTAACCCGCCTCCTGGATTCGATCCCACTACCCTACGACACTTTGAGTTTTCCAGCCCGCGACCTTACCAACCATGCCACAGGAGCTCATACCAAATATCACTCAAACTTCGTGTCTACAATCGAAATGACAATATACAAAAAAAAAATGAATTATCCCACCAATTTACGTTTGGTAAATTGATGGGATTATCAATTATATCATGCCAAGGTTTATAATAGTTTGTCTCTGTCAAGAATTAGTAATTATATAACTTAATTCTGTCAAAAATTGCCCAAACACTCAGCAAATTGCCCCTCTCAGTGTGACTCCACTCAGTTTCACACGGTCAGGCGGTCACGAGTGACCCTTGCCGCTCCTTGATTCTCCAGCTACAGCAGCTCTGTCTGGGAACAAAATTGGTATAAATACAATAATGGATAAAATACTCTTCACAAATACATTTGTATTGTATAATATTGTAAATAAAAATGAATAATAACTGTGTGGGTGTCGAAAATTGCTCAACCAGCTTTCTTATGTCTCGCCTACGCGCGTATATTGGATTATACATAGTCATGACTGTCATACAAATAATTGCAGTAGGTCTCGAATATACATTTAGATTGCATATTACTTCGAAATAAATAAGTAAACGTTTCTCTGGTGGCAATCTACCCTTTCGCAGGTGTAAGGAGACACCAGTCTATATTTAGCCCTCTCTCAGCACCGTCGCTGGTGGTCTATAAATATAGTACTTTATTTACAGTCAATGGCCTACATGTTTCTGTGGTACTTCACATGTGTCTAAAATGCAATGTCTGCTTGCATTAAAATGCAATTCTGAAGTCCATTTAGATGTACGACATACGCATGTCTCAGTTTCTCTCTCTCTCTCTCTCTCTCTCTCCATTCCTGACTCATGTTATTGTAGACCTGTTGATGGCAACGAACACCAGCCATCTGGTAGACATAAGGGTCAAAATACCAAACATCAATACGCCTGGGGCGCCTCCACAATTAGCACTAAGCTGGTTATCTATCTAGAGATCTGCCTGACTTCCATCTCTCCACGACTCACTCACTCACTGCACCCCTGCATGCCTCCCTCCCACCCACCCACCCCCCAACCCCCCCTTTCAGGGCGCTTCCGTCTGCTAGAAACACATTCACAATTTGCGTAAATATCGCATCAATTGGGCTATATGCGGTATATTCCTTGTTATATGGACGCCTACATATGTACACGTCTTTATTATAGCATGAGAGTGCTCTAAATACAAGATTGACGTGATATTTATGGCGTAACACACCCCTCTCACCCCTTTCATTCCCACCACAACTCACTCACACCTTGGTTCACGCATAGAAACTCATTGATAATGTGCGTAATATCGCATGAATTGGTTTATTAGAGCGGTATATATTTTGATATATGGCACGTATACATACGTACAAGTCTGTATTAGAGCATGACAGTGCTCTAAATACAATATATACGTGATATTTATGGCGTAAACCACACTCTCAGGCTCATAAATTGCCGCCAAACCTCCACACATCTTCATTCCCCGCCTAAATATTCCCTTATAAATTCCCTTATATATTGCAATTTTTTGGTCACTATGAGGCATATTCATTGTTATATGGTGCCCTACACATGTATACATACTCTAATAGCCTAAAAGGGCTCGAAAAAGGAGATATACGTGATAATACGCGGTAACCCACCCCCTCCTCCCTCTCCTTCTATCCCCTGCGCGTAAATATTCGGCAGGGAAATCTCGCCGCTCGATGACAATCTAGCCGCGCGGGGCCATTCGCTCCACATTTTTCAACTACGGACCGTTCCCCTACCCCCCCCAGACATTTTTTGGGGGGTCAAATATATATGGGCCGATGCACGCAAACATTCCCTACACGATGATGTACTTTTTATCGAAATTGGCAATAGGTCCCAAAATCATCATAGGTGCGCACAGTCTTACCCTGTAGAAAACCCCCTGTGCGCCGCGGAGAGGTTAAGGGGAAATGGGTCGTTTTTATTTGCTAATTTATGTATCTTTTTATTATTTAATTAGTTTCCTCCCTAGACCTCCACATCAAGCTTAGAAAAACACTCCCTAGACCCCCTTTCAAGATAAATTTTACATTTTTCGGTAGAAAAATTTCCCGGCCGCAGGCCAGTTCATTCTTAAATTAGAGGCTCGCTGTCGCTCGCCAGGATAGATATCGACTCCTAAAGGGTACGAAAATCTTATTAAAAAAAAATAATAATTAAAAAAAAGGCGAAAGGTCTCAAAATCGCCAAACTAACGAAACAAACTAATATGCTAAACATGAGGGAGAAGGGGTCCATAAAAAGCGAGTACTACCCTCTTAACTCGGATCCAGGGTTCATTTTACGAATAAATATTATATTTAATTCGGACCCAGGGTTAATTTTACGAATATAATATTATATTATATTTAATTCGGACCCAGGGTTAATTTTACGGATACATATTATATTTAATTCGAACCCAGGGTTAATTTTACGAATATATCTTATATTTAATTCGGACCCAGGGTTAATTTTACGAATATATCTTATATTTAATTCGGACCCAGGGTTAAGTTTACGATTATATCTTATATTTAATTCGGACCCAGGGTTAATTTTACGAATATATATTATATTTAATTCGGACCCAGGGTTAATTTTACGAATATATATTATATTTAATTCGGACCCAGGGTTAATTTTACGAATATATATTATATTTAATTCGAACTCAGGGTTAATTTTACGAATATATATTATATTGAATTCGGACCCAGGGTTAATTTTACGAATATATATTATATTTAATTCGGACCCAGGGTTAATTTTACGAATATATCTTATATTTAATTCGGACCCAGGGTTAATTTTACGAATATATCTTATATTTAACTCGAATTGTACAAATATTTATATATATTTATATATGTTTTATTTTGATTTTTTTTTACAGTGATCTGGGATTAATTTTACGAATACATATTTTATTCATCTCGGATCTGGTAACTATGGCGGTGGTGACGTCATTACAGGCAGGATGCATTCTGATAATTCTGGTACAGTCGAGGTAAATAAGTGTTGTCAGATATTTCACAAAGTTTCGGACACTGACCAATACTCTGAGGGATAAGTACTTTTCCCAGTAACTATAAAGATACCAATAACACTAAGTCTTGTTGAGCGAAAACCACTGGAATCTATGACAACACTTAATACCCCCGATTGTACAAGCCGATTGCAGTCTTTCTAGCCGTCAACCACAACGGTCGCCTTCCATTAACCCCTTCTTTACCGAGACGTCTTTTTAGTTTTATTCTAGATATATTCAGACGATTTTGTGCAGTTTGAAAAGGATCTGTGGTAGTACAAAAGGTTAAGTGAGATCATTCGAAGCTTCTTAATTGCTGGTTACCCTTTTTAAACTTAATAAAATCGTCTAATAGTTGCCAGAATAGAATGAAAAGGATGTCGCCGGTACAGTACAGAAGGAGTTAATATGACATCTCTTTCGGCTGTGGGGGAGACACCGGTTACAGTCAACCTCTCTTTTGTCTCCTTCACACATAGGAAACAAAAAATACAAGAACAGAAACAAAAATAGAGTGGGTAGACCTAGCTAGCTAATGATAACAACAATAAACTGAATATTATAAGTAAGAAGACAATTACACTGATATCGAATAAATAAAGAACCCGTAATATTGGATAGAGATGAGAAAATGGGACGGTTGCTATCATGGTTGCTATGGCATTTGCTTGATTAATTACTACTATAAGGTATGCCGAAACAACATATATATAAATAGGAGATAATATACAAGAGAATTAAGACACATAATAATACAGTATGTAGATGGACAGGGGAAGGAGGGTGTGTCCAATTATGGCTATTCATTAACATTTCTGAGAAGAGAGTTGACCACTATCGGGCCGAATCACTCCATCAGTTTATTGGAGGTCTAGACACGCACTATGCTGCTCTTGGGTAACATGGAATGAAGACAGGGGTAGGCTATGTGTCACAAAACACGTTTATTATATCAATCTTATGTGGTCTTATCTAAGCTCCATAGATAGGACCTACGTATAAATGTATACACCTTGGTGTTGTCTTGCTTCTTCCGGGAGTCCTATTAAGGGGAGATGGGCCATTTTTCTGGTCCCCTTTCTTCCTCATGCTTAGCCACATTAGTTTTGAGATTTTAAAACGTTTGCCCCATTAGTTTGTCGATTTTAAGACATTTCGCCCCAATTTCTTTGTCAATATTAAGACCTGTCGTGCCCTTTAGCTGTCGATTTTTTTCCTGGCAAGCGATAGCGAGCCTGTAATTGTGGAAGAACCGGCCTGCGGCCGTGACATTTTTCTACCGAAAAATGTACAAATTAATCTCGAAAGGGGGATCTAATGGATGTTTTTGTTTAAAGTTTGATGGAGGTCTAGGGAGGAATCTACATAAATATATGAATATAAAAATAAATAGACCCCAAAAAATAACCACTGTCCCCTTAACTTGCCAACGACAGTCGCCAACTAGTTCTGTTCCTTCTTGCTGGCTGACGGTAAATTGCCATGTCCCCGCCATTATTACCTTGATATTAGTCAATTATTATGATTGTATAGCTAAATATGATAACTATATCCTGTTCCAAAAAAGTAGGCCAAAACTCTTGATCATTAACCTCGATAACTCACAAACAACTAGAGTAATCGAGCTATATTATTTCTAGTTCTACCATTTGGGAAGGGTCAGACAGGGAACAGGTGTGACAATTTACGGGGTTATTGGTGTTAAGAACGATATTAAAAATAATAGAGGTTAGGTTTCATGATTTCTGGCCTACCTATTTGGAACAGGGTATAGTTATTACAATGAATAGACAGACTACTTATTGGACAGTGACTGACAGTACTAGTGACACCAAGGAGTATATATATGTATGGTGACACGCCCAGTCCCAGTCAGCAGTTCACAGCAGATTCCCAGTTAAATCCCAGCCAGCCAGTCAGTGATGCCAATTTAGCTACTCTCCCGCTAGATCTAGAGGTATTTACTGCGATCTAAAGCCAATTTTTTACACCTAGCGACATGAATTCTAGTGATACTCTGTAGATTTGAGCCATTTTAGAGCGATATTATAGAGATTGGGCAATTATTCTAGCGATGTTATGCATGTATATACTATCTAGCGGACTTAATTGTAACCCAACATATTACACCACCAGTCAGTGTGAGCCAGCCAGGACAGGGAGTAACATCAGCGTCGCCGTAGTTGCGTCCTTCAGGGGCAGGAAAGGTAAACAAACAACCTTTTAGTTGCCGTATGTCCATGTTCCTTCATTTATATACCATTACACACCCATACACCATACATACCATCTCTTGGTACATGTGGTGTGTGCTATGACTAGGTGGTGTGGTATTCCCCTTGTTGTGTACTTGTTTATCACGTGATGATGGTTGTAGGTCTACTTGTCACAGACTAGTACAAAGGAGTACAAAGGAAATCAAGCAACAACATATATAGTGACTCTTCTAGGTTGCTTGTCCTCCAAAACACTGAGGATCAAGTGTCCAAACAGTGGTTTAGAGTGGGTAAGGGAACATTGGAAAGGGAATTACTGCCCTGGAACTAATGTCCGTGGCAGGATTAGGAAGTTAGTAGAGGACAGATTGGTTAGTAACTGAGGGGGGTATAAAATAAAGTTATTCATTTACAAACGCAGTCAGTCGCGGGTTTGATGAGAGATATTTGTCTATGCGGAGTTTAAATGAATCAACGGTGATGCAGTCTATAATGTTTCGGGGAAGCCCATTCCACAAGTTGACAACTCGATTGAAGAAGAAATTCTTAGATTCGTGCGAATTAAAAGATTTACCAATAATTTTGAAACTGTTTCCCCGCGTGTAATTAGATTGGTCTATAGTGAAGTACTTACTACAGTTCATATTGTCGATGCCTTTGATGATTTGGAACACTTGAATTAAGTCACCTCTTAATCTGCGCTGGGTTAAAGGAAATAGATTTAATTCTCTAAGACGCTCTTCGTATGGTTTGTTCTTTAGGCTAGGTATCATTTTGGTAACTCTACGCTGAACTTGTTCTAGCTTGTTTATATCTTTTTGGTAATAAGGGCACCAGGATTGAACTCAGTATTCCAGAAGAAGGCGGACTAAGGAATTGTAAAGGGTTAGAATAACTTCTTTGGATTTATGCTCAAATGACCTGCCTATAAAGCCAATTATTTTGTTTGCCTTCTTAACAACTTCTGAACATTGTTGACTCGGTTTTAGGTTACTCGATATTGTTATTCCCAGATCTGTTTCTCTGTTTACATTCTTAAGCTGAGTGCCATTCATCGAATAGTTTCCTTTCTCATTTAGGTATCCGACATGTAGTAGTTTACATTTATCCGCATTGAAACTCATTTGCCAAATTTGGGCCCAACATGACAATTTATCTAGATTGTGTTGCATATCGTCAACTTGTTCTTTTGAGAGTACGCTATTTGCAATTTTTGTATCGTCAGCAAATTTTGAGATTGTACAGGTGAGACCCTAAGGGACTAGGAGGGAACTGCGCCACTGCGGCCATATCAGCTGTACAGTAACAGCGTAGGCCTATGACGACACTATTATTGTACAGCAGCGGCCCTTTAAAAGCATAGCAACAGCAGTGACATCCTAGACAATAGCAATACAGTACTGCTGGTACCTAAAGTGGAACTCTAAGATAGCAGGGAAATACTGTAATTATCTTTGTCCTTGTTAAATTGTCATGTCATGATCATTGCCATGATGAAATGTTATGAGATGCTTGTGTAGATTTTAGGTCCAGACATATTTTGGTTCAATGTGATTTTAATGCCACAAATTGTGTTGATATATTTGAAGATATATATATTGAATGTATATGCTCTAAAGTTCATAAGAAAATTTGTTTTAACCCTCGGCAAAACCTAATAAAAAAGTATGGTACTAAAATGTCTTTTTCGTAACGAAGTGGCTACGGGACACCACCAGTGGTGTCACGCAGCCCAGCCAGTGATGCTGGGCTATAGTCAGGTCGATATATGGAAAATACCCCCTTAACCCCCAAAAAAGGTTTCTCAACTGATTCTGGTAGGGTTTAGTGTACTTTATAACATACTAAAAGTTTACCAAAGTAGGACCCCCGGAAAAGTTATTTTTTCAAGATGGCGTCCAAGATGGCCGCCGAAACCTCTTAATGATCATAACTATGTAACTATCAACTCAAATTTGATGATCTTGGTGTCTATCCCTAGGTTTTTGGGGGCAAAGAACACATTAAGATCATAAACAATTATGTTGGCCTATTATGTAACACAAAAATCCAATATGGCGTCAAAAATGGCCGCCAACACCTCCAAATGACCGCAAGTCCATAACTATTGACTCAAATTTGATGATCTTGATGTCCATCTTGTCTATATTATGGACAAGATGGGTTGGGAGAAGAGGGATCTGCCTTGTGTGAGCCAATCGGCTTTATGCGGGCTCCCATTTTCTTATTGTTTCTTCTTCTTTTCGGTGTATGAAGGAGACAAAAGGCAGGTTACTAAGCTATAATACCATATACATATCACTCTTATTGATACCTTTCATCCACTTAAAACACCTCTATCATTATTTCCTCTACATATTCGTTTTTCTAGCAATATGATAGCAATATTAACTAATAAGTCAGTCAGTCACAACTAATAATTATTATAATGTTTATAACACACGCACACACACAAACACACATTATATATACAGTATATGTGTGTGTGTGTGTGTGTGTGTGTGTATTAGAATATACAATAGGTGAACCATTAGAACAAAAATAGATTATTGGTGAGTGGGAGGAGTATAATCTGTGATTAGAGGACCAGGTGGATCCTCTAATCACATTTAATTGGTACCATTGACTGCCTTTTTCCTTTAATTACAATTTATACTCCTCCCATTCCCCACTACCTCTTTTACATAAGAACATAAGAAAATGGGAGTCTGCAGGAAGCTGATTGGCCTAAGCAAGGCAGATCCCTGTCCCACACAACCCCAATTACAAAGCCCAATTATAGGCTCAACACTCTAATACCATGAGGATCATCTTACCAAAACGGTTAGAGATTAACGCAGGATTACGGGGTCTGCAGAGCGCTGATTGGCCCATCCCGGCTGATCCCCCTTCACACCCAACCCTTCTCGTCCATATGCTTATCCAATTATCGAAATTTATCTAATTTGAAACCGTTGGTACGAGTTCTTTCGCTATCATTGAGCTTTAGTACATTTGTCATGTCCCCTTTGTTAATCCCACTAACCCACTTGAACACCTCTATCATTATCCCCTCTAAAGGCCGCGTCATACAGAGGTCGACCACGACCCGACAGTAACCCGAAGGCAATGACTTGCAAAAAAAAAAATTGCGGTTCGGGTGTATTCGGCCCGATAATCGGGCGACATCAGGTATGATTCTGGTATGTTCGAGTCGTTCTAGTCATGCTCTGGTCATCACCCGAATGTTCGGGTGAGTCGGCCAAAAGTTAGTGTATGCGTTAACTTTTGGGAAATCCTCGAGTGCGTTCGGGTCAAAAAACCGTTACAAAGTCCTCTAGTCACCTTCGATTTACATTCGAGTCGTATTCGGCTTACATTCTACCATATTCTTATCGCATTCGACCTATTCGGGTCACTTTCGAGTCAAAAAATTTAACCCGATTCATACCAGAATTGATCGAACCGAAGTGGACTTAGACCTGATGATGTAGACCGTAACCCGAATTAGACTCGATGCTCAGTGGAAAATTCCTACATAAACTTGTTCGAAAGTCAACTGTTACTCGATGCTGACCTGAATTTCAGGATGATGACTGGATGGATACCCGAATACTACTAGAAAATGACTCGATGCATGCCCGACATTCCTAATTAGACTCGATGATTACTCGATCGTGATCCGAATGACTAGAATGTAAGTCGAAGGCTAGTCGAAGCCAAGTCGAATCAAACCCGAACGCGAGCCGATGGGCGGAACCACGTGAAGCATTCCTGTGGGCAGTTGGAGCGACTTATTCTAGTCACGTTCGACTTACATTCTGACTTCGGGTGGGGTTCGGTTTTCATTCGGTTTTAAGTCGGGTTACTTCGGGTGTGATTCGGTTTTAAGGGGACCGACCGGTTAATTACGAACTTCCAGGTCTTACTTTCAATTTAAATTAAATTTGGCACAGGTGTATATGACCATAAAACTAGATAAAAACAAAATTATTTTATTTTATTTTTGCTTTTTTCTTTCAATTTAGGTAAAAAAACGTTGAAAATCATAGCACTGCAGAAAATGATAAACTCCTACAGAAATCCCCATAGCACATGTTTTATGTGATCAAACAACTCACAAAAGGTGTATCTGTAGTTTCTATAAAAAACATTTATATATTTTGTGTATTTGTTCGATTTAGGTGATTACAGATTCAGGCGAATATATTTATAGAAAATTACAACTTTGACGACATATTGTGAAAAAATATAAATTACTAGTGTAAATTGGCTTTATAGGCCTTTTAGTGTTTTTAATTACCTTTCCAATGGTATATACACCATTCCTATAGGTCCAATAGTAACTGTAGAATAACATCCGATAGTGTGGCAATATAGGTTCTGAGAAAAACAGGTGAAAGTCTAAGGTCATTAGGTGAACATTTTTACTTTTGTTTTTTTTAGATTTACAATATTTTACGCGGGAACATGGCAAAGTAGAAGATAAAGCGTATGGGAGGTTGTAGAATAGCTTACGCACTTTCGATTTATATAGGTATGCTCCTCGTACGACCAGTAGTTACTGAGCATGTTAATTTCAAAGTTCGCTATATAACGTTTTTAGAATTACAGGAAAAGTTTGGAAAACTTAAAAAAAAACGATTTCCAATGGGTTTTCACTAATAACATTGCACTGGCTTATGAAGGGATGTTGACTCTTGTTGAATAAACACCTTTTTTTTTTTTTTTTTTTTTTTTAAGAGACAATGAACGGAGGAAGGAAAAACACAGATAAAACAAAAAGGTCCATGTGCCTAAAGGCATCCTCCATTCATAAAATGTTTGTAACAACTGGATTTAAACATTTGTTGATTGTAAGTTTGTGGAAAGCAATTCGAGGGAAGTGAATTCCAAAGAGTAGTAGCTCTGGGGATAAATGAATTCTGATAAGCAGAAGTTCTGCATTGTGGAGGAGAAAGTGTAAATTCATGGGCGCTCTCAGCTGCCCTAGTTCTACGGGGAAAGATGTGGAGAGGCGGCACAATTGAAGCAAGTTCCTCGGAACAATTGCTGTGAAAATATCTGTAGAATAATGCAAGGGATGCAACGTTTCTTCGTATGGCTAATGTAGGAAGGTCCTGTGTGATTGCAGGGTTATTGATTAATCTAATAGCTTTATTTTGAATTTTGTCCAACTGCCTCAATGCAACCACTCCACTTCCACCCCACAGAGGTGAACAGTAATCCATCTGAGAGCGCACATGACTTTTATATATTACGGCCAACTGCTCGTCAGAGAAGAATTCTCGAACTCTGTACAGGAGTCCCAGTTTTTTAGAGGCATTCTTAGCAATGCTTCTAACATAATGTGTCCAGCTCAAGTTAGTAGTTAATGTTACACCGAGAATGTCAATACTAGGGGAAGTGGGAATATTTACATCATTAAAAAATATATGGGAGTCAGTGAGATTCTGTCGGTTAGAAAATTGAATGTACTTGGTTTTCTGTGCATTAAAGGAAACTAGATTCTCTTGTCCCCATTCATTAATTCTAGAAAGGTCCCGGTTCAGAGAAATTGCAGTGTTTATTTTTGAATTTATAAGATCGGGTTGGGTGAAAGAATTGGTAAATGTGAAGGAACTGTGGAGTGTTGAGTCATCTGCGTAGGAATGTATTGCATTATGAGTGGTAGATATGAGATCATTGATATGAATGAGGAACAGAGTTGGGGCCAAAACTGATCCCTGGGGAACACCAGCATTTATTGAGTGAAATTGAGAATAAAGGCCATCTACCATTACACGTATTTTTCTGTTATGAAGATAAGAAGAAATTAGTGGAACTAATGATGCAAGGCCGTAGTGTGACATCTTCGACAATAAGGATTGATGCCAGACTCTATCAAATGCCTTTGATATATCCAGTGCTATTGTATGTGTTTCACCATGTTGGTCTGTAGCTTGGTTGATTTGATGCGTAAGAAGGCAAAGAATGTCTGCAGTTGATCGACATCGTCTAAAACCATATTGCCTATCACTGATTAATTTATTATTCTCCAGATGCTTAATTATGTGATTATTTAATATAATTTCAAAAACTTTGCCAAGAGTGGAAGTTATAGCTATTGGTCTGTAGTTTGATGGATCTGAAGAGGCACCTTTTTTAGGAACTGGATGGATGTTTGCTTCTTTCCAGGGTACTGGGAAGCATGAGGTATGAGTACACAGACGGAAAAATTTTGCCAATACAGGAGCGAGCACCAAGGAGCAATTCTTAAGTACTATTGGAGGAATTTCATCTGGACCAGGAGCCTTATCTACTGAGAGATTCTGCAAAATAGTTTTGACATGTCTGGTGTGGATCTTAAGTGAGGGAATTTCAGGTGAATTAAAATTAAGTACAGGGACATCTTGATTTATGTCATCTAAGGTTGAGTTGGTGGAGAAAATATCTGCAAGAAGGTTAGCTTTACCTCGTGGGTCACTTACAAGATTGCCAGTCGGAGATTTTAATGGTGGAATGGATGAAGCAGTAGTGAAGTTGGATTTGAATGAGTTAAGAGTAGACCAAAATATTTTGTTATCATTTGGATTATTTAGAAGTTTATTTGCCTGCTTATGGAGAAAGTTTGATTTAGTTAGGTTTAATACAGTTTTGGCATGATTTCTGATGTTTCTAAAGTAATTAAAGGCTTCATGTGTTTTTGATCTTGTGTATGCATTGTAGGCTATTGCTTTTTGTTCAGTTACTCTAGCACAATTATGGTCAAACCATTTAGGTGAATTAGATCTTTTACTGTACTTTTGATGAGGAATAAAAGTTTCCATTCCAATTTTTACAAAATCTTGTATGTGGCTCAAGGTGGAGTGTGCATCATTAGAAAAGAAAGAGGTCCAGGGAATATCAATAAAGAAACCTTGAAGACCCTCCCAGTCTGCCCTATCGTAATGCCATTTAGTCACCAAAACAGGTTCAGAGTGGGAAGGTGTGGTAGGTGATAGACAGGTGGCCTGTATCAGACAGTGATCAGAAGATCCAAGTGGGGACCTCACTGTAACATCATAATTTTCTGAATTGGTTGTTAAAAATAAGTCCAGTAGGTGGGAATTATGATTAGGATTATCTGGTACACGGGTGGGTTGGTTGACTAGTTGAATGAGATTAAATGAGTCTGCAAATAGCTCACATTCAAGACCAGCATCATCAGTCCTGGCTGAATGAGTGAGCCATTCAACATTATGGACATTAAAATCACCCAACACAGTGATTTCAGAAGAAGCATTTAAGTTGAGGACACTGAGTTGTGAGGACAGAGAATCAAAAAGACTTTGCTCTGGAGGAGTATTTGGGGAACGGTAGATGCAACATATGTATTTAAATTTACCAGCAGAAATTAATTTGTATATAGAATAATCAAAATAGGGACAATTGAAACTAGTAACCTCCTCCAGGGCAATTTCGGATTTTGCGAAGCAACATACACCACCCTTAGGTCTGAAATTTTGGAGCAGTTGATAACCTGGAAAATTAAATCTAGATGTGTCAGATGTGGATGTTACTTGAGTCTCTGTCAAAAAAAGGAGAGTAGGGGATTCTGCTTGAAGAAATTGGTGTACAGAATTGATGTTAGAGTGAAGTCCCCTTATATTACTAAAGAAATAGCTGTACTGACAAGCAGCTTTGGGACGTTGCAATGCTCTTGACACAGTCGCATGATGACGACCGGGAGGGCCCTGTGTCAATAACCCAACCCTGCCGGGGGTGGATATCCGAGGGACCACCAGGTTTGCTCTTAACAATTGTACTGCCATATTTAAGGTAAGTGTATGGTGTTACATGTATGGTATGTAGTGGGAAGAGTAGTATTTTATGGATAGAGGATAGCGATGTAGGGCAATGTCGTGAAGTTGGATGTGTATGTTATATAAAGAGGGTTTTCCTGATACCCCTGATGTGTGAGGCAGAAAGATATGTATCCAGCTACCAAGGCCTGGGAGAGAAAATGGAATTCAGGCTATTCCCTGAGTCTCCCGAAACCTTGGCGGTAGTACTTCCCTGGGCGGGGCTGCCTACCCCTACTACCTGCAAATACCTATTGGTATTTTCCGGATTTCGAGTTTTTTATGCCTAAATTAACCGGTCGGTCCCCTTAACTCGGGTTGGTATCGGCTACTCGGGTCACTCAACCGCTTTCACCGTCGCTTTCTGGTCGATTCATATTCGTTCAACTTCTGGTTAGTTTCGAGTAATATACGGGATAACTCCTATTCGAGAGCTGAGTCACTCGGTAGCATTCGAATTGCTTTCTAGTCATCGTAGGGTAGGTCTACGAGTCGGGGACTTCGGGTGAATTCGGGTGAAAAGTGCGCAAGTCATTGCCTTCGGGTTACTGTCGGGTCACGGTCGACCTCTGTATGATGCGGCCTTAACTCTGCGTCTCTCTAACGAATGTAAGCCTAATTTCTTCAACCTTTCTTTATACGGAAGATTTCTAATATTATGGATCATTTTTGTCATTCTACGTTGTATACTCTCCAATGAATCTATGTCCATTCTGTAATAAGGACACCAAAATTGAAAAGCATAACCCATATGGGGTCGCACTAATAACAAGTAAAGTTTAAGATAACATTAGCAGTTCTGTTACTCACACTCCTAGAGATGAACCCGAGAATCCTGTTTGCCTTGTTTCGAACGCTTTTACACTGTTTTCTAGGCTTCAAATCATTGCTAACAAACACACCTAGATATTTCTCACAATTCGAGTTTTCTAATTCCATATTAGCTAGTTTATATTTAACATTTGTATGCATCTTCCCTATCTTTAATACCTTGCATTTGTCAATGTTAAACTTCATCTGCCAATTTACTGACCATTCGTGTAAGGTATCTAGATCCCTTTGGAGGCACTCTATATCTCTATCTGAATCAATTGTTCTCCTCATTTTGGTATCGTCTGCAAATGTACTTATCCTACTAGTTATACCTAAATCAAGGTCATTTATGTATATAACAAACAACAGAGGACCTAATACAGATCCCTGGGGGACACCAATTTTGACTGCTCCCCATTCTGACTTCGTACCATTTATTCTAACTCTCTGCTTCCTACCAATTAGCCATGACCTAATCAATCCCAACAACGCCCAACCTATTCCATGCGCCTCAACCTTACTCATCAATATCTCATGGGGGACTCTGTCGAAAGTTTTACTGAAATCTAAATATATTATATCATATGACTTGTCATTATCTACTGCTTCATATACCTCTGAGAAAAAACTAAGCAAATTAGTAAGGCAAGGACGTCCCTGAGTGAATCCATGCTGAGAAGAATTTATTAAATTAAATGTATCTAAGTGGTTTCTAATTTTACTAGCAATAATTGACTCTAGTAGCTTTCCTATGATTGATGTAAGACTAATGGGACGGTAATTGGATGCTATTGATTTGTCACCTTTTTTGAAGATCGCAACTACGTTTGCAAGCTTCCAAGCTTCTGGAACTATACCTGTCTCTAATGACTTGTTAAATAGAAATGTTAATGGGTAACTTAACTCATCCCTACATTATTTTAATACTCTAGCATATACCTCATCAGGACCAGGCGATTTATGAGGTTTCAGTCTGTCAATTTCCTTAAGCACATCATTTCTACTGATAGTAACCGTACTTAACCTATTTTCTATACTATCGCTATATACCTTACGGACTTCTGGAAACTGTGCCAAATTTTCATTAGTGAAAACGGAAAGAAATTTACTATTTAATGTACTGCACATTTCTAAATAATTTTCTGTCATTTCTCCTATCGAAGTTTTAAGGGGACCAATTACATCTCTAACCTTGGATTTATATAGTTGGTAAAAGGCTTTAGGATTATTTTTTGAGTCATTGGCAACCTTAATTTCATAATTTCTTTTTTCTTTCCTAATATCCTTTTTTTACCTGCCTTGATAGATTCTGATAGTAAGCAAGTAGGTGAATTTCGCCTTTTCTTAGTTGATACAATTTCTATATTTAACTGAATATTTAATAGTGGATGCTAACGTGCTATTAAGAATATGTACGTATTGTATGTATGAATGTATGTATGTATATATATATATATATATATATATATATATATATATATATAGAGGGGTAGAGGAGGAGGTAATTAATTAAAAGTTACTTAACTATAACTGTAATGATATTGGAGTTGACATCATTGAATTTATATATGTACTTTGGCACATGTTGCTTAGAAGAGGAGTACAAAGGAGAGGAGAGAGAGAGAGAGAGAGAGAGAGAGAGAACATAACATAAGACCAACCTAAGATAATGGGAGTCTGCAGAAAACCAATTGGCCCACACAAGGCAGATCCCTTTCACACCCAACCCATCTTGATTAGAGCAATGCCCATATTCACCTTATTTACTAATACTATTTCAAACTATCTTGGTCCATCATCAAGCACTTGATGTATGTCCTAGAACAAACTATTACCATATGAATCCATATATTTAGTCTAAAAAAATCCTTTATGGTGTTATCCTAATGCCCTATTTATTATTTATAATGGAGATTGGGTGTGAGTGGAATCTGCCGGTTGTTGTCCAGTCGGCGCTCTGCAGACCCCAGTTATCCCATGTTGATCGTTTTGGTGAGGTCAGTCCTCATGGTGTTAGTGAGTTGGGCCTATCATTAGGCCTTATAATTAGTGTTGGGTGTGAGAGGGATCTGCCTTATATGAGCCGATCGGCTTTCTGCAGACTCCCGTTGTTCTTATGTTCTTACATGTAAGTCCTAGGACCTTACACATGATAGAAATCTTCCTTACGTATTCAAGTTCAGTGATAGCGAAAGAACTCGAACAAATGGTTTCAAATTAGATATTTTTCGTTTCAGAAAAGATATAGGCAAATATTGGTTTGGTAACAGAGTTGTAGATACTGTAGGTTGAATAAGCTACCAAGCGTTATAGTGGAATCAAGAACTATAGAGAGTATTAAGAAAAACATAGATTGGCATATGGACGAGATGGGTTGGGTGTGAGGGGGATCTACCAGGTGTGGGCCAATCGGCGTTTGACAGACCCTCATTGTATGTCCTCTGACCGTTTTGGTGAGGTCGATCCTCATGGTATTAGTGAGCTGAGCCTATAATTAGGCCTTGTAATTAGGGTTGGGTGTGAGAGGGAACTGCCTTGTGTGGGCCAATCGGCTCTCTGCAGACTCTCATTTTTTTGTTCTTATATTGAGAAAGATTGAACACATTAGGCCTACATCCATTAAGGAGGAGTAGGGTTGGAGAGGATATGAACAAATGGGCAAGTGTGATATAAAAGGGGACATGACAAATTTAATGAGGCTCAATGATAGCGAATATAAGAACATAAGAACATAAAAAATAGGAGTCTGCAGAAAGCCGATTGGCCTAAGCAAGGCAGATCCCTGTCCCACACAACCCCAATTATAGGCTCAACACTATGGAGGACGGTAGGACGGAAGTACTGCTTCGGCAGTACAGGGAGGTGTTAGATAAAGTTAGGAGGAAGGGAGGCATACCTGTAGTACACAGTATCTTGCCACGGAGAGGGGTCAGCAAGGAATGGTCATCTAGGGCAATTGGTATCAATTGTCGGCTGGACAAATACTGTAATGCAAATGCAATACCATTCCTTGATAACTGGACCCGTTTCTATGGTAAAAATCAGTTGTACGCACAGGACGGGGTTCATCTTTCTCGGCTAGGGGTGGCAAATTTAGCTAGGTCAATAGATAGGATTGTCGCGGGGTTTCGCTGAAAATAAAGCCTGAGAATATGAGTAAGAATAATTGTCTAGATAGGGTAAATTGCCGTACTGGTACATCAGATAGGAATAGAAAATATCAGTCACAGGATTTTAATTGTACTGCTAGTAGAAATATTAAAGGTGTAACAGAAGATGGGAATTCAGTTAGAAATAAAGGTAAATCCGATACCAGTAAAATAAATTCATTGCGATTATATTATACAAACTGTAGGAGTTTATGTAACAAAATGGATGAACTTAGAGCACTTGTTAGCAACGAAAATATAGACATTATAGCACTGACTGAAACATGGATTAATACAGAATCAAGACATTTTTTAGCAGAATTCCATATACCAGGATATAGTTTGTTTAAACGCGACCGAACAAGTAGGAGGGGCGGCGGAATAGCAGTGTTTGTCAGGAGTTCTTTAAAAAGCTGTATTAAATCAGGTATTAGACTAAATACTGATAACGAAAGTGTTTGGGTTGAGGTTAGCGAAGGTAGTGAGACCATAATTATTGGAGTTATTTATAGACCACCAAATATGAGTAGAAACGAAGGTACAGCTTTATGGCAGGAAGTGAAAATAGCATCAAGGTTTAGCAATGTGTGTATTATAGGGGATTTCAATTTTCCGAATATTGATTGGCAGCATCAAATCGGCGACTCAGATTCAACAGAGTTTATTGAGGCGGTACAGGATAGTTTTTTATTTCAATTCATAGACTCGCTTACTAGAGGTAATAATATCCTCGATTTAGTTCTCAGTAATAATGAACAAATGATAAATAATGTAGAGATAGGAGACCAACTAGGAAATAGTGATCATAAATCAATTTATTTTAACATACAATGGACAGGAAAGGCTAAAGAGAATACGACACTTATCCCAGATTTCAGAAAAGCCAATTATGGTGGATTAAGACGAGCCTTAAGAGTCGATCCTATGGTTAAACTATTAAGTGGACCCAGGTGCGCTAATGAACATACTCTCTCTCAGATACCTGTCTTAACTCAGGATAATTTGACAGCTACATATAATAATTTTATTTCTTCACTCCACAATGCGCAAAATAAATATATCCCCAAAAGAAAATTTAGATCAACACAGAACCAACCCAAATGGATGAATAATAGACTATTAGACCTTCTAGGAAAAAAGAGAGGAATATATCGAAAAATAAAGAAAGGCGAAATTCACCTACTTGCTTACTATCAGAATCTATCAAGAGAGGTTAAAAAATGTATAAGGACAGACAAAAGAAATTATGAAATCAGGATAGCCAATGACTCAAAAAATAACCCTAAGGCTTTTTACCAGCTATATAAATCTAAAGTTAGAGATAAAATAGGCCCCCTTAAAACTTCGATAGGAGAAATGACAGAAAGTGATTTAGAAATGTGCAGTACATTAAATAGTCAGTTTCTATCCGTTTTCACTAATGAAAATTTGGCACAGATTCCAGAAGTCCGTAAGGTGTATAGAGATAGTATAGAAAATAGGTTAAGTACGGTTACTATAAGTAGAAATGATGTGCTTAAGGAAATTGACAGACTGAAACCTCAGAAATCGCCTGGTCCCGATGAGGTATATGCCAGAGTATTAAAAGAATGCAGAGATGAGTTAAGTTACCCATTAACATTTCTTTTTAACAATTCATTAGAAACAGGTATAGTTCCAGAAGCTTGGAAGCTTGCAAATGTAGTTCCAATTTTCAAAAAAGGTGATAAATCAATAGCATCCAATTACCGTCCCATTAGTCTCACTTCAATCATAGGAAAGCTACTAGAGTCAATTATTGCTAGGAAAATGAGAAACCACTTAGAAACATTTAACTTAATCAATTCTTCTCAGCATGGATTCACACAGGGACGTTCTTGCCTTACTAATTTGCTTAGTTTTTTCTCAGAGGTATATGAAGCAGTAGATAATGACAAGGCATACGATATTATATATTTAGATTTCAGTAAAGCTTTCGACAGAGTCCCTCATGAGAGATTGATGAGAAAGGTTGAGGCACATGGAATAGGTGGGGCGTTGTTGGGATGGATTAGGTCATGGCTAATTGGTAGGAAACAGAGAGTCAGCATAAATGGTACCAAGTCAGAGTGGGGAGCAGTCAAAAGTGGTGTCCCCCAGGGATCGGTATTAGGTCCCCTGCTGTTTCTTATATACATAAATGACCTAGATTTAGGTATAACTAGTAGGATAAGTAAATTCGCAGACGATACTAAAATGGGGAGATCAATTGATTCAGATAGCGATATAGAGTGCCTCCAAAGGGATCTAGATACCTTACATGAATGGTCAGTAAATTGGCAGATGAAGTTTAACATTGACAAATGCAAGGTATTAAAGATAGGGAAGATGCAAACAAATGTTAAATATAAACTAGCTAATTTAGAATTAGAAAATTCAGACTGCGAGAAAGATCTAGGTGTGTTTGTTAGCAATGATTTGAAGCCTAGAAAACAGTGTATAGGCGTTCGTAATAAGGCAAACAGGATTCTCGGGTTCATCTCTAGGAGTGTGAGTAACAGAACTGCTGATGTTATCTTAAAACTTTACTTGTCATTAGTTAGACCCCATATGGATTATGCTGTCCAATTTTGGTGTCCTTATTACAGAATGGACATAGATTCATTGGAGAGAGTACAGCGTAGAATGACAAAAATGATCCATAATATTAGAAATCTTCCGTATGAAGAAAGGTTGAAGAAATTAGGTTTACATTCGTTAGAGAGACGCAGAGTTAGAGGGGATATGATAGAGGTGTTCAAGTGGGTTAGTGGGATTAACAAAGGGGACATGACAAATGTACTAAAGCTCAGTGATAGCGAAAGAACTCGTACCAATGGTTTCAAATTAGATAAATTTCGTTTCAGAAAAGATATAGGCAAATATTGGTTTGGTAACAGAGTTGTAGATGGGTGGAATGGACTACCAAGTGCTATAGTGGGATCTAAAACTGTAGGGAGCTTTAAGATAAAATTGGATAAGCATATGGACGAGAAGGGTTGGGTGTGAAGGGGGATCAGCCGGGTTGGGCCAATCAGCGCTCTGCAGACCCCCATAATCCTGCGTTAATCTCTAACCGTTTTGGTAGGATGATCCTCAGGGTATTAGAGTGTTGAGCCTATAATTGGGCTTTGTAATTGATTTGGGGTTGTGTGGGACAGGGATCTGCCTTGCTTAGGCCAATCGGCTTTCTGCAGACTCCCATTTTCTTATGTTCTTATGTTAACACTCTAATACATAAGAACATAAGAACATAAGAAAATGGGAGTCTGCAGAAAGCCGATTGGCCTAAGCAAGGCAGATCCCTGTCCCACACAACCCCAATTCATTACAAAGCCCAATTATAGGCTTCACACTCTAATACCCTGAGGATCATCTTACCAAAACGGTTAGAGATTAACGCAGGATAATGGAGGTCTGCAGAGCGCTGATTGGCCCAACCCGGCTGATCCCCCTTCACACCCAACCCTTCTCGTCCATATGCTTATCCAATTTTATCTTAACCCCTAACTATCGGTGCGCAACATAAGTCGAGTATAATAAATCTGGACTATCTGGCGGCGCGCGACATACGTCGTGTGGCAATTTCAGCACGTAATGTTGCTGAGAGAGAGAGACAAGTGGTGGCAGGAGAGTAGCGAGCGTATGACTGCTCCAGACCACCGCGGCGAACCTACTGACACGAATCCCACCTCCTCCCTCCCTCTCTCACTCGCTACATACTGAATTGTAAGGGGAAAGTACCGAATTACATGCTTTTTGCACTCGTGTTGCGCGGTTGTTGCAAGAAAACTAGCCATCATAAAAGGATCGTTATGGTGTCATTGGAAAGCTCTGTTTATGCCCTTTCAGGGATAGATACTTGTTTTACGCTCTGGGTCTTATTTAGGCATGAAAATGATCACGTAAACAGCCCTATTTTGGCTAAAAACACCCCGCTGGTGGCTACATATTTTATACCGCCTAGGCCGCTCATAAGGTGTTAAAGCTCCCTACAGTTTTAGATCCCACTATAGCACTTGGTAGTCCATTCCACCCGTCTACAACTCTGTTACCAAACCAATACTTGCCTATATCTTTTCTGAAACGAAATTTATCTAATTTGAAACCATTGGTACGAGTTATTTCGCTATCACTGAGCTTTAGTACATTTGCCATGTCCCCTTTGTTAATCCCACTAACCCACTTGAACACCTCTATCATATACCCTGAGGATCATCTTACCAAAACGGTTAGAGATTAACGCAGGATTACGGGGGTCTGCAGAGCGCTGATTGGCCCAACCCGGCTGATTCCCCTTCACACCCAACCCTTCTCATCCATATGCATATCCAATTTTATCTTAAAGCTCCCTACCGTTTTTAATCCCATGATAGCACTTGGTAGTCCATTCCACCCATCTACAACTCTGTTACCAAACCAATATTTGCCTATATCTTTTCTGAAACGAAATGTATCTAATTTCGGACTGCCACATGTGTTTGTAAAATTTCATTAATCGATTTTAGGAGTATAGTTGGTTGTTGGAAGGAACATAATAATTGAAACCATTGGTACGAGTTCTTTCGCTATCACTGATCTTTAGTACATTTGTCATGTCCCCTTTGTTAATATATCGCAATATTGTTTTTTCCAGGACCCACACACCCAGTGTGTAGGTTCTGTTTGTTTACATTTGATAAATTTTGATTTATATAATTATATACTGTATATATATATATATATATATATATATATATATATATATATATATATAGTGTATATATATATCTATATATATACTGTATATATATACTGTATGTGTACCTTCACTAAACTCACTAACCATATATTTGTAGGTAATGCAATTAATTAATCAATGTGGTCATCCCTGGGACCCGAACTCTGGAGACACACACGGAATATATAAGCACAAAAGGCCTCACATAACCTTTTCCGTGACTCTCGTGATTTTGCCAATCACTGCATGTCATGTTTCCCCAGTGCCCAGCAGTTTTTCTCGATCCCCTCTCTCCATCTCAATTTGTTTGCCATGCTTTCCAACTCTGGGTTGGGTGTGAGAGGGATCTGCCTTGTGTGCGCCAAACGGCTTTCTGCAGACTCCCACACGCACGCACTCACGCATACACACATGTTAAAACACATTTTATATATATATATATATATATATATATATATATATATATATATATATATATATATATATATATATAATATATATATATATATATTCACTTTTGGGGAGAGGAGGTAGTAATAATTAATAGTAGTTGCTAAAATATAACTGTGTAAGGATATTGGAGTTGGACATTATTAAATTTATATATGTTTGGTACTAGGGTACAGTCTTTCTTCTATTCAACTGCTGAGCTCTGGTACTCTCTCACAGAATCAGTCTTTCACTCTTCCTATGACTTAAATTGCTTCAAACTTCGTGTGTACGCACTGTGCCCTTGTACAGAGCAAGAAGCTGAGCAGGGGTAAAGAACTCCTTGAGGCGGTTGAGCACATCCAGCTTCTGGGAGGCTGCCTTAGCAAGACTGGTAATATGGTCCTTCTAAGTAAGAGCAGAAGAAAAGAGAAACCAAGAATATTGAGAGAAGATGAATGATTGATGTTTGTATTGTTGAAGTATAAGCGATAGTCTTCTGGCGGTTCCGGACGGGTATTAAGATGGAGAAATTGGGTTTCGGGAGCATTAAAAGCAACAAGGTAAGGTGTTCTGCTCTGTAATCTGCAAATTCGAAGTGGTTAAGGTATTCCCCATCTGTATGTATTCCTTTTTTTCATGAAAACATTCTAAAGATCACTTGAAAACCGTAGGTGAGATCGTGTTGCCACGTCTCACTCATTTCCCAATCTGTATCTTCCCTATGTCTGTATGTAACCTGACCATGGCAGATATATATATATATATATATTATACAACATACACACACACACATTTAATTTACAAGTGGACAAGGATTCACTATTTAACACCTTAAGAGCGGCCTATGCGGTTTATTTATATGTACCGCCCAGCGGGGTGTTTTTAGCCAAAATAGGGCTGTTTACGTGATCATTTTCATGCCTAAATAAGACCCAGAACGTAAAACAAGTATCTATCCCTGAAAGGGCATAAACAGAGCTTTCGAATGACACCATAACGATCCTTTTATGATGGCTAGTTTTCTTGCAATAACCGTGCAACGCGAGTGCAAAAAGCATGTAATTAGGCACTTTCCCGATACAATTCCGTATATAGCGAGTGAGAGAGGGAGGAGGGAGGTGGGATTCGTGTCAGTAGGTTCCCCGCGGTGGTCTGGAGCAGTCATACGCTCGCTACTCTCCTGCCACCACTTGTCTCTCTCTCTCAGCAACATTACGTGCTGAAATTGCCACTCGACCTATGTCGAGCGCCGCCACATAGTCCAGCTTTATTTAACTCGACTTATGTTGCTCGCCGACAGTTAGGGGTTAAAGCACCTACCCTGCCATGTATAATTCTACTCACAAACATACAACCACCTTCTCACACACACACTTACACAAACACACCATTTTATTCACAATCACAGAAACATTTTGTACTCTCATTCGCAAACCCATACGTAAATATTTCCATCCACACCGTTACCATTCATTTGTACACACACACACATATATACACACACACACACACACACACTGAAGAATCTCAATTTCCCAAGCTTAGAGGAGAAGACGTGTGAGGAGTATATAACAACGATTTACAAAGACTTTGTTGTGAGGTAACCTGGTAGGATCAAAGGGCATGTGTTTAAACTAAGAACAAATAGATGGAAATACGATATGAACAAATTTAACTATAAAATCAAGCTTTGTATACGTGGAACACTTGTGGTGGTGTCCCGTAGCCTACCCAGTGTGGCTGCGTTGTGAGACACCACTGGTAGTGTCACGCAGCCCAGTGGTGTCCCGTAGCCCAGCCTCACTGGCTGGGCTGCGTGACACCACTGGTGGTGTCCCGTAGCCACTTCGTTTTCGTAACAAGGTTGTCAATACGGCACTTCCAGTTATCGATAGCTCTAAAGATCATAGGAAAATGTGTTATATCTTACCCTCGGAAAAACCTAAGGCAAGAATGTTAAGTGCGGGCGTACCGCCAGCCTTGTTTACACTACGCGTAGTGGTGTCGGACCTTTCCCATCATGTTCCTGTCTATTTTGACTGCCTTTGGATATAAAAATACATTAGCCTAACCAAACAACCTAACCTAACCTAACCTAGTATTCATGAAGTAATGATAGGGGGCAAATAGCAGAAAATATAGCGTCGAAATAGACAAGAACGTAACTGCGAGCGCACATGACGACAGTACGCCTGATCACTACATCCATCCCAGACCTAATAGGGAAGGATGTAGTTTCCGGGTGTACGGTTTTCATGTGCGCTCGCACTTACATTCCTGTCTATTTCGACGCTATATTTTCAGCTATTTGCCCCCTGTCATTACTGCATAAATACTAGGTTAGTTGTTTGGTTAGGCTAATGTATTCTTATATCCAAAAGCATCCGCATAGTGCAAACAAGGTGGGCGGTACACTCGGTAACTACATTCTTGCCACCTAATATAAAAGTATGATACTAAAATTTAATTTTCGTAACAAGGTTGTCAATACGGTACTTTCCCCGTTATCAATGAACAATCAAAGCTGAAGATTGCAGAGTAAACACCGTAGACTTCATCGACTTTTCCTTCACCTTTGTATAATCGACAGCCAATTTTGTTTTCATTTACTAAGGGATTAGTACTCAACCAGCGGGGGTGTGGGGGCGGCAGCCCCCACCCATAATAATAATAATAATAATAATTGTCTGGTTACTGATATAGCGCCCGTTCTCCTCCTTCGAGGATTCACAAGCGCTTGGCTTTCTTTAGTCTACCAGAGACCATTACCCATCCCCCTTGCTCATGGGGAGATGGTAACCGCCGGCTATATCCCAGAAAAACTTTTCAATCGGAGCGGGGATTGAACGCAAGACCTGCAAGATGGGAATCAGGCACGCTACCAACTGAGCCAGCCAGACGGCTAATACTAGGTTATTTTAGGTAAGGTTGTTAGGTTAGGCTAATGTCTTTTCAAATCACTATAGGGGGCGTGTCTCAATATCGATTGATAGGCCTAATGGGGAAAATAGGCTTTCCCAAGATTTCTAATTAATTACAAGCACTATATATTGATGCAAATAAAAATAAATTATAAAAAAAAACACTCGTAAAATTTGTGGTATTAAAATAAAACAAAAATCAATATTTGTTCTGTTCTATTTAGGCCTAGCTTAAGTTCCTAGATTTTCAGTTTCATTAGCCAGTTTGGAAAATATAGGCCTAACCGAAACTACCACTGATTTTCCCGTGGTTTTTCTTTTTTGGTTTTAGATAGTTTCCATCATTATACAGTAGTTGATATTAGTTACAATCCACGGAAAATTTTATTTATCCCATTATCCAACAATCTTAAAACACTCAGATGTAAGTCATTTTCAGAGTACCCTAAATATACAATTTGTGTTGCCTTTGGATACAGGATGGGCTGAGGGGGGCTTTGCACCCCTCACCCCCCCCCCCCATGAATGATTGAAATCAGCATCTATTTTAACAGTAGCGGGCTTAATAAGAGTTTCACTGCCGTCAATAGGTAGATTTAAGGGAGATTTTTTTTTTTTTACAGTACTTTATATAGTGCACATAAAATGTAGGTTCAATGCTATTTTAATACCACGAATTTTGTTGATATATTTGAGGATAAATATTGAATTTATATGCTCTAAAGATCATAAGAAAATTTGTTTTAACCCTCGGCAAAACCTAATAAAAAAGTATAGTACCAAAATGTCTTTTTCGTAACAAGGTTGTCAATACGGTACTTCCAGTTATCGATAGCTCTAAAGATCATATGCAAATGTGTTAAACCCTCGGAAAAACCTAATATAAAAGTATGGTACTAAAATTTAATTTTCGTAATAAGGTTGTCAATACGGTACTTTCCCGTTATTAATGTACAATCTAAGCTGAAGATTGCAGAGTAAACACCGTAGACTTCATCGACTTTTCTTTAACCTTCTTATAATCGACAGTAAATTTTTTTTTTTTTACTAAGGGATTAGTACTCAACCAGCGGGGGTGTGGGGGCGGCAGCCCCCACCCATAATACTTGGTTAGGTTAGGTATGGTTGTTAGGTTAGGCTAATGTCTTTTCAAATCACTATGGGGGGGGGGCGTGTCTCAACATCGATCGATAGGCCTAATGGGGAAAATAGATTTTCCGGAGATTTTTAATTAATTACAAATACTATATATTGATGCACATAATTTTTGTTTTGGTAAGATCCTATGTAGCGGTAGTCACCGTATTTTGTTTGCCTATTGAGGATCCTTATTTATATCCTAATATCTCTTAGTTATTTTCTTCACTTACCTCAACAATACTAACCCCGATAGCTGGGGGAGGGTATGAAATATATCAGGGAAAGAGAGAGGTTGAAACACGGCGATTAACTAGAATATAGCCATCTTGATTAACCAAGCCCAAACGTTGTGTATCCTTGCTTGTGATTGGTTGTTGACTAACTTGACTATCATGACGTCATCAGCCAAGGCGGGCCTCAGCGATGACGTCATTCCAGCCCTCGGCCAACATGTCGTCATTACACCCGCTTATTTTAACACCCGCTAATTTAACATCAGCGGTATATATGTTTCACACAACGTGTATTATAATGTCATTAGTGCACTGTGTAATTTGCGTCTTGATATTCAAACCGTTTCTATTTATCAATACTAATTAGTATTCCCCCCCCCCCCCCCCCCCGTATTTGGCTCGTGAACAGTAAGGTTAATCTGCGAGAGCGGTATCGTCCCAAGATGAACTGATATATTGCTAATTATAGGGAATAGGCTCGCACCCTTATTATAGGGAATAGGCTCGCACCCTTATTATAGGGAATAGGCTCGCACCCTTATTATAGGGAATAGGCTCGCACCCTTATTATAGGGAATAGGCTCGCACCCTTATTATAGGGAATAGGCTCGCACCCTTATTATAGGGAATAGGCTCGCACCCTTATTATAGGGAATAGGCTCGCACCCTTATTATAGGGAATAGGCTCGCACCCTTATTATAGGGAATAGGCTCGCACCCTTATTATAGGGAATAGGCTCGCACCCTTATTATAGGGAATAGGCTCGCACCCTTATTATAGGGAATAGGCTCGCACCCTTATTATAGGGAATAGGCTCGCACCCTTATTATAGGGAATAGGCTCGCACCCTTATTATAGGGAATAGGCTCGCACCCTTATTATAGGGAATAGGCTCGCACCCTTATTATAGGGAATAGGCTCGCACCCTTATTTTTCATGTTTTTTCCTCCAGATTTTGAGAAATGAGTGTAGGCCCTATTCATGGTCTTAGTTATAATGCCAATGTTGGATACACGATGGGTTGAGGGGGGGCTTTGCCCCCCCCCTTCCCCCCATGAATTATTGAAATCTTCATCTATGTTGCCAGCGGGGGGGAAATATTGATTATACTGCATAAAGAAGGCGTTTGTATACAGTTAGGATGTCCTAAAGAGCTCTGAGATTGATTAGAATGGGCATTTATTCGGTCAATATTAAGGAGACGGACCACAGCTATTTTCAATGATTTTATTTTTGTGGATTTGTTATTTATATGATTTATAAGCGTTTCTATATTAAAATTTGTTCATGGAAATTAGGGAAAATATCAAGGAAACTGGCCAACTTTTATTTCGTGTTTTTTTTTTGTTTTTTTTTAGCTAGTTTTCATCATTATACAGTGGTTGTCATTATACAGTGGTTGTCATTATACAGTGGTTGTCATTATACAGTGGTTGTCATTATACAGTGGTTGTCATTATACAGTGGTTGTCATTATACAGTGGTTGTCATTATACAGTGGTTGTCATTATACAGTGGTTGTCATTATACAGTGGTTGTCATTATACAGTGGTTGTCATTATACAGTGGTTGTCATTATACAGTGGTTGTCATTATACAGTGGTTGTCATTATACAGTGGTTGTCATTATACAGTGGTTGTCATTATACAGTGGTTGTCATTATACAGTGGTTGTCATTATACAGTGGTTGTCATTATACAGTGGTTGTCATTATACAGTGGTTGTCATTATACAGTGGTTGTCATTATACAGTGGTTGTCATTATACAGTGGTTGTCATTATACAGTGGTTGTCATTATACAGTGGTTGTCATTATACAGTGGTTGTCATTATACAGTGGTTGTCATTATACAGTGGTTGTCATTATACAGTGGTTGTCATTATACAGTGGTTGTCATTATACAGTGGTTGTCATTATACAGTGGTTGTCATTATACAGTGGTTGTCATTATACAGTGGTTGTCATTATACAGTGGTTGTCATTATACAGTGGTTGTCATTAATTAGAATCTCCGGAAAAAACGTTTTCCCCATTATCCAATAATCTTAAGATACGGCCCCCAATAGTGGGGAGGGCTATGAAGTACAGGGAAATTGAGGGGTAAAAGACGAAAATAAGGGGTAATATTAGCGTAACCTAACAACCTTACCTAACCTAACCGAGTATATTAGGTTGGGGCTGCCGACCCCACACCCCCGCAGGTTTGGTATTTAATTCATAAAAGATTGACGGTCGCCAAAAGAGGTAATTATAGGAGTGAGAGAACTCTATTTCTTATTGCTAATCTGGCAACCTCTGCGTCATATGAGTCTGAAGGGGTTAAGTGGCCTAAGATTTAATCAACATGGCTAAATTGCAGATAATATTTCAACATCACTTTTTCTTTGATATAATTCAGGCCCTCTGCACCTATATGGGTTATTATTGACGAGGTAAGTGGAGGAAATAGGTCTGTATTGAGGATATACCTTAAATAAGCCTGTATTGAGGATATACATTAAAGATTCCGTGGTAAACGTAGCCTAGGCTTGGACCCAAATAACGACGGTATAAAACCCTTACCCTTGGTGTAATGGAGAATAATGGTCTGCAGCCAAATTAACACAATGCCGCTGGAAGCTCCGTTCGTAATCCTGTTAAATAGAAGATGTTGTAGGTGTTTTCATAATGCAAAAACACTTCACTATTCATTGAACCACACTTGCAATATTTCAAATATAGCCGACACTGAGATGATATAAACACCAAGGACGATAATAATAAATGAATTAATGTGACGTCATAGAGGGATTGAGAAACAAAAGAGGCTCATTATATGGACTAACGTATATTTCTACAGGCGTTCAAATATCGCGAGAATTTTTGCCGTCACCGTCTAAACACCTACCTACGTAGGTACAGTGACGTACTCCCGCAAGAACCATTGATATGCCAACATCGTTCGTGATGTCACACCAAGTTTATTGAGCAATAGATTATATACTTCAAGGTATAGTCAATATAAATCAGACTTACATCTGCCATTCAATTACTCTTTCAAGACTCCCATCTCTGGGATAGTGCTCTGATTGACTTAATATTCACAACAGTGTGTGAATATAACAAGAAATTATTATGTGAATTACTGTTGAGTGGCGAATATGTTGATCCTTGCGTAAATGTGCCGTTTTATTCTCCTCTAGCTAGGCTTACGCTAAAGGGCAACAATATCCACTTGAACATAGTTCCTGCTGTGTAAATGTGTCCCTGTTACTCTGTGGTAGCATACTGACGAGGCTGGTAATATTGATGATGATGATGATGACCATTAGAATTCTCCCTAAAACTTTGTGTATTTCAATATGCAATTTATGCAATGAGATAACATCATAATACACATCCTGTGTTGAATTTAGAGAAATGCAGAGTAGATGTGTGTCGGTAAAGTAAAATAAATAAACGAAGTTAAGCAAATACGAACGATATGTTGCGAAATGACTGATATTGATTTGCAAGTACAAGAGAAAACGGATGGAGAAAACTGATGGCCTGTGAAGGTAGACTAGTCCGCGAAAGGCATAGCTTTATATTGATAATTTACCACGTTTGGAATAATACAATATAATGGAAAAAGAAATGATAGTGTGAATCAGAATATGGGAAATACACAGTGCAGTAATGACAAATACCTAAATGTAAAGCACATTATGAAACCTTGTTATGGCAGACCTATTAACCCGGGAACTGCGGGAAGACTCTTAAGAGTTCCCCCGGCGGACTGCGGGACGACTCTTAAGAGTCAGGGGGGAATTTTTTTTTTTTAAAACACCGAAAAAAAAAAAAAAACAAAAAAAAAAAATTGCCCCTGGTCCATGCCAAATATCACTCCTCCACCTCCCCTCCTTCCCCAGTTTCCTCCCCTCCTTCAGTTATCACCTATTTTCCCTGTTATTCCCTTTTCCTGTGGTCTATTTTCGTGCTAACATTAGCGAGTTGGTAGCAGGGCGTTGTCGTCACTGTTAGCAAGCGAGTGCAAAAGAGAGAGAGAGAGTATCGATCGACAGTCTCTCTCCAGAGGTGGAGGAAAGTGGTGGGCTGGGAGGTTGCCTCAGCCATACATTGTGTAACTCCCGGCTTGTATCGCCGATTTTGACCATCCAAACGCTGTTTCCACTTGTTTTATTGTTGTAACAGGTTATTACCTTTATAATCAACCTATAATAGGCGCATATGGATAAGTATTAATGTTTTTTATGGTAAAATAAATATTTTAGTGATGGGAACAGCTCAAATACGTCAGCACAGGAGTGTGGTGTCTCATACCCCCCATGTGCACTTCAGAGGTTAATGCCAAAATTAACACATAGAGTACCGTACTTACTTGTTACAAATCCTTATGTTTGTAGAATTTTGCGATATCCCCAAAGAACTGTTCCATGAAGTGGCCCTTGTACTTCCGCCTATACAGAAACTCTTGAAAGTAACTGTCCCGTAGTTGTTCGGAAGTGTGTCGCTCCGGGTAGGTTGCCTTGGCATACCTCCAACAGCACTCGATATTTTGAGTGTGTACAGTGGGATCTTTGGGGTCTACAAAGTTCCTCTTATGACATATAGTGTGATGGAGATATCCCAAAGATTGTATATTTGCATATGATCTCCACTCGTCCGAGATGATGGTGGTGCCTGGCTTGATGTACTGTTCAATAAGAGGAAGGAGTGTCTGTTTGGATCTGTCACTCACACGAACCATAACACATTCCTTGGTTGACCTCTGTATTCCTCCAAAGACCCAACCCTCTTTGTGAGCCAGCAATCTTCCACGGTTGTACTTTCTTGTGTAGAATTTCGATTCCACCAGGCCCACCAATTTGACACACATTTTCAGAGAGAGACAAGGCACACAACTCTCAACAGTAATTATAGTAATCGGTGATTGTGTTCTTATTAACTTGGTATTTACGTATTGCAATGTGAATGGGAGTAGAGTGAATGAAACAATAAATTATGTGAATGACTGTTGAGAGAGGAAGCCGTCAGGTAACACCATCGACAAAGGTGCCAGTAAACGGTGAGACTCTGTACGTGCACCTTCTTCCCACACCTGTACAAATTAACCGGATGTTGCACTTGCGATCAGTAGCACTGCACTTTCTGTATTTCAAGACGCCGCCTTTCCTGCGATGCTTGGCACACTTAGGACAGGGGATGCTGTCCGGAGGAATAAATAATGATTTTTGTAAAAAGTCTATACAAGAATCCTCACTATTGGTGACAGAGGTGTAAAGCGTTATTAAGGATTTAAAATTGGAACACAATTCACTGTAGTTTTGTTGACCAGTTTGTACGCCTAGTTCCGCATGAATTGAGTTGTCACCACTTTCACTTGCGTGGACTTGTACACTTTCTACGCCTAGTTCCGTATGACTTGAGTCCTCACCACTTTCAGTTGCGTGTACTTCTACAGAAGTGACGGACTGGACTAACTTTGAAGTATTGTTAGCACTATAAAAACCCGAAAAACCACTGGCATCACTGTTTGAAAATAGATTTATTATTTCAGAGGTACCGGAAGTCAGAGTAGGGGTGTCAAAACCAGAGAAATCACTCTCACCATTATTGTTTGTGTCGTGAACAATATGTTTTTCTGTCTGCCTATTTATTCTTTGAGTTAATGGTAAATTGTCAACTTTATCGCTATCATCAAAGTACTGAGTGAGATTGAAACTGAGACTAAATTGACTTGAGGTTTGGTGGGTGTAGTTTAGGAAGTTGAGCGTAGAGTACATGGAAGTGTCACATCATCTTGAGAAGAACTACTAAATGCATAAATGTCACGTTTTGGGGCTGAATGATCGTCACTTGATTCATTAAGTTCTTGTAATATTGATTTCACTCGGTCACTGATTTAAAAAAAAAATCTATGATGCAGCACAAAATCAGAGTCTGAAGAGACATGACGGTATATCGATAAGGCCACCATTGCGAGAGTGACCGGTCAGCGGTGATCCGGCCCTGCCGGTATTATTCATAAACGATGGAAAAAGAAAGATAGCAAAGGCTTACAAGGAATACCAACTGATGATTATTAATTACCATGCATAACCCCATAACAAATAGATTATAACACCTATCACATACCGACGATACCGTACATGAAGAGAAGAAACATAATGGCAATAAATGAAAAATTAATGTTGAGTAGGCCTATACAAAGTTATTAGAGATATTGTGTATGATTGAGCACTAGAATAGTATGGTAGCCCTGGCAACAAAAACAAAATTAGCCAATGCTAAGACCTATGTATCTATACCCTGCAAACAAAAACACAATCGGCCACTGATAATGTTCATATAGGACTGACGTGTATTTGCACAACCAATAAACGTGTAGGAGTTCATGACGTCACCGTCGTCATTCAGTTTCACAACCAATAGAATGGCGAAAAGGTTGTGACGTCACACCCACTTCATTGACCAATAGAATATCAGTTTACAACTCTACTCGCCTCCACTCGTCCGACTCGTCGTCCATCAGCTGAGCTGATAAATTGTCGAAAGTGAGTCCACAGATGCTCTCTAATTATTCATTTACCAAGTATATTTTCCATTTATAGTATACTACGAAGCAACATACATAATACATATATATGTACAAACAACAAATATGCTATAACACTGCCCAGTTCTTGAGATATAATGTATACCGTTACGCAGGATTATACATATATTTTTTTATAAAAAACACTTGGAAAATTCGTGGTATTAAAATAAAAACAAATCCAAAATGTATCCCCGGAGGTTGAAACACATTTTAATATGATCTTTGCAACATCGCTATTCTATAATAGCCTTCAAATATTGAGAAATAATTAGTGGTAGTTTCGGTAATAAATACCGCCAGTTTAGGCTAGGCTTAATAGCCTAGGTAAGCTTCAGAACGAGTTTCGCTCACATAGGCTATTAGGCCATGGCCCATGTAAGCATTAATATTACTATCGCTAAGCGTGGTGATCGGTGAGTTGGCATAGCTGAGGCCTGAGAGTAAAGATTGCTGTGGATTGTTTACTCCAAGATGTTCTGTTATTTTCACCTAATATTATGTAGGCCTAGTTGTGTCACTCTAAGTATGATTTGGGCATTCAATTACGGTACCGGTAGTTAAGTTGGTAACGTTGAAGGAGCCTTTCGCCGTGGTTCGCATGCTCTCGGTCACAACCATTATATTCCTTCCCCCTAGGACTTATTTTCATCATTATATAGATTGCCAGCAGGGGGCCCATTAACTGCTGGCCTTGGGATAATTTAGGGAAAAGGGGGTCAAAATATATGCATTGGGCGTGGCCGCGTATGAATATCGCCGCAATAGTCTCCTTCAATATCATTGTTAAGTTTATAGCCTAGCTCATTATTTTGATCATTTGAGTCGTGACATTCGAGAGTTTCTTTAAGAATGTGCCCTTCAATTAACCCATTCCAAATAAATATTAAGCACAGTAAATGAAATCCATAAGGCATGAATCCCGTAATCGTAATCGAAGAGTAGTAGAGGCGTAGAATACTCTTGTGTTATACCAAGGACCATCATTTGGTTTTATATTTTTTTGTCTGTGTATAAAAGAGACAAAAGGCAGATTGCCTGTAACTAGTGTCTCCCCCAGAGTTAAAAGAGTGACAGAGACAAATTGAATGGGCGTTATGGTCAACATTCCTGGACACACATAGTTTAAAGCAGTTTGTCATAATAGGATAAAGGAAAGATTTATTGAGGGAGATAATTCCAGAGTTTACTAGTTGAGTAGAAGAAAGACAGAACATTTGTCAATTCTTGGGTTGGAGAGTTTGACAGAATAGGAGTGGTACTGTGGTTAAAGGCAGGTGCCTCGCACTCGCTGCAAGGGAGAGCACTGAGAGTGCTCTGAAGAACAGTGATTGTTGTAATAGCAATAGAATAGTGAAAGAGATACAATATTGCACATTCTAACGACTTCAAGACATAGCCCTCACTAGTAGGGTGGGATATGACAATTGCCGAAAATAAGCAGTCCAGTCCAGTTTCCCTTAACTCTGCGGATATTAGGTTAGGGTAATGACAAAACATGCCAGTTAGGATAGTTAGTGGGGGGGGTGTTGGGAAGCAGCCCCCCACCTTGGACACTAAGTTAGGGAAGGTACCAGTAATGCAAATGATCCTCCACTCAAAACTTGATAAACGACAATAAAACACTATATTACTTAAAAGAGGTAAATAAGGCTGAGAAAGGAATCTTCAATGCTACCCAACTATTAATTACTGTATACTTTCAGACCAATCAGAAGCGTGATCGTAGCCTGTAGGTGTTCCGGGTGTTATTAGGTTATCAGGTAAGTCAGTCCCCGACTCCCACGGCATGGTATAATCTGTCCAGAGTGTCAAACCGGGGCAATTTGATTTAAGGGTGAGGTAGTTGCGTTTTCTTCCGAATGTTTAGTCCTTTTATCTTTGGGATTTTAAGATGTTAGTTCCATTAGTTTGGTGATTTTAAGACCTTTCGCTCCATGTCTTTGTCAATATAAAGACCTTTTTTGCCTTTCAGGTGTCGATTATTTCCTTGCGAGAAAGATATCGAGTCTGTAATTTTAGGAAGAACCAGACTTCGACCAGGACATTTTTCTACCGAAATATGCACAAATTTATCTTGTAGGGGGTTATTTTTGTTATGCTTGATAGAGGTCTAGCGAGGAAACTATAAAACAAATAAATAGACCAAAAACTAACCACTATCTCCTTAGAAGTGGAATGAATATGAGAAGAAGTACAGGAAAATGTATATAATGTTGCATTGTTTTTGCAATTATATATTTTTCAGATGCCTATTAAGAACTTAAAAACGTATCCCAAGCAGTAATGAATATGCAAACTTCTCATTGATGTGTTTAGTTTCATTGGTATTTGTTGGAAGGCTGTTCTACATATCGGTATATGCATTTAAAGATATGCTTTACAAGTACTGTTCACACGTGTGGGGAGGCTCCTCTCACACAGCACATTTAGACAAAGTAGAAAAGAAAGCCATTCGTATTATTAACTCGCGTCCACTCACAGATTCTCTGCAGTCTCTCCCTCACTATTCTGCCGCTATTACAATAATCAATGCTCCTCAGAGCTCTCTCACCCCCTCTATGTAGAGCACGTAGTACCCGTCTTGTAACACAATTTCACCCATACTATATGCAACTCTCCAACTCAAGAATGAACCGATATTCCCAGTCTTTCTTCTATTCAACAGCTGAGCTCTGGAACTCTCTCCCTGAACCCATCTTTCCTTCATCCTATGACTTACATTGCTTCAAACTCTGTGTGTCCAGACATTTTGGCTCAAACATTCCTTGATTTTGGCGCTGTCACTCTTTCAACTCTAGGGGAGGGACTCGTGACCGACAGTTTTACCTTTTGTCTCCATCCTCGACAAGATTTTTTTTGTTTACCAGTATATCTTTGGAAACGTCATTATGATCAAGACAATACAATTTCATGCAAATATCCTACAGTATAGACCTATTAAATAAATGAAACTCAACAACTTTACTGAACAAACATGCTGAACACAACAAACAAACCACTTAAAACAAAATATAGCAAATCAGAACCACAATACTGTATGTGAATAATTACAGTTCGTTTAGCATAAAAATATTAAATATAATTAAAACAAATTTAATGAAAAAACTGAGGCCACCACCTGGCCAACTCAAGTTAAGGGGATGTGAGAGGCATAATAAACTATTGACAGTTTACAAACAATACATAAGATCAGTGATGGAATACACTAGCCCGGCCTGGGCTTCAAACCTAGCTGAAACACATCATAAGACCTTACAGACTATTCAAAATAAAGCCCTAAACATCATCACAGGCTGCACAGCTACTTCACCTACAGATCACCTACATCAAGAAACCAAAGTCCTCAAAGTCAAAGACCATCTGGACATGAGAGGCACTCAATTCCTGGCAGCAGCCTCCACGAACCAACACCACCCAGTACACTACATGGCAACAACATCCACAGACACCAAGAAATATTAAAACAGCACCCAGCACACGCTATCACACACAAATACTATCTTCTCTCCCTCCCTGCCCACCCCAAACCAGCTTCCAGAAGCACATCCATACTCTTATCTCTCGCCGTTCCATCCACTCACTCATAGACAACACGCAGCTGCAGGCACGACCTCCCGAAATCCATCCTTCTGAATCCTCCCTTCCTCGCGAGGACAGAGTCCACCTGGCCAGGTTGAGATGCGGACACCATCCAACCCTTCTGAGCTATCAGGAGAGACTGGATGACTCCGTCGTCAACTCCTATCCAGGTTGTAACACAGCACCCTATACTATTAAACACATCATAGAAGACTGCATTTCACACAACCACTTACGCCAACAACACAATCTACACTCCTTGAGAGCTCTGTGGGAAAGCCCAACCATGGCCATGGCCTTCCTTAGGGACTCGGGGCTGTTCGGCCAGGCTGCTTAGGGAACAACAGCAACAACAAACTATTGAATTAACACGATATTTGATTATGTCTTATCGTACTCATACTCAGAATTACTAATCAATCGTAAGTTATAATACCGGTACCCAACTTATGGCTTGATTTTAGTAATACAAGTGGTATTATTATTATTTTGTAATTTAGCATATGACCATCAGAGAGAGATAAGGGTGTAACAGCTCTCAGCTCTTCAGTTGCCCACTGACCTCTGACCAGTGCGGACGTCCACAGTGACCGCTAGTGAACCTGTTTACCCCTTAGTGTGGTGCTAGTGAACATATTTTAGTGAAACATGCCTTGTGATGATGAGATTGCTACCTCCTCCCATGTTCTCCAGCTTTGTCTTGCTTTGCAGGAAAGGCTGGACAATGTGGAGCAGGAGATTCAATGTCTAAAAGATGAAAACTTGGCCTTGAAACTAGCCATGGTGGAGAAGAAGAGTGAGGCTAGTTTTCCTAGGGATCGTGAAACTCCCTGGAAAGTGGTTGCGACAAGTGCAACGACCTGCAAGCTGAAAAGGGACCCACTCAAGACCAGCAACAAGTTCATCACCTTACCTGATGAGTGTGATGGAGAACAAGTGAAGGATAGCGAGGCTGGGAGTGATAGCGAGGCTGGGAGTGTTTCCAGGGGCGACGAAAACACGAGAAAGGGAGGTAAGGAAACTACAAATAAATGTAAGTGTAAGCTTATCAATGTTGTTGGAGACTCTATGGTTAGTTATTTAGGTGACAATCTCTCCACCAAAGTTAGGAAGCTGGAGTGTCTCCCTGGGGCAGGTATAGGTAGAGTTTGTGAGAGATTGGAGGACGTCATTGACGACTTTGGAGATAAACCCATAGTCGTACTTAGTGCAGGTAGCAATGACGTGGGAAAGCTTACCAGTGTTGAACTGCGTAAGTTGTATAGGGTAACCTTAGATAAGATTAGGATGAAGGGTGGGATTCCCATTGCTTGCTCTATCTTGCCAAGAAGAGGTGTCAGACGTGAATGGTTGTCCAGAGCAATTAGTTTTAATTGCTGGCTGGCAAAGCTGTGCAAAGAGTTGTCATTACCATTCATAGACAATTGGAGCCTCTACTACGGTAACGATAGCTTGTACGCAAGGGACGGGGTGCATTTAAGTAGGAAAGGGATAGGGATGCTAGGAAAGTTAGTTGATAGAGCAGTTGAGGTGGGGTTTTAAATTGGAAATGCCCCATCAAAAGAAAACAAAATAAATTAGGTGATAGAAAAAATAGTCAGGAAAGGAAATTAGATGTTATTAATAACAGTGAAACAATAGGTGACAATACAGTAATAGAAGTTAGTCATATAAATAGTGGTAAAATATCTACCTTAGTACAAGATAATAACAACAGTCAAATAGATACTGATAGAAGAAAAGAAGGTCCACTAGACACCAGTAAAAGAAATACATTGAGATTATATTACACAAACTGTAGGAGTTTATGTAATAAAATGGACGAACTTACAGCACTTGTTAGCAATAAAAATATAGACATAATAGCGCTTACTGAAACATGGATTAATACAGAATCCAAGCATTTTTTTAGCAGAATTTGATATACCAGGATATAGTTTGTTTAAATATGACCGAACAAGTAGGAGGGGCGGCGGTATAGCAGTGTTTGTCAGGAGTTCATTAAAATGCTGTACTAAATCAGGTATTAGGCTAAATAATGATAACGAAAGTGTTTGGGTAGAGGTTAGCGGAGGTAGCGAGACCATAGTTATTGGAGTAATTTATAGACCACCAAATATGAGTAGAAATGAAGGTAAATCCTTATGGCAGGAAGTGAAAATAGCATCAAGGTTTATCAATGTGTGCATTATGGGAGATTTTAATTTTCCGAGGATAGATTGGCAGCATCTGATCGGCGACTCAGATTCTGAGGAGTTTATTGAGGCGGAACAAGATAGTTTTTTATTTCAATTCATTGACTCGCCGACTAGAGGTAATAATATCCTTGATTTAGTTCTCAGTAATAATGAACATGTGATTAATAATGTTGAGATAGGGGACCAACTAGGAAATAGTGATCACAAATCTATTTATTTTAATATACAATGGACAGGAAATGCTAAAGAGAATCCGTCACTTATCCCAGATTTCAGAAAAGCCGATTATTGTGGGATAAGAAGAGCCGTAAGGGTGGACCCTATAGTTAAACAATTAAGTCAGGATAAGCCAGGATAGCTTGACAGCTACATAATTATGAACAGTTTATTTCTTCGCTTCACAATGAGCGAAATAAATATATCCCCAAAAGAAGATTTAGATCGATACAGAACCAACACAAATGGATGAATAATAAACTAATAGATCTTATAGGAAAAAGGAAAGGAATATATAGAAAAATTAAGAAAGGCGAAACTCACCTACTTATTTACTATCAGACTCTATCAAGACAGGTCAAAAAGTAAATTAGGACAGCAAAAAGAAATTATGAAATAAGGATAGCCAACGACTCAAAAAATAACCCTAAAGCTTTTTACCAACTATATAAATCTAAAGTTAGAAATGTAATAGGCCCCCTTAAAACTTCGATAGGAGAAATGGCAGAACATTATTTAGAAATGTGCAGTATATTAAATAGTCAGTTTCTATCCATTTTCACAAATGAATATTTGGCACAGATTCCAGAAGTCAGTAAGGTATATAGCGATAGTATAGAAAATAGGTTAAGTACGGTTACTATAAGTAGAAATGATGTGCTTAAGGAAATTGACAGACTGAAGCCTCAGAAATCACCTGGTCCTGATGAGGTATATGCTAGAGTATTAAAATAATGCAGAGATGAGTTAAGTTACCCATTAACATTTATTTTTAACAAGTCATTAGAAACAGGTATAGTTCCAGAAGCTTGGAAGCTTGCAAATGTAGTTCCGATCTTCAAAAAAGGTGATAAATCCATAGCATCAAATTATCGTCCCATTAGTCTCACTTCAATCATAGGAAAGCTACTAGAGTCAATTATTGCTAGGAAAATGAGAAATAAACCACTTAGAAACATTTAACCTAATCAATTCTTCTCAGCATGGATTCACTCAGGGATGTTCTTGCCTTACTAATTTGCTTAGCTTTTTTTTCAGAGGTATATGAAGCATTAGATAATGACAAATCATATGATATTATATATTTAGATTTCAGTAAAGCTTTCGACAGAGTCCCTCATGAGAGATTGATGAGAAAGATTGAGGCGCATGGAATAGGTGGGGCGTTGTTAGGATGGATTAGGTCATGGCTAATTGGTAGGAAGCAGAGAGTCAGCATAAATGTTACTAAGTCAGAGTGGGGATCAGTCAAGAGTGGTGTCCCCCAGGGATCTGTTTTGGTTCCTCTGTTGCTTATCATATACATAAATGACCTTGATTTAGGTATAACTAGTAGGATAAGTAAATTCGCAGACGATACCAAAATAGGGAGACCAATAGATTCAGATAGTGATATAGAGTGCCTCCAAAGGGATCTAGATACCTTACACGAATGGTCAGTAAAGTGGCAGATGAGTTTTAACATTGACAAATGCAAGGTATTAAAGATAGGGAAGACGAATACTAATGCAAAATATAAACTAGCTAATGCTGAATTAGAAAACTCAGACTGCGAGAAAGATATGGGTGTGTTTGTTAGCAACGATTTGAAACCTAGAAAACAGTATATAAGCGTACGTAACAAGGCAAACAGGATTCTGGGGTTCATCTCAAGGAGTGTGAGTAACAGAACTGCCGATGTTATCTTGAAACTTTACTTGTCATTAGCGAGACCTCATATGGATTATGCTGTCCAATTTTGGTGTCCTTATTACAGAATGGATATAGATTCCTTGGAGAGGGTACAACGAGGAATGACAAAAATTATTCATAATATTAGAAATCTACCATTATGAAGAAAGGTTGAACAAATTAGGCTTACATTCATTAGAAAGACGCAGAGTTAGAGGGGATATGATAGAAGTGTTCAAGTGGTTCAGTGGGGTAAATAAAGGAGACATGAAAAATGTACTGAAGCTCAGTGATAGCGAAAGAACTCGAACAAATGGTTATAAATTAGATAAATTTCGTTTCAGAAAAGATATAGGCAAATATTGGTTTGGTAACAGAGTTGTAGATGGGTGTAATTGGCAACCAAGTGATATAGTGGGATCAAGAACGATAGGGAGCTTTAAGGTAAAATTAGATAGGCATATGGACGAGATGGGTTAGGTGTGAGGGGGATCTACCAGGTGTGGGCCAATCGGCGCTCAGCAGACCCCGTTAGCTTGTGTCAATCTCTGACCGTTTTGGTGGGGTCAGTACTCAAGGTATTAGTGAGTTGGGCCTTCTAATTGGGGTTGGGTGTGACAGGGATCTGCCTTGTATGGGCCGATCGGCTTTTTGCAGACTCCCATTTTCTTATGTTCTTATGTAGCTGTTCCACACATGTTTATTGTTCACTTACAATGATAATATACTGTACAATACAGTACTAATTCATATCTATATTTTGTAGTATACCGTACATTTTATTTATTTTATTTTTTATGTGGATGAGGGAGACAAAAGGCAAAACTGCCTGTGACTGCCAGAGTTGAAAAAGTGACAGGGCCAGAATCAAGGAATGTACAAGCCAAAATGCCTGGACACACGAAGTTTGAAGCAATTCAAGTCATGGGATGAGGGAGAGATAGTTCCAGAACTCGGCTATTGAATAGGAGAAAGATTGGGAATATTGTTTCACTCTTGGGTTGGAGAATTGCACAGACTAGGGGTGAGACTGTCTTGGAAGTCAGGTGCTACATACTCTACGTAGAGGAGGTAGTATACACTGAGCGTGCTCTGAGGAACACTGATTATAATTATTGTATTAGCGAGACAGATGCTACATTGCGGTGAAGAGAGAGAGATTGCAGAGAATCGGTGAATGGACCTGAGTTAATGAGACGAAAGGCTTTCTTTTCTACTTTAACCCTTAACCAACGGTGACCGTAATATGATGGGCGAGAGATAAATGGCCAATCCCGCGGTACCCGTCATATGACGGGCGGCATTCTGAGCACATTATGGGCTATGAGAGAGAGTATGTGCGTTGGGAGGACAATAGGCGGGGTCTGACTGCTCGGCACCACCACTGGGCAGGTTCTATGACTACCGCTGCCTCCCTACACACACGGGCTCGCGATATAAGGAAAACACTGAGGAAATGAACTTATTTAGGGTAATTTCACCTCCGTTTGTGCGATCGCTACAGAATAACCCATGGTCGTACAAGGATTATTCAGGTGTCATTGGAAAGCTCAATTATCGCCCTTTCACGGATACATAATTGTATTACGCTCTGGCTCTTGTTTATGCATGAAAAAGAACATGGAATGAAGCTCGTTTTCCATAAATATGCCCGCTTGGCAGGTAGGTGATGTTACAAACGGCCCCGATTTTTGGGTGTTAAAGTGCTGTGTGAGAGGATCCTCCCCTTACACGCAAACATTACTCAATACATAGAAGCATGGTGCCCCTGTACAGAGCAAGAAGCTGTGCAGAGGTAAAGAACCCCTGGAGGCGGTTGAGCACACCCAACATTTGGGAAGCTGTTTTAGCAGGAGTGGTAATATGATCTTTCCAAGAGAGATCACATGCGTTCCTATAACTGTATACTGTATATAACCTATATATTTACTATATAAACACATATGTGTAACAAACTTGCAACCAGGAAGTGGCACATTGTTATTTGTATGTGTTAGAGATAAACAGCCTATAAACAGCCTTTAAGATAGTCATAAAAATCTCTTGGTCAGGCGTACCCGATGCGCGACTCAAATAACAATCTCACTGGTAGATCATGATATCAGGTCGTGATTAATTTCCCTTCCTTTTTAGTAATTATTATTATGTATACAAACTTAGCTTTGTTTTACAGTTCTTATAAATTCCTTGGAAGTGATGAAATGATCAGAATAATATAATATGTGAGAATTTCTGCATTCCTTTTCATATTCATTCGAGTCTTAAAGCCAAATTGTCCTGATTTGACACCTTACAGGCCTCCGCAGGACATCGTACTAGGTCTTCTTAGGTCTACCAACTGTCTTCCTTCCCTCCGCTAACATATATACCATACTGTACTAAGAATACACTTCACCCAGTCATCCTCACAGTCATTCTCTTATCAACTTCACTTCACTCAGTCATCCTCACAGTCATTCTCTTATTAACTACACTTCACTCAGTCATTCTCTTATCAACTTCACTTCACTCAGTCATCCTCACAGTCATTCTCTTATCAACTTCACTTCACTCAGTCATCCTCAGTCATTCTCTTATCAACTTCACTTCACCCAGTCATCCTCAGTCATTCTCTTATCAACTACACTTCACTCAGTTATTCTCTTATTAACTACACTTCACTGTCATCCTCATAGTCATTCTCTTATCAACTTCACTTCACTCAGTCATTATCATAGTCATTTTATTATCAACTACACTTCACTCAGTAATTCTCTTATCAGCTACACTTCACTCAAACTCAAGACAAAGACAGAATAGGGACAACCCAAAACACAACACAAAACAATGAACACACATCTAGGTCATGGGGTATGTGCCTGAGTATATACATACATACTGTACATCATTTTCAAAGACATAAGAACTGTAAATTATAACTTTAGCTTCGTACAGTATATGATAATAATAATGACTAAAGAGAAGTTACTAATTTTTAGGGTATATTTTGAATAGTCTCTCATTTGACTGGTTTTCTTGGTCCATCCCTCAGGTACCAACAACTCCGCCCTCCACCTCCCCGTCAGCACCCCCCTCGGCCCCCATGATGCAGGAAGGTGCGGGGATGGACAAGTCGGCCATGTTCGCCCAACAGCAGCAACTACAGGGTGGTGAGGCTCAAACTCCCATCTACCCCTCCCCTCCGCCGCCATACTCTGCTCAGTCCCCACCTATGCAACCGGACCATCCCCAGCCCTATGCAGTTCCTGGAGAGCCTTACCCAGCCCCCGGACAGCCTTACCCAGCCCCCGGAGAGCCTAACCCAGCCCCCGGACAGCCTTACCCAGCCCACGGACAGCCTAACCCAGGCCCCGGACAGCCTTACCAAGCCCCCGCACAGCCCTCTATTAGTCAATCTGTGATAATACAGCAGAGCGCTCCCCCGGCAGCAGCACCGTCTCCTGTGGTGGTAATTACGGGGCAGGATTTTCTAGCCCCTGGTGTGTGCACCGTCTGTAGGGTACGTCACTATATGTATTTACCTAAGCTTACCGCCAGACCAATGGGAGTTCCGTATGGAGCTCAGTGGTCTGGTTAATCTGCTCTACATAACTAACCTAAGCTTACCCTTAGAGTAAATCGGGGTAATTTTGTCACTAACAGTGGTTTTCGATAAATACAAACCACCACATATGGAATTTTGAAATATATATTGCTGTATTCTGTATATACATTCAGCCTTTCTGTTGAAAAATACCTATACACCTATTCTCAGTCTTTCTTCTACTCAACTGCTGAGCTCTGAACTCTTTCCCAGAATCAGTATTTCCCTCTTCCTATGACTTAAATTGCTTCAAACTTTGTGTCTAGGCATTTTGGCTCGAACGTCCCTTGATTTTGGCCCTGTCACTCGTTCATCTCTGGGGTAGGCACTCGCTACAGGCAGTTCTGCCTATTGTCTCCCTCACTCACATAGAAAATTTTAAAAACAATTTGGGCCATGTCACAGAGTTTTTTTAAATGCGTGTCTATCGGCGAAATTACCCTGTGTGATGGGGTAATTTTGCTGTGACATATTAAAACTAAAAAGACAAAACAATGATTAATGGCTTTTATTGTTATAATACCACACTACACATCATACACTCATTATTTATAACTAGCCTTAAGGGGGTACTGCTTGGTTTTTGGTCCATGTATTTACTTACTAAAATATTTTTGAGTTTCTTCGCTAGACCTCCATTAGCTTAAAAATATCACACCCTAGAACTCCTTTAAAGATAAATTTGTACATTTTTTCGGTAGAAAAATGCCCCGGCCGAAGGCCAGTTGCTTCTAAAATTACAGGCTCGCTAACTATTTTGAGACCTTTCGCCTTTATTTATTAATATTAAGACCTCTTGTGCCCTTTAGGTTTCGATATATCGCGAGCTTCTAATTTTAGAAGGCAAAATGTACAGTACAAATTTGAAATTTATCTTGAAAGGGTTTCTAGGGGGGGGGGGGGTTCTAAGCTTGATGGAGGTCTAGCGAGGAAACTCAAAAATGTATTAATAAACCAATATACAGTATAGACCAAAAAACATCACTACCCCCTTAATGTTATTACAGTCCAGTACTCACTATACCTTATTAGGTGGGCATTCCTCTAAGACCTAATACCAAAGGCAGCCGAATCCATGCTATAGTTTCGGTGTCATGTGCCTGTAATTGGAATTTCTGTACTGCTATCACGGTGAAATTACCCTGTGGCTGAATTATCCTGTATTACCCTTCTAATATTTGATAGTTACATCCCGGTATCGGTATACAATTACTATGTATATTTCACTACGCTACCTTTTACCCTTACTAACATTTGGGTAGTAACGTGACGTCATACATTTGATATATTTATTTACCTAAGCTAACTTATACCCATACTAACATTTGATAGTAACGTAATGACATACAGGTGCCATATGTATTTACCTAAGCAACCTTTTACCCTTACTAACATTTGATAGTAACATAACCACGCTCTCTGTTGACAAACAGTCTTTAGACTTTTATGTATGTAAAACGGCAGATTGAGTGTAGGTAATACGTTCTTCAAAAAAAGGCGTATACATGGTGACAAGGGAAAGATTGTGTAGACTGCTGGATGTGAATGTGATGAGAGGTGAGGCAGAGGGTATGCCGGATCATTACCTGGTGGAGGGAAAGCTAAGAGTTAGGAGTTACAGGATAATGAGAGACAAGCGTGAAGTAAGAGAGGTAATAAAAGTTAGTGAGTTAGAGAAGAGTACAAACGAGAGGGAGTACAAGGAAAGACTAAATGAAAAGTGGATGGAAGTGAGAGAAGTAGAGGTTGAATGGGAACAGTTTAAGGAGGGAGTGAAAGCAAGTGCAGAGGTAGTATGAGGCAAAAGGAAAGTCGGAGGCAGAGGTATCAGGAAGGGAAGCGAGTGGTGGAATGATACAGTGAAAAAGGCAGTTGAGGAGAAGAGACAGTGTTTTGAGAGGGTTTTACAGGATGGTAGTGTTGAGGTATGGGAGAGGTACAAGGAGAAAAGGAGAGAGGGAAAACGGAAAATTAGAGAAGCGAAAAAAGATGCAAACGATAGGTGGGGTCAAAGGTTGAGTGAGAATTTTGAAGAACGAAAGAAGATGTTCTGGAAGGAGGTAAATAGAGTAAGGAAAGGAGGACAAAAGAGGGAAGAGTCAGTGAAAGATGCAAATGGAGAATTACTAGTGGAACCAGTTAAGTAAGGAAAAGATAAGCCGAGTATTTTGAATCTTTGCTAAATGCAAGAGATGGAAGAGAAGCAGTGATTGAAGCAGTGGTTGATGGAGATAGGTTACCCAGGCCACCCTGGTGGCAGGGAATGAATGAAAGGATTGAGGAAAATGAGGTGAAAGAAGCAGTGAAACAAATGAAAGTGGAAAAAGCATAAGGTTTGGATGGTATTGCTGTAGAGTGTAGAAAGAAGGGTGGAGATGTGATAATAGATTGGTTGGTGAGACTTTTCAATGTGTGCTTTGTGATGTCAAGGGTACCAATAGACTGGAAGAGTGCATGTATTGTGCCGTTGTAAATGGGAAGGGAGATCGGCAGGAGTGTTCAAGTTATAGAGGTATTAGTTTATTATCAGTGGTTGGAGAGCTGTATGGCAGGGTGTTGATAGAGAGGATAGTAAAGTGTACCGAAGTGGCAATAGGAGAAGAACAGTGCGGTTTTAGGATGGGAAGAGGGTGCGTGGATCAGATGTGTGCAGTAAGACAGTTATGCGAGAAGTATTTAGAGAAGCATAAAGAGATATTTTGGGCTTTTATGGGTTTGGAAAAAGTGTATGAGCGTGTGGATCGTGAAGCAATGTGGAAGGTGTTAAGGATTTATGAAATTGGAGGAAGTTTGTTAAAAGCAGTTAAGATTTTTTATGAAAGGAGCAGAGCATTGCGTTAGAATAGGAAATGGTGAGTTGAGTGAATGGTTTGAGGTAAAGGTAGGTTTGCGACAGGGTTGTGTATTGTCACCATGGCTGTTTAATATGTTTATGGATGGTGTGGTGAGGGAGGTGAAAATGAGAACTATGGGAAGAGGATTGGGTTTAGCAGGAAAAAATTGTAGAGATTGGGAGTTGAATCAGTTGCTGTTCGCTGATGACACAGCATTGGTGGCGGATTCTGAGGAGAAATTGCAGCGGGTAGTCAAAGAGTTTGGAGTGGTTTGTGGGAGGGGGAAACTGAAGGTGAACGTCAATAAAAGTAAAGTAATGGTGTGTAATAGAGGTGATCGTAGGGTGAATCTAGATGTGAGGCTGGATGGGGAAATATTGGAACAAGTAGAGTGTTTAAATATCAAGGAGGAACGATAAGCAGGAGTGGAGGCATGGAAATGGAGGTAATACAGAGAGTGTGTGAAGGAAGGAAGGTTTTCGGATCAATGGGAAGTATGTGGAAGACGAGAAATCTCGGAATGAAAGTAAAAAGTGTAATGTATCAAGGAATTGTGGTGCCAACAGTGATGTATGGGGCTGAGACATGGGCTCTGAAGAAAAAGGAGAGAAGAAAGCTGGATGTGATGGAGATGAGCTGCTTGAGGATTATGTGTGGAGTTACTCATAGAGACGGATTGAGGAATGAAGAGATACGTAGGAGAGTGGGGCAACAGAAACATTTGTCAGCCAGAGTGGACAGAAGGGTGCTGAGCTGGTATGGTCATGTTGAACGAATGGAAGATGAAAGGCTTACAAAGATAATATGTGAGTCAGATACAAGGGGAGATAGAAGTGCAGGAAGACCCCCATTGAGATGGAGAGACTGTGTAAGACAAGCTTTGGATGATAGAGGAATGACTACAGATCAGGCAAAGGAAGTGGTAATAAACAGGAATGAATGGAGAATGCTTGTGAATAGTTGAGTGAACACGTGGTCATTTGGGGGAAGGGGTCGGGCGCAAGTTGGACTAGATAATAGTCCATCAGGCGCCTGGCCTGGGGAGACGATTAATATGAAGGGTGCGCCTGGAAGTGTGGTGGGCGGGCTTGTGGCTTTGGCTCCGCTGCATGTCTGCCTGCCGAGATCGGAGCCTCTCCAGGTGGTCGGGGGCCGGGGGAGTGCTGGAGCAACCTTGGTGACCCTGGTCTCTGGGTCTTCTCTTGGGTGACCTAGATGTGTGTGAATTTTGTGTTTTGTCTGTGTTTGTTCGTTGTTCTGTCTTGTGTTTTGTGTTTTCCCTGTTCTTGCTCTGTCTTGAGTTGGCCACCCCCAAGAAAAAGAAAAAAATAATAATAAAATAGAATAAGATAGAAAATTAAAACAAAATAGGAAAAGTGGGGATTGGGCCTTTGCATATACAGACATATACTGTACATACATACATAACGGAATACAATTGCTATGTGTATTTCACAAAGCTGCCATTTACCCTTGCTAACATTTGAAAGTTACGTAACTGCTTACACTTGCTATATGTACAGGTATTTCACAATGCTGCTTTTTACCCTTGCCAACATTTGATAGATATACTGTAGTTGATATGTGTATTTCACTAAGTAAACTTTTGCCCTTGCTAAGCTTTGATTTAGTAGACACCCTCTTCAGCAGGTATGGTAAACGTTGACGTAGTCGGCAACATTTGCAGAGATGGAGACACCACTGCCATTCTCATTACAGTACTGTACTTATAATAATAGCAATCACGCTCAGTGGAACACATCTCTCTGCCATGCGAGCAAACTAGAGCAAGTGTCATCTGAATTTGACCTGCTGCCAATATGGCCAATTGTGGTCAGTGGCCATGGTCAGCTCATGGCTGATATTGACAGAACCGAGCAGTCGAATTGATCCTATCAGTATGTTCTGAGTTGTCGTTGTGGTCCTCGGATGATATGGATACCAGTACCCAGTCTGGAACCCTAGTACCTGAAGAGAAGAGTTTTATTGTACAGCAGGGTGTAAAAGGGAGACAGTTTGGTTTTAAGATTAGAATAAATATGAGAAGACATTTAGGAAAATTTATATAATTATGCTTGCATTGTTTTTATGCTCTTTTGTCACATCCAGAGACATAATGTCATCTGTAAATAAATAACTTTGCATAAATAATAAAAACAATACAAATAATTAATAAAAGAAAGACACTCTGGTTAAGGGTTGGATTCAAATACTGTATTGTAGTCCTTCGTTTGACAGCTTGTACTTTTTGTAATTGAATATATATACTGTACTGTATTATAATACATACAGGTTGAATATATATACTGTACTGTATTATAATACATAGAGGTTGACTATATATACTGTACTGTATTATAATACATACAGGTTGAATATATATACTGTACTGTATTATAATACATACAGGTTGAATATATATACTGTACTGTATTATAATACATACAGGTTGAATATATATACTGTACTGTATTATAATACATACAGGTTGAATATATACTGTACTGTATTATAATACATACAGGTTGAATATATATACTGTACTGTATTATAATACATACAGGTTGAATATATATACTGTACTGTATTATAATACATACAGGTTGAATATATATACTGTACTGTATTATAATACATACAGGTTGAATATATATACTGTACTGTATTATAATACATACAGGTTGAATATATATACTGTACTGTATTATAATACATACAGGTTGAATATTTACCCTGTTGTGCACAAGGACGCGATTTGTGTCCTTTGTATGATACTTATAATGTTTGTTTTTAAATCTCTAGTCTATGTACTTCAACCTCTGCAGTTGTTTTTGAGCGAGTTGTGGGCAGAAAACTAATTTTGGAGAGGTCATTAAGAGATTAAGAGAATTATATTGCTGAATACTGAATGGCAGCCCCTGGTGCTTAAAAGGGTTAATTAAGCTAAGCATATTTATAGTAAGAAATTGCATTTGCTTGGAAAAAGGTCCAATGAAGAACAGTGCAAGCTGCTGCCTGTTTGGTTCCGTTCAAAATTTGGGAGTATATTTTTACCCCAAATTAAACTACGCCGAACATATTAATAGAGTGGTTAAGAAATGCAACCTTCTCATTAGAAATCTATAGAGTGGTGCACCAATTTTCGCGGCCAATAGGGACCGCCGAAAGTGCGATTAGCGAAAGTTGGGGCATTGAGGTAATAGGATTTAATTTAATAGGGACCTGTCTTGTACGAAAACTCACTCCCAAGTTGAACAAACCTAGTCAACCAATGACCCAGAATTGCTACACCAACTAAAACTAGAATTGGTACACTTACTTACAGGTACTCAATATTTAAATGAGTCTATAGTGCTGATTAGCAAGGCATGATAATGAATTACAGTTCTTATACAGAAACTGAACCACCGCCATAGACCTATGCAATGTTTTGGTACAGTTCAGTTAGCGTTACGGTACGATACTGACGCTCCAACCGTATATGATGCTATGAGGCGCATTCTGGGTCATTGGGTGTCTAGGCTAGGTACGTTCAACATGGGTAGGCTATTTGTAAGTACTGTTCTGTACAACTAATTGTATTGAGTATTTGTAAGTACAGTATGTGTATTGATTAGTTATAGTCGTAGGGTGACTATATACTGGTATTGGGTCGTGTTTCGACACAAACATTTATTTTTCCTCTACCGAATCCTCTTGCTTGTGGCTGAATTGGTCTTCAATTTCGAAGCTCGGGCGCGAAAATGCGAGTTTTTACCGCCAAATTAAATTCGGCGGAATATTTAGACACTGCTGCGAAAGTGTGATTTGCGAATCGAGATGTAGCGAAAGTTGGTGCACCACTCTACTCTGTGAGACAGTTTCTGGACAGATCCTGTCTTTTGACATTGGTTCACACCATGATTTTCTCTCATATCGATTATCGTAATGCACTATGGATTGGTCTTCCTAATTATCTATTAAGGTAGGTTCAATCTGTGTTAAATAGGGCAGCAAGGCTTATATTTGCTCTTCCACCTAGAACTCCAACTACCCCATATATAATTGTGTTGCACTGGCTGCCAGTTGAGGCAAGATTATAATTTAAATAATGCCTCATGACTTTTAAAGTTCTCATGCATGATGAGCCTAGTTATCTTGCCAAATTGCTAAAGTGTCCATCAGTGCATTCTGGTGTGTTATGAAGTGAGGATTCTCCTTTTCGTCTCAAAGAACCGATGGCTGTAGCCGCTATACACCAGTCATTCTTCTCCGACCAGTTGTTTTCCTACGTGGCTCCTTGGTTGTATAACAAACTGCCGCTGTCCATGAGACGGTTGACCTCTGTTGAATGTTTTAAGGCCTTTCTCTTTTTGAAAAGCGATGATCTTGATATGGGCACTGTGAGACAAAACTACAGATTTTAGTGATTATTTTCGTTCATGGAGTTGCGAGCGCTAGCGAATTCCTTAGAAGAGCTGGCGCTTATGAGAACAAAAAATCAGATTATTTGTATTATTATTTGTTTTATATTACTGGCTATATTTGTTTGTCATATATTTTATTGACAAAAAGTGAAATGTACAATCGTGGTCATCAATACTTGAACACCTCTGAATTTTACAAATAGCATGTTGATCACTAACTTGTAAATCCCAGTAATCTGATCAATGTGGCTCAAGTTTTTATCAAAATAGTTCGTCTGTGCATCATAATTGTTCGTTCAAATTTTGTCCAGTAATTACTGTTCACAACTGTACTTACTCGGGTGAGGGCTGGTCCTATCCAGATTGAGGTTTGGCATCCTCTACCCAACCTTAGCCATTTCTGTCTGTCTCTTTTCCTGTACTAATTTTGCTTCTAGGTGCTGGCGAGATCGCCTGATTGGGTGGCACTGCAAGGGGGGCTGCGGACAGTGGGGGCATTGGACCTTGGGGTGCAAGCCCATGGGCTAGAGATCCCTTCCCCTGCTGCCCTCTGAGAGACAATCACATCTCACCCTGGTCAGATTTGATGATGATGTGTTACATCCCGGCAGATGTCGTCGACGGAGTCATCCAGTCTCTTCTGATAGCTCAGAAGAGCTGGATGGTGACCACATCTCAGCCTGGCCAGGTGGACCTCTGTGTCCTCGCGAGGAAGGGAGGATTCAGAAGGATGGATTTCAGGATCCTCCCTTCCTCGGGAGGAGAGAGTCCACCTGTGCATTTCCTGTATTGGTTGATTGTTTTTAATTAAAATGTAAAACTTGTAAAACAAACAAACCAAAACAGGAGCTGCACAATATACAGACAAGAGAACTTATCAAATCCTTATGTGAAAATAACATGTTAAAGATTTAGCAAACAAAATATTATGAAATACAAAATCACAAGTTTTACATTTTAATTTTCTTGCAGGCAGGTAAAATGAAGAACAGTCCTAGCGTGTGTACCTTTATCTGTTGCGTGTTCCTGTGTTTCTGGGGCTGCATACCGGGGATCATCGCGTTCTTCTGCTGTTGCCGGGAACCAAAATGTACCAACTGTGGGTACAAGGTCTAGCCGCGCCCAGTCTACACTATCTCCAAACATTACGTTTATCCTCGTATTCCTTGTATGCCTTAGTTTATACCCTCTCCAAACCTTGCCTGTAGCCGCGATCCGTCTACACCATCTCCAAACATTACCTTTATCCTCGTATTCCCTATTTGCCTTCATTGAAACCCTCTCCAATCAATTATCTTTTACCTTTTATCCCTCTCCAGACCTTACCTTTAACCTAGTATACAGCCACAGGCCGTAGCGCGGTTGGTAGAGCACTCGCCTGCACACCGTGAGGTCGACGGTTTGAGTCTCAGGCCAGCCAGTGTGCTATTTGGCAGACACCAGTGCTGTGGTGGACGGTGCGGTCTAGCAATCTGTGGCAAGTGTTCACTGAAGTCCCTGATCATCAGGGCACCCACCTTTATCCCTGCTATTCAGCAGGGAGTGTATGGTAGTAAAATCTGCATCATCTAGTATAGCCTTATATACCTTAGTTTAAACCCTCTCCAAACCTTATCATTACCCTAGTATACCATGTTTGCCTTAGTTTAAACCCTCTCCAAACCTTATCATTACCCTAGTATACCATTTTTGCCTTAGTTTAAACCCTCTCCAAACCTTACCTTTACCCTAGTATACCATGTTTGCCTTAGTTTAAACCCTCTCCAAACCTTACCTTTACCCTAGTATACCATGTTTGCCTTAGTTTAAACCCTCTCCAAACCTTACCTTTACCCTAGTATACCATGTTTGCCTTAGTTTAAACCCTCTCCAAACCTTATCATTACCCTAGTATACCATGTTTGCCTTAGTTTAAACCCTCTCCAAACCTTATCATTACCCTAGTATACCATGTTTGCCTTAGTTTAAACCCTCTCCAAACCTTACCTTTACCCTCGTATGCACCTTTTGCCTTAGTTTAAATCCCCTTTCAAACCTTACCTTTAACATTATATACTTTTATGCCTTATTGTTTTTATTTCTTTATATACAATTTAATACCTATTATCATTCTATAATGTCTACCATTCTATTGTATCTACCATTCTCTTCTTGCTCTTACTAAAAGATTAATTTGTTGCCTAATATCTCTCTAATGCCATTATTTACAGCTCTATAAGAGTTCTAGTATTGGAGCTCATGTGATCTGTTTATGGGGAGAGTATTTTTTTTTTAATCCCTAGACCTTCATCAAGCTAAACATAAATTACCCCAAGACCCCCTTTTGAGATAAGTTTAAGCATTTTTCAGCTGAAAACTGCCCTGGCTGGAGGCTGGTTCCTCCCATATTGCAGATTTGCTATTACTCGCCAGGAAATAATCGATACCCAAATGGCACAAAAGGTCTTCAAATTGATGAAGAAATAAGGTGAAAGGTCTTAAAATAGCCAAAATAATGGGGTGAACATCTTTTAATTACAATATTAATAGGGCTAACTTGCTAAGTGTGAGGGAGATGGGGGTCCAGAAAAAATACCCCCGCAAGCTAATGAAAAAGACGAAGAAAATATCATAGTTTAAATCTGACATTAAAGTTTCAGTTCACTAGGCTGACAAGGACTCGTATCCAGGTCAGATTCACAGTTTAAGGCCCGCATTTCCAAATTTGTCCCATCATTTTTGGTGTAATTACTATAAATTTTCTATATTCCTAACCAGATAATGATGCGATTTTTAACGACGTGTACTCCCTTTATTGACAGGGCTAGGGCGTGCCCTTAGTATAGGAACTTAACTGGACATTTACCACAAATCGCTAGACCGAGCTGCATAAACTCTTGCCCTCTACCAATGGCACGGCGTGGGATCAAACTGCAGACCCATCGATCAGCAATTAGATACGCTACCGACCATGCCATGGGTGGTGACAATGTGATATATATACTGCGGTACAGTAATTACAATGTGATATATATACTGCGGTACAGTAATACAATGTGATATATATACTGCGGTACAGTAATTACAATGTGATATATATACTGCGGTACAGTAATTACAATGTGATATATATACTGCGGTACAGTAATTACAATGTGATATATATACTGCGGTACAGTAATTACAATGTGATATATATACTGCGGTACAGTAATTACAATGTGATATATATACTGCGGTACAGTAATTACAATGTGATATATATACTGCGGTACAGTAATTACAATAAGTGTTGGAATATCATTACAGTAGCCTACTCATGTCATTTACAATATGTAGCATCTCATATTGACTGGTTAAGAATATGGCAAACCTCTAGTATTTACCACTCACAGTAATGGAGTTTATCTTGGTCTTACTCTGTGCCCTCTGATTCATGGAGGTCTGTCCAGTATCTTAAACTTTTGACCAAGCCACTGGTTGCACGCATCGTAAAATTGACGAACTTCAGACCGGTAGGCATTCATCGTACACTTCTGGAAAAAATGTAATGAGCCACAGTTATGGGAAAATGGCTCGGTGTTAAGGAAAATATTACACCCACAACCACAGCAACTCCAACAAGACAGTAATATTCAACATGCACTCCCACATGCTATACACACTGATCGGCAGTTAGGCTTAGCGACCCTCCCCTGTGAACAGAAACGACCTAGATAATCGAATGAGTTGCCTCGGCGTATGGAAGCATATGAAGGTGGTTCATTTGTTGGCACCCTCCTTGGGGATTAAGGCGTCTGGCAATAGATACATATATGGACTTCATATGCTACACACAAGCTATCCACCTCGCCTCAGTGTAATGTGGCTGTAGTATAAACAAAAAATGATAGAAATGGAAAGAAATTGGATGCATATTTCTATCTATCTATCTATCTATTGCCTGACGCCGTGATCCCCGAAGGGATGGCCACGAACGATCCGCTCCCATGCACCTCTGTCCCCAGTCAGTTGACGCCCCTCCCCCCAACCAGCACCGCCTTCGTTCATATACTTCCTCACTCCATCCTTCCACCTCTCTTTCGGTCTACCTCTCCCTCTCTTTCCCTCCACCTCGCTCTCGTACACCCTCTTAGTCATTCTCTCGCTTTCAATACGTTCCATATGGCCGAACCATCTCAAGTTGTTCCATTTCACACTTTCCAGCACATCTACCTCCACACCACACCACCTTCTTACTTCCTCATTAGTCTGTCTATCCCTCCATGTAACTCTGCACGCACTTCTTAAGTAATTCATTTCCACTGCTCTCACTCTTGGTCTGAGTCTTTCAACCAACGTCCATGCTTCGCTTCCGTAAATCAGTGTCAGGATTACCATACTGTCATGCAAGGACTTCTTCACTTCCATACTGACCACCCTATTTCTTGTTACTGCTTTCAGTGCTCGTACAACCCTCTTGCCCTGTTGTACCCTCTCCCGCACTTCTTCATCCATAGTCCCATCTTTACTCAACACACTGCCCAGATAATTAAAAGAGTTGACGATCTCCATAGCCTGACCGTTCAGCTTCACCTCACACTCTGTGACTTCACCCCTTTCGAAGACCATAACCTTGCTCTTCCCCGCATTTACCTTCAAATTCCGTTTTTCGTACACTGTTCCAAACTCATTTACCAGACCCTGCAACTCCCATTCATTATCACTCATCAGAACTGTATCATCCACAAACAGCAGTATAGGTAGCTTCCACTCAATTCCCTCCCTTTTCAGCGATACACCAACATCCACTGCTCTTGATAGTGTTTCTTTCATGACTCCATCCATATATACAGTAAACAACCACGGGGACATCACACACCCCTGTTTCAAACCAACATTCAGGTCAAAGACCTCGCTCTGCTCACTTTCCACACGTACTGCCGCCTTTGCACCCTCATACATGCTCTTCACTGTTTTCAGCAACTTGCCATCTACTCCGTATATTCTAAGTACTTTCCACAAGCCTTCTCTATCCACTCTGTCATAGGCCTTCTCCAAGTCCATAAAGGCAACGTACACCTTTTGTTTCTTCTCCAGATATCTCTCCACAACACAATTTAAGGTAATAATCTGATCTACACATCCTGTTCCCTTCCTAAAACCTCCCTGCTCGTCGCCTATCCACTTCTCCGTTCTCACTCTCAATCACTACCCTACTGTATACCTTCCCTACTACGCTTAGAAGACATATTCCTTGGTGGTTACCACACACTCCTGTTTCCCCTTTGCCCTTATATAGGGGGACTATTATGCCAGTCTTCCAGTCATCGGGTGCACTCCCCTTCTCCCATGCTAGTTTGCACATTTTCCATACCCATTCGATCACTATCTCCCCACCATACCTCAGCATTTCCCCACACACTCCGTCTGTTCCTGGTGCTTTCCCCAACTTCATATTTGCACTTTCATAATACTGAGCCATTATCTGATAACTGTGTCTCGCTGCATCTTGTCCAGAAATCTCCGAAGTAACCTCAATATTAGCCTATTTTACTGGTAAGGCTGGTACGTCCTCATAACTAATTAATTCCACAAACTTGACTAGCATTTACTTAAGCTGTCTTCAGCCAGTTATATAAAGACAACAGTTTAGAACTATCCTCATACTACTGTATATCATATATATTAACCAACGTACAATTGCCAGCACAAGTAACTGGTGCACTACTAGATCATAAGCTGGAGGGAAAACACTAACTATGGGCATGTGGGTAAAAGTAATCTTTCAAAATATATCATCAGCATGTCAGAATTGTTCAGTAATATTGGTACCACTTATTACTGCAGGCGGTTGTATAATAGCACTATAATATTAAAAAAACGTAGCTACGATAACTCTGTATAAACGTTTCCATGTCGTAAGCTGCAGTTTAGCTTTCCACAGACAGAGCCACTTCAGCAGTTGTGGAGTCAGTGATATAAATGTCCGACTTTGTAAACTTTACTACTATGGCTCCGACTCAACAACCCTTGGAGTCCGGTGAAGATATGTCCAACTCCTGACATTTTACAAATACGACTCTGACCCGCTCAAAAATAGCTGACTCCACAATCCTACTTCACCACACTAAATGCCTATCTGTACGATCTGTTTCCGAGTGTGGTGTTCAAGCTTTGTAAAGCAGAATGTTAGGAAACGTATACTGTAATACACAGTGTGTTAAAAGTATGAAAGTACAGCACATTAGAAGCACAATATGGATGTGGTCGGAAGGACGACATTCAGTAGACCAATAAAGGCCTGAGTGGGTTTTTCAAAGCTAGGGGACATACAGGGGATTATGCAGAGTGGAGAGTTGCGATCAGGTGAGGAAGGTATACCCATGTACCAAAACAGTACAGCATCCTCTCAACTAACACTGATATGGCGAAAACTGAAGCATTGTGCATGTTCGAACAGAGTACTTTGTCACCAAGCCGAGAAACTTGACGAGGTGGCGTACTCGATCACCACATTTGGAAGCTGTTCGTGTGGAGAGACCTTTACTATATATGAGTGTGGATCTGACTAGCTACCGTATTATAGAATTAGTATTTTTTCAAACTTTTGAGAGTACCTAGATTAGGTGTTCATTTTATACTTGGTAGATGTAAGTCTAGTGTTCATTAGAATATTCACAAGATAGCCGTATCTAATTTTAGTGTGATACAGAAATGACTTGTATGATCATGTTTTGTCTAGTGTTTAAAAGTAAATTAGACCTGCTGGGGTGCGTTGACTTGTCTCTTTCAACTTAATGCACAGCAGGTGTGTATAATAAAGAAAGCAAATTGGGGGGGGGTGAATTTTGCCAATTATGTTTGCTAACTACTGTATATGGTAATCTAGTACTCGGAAGAAAGTTCTTACTGTAGTGATGTGCTTCATATAAACACAGACCATTCCATCTTTGAACAAGTTTTAAATGGCCTTCTCTTTGTCCTTCCTTATTTTACTTTTGTATTTCTAATATATGTATATATATTTATATATGTACAGTATACCATACTTGGACTAATGTTGTCACTGAATATGTTTTCAACCACCTTGTTAGTGTGTGTTTTGAATAACACATCTAATGAAGAAGTTCTCAATAACCATATCATTTTGTTTTGTCTGGTCGAGCGCTATTGATTCTCAGAGCGAGAGCTAGAGAGAAATGGCGCTATACTGTATAAGTAACCTGATTATTATTTTTGTATTATTATTATTTTTTTTATTATTATTATTATGACATAATTACAATATAACCTTTTCTATACCACATAACTTCCTTGATATTTGGAAATATAGAAACTCATTAACCCAACCAGTATGGGTGACATCTATTAAATTATATGCTTGTTATATTTAGACTATTTTATGCAATTTAGGAAATTGTATAGGATTCAGAAAACTACTTGAGAGAATGTATAGTTTTAATATCTTTCATTTCTAGAGATTACTCCTAAAATTAACCCTTTCTTGATCCAAGTATGCATTTCTTTTCTGTTTTCTGGCTATTATTAGAAGATTTTGTTCACATAAGGAAGGGTATATGGAAGTCTGAGGGTCCATTTAGATGGTCTTTACCCTAATAACTCCTACAGATCCTTCCTAAGATGTGTTCAATTGTTTAATGATAGCCAGAATAAACTGTCAAAGTGCGTCATATTGTTCAGAGGGTTAATTTAGATAGTCTTTACCCTTATACCTCCCACAGATCCTTCCTAAGCTGTGTTAAATCGTCTAATGATAGCCAGAATAAACTGTCAAAATGCGTCCTACTCTTCAAAGGGTTAATAAATACATCTAATATAAGCCAGAACACCATGAATATTATTGTCGCCCATATTGTTAGGGTTAATTAAAGACGGTATCACTTTACCCATTCAGTACCGGTGACGTCCTTTCCATTATCATTCAGTACCGGTGACGTCCTTTCCATTATCATTCAGTACCGGTGACGTCCTTTCCATTATCATTCAGTACCGGTACGTCCTTTCCATTATCATTCAGTACCGGTGACGTCCTTTCCATTATCATTCAGTACCGGTGACGTCCTTTCCATTATCATTCAGTACCGGTGACGTCCTTTCCATTATCATTCAGTACCGGTGACGTCCTTTCCATTATAATTCAGTACCGGTGACGTCCTTTCCATTATCATTCAGTACCGGTGACGTCCTTTCCTTTCCATTATAATTCAGTACCGGTGACGTCCTTTCCATTATCATTCAGTACCGGTGACGTCCTTTCCATTATCATTCAGTACCGGTGACGTCCTTTTCATTATCATTCAGTACCGGTGACGTCCTTTCCATTATCATTGAGTACTGGTGACGTCCTTTCCATTATCATTCAGTACCGGTGACGTCCTTTCCATTATCATTCAGTACCGGTGACGTCCTTCCCATTATCATTCAATACCGGTGACGTCCTTTCCATTATCATTCAGAACCGGTGACGTCCTTTCCATTATCATTCAGTACCGGTGACGTCCTTTCCATTATAATTCAGTACCGGTGACGTCCTTTCCATTATCTTTCGGCAATTGTTAGATAATTGTATTAAGCTTAGGACGTACTTGTAGGAATTAACAGGCTGCAGACTATCTCAATTACCCCTTCCAACTACCACAGATCCTTCGTAAGCTGCATAATATCGTCTATATACAGGTATAAGTGAAATACAACAACCGACATCCCCGGTAGTGAAGGGGTTAAGCGCTTTTTCCCTCAACATTGGTCTGGCAGCTTTTGAGGTAAAGGTTTTATTTAATTCTCTTAGGCAAGGTGGTGGCCTGTGTTCTTTAAACTTTAATTATATTTTGTGATAAACAAATTGTCATTTTTAATGTACAGTACTATATTTCAACTTTTTTTTCACCGCCTTTTTTTTTTATCTTTCTCTCCTTTTCTCTCTTTCCCTCGCTTGTATCCATTCGGCCCCATTTAGCAAACTGTTTTGAGACTTTTATCCCCATCCAGGTGTCGATTTATTCCTGGCGAGCGATAGCGAGCCAGCATTGTATGGAGAAATCCGGCTTTGCCTGAGAATGTTTTCTATCGAAAAATTTACAAATTTAGCTTGCTGTCAAACTTAAAATATATATGTGCTGGCTCGCTACCGCTCGCCAGAAAAATATTGACACCTGGATGAGGATAAGCGTCTTAAAACACAAGGCTGAATGGGGCCGAATGGATACAAGCCAAAGAGAGAGGGAGAGAAAGAGAAACAAAGCGAGGTGGGTATTTTTTTGTGTTGAGTCTATAGTTACTGTTTTGTTTGCTGTGTTTAGCATACATTTAAGTTGTCAAGTTTCTTCAATGTATTTAGCTTAATCTATCTTCATTCTAGTTTCCGATACCACTGCAAAAGCTCCCAGAAATGTTGATGGTAAAAACCCTAGTGTGGTACCCTAAGATTACTGGGTTGTAGAGTTCGCTCCTTGATGATGTCGGTCAAAACGACATATGTTCTAGTATGATAAGAAAATTTAATAGGATTTATATTTTACATCGTTTCCATTGTGTTCATACAGTAAACGAGCCTATTGTTATCTTTTTATCCTATCTTACAGGAAATGCTATTATTAATAGTTGAAGTTAATTTTGGTACAGGTAGTGGAAAAGTTGATGTGGTCACTGATATAATAGCTCATCGGGTTTATTGCATCAGTTATAAAGAAAAGTATTTAGTAGATACTTGACTTGTACTTGTTTTTATTTTCTTAAAGGATGTGCTGTCATGGTCTGAAATACTTGAACAACTACCTAATGTCACCTAATGTAGGGTTTGCCAATCTGGTAGTTGCACAGAGGAGCGCACCACTCTGTGTTGTGTGTTGAGAATTGGTGCTGCAGACTGTTCGAAGGGACATTGAAGCCCATCTTTGCAGGGGAACGCTCCGTTCCCCTGTGAAGATGGGCTCATCTGATGCCTTTTGTAGTTCGATATCAAGGGCTCTCTTGAAGTTGTATAACGAGATTCCCCTCATGTTTCTTACTCGCTGCGAGAGTTTGTTAAGAGACGCGGTCCTCTATGTGATAACCAACCCTTTCGCAGCGGGCCCGTAGCACCCCGATTTTTCATCCGGGGGGATATCGCATTCCCAACCTCTCCTATCACTGAACTTCATGACTATCGTGGTGTGTAGATTTTGGGGTGTGTAGATTTGGTACTAAAACAAGATAGTGATTGCTAACAGAGAATCACAGTAATTTGATCCCAAAACGGTTTGCCAGTGTATCATGGTTAAACCTCTAAATATTGTTCAGGTATTCCTGTCCATGAGTTTACTTAGAGTGCTAATTAATTTGTAAGCTAAATTATCAGTATTCCCAGAAAAGGTACTGAACTCTTATTTTGTTTTAATTGCCTGGTAGATATTATCTGTGTTTGTAATTATTTCTTTATGTTTAAATTAGATTACAAATACAATAATTTAATTTTGAACAATATGGCTGTTTTTGTTTTATTAGGATCAGTTGAGTACAAAGGAGTACAAAGGAGTACAAAGGAAATCAAGCAACAACAGGTCTAGTGACCCTTCTAGGATGTTTGTCCTCCAAAACACTGAGGATCAAGTGTCCAAACAGTGGTTTAGAGTGGGTAAGGGAACATTGGAAAGGAAACTAATGTCCGTGGCAGGATTAGGAAGTTAGTAGGGGACAGATGGGTTAGTAACTGAGGGGAGGATAAAATAAAGTTATTCATTTACAAACACAGTCAGTCGCGGGTTTGATGCGAGATATTTGTCTAGGCGGAGTTTAAATGAATCAACGGTACTACAGTCTATAACGTCTCGGGGAAGCCTATTCCACAAGTTGACAACTCGATTGAAGAAGAAATTCTTAGATTCGTGTGAGTTAAAAGAATTACCAATAATTTTGCAACCGTTTCTCCGTGTGTAATTAGATTGGTCGATAGTGAAGTACTTACTACAGTTCATATTGTCGATGCCTTTGATGATTTTGAACACTTGAATTAAGTCACCTCTTAATCTGCGCCGGGTTAAAAAAAAATAGATTTAATTCTCTAAGACGCTCTTCGTATGGTTTGATCTTTAGGCTAGGTATCATTTTGGTAACTCTACGTTGAACTCTCGTTCTAGCATGTTTATATCTTTTTGGTAATATGGACACCAGGATTGAACGCAGTATTCCAGAAGAGGGCGGACTAAGGAATTGTAAAGGGTTAGGATAACTTCTTTGGATTTATGCTCAAATGACCAGCCTATAAAGCCAATTATTTTGTTTGCCTTCTTAACAACTTCTGAACATTGTTGACTCGGTTTTAGGTTACTCGTTATTGTTACTCCCAGATCGGTTTCTCTGTTTACATTTTTAAGCTGAGCGCCATTCATCGAATAGTTTGCTTTCTCATTTAGGTATCCGATATGTAGTACTTTACATTTATCCGCATTGAAACTCATTTGCCAAATTTGGGCCTAACATGACAATTTATCTAGATTGTGTTGCATATCGTCAACTTGTTCTTTTGAGAGTACGCTATTTGCAATTTTTGTATCGTCAGCAAATTTTGAGATTGTACAGGTGAGACCCTCATCTATGTCGTTGATGTAAATTAGAAAAATAATTGGTCCTAGTACCGATCCCTGGGGTACCCCGCTACTTACATTGGTCCATTTAGATGCCTTACCGTTTATGACTACTCTTTGCTTTCTGTCGCTGAGCCAATTTTCTATCCATTTCAACACACCGTCTTGTATTCCATGCGCTTTTAGTTTTAGCAGTAAATGTTTGTGGGGAACTTTGTCAAAGGCCTTTTGAAAATCAAGGTATATAATATCTACAGCTTTACTCTCGTCGTAGAGGTTGAGGATATCGTGGAAGAAGTCTAAGAGGTTTGTTAAACAGGAACGTTTTTTACGAAAGCCGTGTTGAGTATCTTTAAGTATGTTATTTTCCTCTAAGTGATTTACGAGTCTGTCTCTTATGACCGTTTCTAGCATTTTACATACAACTGAGATTAAGCTAATTGGACGATAGTTACTGGGTAGGGATTTGCTGCCTTTTTTGAATATCGGTGTTACGTTGGCTAGCTTCCACTGATCAGGCATAGTTCCAGACTGCAAGGATTTATTGAATAATAATGTCAGTGGTTTGGAGAGCTCATCCTTAGCTTCCTTTAGAACGCTAGGCGAGATTGTATCAGGTCCAGGCGTTTTATTTACCTTGAGTTTATCTAAACAGTTCAATACTTCTCTCTCTGTAACGGTGATATTGCTTAGAGCATCTGAATTATCAATCTGAATCGGCGATGGTGTAGGGATATCACTGAGGTCTGCTGTTGTAAAAACTGATGCAAAGAAGGTATTGAGGGCATTACTCATTTGTACTTCGTCTTTGGTGTATTCTCCATTTTCATCGACTAACGGTCCAACAGTTGAAGTAACTACTTTTTTCTTTCTGATATTACTATAGAATTCTTTCGGGTTTGTTTTACTTTGATTCGCAATATGTAACTCTAGGGTCTTTTTACTTTGCTTAATTAACTTTTTGGCTATGCGTCGTAGCTCTACAAATTTCACCCGTTCTTCGTCGTTTTGTGAGAATTTTAATCTATCATTAGCAAATAGCATTAGCAAATAGCTTAGAGTAGCTCATAGTGAAGTTTTTATTACGTTTCTAACAATCAAGACTTTAAATGAAGCAACTTAAATTAAACTATATATTTGTGTTAGTTTAATGGTGATTATGGACCATATTTGTCTGATCTACATCTTATTATTTAAACAGAACTTCAAGTAAATTATATTCCCTTATTAATGAACAACGTAATAATGAAACCCCTTAAAATGAGGAGACTGTGAGCGAGTCATGGTACTTTGTTTTATTAGGGTAAATTGAATAGTTTATGATTCTTTGTTTCATTAATTATAATGTAAAACTTGCAAAATAAACAAACCAAAACGTATACGAAAACAGTAAAAAGACAAAACAACGAATCAAAATCGCTATATGGAAACAACGCTTAAGTAAAATAATTATTTATAAATAAAAGAACACAATCCACCACATAGGGTGTACATCACTACATGAGCAAGTTAATCTGGTTCCCAAACAAACTAATCTCACACATACCAACGCACTGTAGTCACGTTCAAGGAATTAGTCAATTTGGGAAGTCGGGGACGTTCTGGTAAATTTTTACTAAACTCTGCATGAATAAAGAAACTACATTAAGTGCCAAATGTTATATTAAAATCAAATTTGCAACTTGAGATGATAATAACAATAGTACAAAATACAAATATAACTCACTAACTATAGTGCTATCGGGTAGGTACCTGTAAGCATAACATGCTTCAAGTGATCCCTAACAATTACTATCCTACAAATAACCTACATTTATTGTACACATAAACTAAGGGAATCGCAAAAGCAAGCAATTACATTAAATTACAATAAGTACAGTAGATTTGTAATACCATACCGATACTTTGTTTATTAGGGTACATTTAGGAGCTCCAAGCCACCATACTTTGTTTTATTAGAGTAAATTGACTATAGGTAGCACCAGCAAACTTGACAATAATCTTGACCCCTTAACTTCTTATAACTCGTAATGAATGAAAGCAATCGGGCTGATGTTTCTATCATTTGGGAAGAGTAAACCAGGAAATAGGTGTAGATATTTACAACCAGTTTGCTCTAGGCCCTTTTGAGTTACAGAGAAGTCAGGGATCAAGATTATTGTAAAGTTAGTTGGCGCTACCTATAGTTCATGATTGGTTATTTTATTAGGGTAAATTGAGTAGTTCATGGTAAATAATTTGTATAGTTTTGTAATGCATTACAGTACTTTGTTTTATTAGAATACATTTAGTACAGTATTATAGTTCATGATAAGATTTGGGAAAGTGCTTTGTAGTTACAGTAAAGTAATGCAATGAGTACAATCATGGACAAGGTTCAAAAATTGATCTTCCACCTTAACCCTATCAGTGCAAGTAATATTTAAGTTTGTTCAAGCCATACGTAAGCGAGTTTAAGCATATTTTATGCATCTTAGGAAGGAGCTTAGGTAGTTAGAATCTTCACTGAGATGGTGTTTATCTTTTTTTTATTCCTTCAAGTCCTTCCGCAGTGGAATAAAAAAAAAGGTTATTAATAGCCAGAATAAAGTGAGAAGTATGTCACCCTAACTGAAAGGGTTAACTAAGGTATATGCTAGGTGCGTTATCGGTGCAACTTCTACTTGGAATTATACCCGGCCCCAGCGAACTTAAGAGAAGGTTTTTAGTTTGCTACCTAATTTCCATCAACCCTTAAAAAATACCCAAAGACCTCCCTTCAAGATAAATTTGTACAGTTTTCGGTAGAAAAATGTCCCGGGTAAGGGCCGATTCCTCTTAAATTGCCTAATGACGCTTAACCCCTCCTGCCCGGTTGTCATTTTAAAATGACACCGCAGAAGATGGGCAGGAGCCCGGGTGTCATTTTAAAATCCGTAAGCTTGAAAGCCTTTTAAGCGTGGTTTGAAAGCTGTGCGTCGAACCGTATGTAAACAAGCTGGTCGGAGCGACGCACACCTTCCAAAACAAGAAGAAGTCCGACTTTTGTTGTTATTGTTTTGGAGAACAAGAACAAGTCTTAGTTATTGTCTGATATTGCTAAAATCGCATCAAATCTCTCTCCACGGAAATCGTCATCACAACTGAACCAGTTGACCTAGAGAGCTCTACTCAACACCAGTTTACAGATACGAAACAGGGCTTCGTTTTGTGATGTGTGTGAATTATCTAGCAGTAAAAATAACAAAGATAGGGCTAGCCTATTATGACGTTTTTCGGCCATATCCCCCGGGCTCTCAGTGCTGTCATTTAGAAGGCGAGCCCGGGGAGGAAGGGTTAAATGGCACAAAGGGTCTTAAAATTTACAAAAACTAGAGTGAAAGGTATTAAAATCGCCAAACAAAGGGGCGAACATCTTAAAATCTCAAAACTAATGGGGTAAACATGAGGATAAATGGGGTACAGCAAAAAACCCACCCCCTTAAGTGAAAATCTCCCCTTAACAGACGACGTGACCCCCTAACTTACAATTCCTTCCCCCACTTATTTTTTCCGTCCCTGATTGCCGTATAAACGCAAAGGAACTTATCAAAATCGCTGTGGAAATAACGCTTAATAAAATAAAATATATAGCAATTCTTACCTAATCCTTCAAGCCGACCCTATGAAAGTTCTAGTATGAAGCTCCTGTGGTTGGTACTAAAAAAAAACTAAAAAAAAAAGATACAAATAATGATTATGTTCTCTCCACTAACCAACTTTAAAAAAGAATGATGGCAAACGACCTGAAATTTCGAGCATTTGGGAGGAGTTGACCAGGAAATAGGTGTTGAAATGTACAATCCGTTTGCTCTAGTTCTTTCCGAGTTACAAAGACGTTAGGGATCAAGATTATCGTCAAGTTCGCTGTGGTCGGTTATTGATATTTACTACAGTATACCGAATAATCTGTTAGTCTATTATAGTTTGATTTTATGTTCAGTAACACAAATGTATGAGATGAGTAGGTCAGTAATCTCTATATCTATCTATATACTCCATAACATTCCACATTTTGTTTTTGTTTTTGTTTTTTGTTTTTTTTTTTTTTTAGGCTGGGTGTGGCCGACTCGAGACAAAGCCCGAACAGGGACAAAAACAAAATAACAATAATAATGAACACACAAAAACAAAACTCAAATTCACACACATCTAGGTCGCCCAGAAGACCCAGTAATCTCGCCCATAGGAATATAGTGTTAGGGATGGAAAATTGACAGTGCCGTGAATAGATGTTTGGAAAACGGAACCCACTTGCAGTAATTTATCACTTGAAAGTTGTAGTTACATTCCTGTTACTCAACACAATTGAAGCCAAATCTTTAAGTGAAGTAATTAGATTTTGTCATTTTGATTGCAATTTTTTAGCATTTATGTTCGATTGACAACAATGAATCAACTTAAGATGGAACGACGTTAACCCTCGGAATCCGGGAGGCCTCATATGAGGCAAACAAAAATATTGGCAGGAATCCGGGAGGCCTCATATGAGGCAAAATGCGTGGCTAAAAATCGCCGCTAAAATCATCATAAATCGACAACCAGGCATCGTAGCGATGTCGTCTTAATGGCAGTCTACAGACAACAAAAGGTTCTACAATTTGCAAAACAATTGACTGCTCTAGGTTGTCTCAATCAGCAGCTACTGAATTATGATGCTTGACTGTACGAAAATGGCCCCGGACACAGCGATCGGGATCATATGAGGCCCCCCTGATCCGATGGGTTAACTGAGGAGTGTCTGTATTGAAAAATTTGATTGTCTTTATTATAAAGTAGTCTGTTTATTTTCAGCAGACAGTAAACTGCAATATCCTCACCTTAAATACTCAACTATTATGAAGATTTTGAAGTGAAGTATGTTATTGATCATGAAAACTTGGCATTTATATGGTACTAAGACAATAGTTTCATATTTTCACATCGAGTATCGAGAAATCAGTGCTAAGGGATCCAATTTACCGTCAGCTGGGAAAAAACAGGCTATAGTGGGTTTAGCTTTTCTCAGTGTTACAGGCTTCTTGTATTTGAAAGGCTATGTATGGATGAGGACATGATTGAAGGGCAAATCACAGAGAAAAAGGTGCTACTGGTCATGTGAAGTATTCCTAGGATATTTTCATTACAGTACGATCATACCTTGTAACACACGCATTTGGGGAACCCGTTATTTCTATACACGCACAAACATTTACTGAAATTAATGCTGTATGTAAAACTTTTGCAACAAGCAACCAAAATCAGAAACCGCACAATATAAAGACAAACAAACATATACAAATCTCTGTGGAGAATACGCATTGAAGATTTAACAAATTGACAAAACAATATTAGGAAATTTAAAAAGTCTGTCATTGTATGTATGTATGTCATAGGGCCTTTTTAACCTGTTATTGTGACGCTATTTTGGCTTTTGTAGCTCAGAATCTTGAACAGCCATATGTAATACAAGAATGACGAGTAAGTCCTCTAGTACCTCGGAATCTTGAACAGCCATATGTAATACAAGAATGACGAGTAAGTCCTAGTACCTCGGAATCTTGAACAGTCATATGTAATACAAGAATGATTAGTAAGACCAGGGCTTTGAGCGCCGCCATTAGGACATGAGACTGATTCCGCACCCTGTGTGGACCACTCGGTCTTTGAATTATGCGTTTGTATGTATTCAAAAGCAGACAACCCTTCCTAAGAACCCCACTTAATAATACATTTGGTGCAAGCATATTCTTAAACGTATCTATCTATCTATATACTCAAGCCCAATCCCCACTTTTCCTTTTTTTTTTTTGTGGGGGGGGGGGACCGACTCAACACAGAGCTAGAATAGGGACAACACAAAACACAACAGAAAACAATGAACACACAACAACAAAATATAAATTCACACATCTAGGTGACCTTAAACATATACCTGTGTGAATCAGCGTACTTGTTTGGTCATGCACGACGTTATCGCAAAGTCCTAACGTATGCAAGTGTGGTATCAACAGGTCGATGATCAGGAATGTTTGAGTAAATATAGTGAATCTTCATTATGAGTTATATAATCTTGTTTGTTAGGATTGACTTCCATTAGTTATTACATTTTATGTGTCGTTCAAGGTGTTTTTGGGGCCAATATTTAAGATTAAGGGTGGAAAAAAAAGGTCGCGAGTTGGTCAGCCTGGTAATGCATAAGTGCGCGGAATTTCGGTGCGAGTGTCCTTGGTTCGAGTCCTTGGAGTGTCACATGTATTTGGTGATTTCATTAATTGAGTTTAGAAGTGAAGTTGGTTGGTGAAAAAATATAATTAACCCTTCCAGGACCATGGCATAATGTTCATCTCATTCTGGTTACTGTTAGACAATTTTTTTCACCTTCTTATTTACCTCTATTTCTGAAAGGGATAAAATGCTGTCTCAACTAACCATCTGAAATATATAGGACTTTCTGAAGCTGCATAAAATTGTCTATACAAAATATGTCATGATAATAAAGGGATACAATACTTTCTCATTACTTCGGCTGACCGTTCAAAATATAGACTGCGCGTTTTACAAGGCTTGTAGATTTAGAACTCCATTTTGTGAGAGCAAGTCAAGCCTCACCTATTATTTTTCCTTTAACTTCTTTAGTTGAATGTTTCTGCAGTAAAACTGATGGTTCGTAGCGGTAATTCTTATACCGTATTACGAGAGTTGTCTTTAACCTGGCCATGAATCTCATCCTATGACAAATTATTTCTGGATATTTAATGGTTAAAACAGTCAGCACCTTGGTTTCTTCATTGGTAATATATTTAATTATATAACTTTTGTCACAATGAAATAATTATGAAAGGGAGGAAGCATTTTTTTCGCCAGGTTAAAGAAAACGTACTGTGTGTAATGCTTGAATGGATGAACTAGTGCTTGTGGAGATAAAGACTCAAAGTTGGTATTGCTCTCATTATTTGTCTTTACCTGCATATTGCTTACTATGCAGTATGTTATATTTAACCCTTTCAAGCATTTATGACGCAGAGGTTGCCAGATTATCAATAAGAAATAGAGTTCTCTCACTCTTATAATTATCTCTCCAAAATTAGTTTTCTGCCCACAGCTAACTCAAAGACAACTGCAGAGGTTGAAGTAACTAAACTAAAGGTTTCTAAATACCCCTGATGGTAACAAAGGCTTCAAAGTATCCCCAATAGGCTCAAAATTGCGTCATATGTCGGAGAGGGTTAAGTACTTTATACTGTATCATGCATATATATATAGATGACCAGTTTTCTGAAGTTACTCATTTTATGACCTTAAAAAAAATATATATATAAAATTGCCTCAGAATGGGATGGACAACAAGATGACGACCACATACCTTACAAAGGGACTGCTTTCGGCTGGTGACTTGGAATGTTAGAGGAATGAATGATGGTACAAAGAGAAAGAAGTTCTGAGAGTGCTAGAGAGTACAAAGCTGGATGTAGAGATAGATAAAGAGATTGTTGGGAGATATATCTACCTAAGAATAGAAAACTTTATGCAGCATTCATGGATCAAGAGAAGGCCTACATTAAACAAAGAAGCGTGATAGGCCTCACGGAAGCGAGCTCGTGAAAATATACCCCAAAAATGCTCCAGTTACTCTAATGGTAGCAATATGTGATTAGGTAGTATTATCACTCTCTAGTACCTCCTTCCTCTCCCCTACATGTGTCCGCCCCCCTCCCTCACCCCCCCCCCCCCCTTTGTCACCCCACTTCCCCTCCTCTTCAACTATTGGCTATTATAAATCTTATTTTGTTCATTCCTTCCTTTCCCTGCACGAAATATGGTAAGTTGTGTCTCCCACACTCCCTCCTGCCCTTCACATGTGCAGACGACGAGAGCTGGGAGGCTATGTTTGCCTCCAGCAGGCCTAAGAAGCACACCTATGTTGCAGTCTCTCCCACACCTCCCTCCACCATCTCCCACCACACATATACCTTTTCACTAGATATTTGCTGTTTACAGCTATTTGCTGGTCTTCACAGAATTATTTATATTTGCCCTATAAAGCAATATTTCTGCTCCATGTGCATTTATTTTACTTATATGATGTAAGTCAAATAAATTCACATGGAACAGAAATATTGCTTTATAGGGTAAATATAACTAATTCTGTCAGATTGAAGGATTTTTTCCACATAAGTGGCACTTCTAAACACATCAATGGCACACTCCTTGGGTTAAAATTAATTGGGAGGGTCTGTGTGAGGTATTGATCGTATGTGGTGTGGACGTGAAGTTGCTTAGGGCAGTCAAATCAATTTATAAGAATGATTGAGGAAGTGAAGGTGGGCGATAAGCTAAACGATAGTACTGTATTGTTGTGGAGTGGTCGTGTTGTGAGTTGTGGTCGTGTCGCTATGGATTGTGAGGTCAGAAAATGAGCCAGGGTTCAATGGGCATAGGAGCTAGCATGGAATTGTAGGGTAGAGATTGGAAATTTAAGCATGCCTATAAGTGCATGATGCACTCCTGTTTGCAGAGAATGTTGAAGAACTGAGTGTAATCACTGATTTGGACAGGGTGTGTGAAAGGAGGAAATTAAAGGTCAGTATATGAAAATGTAAGGTAATAGTGATTGAGAGAAGGCCACATGAAACTATTGACTTGACTAAATATAGTCGAGAAAACACACCAAGAAAGTGAACTGCTTTCATCACTCGTATGGAAGTGAGACTTGGACTCCAAGTGATGAAGACTTCTTCAAACTGGGAGCAGAGATATTTCAGGATAATAGCTGGTGTGAACAGGCTGGATGGACTAAGTAATGGGAAAGTGTATGAGTCTTATAGGATGGAAGAGCAAGCTCTGGGTTATGACTGGGGAGTGGGTGAATGAATAGAGAGAAGAACTTTGAAGTGGTTTGACCATTATGGCCTTATACAATCAATAGAGAAGAAAGATACATGGAAAGCAGATGAGATATAGGGCCATCGTAAAAAAAATCCCCATGACCTTTCCCGACCCAGATTGACCCTTATACAGATAAACAATAAGGGTCAATCTGGGTCGGGAAAGGTTACAGAGAAAGCTTTTACGATGTTTAAAGGAACGGCCCATACAGCTGGTAATAGAACTCCACCAATGGTATGGAAAATGAGAGTAGAAAAATATATAAATTTTTAAGACAGAGTGAACCCAAAGAAATACGGTTTCCGTTTCTAGTCCTAATGGCGGCATTCCAAGCAGCCCTGTTCTGGCCTGCCTGATTTGTCAACACAATAAGACATTACACGCCCAAGGCAATTCTAAATGGTACGTATAGTAGAGTGCAGTGTAAGACCCAGGCAAGACAGATAGAGGAAAGTACCAGAATAAATACAGCTTGAGGATGCACCCTAGGAGGTTAGAGTGCTCTGGAGGAAAAGAGGAAGCAAAATCTTGGTTGATGGTGTAATAGATCATGCCCGGTGCCAATTGTAATAGTAATCCTGTCCAGATCGCCAATTGTAATAGATCATAAGACTAATAGGTTACTGTAACACTTGCCCATTATCTAGGAAATAAACCTATAATTGATAGTGTAGTTACTTTAGATCAAAAATAGACAAATATCCCTTGTGAAATTATGGCAACAAAAGACCCAGAACATGCTATACATTTATATCTATACTGACTCGATGCAGTAATATATTTGAAAAGAAAATTGCAGTTCCCAGCTTGCGGGATAATAGAGTACACGGATTTATTGTAATGATAGGTATATATTGATAATAATTATATTCTTAAAGTTAGTAAGAATTAAAGAAACAAACATTCCTACTAAAATGGTTTTATTGAATAGCGACACTGAAATTGCATTTATCAAAGAGACAATTTCATTCACACACTCAGCCACTCAATCTAACCCACTTATCTAATCCACTTACCTAAATACAATTACCCAGTATTATAACTACCCCTAAGATTACCCCAAATCATTATACTGATTACTGCTTGTCACACGAAATCTCATATCAACCAACCCTTTAGTGTTACTGATATCGTCTAGCCCAGCAAATGACCGCATGATCGAATAAGGTACGATATTTTCCCACACTCACAGTACCCGTCAATCACACTCATCACTCTCTCTCTCTCTCACCTCCTCACCTCGGTTACGTGACTCGCTAGACTAATGAGAGTTGCCTAATTAAAGGGTCTCAAAACGGGCAGTACGACAAGTCCTAGGGAGTCAAGCCGACCATCCTCTAACAGTAACCTCATGCTGGGGTCACACATTCACGTATATTGCTCCCGTCCGGCGTATCGCCAATTTATGTAAAGACGCGAGTAGTTTCTGCCGTTGAACGCCCGTTCTTCCACGTCTATTGCACTTCCCGACAGACGTAGCGTAACGGGGCCAGTGTTACGTCAGACGTAATGGAGTCGTATTGAACTACGTACGTGTTTGCGACGTGCGTAAGCATAGCCCCGTTCGACCTCATGGGCTGCACGATTTGCGGGAACACAGGTCACGCCCATGCCACGCCCCCTCAAGACCGGCGTAGCTGAGGACGCACGTCTTGGGATTTGTTAGGTCGTACCTGGACCGGTTCTGGCCAATCGTAGGCACACCCCGTCTGACCAAACACAGACAAAGACAGTCTTTGTCAACCATGTAGGTCTGGGTTGGAATCTGGGAACTACAAAAGGGCAGGAATGGCCACACCATTCCCATTCCCAGTCCTTCATCGGCACCATGAACAACATCGAGGAATTCATCCTGGAGGAGTTACCCGCTGAGTGCCAGCCAATTTTGACGGTGTGTTTCTGCCAGTGCCAGATTTTTTTTTTTTTTTTTGGCTAAATCTATTAAGTTGGGAGAGAAATGGTAAAAAAAACACTCCCCTCACCAGAAATCAGGTCCCCGATGGTCCCGAAAGTAGCTGAAAAGACACTATAGACTACAGAGACTTTTATGGTATCGGAATGTATGGGTGGGAGGGTGGTGGGAGGGTGGTTTTGGGGTTGGTTGGGGGAAGGTAGAAGGGTAATTGACTTGTGTTACACATATGAAGTCGATTGGTGAGGTAGTTTCGCCACCACGGATTTTCCTTTTTTTCCTTTTCTTCGTACGGATACGCTAGAAGTTGGTGGTGGGAGGCGGTTGGGGGTGTGGTGGGGGGAAGGCAGAAGGGTAAGAGACTTGTCACACAAATATGGAACCGATTGGTGCAGTCGTTTCGCCGCCACAGATTTTCCTTTTTTTTCCTTCTGACGGGACCGACAGTCAGCGAGTGGGTGGGAGCAGGGATTTGGGATTTTTGTGGTGGGTAGCCTAAAGAGAAAGGTACATGTGGTAAAAATATGAAAGCCATAGGTGCAGTCGTTTCGCTGCTACGATTTGTTTTCGGCAGGGTGCAGAGGGTGGCAGGGTTGGCTTGTTGGTTGCTGCTCCGGTGTGGTGAGAGGTGTGACTGGAGGGTCCCTCGCTGGTCCCGTAGTCCCCTCGTACAACGGTGCCGCGTCTTCCCGCCAACCCGCAGTGCGGCGGTTCTGCCAGATGCGGCCTAACTAACGTATACTTCCACGTTCGACTGGAACTTTCTACGATTTGACGAGAGCAGCTCTCGTCTGACGGGGTAGCTGCTACGTCTGACAAGGCTGCTCCGGTCAGACGGTCGTGGTGGCCAGGTCGGTCGTAAGTTTTCCCGTCTTTTGACATACGTGAGGGCGAGCCACGTTCTTGATTCAACTCGAATCAACAACCGCGCGGCCTTGGCCGCACCCACAACATTCCCGACCCACGTGGGCTACTCGTTTCTACTCGCGCCATGCGTGAGTACCCCCCCGACTGGCCGTAATTTCATTTACGTTTTGCGTATTATGCCATTACGTTTTACGTAATCGGTTGCCAACTACCAATATACCTTCGTTTCCAACAGACGGGAGCTGACGGGAGCAATATACGTGAATGTGTGACCCCACCATCACCCTCTGTGGGGTTAAGAGCTACGGCGTCACTCACCGACACACCACACACACGTGACTCGCTAGACTAATGAGAGTTGCCTAATTAAAGGGTCTCAAAACGGGCAGTACGACAAGTCCTTCAAGCCGACAATCCTCTAGCGGTAACCATCACCCTCTGTGGGGTTAAGATGCTACGGCGTCACTCACACACCCGCACACATCCACACACACGTGACTCGCTAGACTAATGAGAGTTGTCTAATTAAAGAGTCTCAAAAAGGGCAGTACGACAAGCCCTTCAAGCCGACTATCCTCTAGCGGTAACCTCACCCTCTGTGGGGTTAAGCGTTACGGCGTCACTCACCACACCTGCACACATCCACACACACCCCTGGCCACGTGCATAGCTAAATCAGTGGGATATCGCCGCAGGAGAACTATGTCGCCCTGGGCATCCCTAGCCTTTAGCAAGCCCTCTGTGGGGTCATGCTTACACCTGCCATTCTCGGCCATAGCATTAAGCTAATTCGGTCGGCGTCACAACCTTGGCCATGTGCACGGTCTGGCACAGTCCTGGTGACTGGCCAACGCACACAAGCACACCACCACACATCACTCTCACCACCACACATCACTCTGGATATCTCAATCAACGTTGACACTTGTCTAACTGAATTGGACTCACCTGATTATGGTTGAATTAGGGCACGAGGTGCCCTCGCTGCACTGCCGACCCATTCATCGCGGGCACAACAAAATTGGACTATCTCGTTGGGGTCGGGCAGGAGCAGAATAAAGCCACTTTCACACATTCACGATGTTGGTCCCGATGTACCCCGATTTGAATATCGGGACACAACGTGGTGCAATCCCCAATGTGTGTCGGGGTCATCGGGGAGCGTCGTGTTACCCGCGGTGCGGGACGTGGCAAATCGGGCTTGGCCATCAAAGGTTTGGATTTGTTCAAAAATTTCGCACGATGTACTTTTGGCGTGGTACCATCGGGTAACGTCGGGTACAACGTGTCGATGGCGTGGGTCTCGCGTGTCTGCATCAGGGTACATCGGCATCGACGTGACGGCGTTGGGGTATAAATAGTTATAATATATTACAGTAAAAGTCATGTAATCCGAATGGCAGCGGACCGACAGTGCTTCGGATTAGTGGAGTATTCTGACAACACTATAAATACGCACATGATGAATAAATAGAGACCTGATATGGTATACGGTATGCCTATACCGTATATACCGTATATAATATTCCATAATCAACTTATATCAAACGAGTTAATAAGTTCAAATGAAAAATAAATGTACCAGTATGATTACCGAAACACGTGTGTGTTAATTGTCGAGTGAGTGTGTGTGCGTGTGCGTGTGTGTGTGTGTTATTGTTCTTGTGTGGCTATATCGACCGCCACTGATACACGGTATGCAATAAATGTTATTATAATTATGCTCTATGGAATTGAATTTCATTTTACCTAATACAGTAGTGTTTATAATAGTAAAAGCCAAAGGAAATACTAAGTGTTATTGATTAATTTAACACAAGGTAGTGTTTGTGTGGGTGGATGGGTTTAGATAGAGGAGATTGTTCCTGTGTTTTCGACGATTCCATCCTTACACAAGCTATGTTTATATCAAATCCTTTTGCACAAGATTGGTTTATATCAATACATTTTACCTTCCACAATTAGAGAAAATATGATTCATCACGAAGTGTAACCTACCTGTGGATATTAAACGCACTGTTATATTATATACTATATGAGATATACCGGTACCGGTATATCGTTTTTTTATCGTTATTTTTATTTGCATAATAAATCACAACAATTGTTTCCGCTGAACATGATGGCGGTGTTTAGAATATGCTATCATCAATATTGGATTGTATAGAAATAAATCTATAACGCTAGTTTTTTGTTGTTATAGAATCCCAGCCGCACCAAAATATTCGCTCTCAATTGGTTTTCACCCATAATAATGTTTTTGTTATTTTTTTTTTTTTTTATGAACGGCAAGAGGAAAGGTTATTATATAAGATTTAAAAAAAACAAAAAATAATAATAATATGTGGAATTTCACCGTAGGCTAGGTTACTGTTCAGTCCGCCCGTACTTTCCCTCCCCATTTTCACCGATAAAATGTGGGACAATGAATATTCTGTAAGCAAGTGATATATAGGATTTTTCATTAGCTTTCTAATGGTAAATATATGGCCAATGTACGATCAAAACTTTTATTTTTCCTGAATATTTTTTGTCCGTCGCCGCTGTCACCCACTGGTAAATATTTTCGCTTCACTTCATGCATTTTCGTCTATTTTCATATAATTTAACGTTCGATACAGTTTTTAGATAATAATTTCGTATATCGGCAATGAATACAGATTGTTATTTACGAAGAACCAGCTCTCTACGACAAAAACTTGATTTTATATAAAAAAAATCATACGCCTATACCTTACAAAGAAATAATTCGACCTTAGCTTACCTTAAACTTGACCGTTGGATGAACGTAATACCTTTAACACCATATGTATTGACGATATCTGTCAGGCTGCCTGACATTGTGGCGTCGTCCTCCTCGTCGGGTCGGCCACGTGTCACCATCATAAGTCCATCACCCCTCGTCGTGTTCCCCTCCTGCCACGTCGGGGTAAGGTTTCGACCGGAATTTTGACCGTTACAGCATTGACGTGGCGCCGTCGTGTTACAACTGTGGTACCATCTGGCCCGTCGTAGCACGACGTGTCACCGTCGAGGCTTCGTCGTCAAAACGCATACATCGTGTCACTGTCTCTGCCGATGTACCAATTTGTGTACCTCGGGCTACATCGGGACCAACATCGTGAATGTGTGAAAGTGGCTTAAGGCCTGTCCTGGGCATTCCTGCCCCCTTTATAACCTCGGTTTTCCCCTCCCCCATCACATTTTGAATTTGGTGCCAATGAAAAGACTGGACACTCCCTATGACCACGCCTACAACATGAACGCACACACACATGTACGCGTAACGGCGGCCTACCCACGCTCACAAGCAAGAACGCACACACGCACACATGTACGCGAGGCGCCTAGCGGTACACAGGCCTATGCCTGTGCCTCCACCCCTCTTCTCTACAGCTGTTCCCGCCTCCCCAATTTTTCCCACGCTCGAGAAATATAGCTAACCCTATAGTATATAATCACAGTCACGGTCTGACCCGTGACATTCCCCCCTACTAACATTGATTTTGCTCTGCTAAAATCACTCAGGTGTATCGTATAAATACGATAGAATATGACTCTTTTGTGATATCGTATGTCTCTGTGACGTCACGATATCTCCTACAGCACAACGTAGGACGAGTAGATCGTATATTATAAGATTGTAAATAAGTTAAGTTATAAAAGGCCTAATATGCTATTAAGCAATATTGCCATGGTCTTATGTAGTATATATGAATTTATCGTATATATTAATATAATTTATCGTATAGAGCAACCTAAATGCGGTACGATAATTTGGGCTCCTGGCGGTTTGCCAAGGCAGCAAGGTGTGCTTTTGAGGTACGCCAGAGCCTTCACGAACACCAACCAGTTAACATCTAAATTTTCCGCCCTCAGTTGATCGAGCTTTTGTGCCTCTAATCACAATACACATACAGCAATACACTCAGCTACACCATCACGACGCTCTCATCGACATCATGACTGACTGATAGATAAGCATACATTATAATAATCATGTCCATTCCCATGTAATCATTTATTCTTTCTTTATCTTGACTCGAGTCTTGGGACCGAAGTCTCGTTCCCCATTGTCCCCCGCCATATTGGGTAAAACGTTCTCCCTTGCCTCATTGCCACGTGGAACTATTGGTGAGTTAATTCCTGGCTAATATTAACCCTTATAACCTTACCCTATATATACATTTATTATGTGAGACCTTTGGATATAAATTAGCTTGTTTCTGATTGAATTCAATTTAGATATAGAGTAGTTTTCATTTAGATTGATTTTATTTGATTCATTATAGCTTAGTAATATTTAACTTCCATTGATAGTTTACCACATTGGTGCCCAGACCCGGGAATTAGCTACAAGTAATGGATTTTAAGGCAATGAACAAGGGGACATATAACAGGATGCAGGAACAACTCTATGATAAACTGGCAAGGCTAGCCAAGCGATGGTTAGAGCCGGAATGCAGGGTTGCGTCATTGCGCCTGCCTAAGTTCTGCATCCCACCCATCATCTTTCCCCAGTAATGTTCTTTTCCGTTTCAAACTTCCTGTGACATATGACCTGACCTAACATTTCTTCTTGTTCAATATGATCCATTAGTAGGTATTGCTATTTAGTGTACTATTTTTTCTCCATAACATAGAAGTCCGCGGGTTGGCGTTTCTTAATTAGACTACTATTTGGCCGTTGTTTTTGTAACGTAACATTTAGATACATAGCCTATAGGCTCACATGCAAAATGGATAAAAACGATAAAGAGACACCGTCTAGTAGGGTGCTGATCAAAGCCCCTAAAAATCAAAGGGCGGGACTTCGGGGAGTATTAAATAGGCTAATTGTGGACGTCAACACTTTCATCACTACTGCTGAACTAGAGGAATTGGAGGCTAGATTAGAAAACGTCCAGGTTACCCACGGTCGTATTACGGCTCTGAGTGAGGTGATTGTGGCTGACATGACAGAGGAGGAAGAGATAGTTACAGAGTGTGATAATCGCGCCCTCTATGACGAACCTGTCTTTAGAGCGAAGTACCTATTACAGCGTGCTGTCGTGAGTAAGAAGGGAGGCGATAATGAGGCCCATAGAAGGGCTGACCCAAAACATACTGTACACCTCCCAAAGCTCAATCTTCCTACATTTGGGGGCAAGTTAACCGAGTGGTTAGCTATTTGGGACGTATTTCGATCTACGGTTCATGAATCCTCTTTGGATAATGTCCGCAAGTTTCACTATCTGAAGGGACAAATGGAAGGAGAGGCCTTACATTTAATAGAGGGGTTTGCAGTAGTGGGTGGTAGTTATCTTGAAGCGGTACACTTATTAGAGTCCACATACGGGGATAGAGAGCAGTTGAAGATGGCCCATGTCATTGCCTTGTTGGGGCTCGCAGAACCACAGTATAAGGTTGATGAGTTGACAAACTTCAGGGCAAATATGGAGTGCCATACTCGATCGCTAGACACCCTAGGGCTTACCATGCAGGAAATGATAGTCATTATCTTGCGTCAGAAGCTTCCTATGGCAATACTTGATAAGGTAAGATCATTTGAGCTGTGGGAGTTCAAAACTCAGTTCAGTAAGGAGATCAATAATCTACAGTTGAACAAAGGGAGAATGTATGTGTCGGGAGGGAGTGAGAATGTGGAGAAGAGGGGAACAATAAGCATGACAGTGGGGACTAAAGAAAAGAAAGCTATATAACAACAAACATAAATGGAGTTTCTGCGTAAAATACCCGACAAATGAGACAAAACTAGCACAGGCGAAAAGATTGAAGCTATGTGTAGGTTGTCTAAGTGGGGAACATGGTAAGCAGGGACAATGTACTGCTACATACTTAAGGCCCTGTCGGCACTGCAAAGGACATCACTTTGATAAGTTGTGTCCTACTGCAGATAAAGTCAAAGACGTCAAAAATGAGGGTACTACAACTGTGGCACTAGGTAGCACGCAAGACACCACTATATTGCCCACAATACAGATTCCCATGGAAGGTAATGACAGTAACAAAGTTTGTCGGGTACTTCTAGATCAAGGATCTCAACGTTCCTTTATAAAGAGGTCGGTACTAGTGGGATTGAAGCACCGAATCGTAGGGGCTGAGACTCTTCGATTACAGGGCTTCACAGGGGTTACTGATAAACAAGACTACGAGATAGCGGAGATTTCATATTTCTATCGTAAAAACCGGTACTTTATGACTTATATCGTAGTAGACACCCTACCAGAATATGTATCTGTGGGTGTGAAGAAGGTGGAACACGCATTACGTAGCAAGGGGGTTAACTTGTCAGATCCCATGGGAAATCAGAGTGAGGTGCATATTCTACTTGGTGTGGATCATTATTATGAAGTAGTATACCCTGGATTTAAAAAGATGTGTGGTGTAATTTAATCCCCACTAAATTTGGATACTGCATGAGCGGAAAGGTGCAAACTACACAGTCAAAGGTCCTGGTCGACACGGTCTCGATATATAGAGTCAATGTAACCGCGGCAGAGGAGTTGGGAAGGGAGGATTCCCAACCTAGTGACCCTAAGATGGCTGCCGAGTTCGACCTGGAACGACTGTGGAGATTGGATCACATAGGCATTAATCCTATGGAGACTGATTATGACTCGGAAGTTGCGCTACAAAGGTTTGACGAGTCTGTGTGCTACTGTGCCTCAGACAAGCAATATAAAGTTAGTTTACCCTGGAAGAACAGTGAGATAAGCCTGCCTACCAATTATGGTTTGGCATTAGGTCGCTTGCGCGCATTGCAGCGGAAATTGTCTAACGAACCGAGCACGCGCCAGGCGTATGACGATGTATTTCGGAGTTATGAGGATAGGGGCTTTATAGAGAGAGTCGATGTCAAGGAACCGTGTAAGAAGGGTAGGGTTCACTATCTGGCCCATCATGGGGTAAAGAAAGACAGCGTCACCACACCAATACGGGTGGTGTATGACTGTTCTGCCCACCAAGGTCAACAACCCAGTCTGAATGACTGCCTATTGACAGGTCCGTCCATGGTGTCGGACCTGTCCCAACATCTATTGCGGTTTAGGCTGGGAAAGTACGCCTATACCAGTGACATCGAGAAAGCACTCTTGATGGTCAAGCTAAAGGAGGAAGATAGAGATGTTACCCGCTTTCTTTGGTTCGGCGACATTAGCGACTCTGAAAGTCCCATCATAATATACCGTTTTCGGGTTGTACTCTTTGGGGCCACTTGCTCGCAGTTTTTGTTAAATGCCACAATCAGAAAACATCTAGCTGACACTCATGAGGACACAAGTAAACTATCTCGCGGATTATACATTGACAATTTGCAGGGTACTAGCGATAGTCAAAATGATTTGTTGTATGCATACTGGCAAGCACGCAGATTGTTTGCGGATGCACATCTATTTCTCCGCGAGTGGGTTACTAATAGTGAAGATCTTCAGAGTTTAATACAAGTGGATGGTACGGCATCTCTTAACCAGGAAAAGTCCAGAAATTTGGGGATGATCTGGCAACCTAAACATGACATACTAACTTTTCAAATAAGGTCTTTTGCTCAGCAGACAGGAGCGCACACAAAAAGAAGTCTGTTGAGCAAAGTTGCGCAATTTTTTGATCCTTTGGGTCTAGCATTACCCGTTACCATAAGAGCTAGGATTCTAATGCAGGTAGTTTGGAGACGTAAGATAGGAGGGGATGACAGTTTGCCCGAGGACCTGAATGACCAAGGGACATTGTTGTTGAATGAATATGCCATCCTATGTACTAAATCTATACCTCGTAAAGTGGCGGCATTCGGTGACGTTACGTTACACACGTTTTGCGATGCTAGCGCCACGGCATACGGGGTAGCCATATATGTTGCTACTTCATTTGGGGCACATTTAGTTACAGCCCGGGCCAAGGTAGCCCCGGTTAAAAAGGTAACTATCCCTAAAATGGAATTGACTGCCATGCTGCTATTAGCACGTCTGGTGCAACATGTACGCGCAGCATACGGGAGCGAATTAAATATTGAAATCGTTCATGTATGGTGCGATAGTCAGGTCGCACTCAACTGGATACATAGCAAGAAGTCTCTGCCAGTTTATGTGCGGAATAGGGTAGATGAGATTAGAGCCCTTTTGCCAGACGTTGCTTATCATTATGTAAATACAAAGGAAAACCCTAGTGATCTCATAACTAGGGGTATAACGGCTAGCCAGTTAATGAAGTCCGAATTGTGGTGGCATGGTCCAAAGTGGCTGCTCCATGAAAGTGAATGGACGATTTGGCATGCTGTTGGTGAGGGACTTCTGCCACTGGAAACAGTGGCAGTTACAGCCCAACCAAATGAGCCACCGGGTCCTATCATGAAGTGGGCAAGATTCGGTGACTATAATAAACTAGTCAGAGTTGTAGCTTGGGTGTTGCGATATGTATCCAATCTCAAGCTTAAAGTAACGTGCCAACTCAGCAACAGGGGTCACAACATTGATGCTCGTAAATTTAAAGCAGCTGAAGTAACTTTGATCAAATGGGTTCAAATAGAAACCTTTTCCAATGAATTAGAATCCTTGAAAGGCTCGAATAAGACATTAATGCCTAATATAGTGCGTCAACTCTGTGGCCAACGGAGGTTACATGAATGGTTAGTAATAATAAGATCTATAATAGGGGTAGAAAGGTATATCACTATCAATATACCAAATGATATATGTGTTATACCTGTGGTTATTGACAGTACAGTGACGCTATTAAGGGGAGATGGGCCGTTTTTTGTTTTTTTTGTTTTTTGGGGGGGGGGGGGGTCTGGTAATTAATGTATTCCTTTATTTCTTAGTTTCCTCGCTAGACCTCCATCAAGCTTAGAAAAATACCCCCTAAATCCCCTTCAAGATAAATTTGTAAAAAAAATCGGTAGAAAAATATCCCAGTTTGCTTTCGCTCGCCAAAAAAAAAATATATATATATATATGGCACGAAACGTCTTAACATTGTCAATTATATGGGGCGAAAGGTTTTAAAATCGCCAAACTGATAGGCCGAGCGTCATATAATCCCAAAACAAATGGGGCTTAACCGAGGCCACCGAGGTCTAGGTGGCCTCGGTTAACACGAGGGAGAAAAGGGACCAGAAAAACGACCCATATCCCCTTAAGTCACGTCTCGGCTGTCATTACGTTTGGTTCGCTCTGTGCTGTATTAATGTGTGTCTGATGTTGAATAGGGGTGGGTAAGTGTAGAAACATGTTTGTATACCTCACTCAAAAAGAAGAAGTCATGTGTAAATATTGCCGATACCAATTATTGATCAAAACGTAATTGGGTTGCCGAGATTTCACTTATTAGGCCGACTTTACAGGGGCTCCAATCGGGGGGGGGGGGCGGGATCTCTGTTGCGATAGGGTCTCTGGTGAGCGGAGAAATGACCATAATATTTTAATGGTGAAGAAGTGGGCGGGGGGTGAAGGGCGGGGGTGGGTGAAGGGGGCGGTCCGTGGAAATGGGGGTTGAGGGAGTGGGGTATTGGGAGGTCGTGGAAATTGGGGGAAAGAGAGTGGGGTATTGGGGAGGACTGAACGGAATACAGTAGACCTCAGAATGGGGACTATAAATGGCAGGTAGAGAGGGAGGAAGGGGGAGGTAGAGAGGAAGGGGAGAAGAGGGGGAGGTAGAGAGGGAGGGGGAGAGGTAGAGATGGGGAGTAGGGAGGGAGGGGGAGGTAGAGAGGAGGCGGGAGGTAGAGAGGGAGGGGGAGGTAGAAAGGGATGGAGAGGTAGAAAGAGAGGGGGAGGTAGAAAGGGAGGGGTAGATAGAGGGGGAGGTTGAAAGGGATGGGTAAGTAGAGAGGGAAGGGGGAGGTAGAAAGGGAGGGGGGCGTAGAGGGGGAGAGGGAGGGAAGAAGAGAGGAAAGGGAGGTATCGGTGGAGAAGGACGGGGAGAGGTAGGGAGGGGAGGAAGGAGGGAGATGGAGAAGTTATGAGAAAGTATGAGGTAAGAGAAAAAAGGAAACGAACGAAAAGGAAGGCAAATATGAAGGGAAAGAAGGGGGTAGGGGTATGGGAAAGAGGGAGGGAGGGAGCTAGGTATGGAAGAAGGAAGGCAGACCTATGCGGCTGTACTCGTGTCTGTCGGCTGTACTCGGGTGTATGCGCCTGTATGCGGCTGTAGTCTTTATGCTACACATGACACACAATTCGCTACGCTATACTCAAGGACTACAGCCGCATACAGAAGACTAGTGACGACTAGCGCCGACTAGCGCAGAGTACTTCCCGCAGAGTACTTAGGGGAGGTGTGGTGGAGTGGTCATGCCACTGGATTGGTAATCCAATGGACCCGGGTTCAAATCCCGATATGTCAATGGGAAGATATTATTGGGATTGAATTTGTGCTGTACCTAGTATCAGTGCATTACCACAAAGCCCACCGAAATGCCAAAAAAATACCCTCATTGTTCCCTGATTAAATAACACTGTATGAATATTCCCATATTCAAAATATGTTACAGGGGGACAATGCCTAGTGAGTTCACTGCTCAATAGGTGGCGTTCTGAGAGTGAGGGTCTGAGTCTGGAGGGTGAGACTGTGAAGCACTTGAGCGAAGCAACCGGCCGCTTCAGAGATGGAGCTGCTTCGAGCCATGATGGTTGCTTCACATGTCTCACTCCCCAGACTGGAACAAGACCTCACGGGCTTCACCGTGTTGAGCGGTGGAATGTACAGGCTCTCAGCGTATGCCCGAGAGGGAGTAGTTGGAATATAGAAAAAAGAAAAAAAAAAAAAAAAAAATCCACCAGACAAATCTCAAGTCTGGACCAAATTTTGAAACTCACAAACATTTTGTTCTGGGGCCACGACTTGACACGCATTGCCAGGACTTCACCAGACTACAGACGACTACAGCCGCATGGTCAGGACTAGGTGCCGACTCGGGTGCCGCATGCAGCTGAGTAGCTACTCTGCTGCATGCGGTACCCTAGTCCTGTATGTGTGAAAAGGGCATCAATTGCATAAACATGGCCTCGTAGTAGTCCAGGTCTGGTTTGGGTAGGGAATTCTCACCTCTGGCGGGGAGCGGCCATATTTGATGTTGCGGTTGGAGGGGATTAGAGCGAGGGAGCGGCATGTTTTGGCCTACACAGGTAGTCGGGCCTTGTTTACCTTTCTGTTGGTGTAGGGGAAACTTCTTTATTCCTTACTTTTGGTGTTGGGGGAACTTATTTATTTCCTTCGTCCTGCATTGTATGGAGGCTATTTTGCATGGTAATGGTGGTGGCTCATTGACATACGGGAGCAGGTTCTTGGGACGTCTTGGCTCATCTTCCAACCTCGTCATCTCGCCATCGGTGTCCATAAAAATAAATCGTCCTCGAGCTTGAAGTAAGTAAGTCTGGTGCGTTTTAGTGTGGACGTATGGTGTGAGGCCCTTCAAGAAACGGCACCACACTTTTGCTGTGATGTTGTTGGGGGCATCATGCTCATAGACATCTGTGAGATGGATAGGAATGGTGGATTTGTTGGTGAGGTGTACCAACTGAGACGGGGTATGAATCTCGGTGTCCTGGTGGTCCTCAGATATGGAGAATCTATTTATTTTCATGGTCGTTGTTGGTTGGGCAGGTTCAGGACTAGTGGTTGTTGCTGGGGTGGTTTCAAGGTATGACAGGATAGATGTTTGCTGATTGAAGGTGTGAAGGCGTGGTCGGCGGGTTGGCTGTGGTCGAGGTGGCAGGCGAAGCTAGGGTGACAGGTGAGGCTGGAGTGACAGGTGCCTGGTGGGTGAGGTTTGGGTGGTGGTAGAGGTCTTTGGTTGTTTTTGGTTGGAAGGTTTCTGGAGCCCACCATTTAGTTTGTACCACACGTCGGCCAGATCGTCTGTATGGAGGCTGTAAAATAGGTGAAGTTAAGGAGGGTGAAGGGTTTAACTTTGTTTGTTTAGAGTGTGAAGTTGGGGGTTTGGGAAAGGTGTCTGATTTGGATGGTGAGAGAAGTTTCGTTGTAATGTTTAAAGGTGGAGAGGGTAAATTTATAGTAGAGGTGGATGTTTGGTGAGAGATTTTAGGTTGATTTATGGCCGTCAGCAAACGATTGGTAGAAGTGGATGGTTGGTGAGATTGTACGATTGATTTTGGTAGTTGTGAGGGCATTTGTTTTTAAGGTAGACTCTGGGTTGAATCCGTAGAGGGGAAACGAGACATTGCAGGGGAAGTTGGCTGAGTAGTTGGTGAAAGAGAAGACATGGGAATATCAACTTCGGATGAGTTGGTGGAGAGGGGGGTAGTGGGAGCGCAAAGAAGATTAGGGTGCGTCTGAGTGGCAAGTTTGGGTGGGGCTGAGATGGAGCGAAGGTATTAGAGTATTAAGCTGATTGAGATGGTGCGATGTAGAGAGAGGAGGGGGAGAAATGATTGGTAAGTTATCAATATTTGGAATGGGTGTCTTTGGTAGAATGGGAAAAGGGGTGATGGGGGGGAATTTGGGGAGGGGGCAATGACTCTGTGGGACATGAATTTGTATTATTAGTTACAGGGCATGTGGTAATATTGTCTGGGTCAGCTAGCATGGTTATATTTTCATCAATCGGTTGGAATCGGCGTACATATCGATTACGGTATGTGCGTGACACTCTGTGGTAATTGACGGTGATCTGGTAACAATTTGGCACTGTGAGGATTTCAAAGGGGCCTGAGTTTAGAGGGTACAGGAAGGTGAGCTACCATAACTAGATCGCCGATGTGGTGGGGACTGACTTTGAGTGTTTCATCAGGCTGAAGATCTTGCAGATATTGTAGCTGTCGTAGTTGGTTCTTCAAGTGAACTAGGGATTGATCGAAGTTGGACGATGGCTCGTATAGGGCAGACAGGTGACGTAGGGGAAGGAGAAGGGGGGGGGTACCCAAAAGACTCGTTCATGTGGGGAAATTCCGTCTTGTCGAGGGCAAGTATTTACTTCCTATTGTACTACTTTGACTTAACTGGGCCAGTCGGTGGTGTTCATATGTTGCAATCAAGTCCTTATCTGATTAGCAATTGAACAGTGGGTTCTTTCGCAGGCCCCAAGTTCCTTGGGGCCAATAAGGAGAGGAATGACTGATCTTGAACCCGCACATTTTGGAGATTTGAATCCAGACGTGTCCTGTGAACTCAAGGGCGTTATCAGAGTGAATGGCTTCAAGAAGACCAAAATATGGAAATACGTACTGTATCATGGCTTCTACTACTGAAATAGCTGTGTGGTCTTTTGTGGGGCAAAGTATTACATATTTAGAATAGGTATCTACAAAGGTGATGATGTATTTAATACCTTTGACACCTTCCATGGGTCCCATGATGTCAACGGCCAGTAATTGCCATGGCTTTGAGGCTACTAGTTTCCCTGAAGGTCCTGGGGTGCGTGTTCCATCTTTACCCAGGGCACACGCTCGACATGCTTCAGTGACTTTCTTGGTGGTGATGTAGGTTGAAGGTGTCATGTAAAATTGCTGAAAAGTCGTGGCTAATTTTCTTAGAGCTAGATGAATGCCATTATGTGAACGCAGGGATTGCATGGTTGGTAGGGCGGCGTTGGGGCTGATGACAATTCTACCATCTTGGGTAAATTAATTACCTCCCCTTCTTTGGAGTTGTGAGAAAAGGTGTCTGGGTATCCAATCAATTTTTGCTGTCGTTGAAATTGTTGCAGGAGGTGTTGTTGATCTTGATCTATAGAATCTTGATAGTGAATGGCTAGAATGGGGCTGGGTTCATTTTCTGTGGTGGGGCAAGTGACTTTTGAAGTTAGAGGGAGCCTGGAGAGAGCATGATTACAAAATGTATATGTAAATTTATTAAATCAAATTTAAGCTTATTATAATTATAGTCTACTAAATCCGAAAGATTAAATTACTTTTTAAGCGATTTTTTTTTATTTCTAATTAACTTAATTGATAATGTAGAAAAACCTAACAAGTGGGGCAGCTCTGAATAGGACTGCCTGGAGCGCCGCCATTAGGACAAAGAGACCGGAACTGCACTCCATGTGGACTCCATGGATGTAAGCGTGAGAGTCTGTGCCCCCTCCCTCAAACACTAAACATAGGTTTATGTGGTGGTCTGGATCTGTCAGTGAAGGTTGGGGTCCTCTACTTCCCATAGCCAGTTTTGACTTTACCTTTTTCTTCATTCCTATCTCTATCCTTTTTTTTCCTGAGAGTGGTGAAGGCAGTGGGGCCATAATGGTGTGCCCCATAGTTTCCTAGTGTCTTACTCTCACAGCCCACTAGAAGTCTGCCTTTCTCTCTGGCGTAGGGATGAAGTGACCCCACCGCCGCCACTTCAGTAGTGCAGTCAGTCTCTGTAGAAGTTACTGTAATTTCTTGTTGCTGCCTTATTGTAGCACGGTTAAGGCTGGTGTGATGCGGATTCGCCATGTACAAGTGATTCAGGGGGTTGTCGTTGAGTCTTGCTGAGGCACTGATAGTGCTATACCAACATCGGCTACTGTTATGCCATGATGGGGCTGTGTTGTGACAAGTCTTCATTGTACTGTACTACAGTAAAAGGAATTAAACTATGCTCTCAGTGGATGAAGCAGTCTTTAAACTTATGTGTATGTATGTAAATGGCATCAATTATGGCCGATCTCAGGTTTTTATTTATACATCAAAACTTTTAACTCTATAGTTTTAAAAGTATGAACTTGTATTGTGAACAAGCAGATGCAGAAGTTTAACATAGGGTTTGCATGTTACTTGTTGTCATTAGGATAGAAAGTTGATTACATACTAAATTAGGATAGAAAGTTGATTACATACTAAATTAGATTCTTGATTATTTCATGTATATATTATATATAATAATGTTGCTAATCTTAGCCAATGATGATTCACTTTACAGCAGGTATTATATTGCATATCTGTATAATTTTACAATTTTTTGCAATAATTTAAGCAATATGCCAAGAATATCCATAATTATTATTAATGATTTTAAAATTCAGACAATACAGTAACAGAGATATTATTAATTTTATTATTATTATTATTACGGTGAAGTTGGCTTTTTTATACAAATCACAATCCAGCTAATCCCTAAATGAAAGCATATCCAACATAATTCAGGGAAGGCTCTCACTGGAGATTCAAGTAAAGGAAAATAAACGGGTCATAACATACTGATAATTACAAAATCGTTAAACGATAACCAGAATGAAAAGAGGAGAGGCATCGATGTGAACCTTCTAAGCATTATAACAGCTGCCTAGTTCCAGCCTGGGGTTCTTGCACTTGGCGATATTGAAGACGCACTTGTTGGAGTAGATCTTGCCATCACTGCCACACGCGGGCTGGAACACGGTTAGGCACAGTTGCTTGGAGGAGTAGGATCTAGTGGGCGAGTAAAGCAATTTGGATTTAAAGACTACCTAGTCTATTGGAACTCTTGGATGGCTAGAGCAAACATACTTAAATCTCACACCTATTTATTGATTCTGTTTTAACGCTAAATTAGTTTATTTTTTGCCCGACGCCGTAATTCGCCGAGGGGTGGTCATGAACATTAGGCGTTTGTCACAAATCACTAGGTCAAGTTGACAAGTTGCCCAGGCTTGGTATCTACCAATAACATTTTGCTTGATCCGCCGCCCCTTTGATCAGCAGCTGATGCTTTACTAACTATTCCCCGGCTCGCGACTCTTTATTGATACTCTTCATAAATGGTAGATATTTCACCTTAATTGCTCAGGCCATTTATTATTTAGGAGAGGTTGGTGGACGGAATTTCTAGACTCATCCTAATGAATTTATAACAAACTTTGTTCATTCACCTTTAGTATTTAAGTTCCAGAAGCCATAACCAAGTTGAAATTGTTTTTCATGAGGGTAGATGACCAAACTATATTCGTTCACCAAAATGAAGGGTTAATAGAATGTTACTAACTTTGGCAAGCGCCAATGTGTTTGATGGTGAGGGTTGTGTCCCTGCAGGCAGCGTTGGCCTAGGCACAGTTGTTTCTGTAGATCTTGCCGTCGCTGCCACACACCGGCTGGTACGAGGGATCACTACATTGTCTTTGGCCACACTCATTCACTGACGCTGAAATAATAATACAATAATCATAACCTGTAATAACAGTAAATTATGACTTTTAAACCATATTCAATATTGTGGATTCTTAGCAAAATTAAGCCTCTAAATTATGTAAATAAGACATTAGAAGAACTTATAATATTGCTGGTTAGGTATGCTTGTGACCGTTAAATTACAGTATTATGTTGGCAATGCGGCTGCCTGTTCTGTGACCGTAAAACACTATGAAGTATTTCGTAACAGTGTATTTGACGAATCCTCTCGCCCTATCGCCAAAACAATGGATGTAATGAGAGACTATTCGCTATATCAGTATTTTGCCATCCTCAAGTAGTAAACATCTATCCTTTCAATCTATTTTTTTCTCTATAGACTTCACAAATAACCTATGTTAACCATTTCAGGACATGAGGACGCATTTCATCATTTTATTATGGCTACTTTTAGACTTTGTTGAGGGCTGGTCGTATCCAGAGTGAGGTTTGGCATCCTCTACCCAACCTTAGCCGTTCTGTCGGTCTTTTACTGTACTACTTTTCCTTCTGGAGGCAGGGAGCTAGGAATCCTCCTCCCCTTGTAAAATTCTCCTAATTATCAAGACAGAGAAAGGGGCACGGGAATGCGAAAGTGGTCCCGGACCATAAGAATTGGAACCTTTAAATATGTTTTATGTTCAGGCTCTGTCTCAAGTCTGCCACCCCTAGCAATGTGGTATGTGCCTATGTATATACATACTGTACATACATACATTTTGGCTATAAGTAGACAAATATATTTAGCTTATGAAGGGATTTTGGAAGTCTGAGGGTTAATCGAGGCCTATACAAAATTGCTCGGTAGTAGATTAATTATATATATATACATAAGGGTAAAGAAGTAGATAAAGAACTATCTTGCCTGCACAACGGCCCTCGTGACGCAAGGTAATGGAAATATCACGACAGGCTGCAATTCTGAGATCGCATGGGTTGCTGTAGGTCTTGCCGTCACTGCCACACATCGGGTTGTACTCCATGGTACAGATGGTCGGACACTGCTGCGGAGCTGGGAGAATATGTAGAACGTCTTAATATCATGCTTTCAAGGTCCTAGTTAAGCTGAATATAAATATCAATGGTTAGCTAGAATATGGATTTTCAAGTGCCACCAATGGGTTGGCTCTTGTAGTCTTTGGTGCACACTACCCGTGGGCCACCCCTTGGGTGGTGAGTTGGTTAAACCGGTAGACTACCGCAGGAGCGTTTTTTTTTTGTTCTCTCAACATTTAACATTAAGACTAGCCCAACAGCTAATGGTCAGGTTAGAAAATATTATCAAATAAATTAATCTATAATCAGTCTGCTTTCCATAAATGATTTACAATAAAAGCGCAAACACCTTTACCTTCACATGCACCCTTGTGCTTGAAAATGATTGAAGGTTTCAGGCAGCTGAACATTGAGAGGGTCTACATAGATGAACTGACTACACAGAACTAGCAATCGAAGTGCGGCAGTCGGGACATAATTCGAATATAGATACCAGAACTCAAAGCAAAGAAAAGTGGCAGGAAAGATTAGCACAGCAGAGAGTGCCGAGAAAGAATTTGGTATATTTTGTCTCATACCTTCACACGCCCCGTCGTGCTTGAAGGTGATGGTGGGGTCGTTACAGCTGGCAATACCAAACATACAACTATTGCCGTAAGTCTTGCCATCGCTGCCACACACAGGGTCATAAAGCTGGAGGCACACATCGGGACAGGGCGGTTGGGGGCTGTTGGCAGGGTGTGGGTGAGGGGAGAGAGAAACTCAGTGCTGAGAGAATATTATATTTGGTTATTTTGTCACTGGCCCCTGTGGTTGAAGGGGACGGTGGGGTCGTTGTAGCTGGCTGCACCAAGCTGACAATCATTGCTGTAGGTATTACTGAGAGAGAAAGGTAAAACAAAAAGAGAAAAATATAGGAAAAGAAGTAATTGTTTAGTCCAGTGGTTTTAAAAAAAAATTGGACCATGGCCCACTATTACATACAAAGAATCCCATGACTCACGTCCTTCCTGGAGCTATACATGGTAACCCATCAAGGTCTAGTAATGTACGTGATACTTTCTGCAAAGTGCAAATGATGTACGATATACACTCTGAACTGCAAAACCTTACAAAATAAGAATTATGGTAGGAGTGAACATTTACACGAGGGCAGTTTTGACCATAAATATTCTGGGATTGGGAAGAGTTAAGGGGGTATCCCACTGTGCGACTTTTCGATGGCGAACGCCCAGCGACAGAGGGCGACAGGATTTATTTGTCTATGTTCCAAAAATCGCCATATTCGCTCGAACATTCTCCCATTGTCGCCAAAATCGCAGAACGGTCGCCCTTGAGTCGCTCATGTGAGCCCAGATTCCCCCAGATTCGCCGTAGATTTTGAGCATACCCAAAAAACGGTTGTGATTCAAAATTTTGGCAAATGTTGTGCGACATTCGCCCTTTGTTTCACTTCATTCGCCCTTGGTCGCAGTAAATTCTCACAATTCGCACCCTTGTCTCCCTATTCGCCAGTACCGGCGGTTGTGGGCGAATATTGCGAATGTTTGGCGAAAAGGGCGAATGTTGTGAGAATGAAGAGCGAATATTGGGCGAACATGGGTGAATGACCTGCGACCTTTGGAGCAAATATGGCGATTTGCAATTATTGGCAACGCTGCTTGTGGGCGAATTCGCTCGATTATGGAGACTTCTGTGCGGTGAATGTGCGAATGCAGTGAGTCTTTCGGCGAATATCAGCTAATGCAACGCGATGAAAGGGCGACATGGGTCGAATGAGGGCGAATGTAGGTCGAGTGAGGGCGAACGTAAGTCGAGTGAGGGCGAATGTTGGAGACAGAAATCATATCGGGTACAACGCGACCCTTGCGATAACACTATCTATGGTTGCTCCAGTTTCACTGACCCATATCTACACCAGTCGTGTGAGGGGATCATTACCTAGTTTACCACCACTCAAAGCACACGTCCTTACTATCGTCCGCGCACCCGTTTCATCATGCATACCCAGAAGAAGGACCAGAAGGAGATGGAGGAGGAGGTGACTGGAGCCACAGCCACAGCCACACCCACACCCACATTGACACCAGACACGAGTGACGTAGGCCGGTCGTCACGTTCCCGGTCCCGGTCACCTATTTCTGGGAGACTGGAAGTGGAGGTGGAGGAGTATGTGGCGGACCAGGAAATGGGGACAGAATATACGGCGCAGAGACCACCTAAAGCCAGCATATTCACCAAAGAGGAGGAGGCTGAACTGGTCAGCTGGTTTGAGGTGCAGCCATTCCTATATTCCAAATCAATGGAAGAGTATAGGAACAGGCCGATGAAGATGGACGCCTATCACCAGAAGGCATAAACTCTCAACGTCACTGGTAAGTTGAAATCATGCAATTATATGTTACGTAATTGTGCAGTAGAAATATGCAAAAAAAAAAAATGTTTTATAAGTGACATTGTGTGGGAAACAAAGTTTGTTTATGTTAATAATAATGCTAAAAAATCGCTGCCCTTGTTTAAATAAATTTGTCATTTGCATATTTTTCTTAACTGCACAGTCAACATGCACACACGCTCCGTTATCTGTGACATAATTTGTTGTAATGTAATGTGAGTTTTTGTTTTTGTTGACATACATATTACATTATAAGTGTCATAAATATGACCTTTATAAAGTGACACTGATTAATTGCTGTTGTTGATCGCAAGTACATTTTTACCATGTCCTACAATTAAAACAAAAAATATATGTTTATTAAAAAAAAAAAAAAAAAAATCAACAGGTGATCAGCTCTTGATATGGTTCCGTGGAATACAGACCATCTTCACCAAACTAACACAGGAGAAGCGGGCCAAACCCTTCTCCGAGAGGGAACAATGGATCTTCCAATATTTCAGGTTCCTGAACCCTCACATCGGGAGGGTGTGGACGCCTTCACCCAGACGCCAGGTAATTATAAATATTGATTTATAATGTTTACAATAATATATTTATTTCAGTACTTCATCAATTTATTTTTCACAATAATATTGCTAGTGTCTCTCAAAGTTTAATTTAATAATTATTAAAAATTTTGTAAGTTTGATTCTGTATTTTTAATAAGAATGTATTTATTTATGAAATTAATATTTTATATACATTTACGATTTCGAAGTAATTGACCACATATCCTAGAAACCTAGGCAATGTGTGATTAAATGTGCCCACATTTGTATGAGGTGGGGGGGGGGGTTACAAACCTGTTTATGGTATGTGTCTCAACAAATATTACTATTTATAATCCTGTGTATAATATGTTTTGTTTTTTTCTTTTTAGCCGGTGGTAGAACTTGGGGATGGTGGCGACAGTGATACCACTGTTGAGTTCGTCCCCAGTGATCAGGAAGCAGATAATTAAAAGGTATGACAATATATATATAACTTTCTCTCTCTAAGTCTCTACCTTTCTATATATATACTGTGTACATATATATATACACTGTATATATATATATATTTATATATATATATATATATATATATATATACACTGTATATATATATATATTTATATATATATATATAATGTTACGGCTGGATCGGCAATACATATTCGGGATTCTTGATCGTAGGACAGAAATGGCTTAAGTGACAACGACACGCTCGATTCCAGTCCCAAATACTATATGCTCCAGACAACAAAAGCACCAACGCCCTACAGAGTTATCGTCTACGGTAACGAGGTACCTTAACTCGGCGAAAGTGTACAACAGGGGTAGGCTATGAGGCTAAACTCCCTCAGACATTTATAGGTTACGTTATTACTAAAGAAATGCAATACTCAAGAAACTACGTTAATATTAAGCCTCTAATAATGTAGAATAGATGCAGGCTAAAGGTATGACAGTGAAATGCTAAATGACAAATGTACACGCCTACTTGAAAGCGCATGCACTACACTAACTGTCCCCTACTAACATGCACTAGCATGTAGCATACAAGATGTTCATGATCCAGTAGATACCTAATAATACACATGGGAGGAACATAAATAGTAGTCACTTATTATAATAATGAATCTATAATTGGAATAACTAAAAGGTTGCAGGCAACAGTACTGCGCCGGTAGCCTACTACCGCATAGGCTACTTCGCTTCTCTCACTCTGTCTCCCCTCCGAGTCCGTATGCGCCCTACGCAACAGAACTCCGGACACAGCAGCAAAACGACAGTGCAGTTAATTGATACATGAAAGTATTAATAGTGTTGTCTTGTGTGTGAGTAATGTGTATTGTAAAGTGTTATAGATATATACTTAAAGAGAGCTGCAATGCATAGTAAAATAAAGATATATCCCACTCATCATCCCCATGTGTTCTAGCTAGCAGGCCAAGTCACAGGAACAACGAGTCCCAGCACCGAAAGCGAGAACCCAGGAGAAGACTGTAGAGAACACAAGGACAGATAAATTACGTTACTCTACTATACCGGCACTACGAGCGAGCTGTAGTCTCGGGTGCTACACTCGCTCCTGGCTCGGTATGCAAATCAAGGCTAAGTCCTCGTCCCTCTACAGACAACTCCAGGGCATGGTCGGGCTCTTACACATGGCACCAGTCTAGTCACAAAAGGGATGATGAGCGGGGCATATAACTCGTGAACATGTAGAACGTTCACCAACTATCCTCATCAAGAAGATCGCTGTTCACATTAACCCCTTAAATCTAATACATGTAAATATATGCTTGTCCTAAGAGTAATACGAGAGGTGAGTGCTGAAACTCCTTTAGGACCTCAAGGGAAGGTTATGCATTTAAATAGAGAGAAGAATGAAATGAGAGTAATGTCGTCAGAGAGAAAGAGTGCAACCGTGAGAAGTTGGGAGAGAGGGCAAGGGATGTTAGAATCTCAAAGGTTCTAGGCAACCTGATCATGGAACACGCAGCCAGCCTCCAGGCAGGGTGCTGTACGACAACATGGGCAAGCAACAATGGACTACCAACCCTGTCGCGCCTAGCTATAAGCGCAAGGCTGCCAACCAGTCCATACGTCTGGCAACCACCCGGCCGGCAGCGCGGCGCGTTGCTACCCTCTTGCTCTGAAGCCTAACTCACTCTCTCTCTCTGAACTCCCATTGTCTTATCTATCAACTTCTCTATTGATACTACATATTAAATGGAAGGTCTCGACATGGCTTAAAACAAAACCCACCACTGGTTAGCACATGACGAGACCTTTGCAGAGATACAAAGAACATAGTTATAAGTTGTCACACTCAATATACATTGCGGCTGACGGTAGCCAGATCACGGGCGGTACATTCGAGTACCAAGGAGTACAATCAGGTTGCGTTGCAACGCACTGGGTGTGTCACAGCCCCCCCAAGATTTTAGATAATCGACCTTAGAAGCATTATCAAAATCTGACAGGCAACCAACCGACCTGCTACCCTTAGCTGCCACTAATTGCAAAAGGTGCACAACAACTGAAGTGTGAATTATACATAAAACACAATATCGCATGCATCATGCTACAACAATAAAGACTTACAAAACTAAAAAAAAAGAAAGAGTTTTCTCGTTTATTTTATTGTTTTATAATCTTTTTGGACGGCGTTATGATAGCCTAATTTTACTCCTGCTCAACCCACACACCGTGCACGACTATCTTGGATCATCAACCCTTGATAGACAATCTGCTATCACGTTCTCACTCCCGGCAATATGCCGAATGTTGAGATTATACTTTTGGAGCATTAGGGACCACCTGGTCAACCGCATATTCCGATTGTGAAACTGATTTAGGAATTTCAAGGGATGATGGTCCGTATAAATCGTCACTACCGGGCCGTAGGCTGGAACACAAACTTCGAAATGTTTGAGCGACAAAACGATAGCCAGAAGCTCCTTCTCTATAGTCGAGTAATTCCTTTGTGCCAAATTAAACTTGCGAGAAAAGAAGCTCACTGGGTGTTCCAAGCCCTCGGAATCAGTCTGCAGTAACACTGCCCCGGCACCCACACCGCTGGCATCAGTCGCCAGCTGAAAACTCCTGGAGAAGTCTGGGGCCCTCAAAATCGGATGTGTACACAGCAGGTGCTTGACTAGGTCGAAAGCCCTCTGACACTCCGCAGCCCAACAGAACTTCACTGACTTCGACAGTAGATCAGTTAACGGTGCTAAGACAGTAGACTATCCCCGGATGAAGCGCCTATAATAGCCTATCATACCTAGGAACCGCATGACCTGGCGCTTAGTGGTGGGCCTGGGAAACATATTGATAGCCTGTATCTTGCTCAGGGGGGGGCACACCCGGCCTAACCCAACCACAAAGCCAAGATACTGCACAGTAGCCTTTACAAACTCGCACTTCCTCAGGTTCACCACCAGCCCAGCATCGTGCAACTTCCCAAACAGGGTCTCTAAGTGCCTTAGGTGATTTTCAAAATCGTCATCATATACTATCACGTCATCAAGGTAGACCGTGCAGTTTAGGGATTTCGTCACAAATATCGTTCATCAGGTTCTGAAACGTGGCAGGTGCGTTCTTAAGCCCATAAGGCATTACGTTACATTGGTAGGTCTTGCCATCTACCACAAAACCACAAACTTGCTTAGCTCGGTCCGACAGGGGTACTTGCCAGTAGCCTTTTACAAGATCAATTTTAGTAAGGTACTTTGCATTCCCTATCTTGTCCACGCTGTCGTCAACTCGAGGCAAAGGGTAAGGGTTGGTAGTGGTCAAGCCATTTAGCCTACGAAAATCTATGCAGAACCGCACCTTGCCGTCAGGTTTTGGCTGCAACGTGACGGGTGATGTCCACTTCACATAACCTTCAGTGATCATCCCTCTCTCAACCATGTACTTTAACTCCTCCCGTAAAGCTGGCAACTTTACCGGGGGCACACGGTAGGGCACTGACTTGAAGGGCACATTATCACCGACGTCCACGTCGTGCGTTACCTGAGTAGTGAGACCTGGGTGTTCGGCGAAAACACAGGGGTATGACCTGAACAGGCCTAGGACAGCAGCACCCTGGTGCTCAGGAAGGTGACTTACAGCTTGCCTAGCCTCTTGTTCAGTATTCCCCGCCCACTGTTCCGCGGAAATGACACAGTCCCAGCTATCCTCCTCAGCAGCATGACTGTCCCCACCTCCTTCTCCACCCTGGCCGCTGCAGGCCAGCACAGGGACAGTGAGAGGCTCTGAGGGGCGTCTCACATACTCTTTCATGAGGTTAACATGACATAACTGATGTTTTTTCCTACAGTCAGGTGTTGCAACGAGATAATCAAGGTCGGACAGTTTCTTAGCCACCACATACGGCCCAATGAACTTGGCAGAAAGGGGGTGTCCAGGCAAAGGTAAAAGCAACATTACCTCCTGACCCACCGAAAACTCCCGAAGCTTCACCTTGGCGTCATACTGGTGCTTCATGACCGCCTGTGCATTAACCAAGTTATTACCTGCCGCTGCCATGCAACCTATAAGTCTCTCCCGGCTCTCAAGGACATATTTAAGTACAGACCCCGGCTTCTCTTCGCCCTCCCAGATCTCTTTCACCATACTTAAAGGTCCTCTCACATTATGGCCAAAGACTAGCTGATTTGGACTGAACCCCAGGCTCTCTTCTGGGACTTCACGTGCAGCGAACAGAACATACGGCAGACCCAAATCCCAATCAGTGTCATGTTCTGCACAGTAACAGCGTAGCATACTCTTCAGGGTCGAGTGCCACCGCTCCAAGACTCCCTGACTCTCGGGATGGTAGGCTGACGACACTACAGAACATATACCGTGCAACTGAAGGGTTTGCTTGAACAATTTGGATGTAAAATTGCTCCCCTGGTCTGACTGCACCTCACGTGGAAATCCATAACGGGAACAGAACAATAATAAGTTTCTAACAACTGCCTTTGCCGAGCCGTTTCTCATGGGGTATACGTCCGGGTATCTCGTAGCCACATCCATGATTGTCAACAGGAATTTATTGCCACTACTAGTAGGCGGGAAAGGGCCAACCAAATATACTACAACTTTGCTGAACGGAGGCCCGGTGACAGGTATGGGAAACAAAGGTGCCTTCGGGATTGTCTGGTTAGGCTTCCCCGTCGTCTGGCAGGTCGCACACCCAGCCACCCATGCACAGACATCAGCCTTGACCCCAGGCCACCAGAAAAACCTGCCCAATGCCGCCAATGTTTTTGTTACCCCCAAATGACCCGCCACCGGCACATCATGCGCCAGACACAATAAGGACTCTCTATACTTATTTGGAACAACCACCTGGTCTACTACCCTCGCACCGCCCTCCCACTTCGATTTGGGGTCTAGAAATCTGCGGTACAATATCCTGTTGAGCCTAAAGAAATCTCCCGGCTTCGCATCCCCATCTTCCTCCAACTCTATGGCACCATTGCTATAACGAGCTAGGCTAGCGTCTTGCAGCTGCTGCTCACTTATGTCCCCGGGCGTCAATGCATCAAGATGGTTTTGTAATAAGACATTACCCCGGCTAGTAGGCTCTACTGCCTTAGTGGCTCTCGCTACAGCTCTTGCCTCACGCGAAGTCTTACCCAACTCTGCCTTGTTACACACCATATCTGGGCCAGAGTCAACTCCCGTGTTTATTATAGGTCCAAGTACCGAATCACCGAGAAGTGCAGCAGAATCAATGTCCCTTTTCCTGCCCTTAGCAACCTTCTCCTGATCCTTCCTCCACTGTCCCCGAGGTTGAGTACTAGGCTGTGCAGGAGCCGCAGAGCGAGATCGGGTTACCACACAGGCCATCTCATCCTGTTGGCACCTCCCAACCCATTCCCGATTCTCACCATCCACGTCGGCCGCCCTCTCGGCAACGACTAAGGGTGGAGTCCCGGAAGTGGGCACCGCAAAGTCGTTGCCGAGAAGAAGGTCGACGCCCTCAACTGGCAAACACTCAACGATCCCTACATCCAGCTCCCTGCACACCTTTCCCACTCTCAACTCCAACCTCACAAGTGGGTAAGACCTCGTAGCATTTATACCCTGCACCACAACAACTCTGGCCGCATTTATCGGTTTCCCTGTGAAGTTCCTCAACAAAGTTTGCGAAGCCCCCGTATCCCTCAGCAAGTCAACCCTCCGTAGTTCACTCCCCCAGCTCACAAACCCGTGTCCCCGATGGCTACAGAAAGTGTCCCGGACAGGTGTCCAGCCTTCCGTACGCTTCTTTACCGCGTGTGCCTCAGCTGCTGACAACCTACTCCCGGGCAGTTGCTGCAGCCTTCAGAGACACACCGATAATGTGAACCAATGACACCGGCTTAGCGGGAGTGTTACTAGGGCACTCACGTGAATAATGGCCTAGCTTCTGACATTTGTAACATTTCACATCCCCAATGGGCTTCTTCCCTTGTGCGGGCGAAGAAGGGGCCTGACCTTTAGTAAACGGGAGAGGCTTGTGTTTGTAGGTGTTATTAGGTGCAATGCTTTTAGTGTGGTTATGTGTGTCATAGGATTTGTTATTATCGAAAACTCTGGTGGGTGGGGTATAGCGCCCCTTCTGCCCTGACTCAGCCCTCTGAGCAGCACCGCAACCACGAATCAATGATAATCTGAGGTCTGCCATCTTGGCAGCCTCCTCTACTGTCTTGGGACATTTTTCCTTAATGTTCAGCGTTAGATCGGTTCCAGTACATTTGTAAAACTGTTCCAGATAGAAAAGTTGCTTAATTTCCTCAGCCGACTCTGCGTGCTCGGACCGAAACCAGTTATTACATGCATCTGTTAAGTCCCGTGCGTGCTCCATAAAACTGACGTCGCTCTTCTTATTCACGCCACGGAACTTCAATCAATAAGTTTCGGGTTGCAGTTCGTAGGCCCGGAGCACAGCCTCCTTCACCAGTCCATACACGACACTCTCGTCCAGTGACAGTGCATCGTAGGCTTTCAACCCCTTACCCACTAGACGTGATGAAACTAATGCTGCCCATTTAACCTCCGGCCAGTCATACTCACGACACTTCTTTTCGAAACGAGCAAAAAACTCAGTCACTGCTGTCTCATCAAATGCGGGTACTAACTTAATTAAATGCGAAAGTGAGTCTGTAACCCAGTGCCCACCACCGAGATGACGCCCCGTGGTCTCTACTCTAGACTTCTCCACATCCATTTCAGCCTGGTACCTGGTTGCATCCTGATTGGCTTGGATTCTAGCAACCTCTATGCGTTCTATACTAGCCTGTTGTATCTGAGTCTCCTGCAGCTTAATCCGTTCTATACTAGCCTGTTGTATCTGAGTCTCCTGCAGCTTAATCCGTTCTATACTAGCCTAATCTCTCGCAACTTAAGCTTAGCTAGTTCTAGCTGAAATAACATCTCAGGAGACAGGCCTGGTGGGGGAGAGCACAAAATGGGGGATCCACACCGAGACGTGTTTACGGGTAAGCCAGCTTGCCATTGAGAACCCTCCTGCTGCATCGTGCTAAGACTCGCTGGCTGAGGGCCCAGCTCAGGGATAGAGTGGAATGGAGGCTTGGAGGGAACCCCCCAAGACCCCACTCCACCCACCGCCCCATCGCCATCACCGAACAAACATGCCACCAAATTCTTCTTGGGCCAACTTTCAGGACAGTCCCGCCCCAAAACCGTGGCTAAACAGCGAAGACCGTAACAATCAATAGCCTGCAGGCGCTGTTCGGTCAAAGGTGTCTGCAAAAATGCCCGGGCATCCCTCTCTCCACTTATAACACTCCCCTCCCTAAATATCTGCTGTACTTGCTGGTCACTAGGCTGTACCGTGTTATCCTCCCCCGTAAATGATGAGTCATTAGACATAGTGCTGGTTATACAATTGCTGTTCATAAAAAAAAAGTGCTTATTACTAATTGCAGTCTCGACTCACAAAATGTTAAAGATGCTTGAATGACTCTACTCTAGACACCTAACGAAACAATCTGCAAGTCCACCAATACAATAATGACACAATAAAAATTCCTCCAATATGCAAGAAAATTCTAGCCAGCTCTACTAGGTAGCATAGAATAGTTCTCCAAAAAACATGTGATAGGATACTACTGAATCTTGTGCAAGGTCGCCATTTTGTTACGGCTGGATCGGCAATACATATTCGGGATTCTTGATCGTAGGACAGAAATGGCTTAAGTGACAACGACACGCTCGATTCCAGTCCCAAATACTATATGCTCCAGACAACAAAAGCACCAACGCCCTACAGAGTTATCGTCTACGGTAACGAGGTACCTTAACTCGGCGAAAGTGTACAACAGGGGTAGGCTATGAGGCTAAACTCCCTCAGACATTTATAGGTTACGTTATTACTAAAGAAATGCAATACTCAAGAAACTACGTTAATATTAAGCCTCGTATAATGTAGAATAGAAGCAGGCTAAAGGTATGACAGTGAAATGCTAAATGACAAATGTACATGCCTACTTGAAAGCGCGTGCACTACACTAACTGTCCCCTACTAACATGCACTAGCATGTAGCATACAAGATGTTCATGATCCAGTAGATACCTAATAATACACATGGGAGGAACAAAATAGTAGTCACTTATTATAATAATGAATCTATACTTGGAATAACTAAAAGGTTGCAGGCAACAGTACTGCGCCGGTAGCCTACTACCGCATAGGCTACTTCGCTTCTCTCACTCTGTCTCCCCTCCGAGTCCGTATGCGCCCTACGCAACAGAACTCCGGACACAGCAGCAAAACGACAGTGCAGTTAATTGATACATGAAAGTATTAATAGTGTTGTCTTGTGTGTGAGTAATGTGTATTGTAAAGTGTTATAGATATATACTTAAAGAGAGCTGCAATGCATAGTAAAATAAAGATATATCCCACTCATCATCCCCATGTGTTCTAGCTAGCAGGCCAAGTCACAGGAACAACGAGTCCCAGCACCGAAAGCGAGAACCCAGGAGAAGACTGTAGAGAACACAAGGACAGATAAATGACGTTACTCTACTATACCGGCACTACGAGCGAGCTGTAGTCTCGGGTGCTACACTCGCTCCTGGCTCGGTATGCAAATCAAGGCTAAGTCCTCGTCCCTCTACAGACAACTCCAGGGCATGGTCGGGCTCTTACACATGGCACCAGTCTAGTCACAAATGGGATGATGAGCGGGGCATATAACTCGTGAACATGTAGAACGTTCACCAACTATCCTCATCAAGAAGATCGCTGTTCACATTAACCCCTTAAATCTAATACATGTAAATATATGCTTGTCCTAAGAGTAATACGAGAGGTGAGTGCTGAAACTCCTTTAGGACCTCAAGGGAAGGTTATGCATTTAAATAGAGAGAAGAATGAAATGAGAGTAATGTCGTCAGAGAGAAAGAGTGCAACCGTGAGAAGTTGGGAGAGAGGGCAAGGGATGTTAGAATCTCAAAGGTTCTAGGCAACCTGATCATGGAACACACAGCCAGCCTCCAGGCAGGGTGCTGTACGACAATATGGGCAAGCAACAATGGACTACCAACCCTGTCGCGCCTAGCTATAAGCGCAAGGCTGCCAACCAGTCCATACGTCTGGCAACCACCCGGCCGGCAGCGCGGCGCGTTGCTACCCTCTTGCTCTGAAGCCTAACTCACTCTCTCTCTCTGAACTCCCATTGTCTTATCTATCAACTTCTCTATTGATACTACATATTAAATGGAAGGTCTCGACATGGCTTAAAACAAAACCCACCACTGGTTAGCACATGACGAGACCTTTGCAGAGATACAAAGAACATAGTTATAAGTTGTCACACTCAATATACATTGCGGCTGACGGTAGCCAGATCACGGGCGGTACATTCGAGTACCAAGGAGTACAATCAGGTTGCGTTGCAACGCACTAGGTGCGTCACAATATATAAATATATATATATATATATACTATCAGACTCTATCAAGACAGGTCAAAAAGGAAATCAGGAAAGCAAAAATAAATTATGAAATAAGGATAGCCAGTGACTCAAAAAATAACCCTAAAGCTTTTTACCAACTATATAAATCTAAAGTTAGAGATGTAATAGGCCCCCTAAAAACTTCAATAGGAGAAATAACAGAAAATTATTTAGAAATGTGCAGTACATTAAAATAATAGTCCGTTTCTTTCCGTTTTCACTAATGCAAATTTGACACAGATTCCAGAAGTCAATATGGTATATAGTGATAGTATAGAAAATATGCTAAGTACAGTTAGTATAAGTAGAAATTATGTGCTTAAGGAAATTGACAGACTGAAACCTCAAAAATCGCCTGGTCCTGACGAGGTATATGCTAGAGTATTAAAAGAATGCAGAGATGAGTTAAGTAGCCCATTAGCATTTTTATTTAACAAGTCTTTAGAAACAGGTTTAGTTCCAGAAGCTTGGAAGCTTGCAAATGTAGTTCCGATCTTCAAAAAAGATGATAAATCGATAGCATCAAATTACCATCCCATTAGTCTCACATCAATCATAGGAAAGTTGCTAGAGTCTATTATTGCTAGGAAAATTAGAAGCCACTTAGTAAAATTTAACTTAATAAATTCTTCTCAGCATGGATTCACTCAGGGACGTTCTTGCCTTACTAATTTGCTTAGCTTTTTCTCAGAGGTATATGAAGCAGTAGATAGTGACAAGTCATATGATATATATTTAGATTTCAGTAAAGCTTTCGACAGAGTCCCTCATGAGAGATTGATGAGAAAGGTTGAGGCACATGGAATAGGAGGGTCGTTGTTGGGATGGATTAGGTCATGGCTAATTGGTAGGAAACAGAGAGTCAGCATAAATGGTACCAAGTCAGAGTGGGGAGCAGTCAAAAGTGGTGTCCCCCAGGGATCGGTATTATGTCCCCTGTTGTTTCTTATATACATAAATGACCTAGATTTAGGTATAACTAGTAGGATAAGTAAATTCGCAGACGATACTAAAATGGGGAGATCAATTGATTCAGATAGCGATATAGAGTGCCTCCAAAGGGATCTAGATACCTTACATGAATGGTCAGTAAATTGGCAGATGAAGTTTAACATTGACAAATGCATGGTATTAACGATAGGGAAGATGCAAACAAATTTTAAATATAAACTAGCTAATTTTGAATTAGAAAATCAGACTGCGAGAAAGATCAAGGTGTGTTTGTTAGCAATGATTTGAAGCCTAGAAAACAGTGTATAAGCGTTCGTAATAAGGCAAACAGGATTCTCGGGTTCATCTCTAGGAGTATGAGCAACAGAACTGCTGATGTTATCTTAAAACTGTACTTGTCATTAGTGAGACCCCATATGGATTATGCTGTCCAATTTTGGTGTCCTTATTACAGAATGGACATAGATTCATTGGAGAGAGTACAGCGTAGAATGACAAAAATTATCCATAATATTGGAAATCTTCTGTATGAAGAAAGGTTGAAGAAATTAGGTTTACATTCGTTAGAGAGACGCAGAGTTAGAGGGGATATGATAGAGGTGTTCAAGTGGGTTAGTGGGATTAACAAAGGGGACATGACAAATGTACTAAAGCTCAGTGATAGCGAAAGAACTCGTACCAATGGTTTCAAATTAGATATATTTCGTTTCAGAAAAGATATAGGCAAATATTGGTTTGGTAACAGAGTTGTAGATGGGTGGAATGGACTACCAAGTGCTATAGTGGGATTAAAAACGGTAGGAAGCTTTAAGATAAAATTGGATAAGCATACGGACGAGAAGGGTTGGGTGTGAAGGGGGATCAGCCGGGTTGGGACAATCAGCGCTCTGCAGACCCCGTAATGCTGCGTTAATCTCTAACCGTTTTGGTAAGATGATCCTCAGGGTATTAGAGTGTTGAGCCTATAATTGGGTTTTGTAATTGGGGTTGTGTCGGACAGGGATCTGCCTTGCTTAGGCCAATCGGCTTTCTGCAGACTCCCATTTTCTTATGTTCTTATTCTTATATATATATAGATATATATCTATATATATATATAATATATATAATATATATATATATATATAATAATGTATATATATATATATATATATATAAGAAATATATATATATTATATATATATATATATAATCTGTACACTGTGTACAGGGTGTTTCATAAATACCTTTCATAAATTTCAGAATGAATAGACCTAGCAATATTTAATATACTTTACTATGTGACGGTTTTGGAAATTTCTCATATTTACCGGGATATTACACATTTTAGTTTAAATAGGAAATCTAGGGGATGAACACAATCAGTAGATTGTCATCACCTCAATTACTTTATTTTGTCATAAATGTTTGAACATCAATGTATTTTACAGTATTTACAAAAGGTGCTCGATCAATTTGCTTCATGGGTTCGAATACTGTATGAATGAAGCTTCACAAATTGAATGTAATGTGAGAAGGTGAGAGAAAGAAGGATGTACTGGCAGTCTTAACCCATAACTGTCGGGGCGCAACATAAGTCGAGTATAATAAATCTGGACTATCTGGCGGCGATTTTTGCACGTAATGTTGCTGAGAGAGAGAGACAAGTGGTGGCAGGAGAGTAGCGAGCGTATGAATGTTCCAGACCACCGCGGCGAACCTACTGACACGAATCCCACCTCCTCCCTCCCTCTCTCACTCGCTATATACGGAACTGTATGGGGAAAGTGCCGAATTACATGCTTTTTGCACTCGCGTTGCGCGGTTGTTGCAAGAAAACTAGCCATCATAAAAGGATCGTTATGGTGTCATTGGAAAGCTCTGTTTATGCCCTTTCAGGGATAGATACTTGTTTTAAGCTCTGGGTCTTATTTAGGCATGAAAATGATCACGTAAACAGCCCTATTTTGGCTAAAAACACCCCGCTGGGCGGTACATATAAATAAACCGCTAGCCCGCTAATCTAGTGTTAAGTAAGTACCAGACATGGAGCCATACACCTCTGCTGAGTACACAGACATGTTACTTACTTTAGGTGCAGCTGGAGGAAATGCAGCTGAAGCAGTAAGGATGTACGGTGAACAATATCCCAACCGGAGGCAACCATCTCGGCCTACTTTCCTCAGCGTAGAAAGACGACTACGGGAATATGGGTCACTGAATCCACATGCAGTAGACAGAGGAAGGCCTCATGATGAGCAACTACTCGATGCAGAAGAGGATATCCTTGATGCCATCGCAGATGATCCATCTACAAGCACACGTCGACTTGGTGCACGATTTGGTGTGGCTCATGCATCAGTATGGAGGATTGTAAACAGACATGGCCTGTACCCATATCATCACCTGGCCATCCATGCTCTGACTGAACGTGATTATCACCAACGAGTGGATTTCTGTCGGTGGCTCCTTACTCAAGAGAGGGAGAACAACGGTTTTATTGCAGAGGTTTTGTTTAGTGATGAGGCAAATTTCACAAGAAATGGCATGTTGGACCTACATAATACACATACATGGGGAGCAGAAAATCCACATGCAACAACAACGAGGGGACATCAGGAACGCTTTTCGATTAATTTTTGGGCCGGTATTCTTGGTGACCATCTAATCGGACCTTTTATGTTACCACAACGACTTACAGGCAATGTGTACACCAGACTTCTTCAGGATGACTTACCCATACTACTTGAAGATGTGCCTCTCAGAACACGTAGACAAATGTGGTTCATGCAGGATGGGGCTCCAGCTCACTTTGCACGAGGTACGAGGGATTTCCTTAATGTTATGTACCCTCATAAGTGGATAGGCCGTGGTGGTCCCATCGCCTGGCCACCTCGATCACCGGACCTAACTCCACTTGACTTTTATCTTTTGGGACACTTGAAGAGCAGGGTGTATGCTACACAAATCAACACCCGTCAGCAACTATGGCAACGAGTTCAAGAGGCATGCAGAGAAGTAAGAAACACACCAGGGATATTTGAAAGAGTGCGACAGTCTCTCATGCGCCGAGCCCAAGCCTGTATCAACGAGGGTGGGAGAAACTTCGAGCAACTATTGTAAATACTGTAAAATACATTGATGTTCAAACATTTATGACAAAATAAAATAATTGAGATGATGGTAATCTACTGATCATTTTCATCCCCTAGACTTTCCTATTTAAACTAAAATGTGTAATATCCCGGTAAATATGAGATATTTCCAAAACCGTCACATAGTAAAGTATATTTATTATTGCTAGTTTATTCATTCTGAAATTCATGAAGGTATTTATGAAACAACCTGTATATATATATATACATGTATATATATATATATATATATATATATATATATATATATACATTATATATATACAGTATATATATATATTATACAGTATATACATATATATATAAAGATATATATGTAGAAATATATTTATATATATAAATATTTATATATGTATTTATATATTAATATTTATATAATTACAATTATATATCGATATGTAGATATATTTATATATCTAAAATATATATATATATATATATATATATATATATATTAGTAAAGCCAGGTAATACATTTTCTTTAATACATACGAGGTTGAAAGAAATGGCAATTTCTGCGTTGGAAATTTTATTATTCAAAGTTTGCAGGTCTCTGATGAGTTTTCGCTGGGTGTCAGGAAGTAGATGAAGGAGATGAGCAAAATTCATGGTGGTACAGGGTTACATTAATGTACATGATGATACAGGATATACGACGCGTTTCACTGGACAACCAGCATTATCAAGTAAGAATAGAATTATATAAAAGGTAAACAGGAAGGGTATATATATATATATATTTTTTTTTTTTACTGCCACGTATCTACAGTAGATGGCGGGTCGTTGGGCAGCTAGGAGCTCTTTCTCGATGGTACCCATAAAAAAGATCGCAAAAAGAACTCCTAGGGGGCTGCCCATCGCCACACCGTCTATCTGCTTGTACATGTTGCCCCGGGGGCAAAGGAAGGGGGCCTCCTTGGTACATAGCTCCAGTAGTGTTTTCAGGGCCTTCTCCGGGATGTCCATTGTTTTTTTTTTTTCTATATTCCAACTTACTTCCTCTCGGGCATAGGCTGAGAGCCTTAACATTCACCGCTTTACAATGAACAGTGAAGCCCGTGAGGTCTTGTTCCAGTCTAGGGAGTGAGACATGTGAAGCACGTAGAGTACAACGAGCACCTGCCATCTTGCCTTCACATGAGGCACGGTGCTCACTCATGGCCCGAAACGACCCCATCTCTGAAGCCATCTCGTTCCCGTGCTTCACTGTCTCACTACCTACACTCGGACCCTCACACTTACACACACACAACGCCACCTGTTGAGCCAGGCATTGCACCCCTATAGCATATTTTGAATATGGGAATATTCATACAGTGCTATTTAATCAGGGAACAATCAGGGTATTTTATTGACGTTTCGGTGGGCTTTGTGGTAATGCACTGATACTAGGTACAGCACAAATTCCATCCCAATAATATCTGATTGATACATCGGGATTTGAACCCGGGACCTTTGGATTACCAGGCCAGTGGCAAGACCACTCCACCACACCTCCCCTATATAGAGGGTGGAGGATCAGAGGAGGCAAAAATCAGGGGGCAAAAGTCTGCTATTGGTGGAGGGGTATTCTAGGAGAGAGAAAGAGAGAACCGCTTCACGCATGCGCACTGGATGCGGGATGGTGGTCGGTTGGCGGGGTCGAAGCTGATTGGCTGCGTGTCGAGGGGCGTGGCCTAAGTTCTGTAGTACGTGTGGCGCCTGCGGAAGACGAACCTGAAGGAGGTAGCGCGGGGGGCTGCGTCAAGGGCACCGGGGGGCGAGGGGGGGTGTTTGGTCCTGTAGGAAAGTGCCTTTTGGCAGAAGGAAGGATCTGAAGGTCCAGAGTTTGGTTGTTGATGTTGGGATGTAAGGCTTGGATATATAAAGCTTCGAGTATAGGTAATCTCCATGGGTCACTTTCTTTATCGAGTATGGTGGTGTGTTTCTCTAATTCGTTGCGTGTGAGGTGGGGGTGGTTAGGGGTGAGATAGTGGTCTTTGATGGCTCCAGCCTGAAGGTGAAGAGTTAACCGACGTGAAAGACGAGTCTGCGTCATACCAATATAGGAATGAGGTCCACAGTCCTCATAATTACAGGTATGTTGGTAAATGACGTGATCGTCGGTCATCGGGCTCTTTATCTTGGTGGAAGCTGGTTTGTTGCGGAGAACGAGGTTGGAGGTCTTGGGGGATTTGTAATAAATTACTAATTTGATTTTGTTTTCCGGGTTGGTTGGGTGGACATGCTTGGAGATTATTTCTTTTAAGACGGCCTCGTCATTTTTATGTTCCGAGGACATAAAATTGCGGTAGAAGATCTTAATTTCATTGGGGGGGTCAATGTTGGGAGGGCTTTGGGTGTACCATTTTTCAAGATGGTGGTTGATGGTGCTGGAGATGTCGGAGTTGGAGTATCCGTTATTTACTAAAACTTGGGATAGACTTTCTAGTTCCTGGTGGGTGTCGGCCCAGGTAGAGCAGTGCGTGAGGGCTCTCCTAACATAGGCGGAGATGGAGGATAGAAGGTAACGGCGGGGGCATTCACTATCGCCGTTGAGACTTTGTCCTGTGTTAGTTGGTTTAATGTAGACGGTGGTTTTGAACCCATGGTCGTTCAGAGCTACGAGGATGTCAAGGAAGGGGAGTTGTCCATTGTTAGATTTTTCAAAGGTGAAGTTAAGTCCGGAGGAGGTCATGAAGCGACGCTGGAGTTCCTGTAGTTCGTGGAGGTCCTTGATTTGCACGAAGATGTCATCCACGTATCTACAGTAGATGGCGGGTCGTTGGGCAGCTAGGAGCTCTTCCTCGATGGTACCCATAAAAAAGTTCACAAAAAGAACTCCTAGGGGGCTGCCCATCGCCACACCGTCTATCTGCTTGTACATGTTGCCCCGGGGGCAAAGGAAGGGGGCCTGCTTCGTACATAGCTCCAGTAGTGTTTTCAGGGCCTTCTCCGGGATGTCCAGTGTTGGTGTATCAGGGCAATGGTAAATTCGACGTAGAATCATGCCAATGGTCCTATCCACTGGCACGTTGGTGAACAGGCTTTCAACGTCGAGAGAGGCGATTGTGTGGTTGTTGTTACGGGGGGCGTCTCGTAAAATTTCCAAGAAATCATGGGCTGAGTTAAGGTTGAATTGGCTGGGCACGTAGGGGGTGAGGAGGGTGAGGGTGAGGGTGAGGACCAAGAAGACCTCCTCAACAAAGGCCTCAACTGCCACTACAGCTCCAAACCTGGCCCCCACCGGAAACACCTAGAAACGGAAATCCTCCTGGACGACATCCTACAACTCAAGAAGGATGGCAAGGTCACCACTACTCCCGCCCTACAACCTACTCTCCTCGCTGAAGCCGCCAAAACCAGAGGAACTCACCACAGCAAAATCCTCAACAAACAACACTTCCAAGCTGCCAAACAATTAAGAGACAACCCCAACATCATCATCCGTCGTGCGGATAAAGCTTCCTGCCTCGTGATTCATGACAAGGAGGAATATCTTAGAAAAATGGACGTCATCTTAAGTGACAACACCAAATTTAAAAAGATCACCCGTAACCCAACCGACGAAATCAAACGTACTGCCAACACCACCATCACCGCCATCAACGCCAAACAAGGAGGGATCCACCTTAACACCTTAAGAGCGGCCTATGCGGTTTATTTATATGTACCGCCCAGCGGGGTGTTTTTAGCCAAAATAGGGCTGTTTACGTGATCATTTTCATGCCTAAATAAGACCCAGAACGTAAAACAAGTACCTATCCCTGAAAGGGCATAAACAGAGCTTTCGAATGACACCATAACGATCCTTTTATGATGGCTAGTTTTCTTGCAATAACCGTGCAACGCGAGTGCAAAAAGCATGTAATTCGGTACTTTCCCCATATAATTCAGTATGTAGCGAGTGAGAGAGGGAGGAGAGAGGTGAGATTCGTGTCAGTAGGTTAGCCGCGGTGGTCTGGAGCAGTCATACGCTCGCTAGTCTCCTGCCACCACTTGTCTCTCTCTCTCAGAAACATTACGTGCTGAAATTGCCACTCGACCTATGTCGAGCGCCGCCACATAGTCCAGCTTTATTTAATACGACTTATGTGGTGAGCCGCTAATTAAGGGTTAAAAAACTCGTCGGAGAATACACCCCTGGTTATGCGTACGGAACCATCAAAACACACAAACCTGGGAACCCCCTCCGCCCCATCATCTCCCAGATCCCCACTGCCACCTACCAGATCGCCAAGGCCCTGAACAACCTCCTCACCCCCTACGTGCCCAGCCAATTCAACCTTAACTCAGCCCACGATTTCTTGGAAATTTTACGAGACGCCTCCCGTAACAACAACCACACAATCGCCTCTCTCGACGTTGAAAGCCTGTTCACCAACGTGCCAGTGGATAGGACCATTGGCATGATTCTACGTCAAATTTACCATTGCCCTGATACACCAATGATGGAATTTGTGCTGTACCTGGTATCAGTGCATTACCACAAGCCCACCGAAACGTCAATAAAATACCCTCATTGTTCCCTGATTAAATAGCACTGTATGAATATTCCCATATTCAAAATATGCTATAGGGGTGCAATGCCTGGTGAGTTATCTGCTCAACAGGTGGCGTTGTGTGTGTGTAAGTGTGAGAGTCCGAGTGTAGGGGGTGAGACAGTGAAGCACGGGAACGAGATGGCTTCAGAGATGGGGTCGTTTCGGGCTATGAGTGAGCACCGTGCCTCATGTGAAGGCAAGATGGCAGGTGCTCGTTGTACTCTACGTGCTTCACATGTCTCACTCCCTAGACTGGAACAAGACCTCACGGGCTTCACTGTTCATTGTAAAGCGGTGAATGTTAAGGTTCTCAGCCTATGCCCGAGAGGAAGTAAGTTGGAATATAGAAAAAAAACAAACAATGGACATCCCGGAGAAGGCCCTGAAAACACTACTGGAGCTATGTACCAAGGAGGCCCCCTTCCTTTGCCCCCGGGGCAACATGTACAAGCAGATAGACGGTGTGGCGATGGGCAGCCCCCTAGGAGTTCTTTTTGCGATCTTTTTTATGGGTACCATCGAGAAAGAGCTCCTAGCTGCCCAACGACCCGCCATCTACTGTAGATACGTGGATGACATCTTCGTGCAAATCAAGGACCTCCACGAACTACAGGAACTCCAGCGTCGCTTCATGACCTCCTCCGGACTTAACTTCACCTCTGAAAAATCTAACAATGGACAACTCCCCTTCCTCGACATCCTCATAGCTCTGAACGACCATGGGTTCAAAACCACCATCTACATTAAACCAACTAACACAGGACAATGCCTCAACGGCGATAGTGAATGCCCCCGTTGTTATCTTCTATCCTCCATCTCCGCCTATGTTAGGAGAGCCCTCACGCACTGCTCTACCTGGGCCGACACCCACCAGGAACTAGAAAGACTATCCCAAGTTTTAGTAAATAACGGATACTCCAACTCCGACATCTCCAGCACCATCAACCACCATCTTGAAAAATGGTACACCCAAAGCCCTCCCAACATTGACCCCCCCAATGAAATTAAGATCTTCTACCGCAATTTATGTCCTCTGAACATAAAAATGACGAGGCCGTCTTAAAAGAAATAATCTCCAAGCATGTCCACCCAACCAACCCGGAAAACAAAATCAAATTAGTAATTTATTACAAATCCCCCAAGACCTCCAACCTCGTTCTCCGCAACAAACCAGCTTCCACCAAGATAAAGAGCCCGATGGCCGACGATCACGTCATTTACCAACATACCTGTAATTATGAGGACTGTGGACCTCATTGCTATATTGGTATGACGCAGACTCGTCTTTCACGTCGGTTAACTCTTCACCTTCAGGCTGGAGCCATCAAAGACCACTATCTCACCCCTAACCACCCCCACCTCTCACGCAACGAATTAGAGAAACACACCACCATACTCGATAAAGAAAGTGACCCAAGGAGATTACCTATACTCGAAGCTTTATATATCCAAGCCTTACATCCCAACATCAACAACCAAACTCTGGACCTTCAGATCCTTCCTTCTGCCAAAAGGCACTTTCCTACAGGACCTAACACCCCCCCTCGCCCCCCGGTGCCCTTGACGCAGCCCCTCGCGCTACCTCCTTCAGGTTCATCTTCCGCAGGGGCCACACGTACTACAGAACTTAGGCCACGCCCCTCGACACGCAGCCAATCAGCTTCGACCCCGCCAACCGACCACCATCCCGCATCCAGTGCGCATGCGTGAAGCGGTTCTCTCTTTCTCTCTCCTAGAATACCCCTCCACCAATAGCAGACTTTTGCCCCCTGATTTTCGCCTCCTCTGATCCTCCACCCTCTATATATACCCTTCCTGTTTACCTTTTATATCATTCTATCCTTACTTGATAATGCTGGTTGTAAAGTGAAACGCGTTGTATATCCTGTATCATCATGTACATTAATGTAACCCTGTACCACCATGCATTTTGCTAATCTCCTTCATCTACTTCCTGCCACCCAGCGAAAACTCATCAGAGACCTGGAAACTTTGAATAATAAAATTTCCAATGCAGAAATTGCCATTTCTTTCAACCTCGTATGTATAAATGAATATATATATATATATATATATATATATTCTCTTTTAAACAGACGAGGTTAAAAGCAATAGCAGTTTCAGCATTCAGGATTTTATTGTTACAGCTTTCAATAGTTCTAACAATTTTCTTCTGGGGTTCAGAGATGAGGTACAAAAGGTTAGCAAAATTCATGGTGGATCCAACGTTTCACAAGTAAACATCTTGCATCTTCAGGGAATGGAGAGGTAATGAATAGAAGGAGTCAGGAGTCAGAGTGAAGCTAGGTTGCTTCAATGTTAGAAGTAGAAGGGTCTAGTTGAGAGCGAAGTTTTGAAGGATGAAGAGTTGGAGAGATAAAAGCTGGTGGGGTGACCACCTTGCTATTTTTCACGTTGGTTGTTGAGTTCTGAGCAGCATGCCACGTGGTGTTGGAGAGGAGAGGCCATTGTTGTTGTTGAAGGTGCTCGATGATGGTTAGTCGTAGAGGTATTTTGGTTCATCGAGGTAAGGAGATGGTGTTCTTGTCGGCTATCTGGCGGTCGTTCCCAGGTCAGTGTCTTCTTCTCCTTCCTCCATCCCCTCCACGTCGACGTCTTCTCCTATGGTGGACTCGGAGTATTCAGACGACGTGGAGGCTGCCACCGGATGGTCAATGGTGGCTGGTCCTGCAGAGTTGACAGGTGGTGGAGAGTCAGAGACTGCAGAATGTGGAGGTGGTGGGGTGGACTTCGAGAGAGACTTCTGAAGCACCAGACGCCTCCTTGGTTGACATCTCTGTCTCACAGCCTGAGATGGAATAAGGCTCGATGGTGGAGATGGTGTTGAAGTTGCTGGCTCCTGGACTCTAGGTGTTCGAGTCTTCTGAAGGCAGAGTGGTCGCGGCAGAAGTTGAGTGTTGGAAGGCTTCTTGGTTGTTCTTCGGGCAAGGAGATCTGGAGGGATGATGATGGTAGGCAGGCCTTTGGCAACCAGAAGAGCAGGCAGAAGCACAGAAAGTTGGCCTCGATCGTCCCCAGCAAGAGCAATGGCTGTGTGGACAATGACTGTAATGACGTCAGTCTTGAGGACTCAATCCGGTGGTAGTGGGTTGCTTCTGCCTTCCTTGTGATAGTTTGGAGCCCCTTACTGGTCTGCCATGGGGTCCTGTTACTCCTGCTGCCTCCTTGCCCTTCCTTCCCTCCTTGGTTGTAAATTGCACTTTCTCTCCTACACCTAGTGACGTTGTTGTGCTATCGATGTTAGGCACAATGTTCTTCCTGTGGATGAAGAAATCAATTTTATCCTGGTTTCTGGTGATGAATCCAAATCCCCTCTTTTGGTACAAAGGAGTACAAAGGAGTACAAAGGAAATCAAGCAACAACAGATCTAGTGACCCTTCTAGGCTGCTTGTCCTCCAAAACACTGAGGATCAAGTGTCCAAACAGTGGTTTAGAGTGGGTAAGGGAACATTGGAAAGGGAACTACTGCCCTGCCACTAACGTGGCAGGACTAGGAAGTTAGTAGGGGACATATGGGTTAGTAACTGAGGGGAGGATAAAGTTATTCATTTACAAACGCAGTCAGTCGCGGGTTTGATGCGAGATATTTGTCTAGGCGGAATTTAAATGAATCAACGGTGCTGCAGTCTATAACGTCTCTGGGAAGCCCATTCCACAAGTTGACAACTCGATTGAAGAAGAAATTCTTAGATTCGTGCGAGTTAAAAGATTTACCAATAATTTTGCAACCGTTTCCCCGCTGTAATTAGATTGGTCGATAGTGAAGTACTTACTACAGTTCATATTGTCGATGCCTTTGATGATTTGAACACTTGAATTAAGTCGCCTCTTAATCTGCGCTGGGTTAAAGGAAATAGATTTAATTCTCTAAGACGCTCTTCGTATGGTTTGTTCTTTAGGCTAGGTATCATTTTGGTAACTCTACGTTGAACTCGTTCTAGCTTGTTTATATCTTTTTGGTAATAAGGGCACCAGGATTGAACGCAGTATTCCAGAAGAGGGCGGACTAAGGAATTGTAAAGGGTTAGGATAACTTCTTTGGATTATGCTCAAATGACCTGCCTATAAAGCCAATTATTTTGTTTGCCTTCTTAACAACTTCTGAACATTGTTGACTCGGTTTTAGGTTACTCGATATTGTTACTCCCAGATCATTTTCTCTGTTTACATTCTTAAGCTGAGTGCCATTCATCGAATAGTTTGCTTTCTCATTTAGGTATCCGTCATGTAGTACTTTACATTTATCCGCATTGAAACTCATTTGCCAAATTGGGCCCAACATGACAATTTATCTAGATTGTGTTGCATATCGTCAACTTTCTTTTGAGAGTACGCTATTTGCATTTTTTGTATCGTCAGAAATTTTGAGATTGTGCAGTGAGACCCTCATCTATGTCGTTGATGTAAATTAGAAAGAGAATTGGTCCTAGTACCGATCCCTTGGGTACCCCTACTTACATTGGTCCATTTAGATGCCTTACCGTTTATGACTACCCTTTGCTTTCTGTTGCTGAGCCAATTTTCTATCCATTCAGACACACCGTCTTGTATTCCATGCGCTTTTAGTTTTAGCAGTAAACGTTTGTGGGGAACTTTGTCAAAGGCCTTTTGAAAATCAAGGTATATAATATCTACAGCTTTACTCTCATCGTAGAGGTTGGGGATATCGTGGAAGTCTAAGAGTTTGTTAAACAGGAACGTTTTTTACGAAAGCCGTGTTGAGTATCTTTAAGTATGTTATTTTCCTCTAAGTGATTTACGAGTCTGTCTCGTATGACCGTTTCTAGCATTTTACATACAACTGAGGTTAAGCTAATTGGACGATAGTTACTGGGTAGGGATTTGCTGCCTTTTTTTATATCGGTGTTACGTTGGCTAGCTTCCACTGATCAGGCATAGTTCCAGACTGCAAGGATTTATTGAATAGTAATGTCAGTGGTTTGGAGAGCTCATTCTTAGCTTCCTTTAGAACTCTAGGCGAGATTGTATCAGGTCCTGGCGTTTTATTTACCTTGAGTTTATCTAAACAATTCAATACTTCTCTCTCTGTAACGGTGATATTGCTTAGGACATCTGAATTATCAATCTGAATCGGCGATGTTGTAGGGATATCACTGAGGTCTTCTGTTGTAAAAACTGATGCAAAGAAGGTATTGAGGGCATTACTCATTTGTACTTCGTCTTTGGTGTATTCTCCTTTTTCATCGACTAACGGTCCAACAGTTGAAACGGTCCAACAGTGGTGAAACCACTTAACCACTCCAGAAAAGGTGGTGGGTTCTTCCTGGGTGGCCATGGTGAGAGAGGGTAGAGGTGTTGCTGCCAGGTGAAGAGCTGAAGTGGTATAGGGACAAAGCATCATATTTATACAAAATTCGAGGATCAAGTAGAGGGAGGTGGGCGGAGCTACTGGGTGTGTGGTGGCTGTTCATTGGTGGAAGGCAGTCTATTCGCGAGACGGGCACTAAATCTTATCGGTGGTTGGTTGTTGGCTGTGGGTGGCTGTGATTGGTTGGTGTTGTCAGTTGTGTGCTGAGCGTGGAAGCGTAAGGGAGGGGGGCACGGGGAGAGAGGAAGGCAGGGGGCTGCATGCCTGTAACGCTTGCCTGAAGGAAGAATTTGAAGGTCTTGTGTTTGGTTGTTGATGCTGGGGTTGAGTGTTTGGATGTATAGAGCTTCTAAAATAGCTAGTCTTATGGGGTCTGATTCTTTGTCGAGTATGATGGTTTGTTTGTCTAGGTCGGCGTGAGTAAGGGCAAGATGGTGGGGGGCTTGATAGTGATCTTTTATAGTGCCAGATTGAAGGTGGAGGGTTAGTCGACGGGAAAGGCGAGTCTGTATCATTCCAACATAGGATAGGGGTCCACAGTCCCCAGAGGTGCAAATATGCTGGTATATCACATGATCGTCTTTCGGTTGGTTGGTGGAAATGGGGCGTTTACGGAGGACACGGTTGGAGGTCTTAGGAGATTTGTAGTAAATAATGAGTTTTATTTTATTGTCAGGGTTGGTGGGGAGGACGTTTTTGTGAATTATTTCTTTCATAATGGATTCGTCTGTTGTGTGGTCGGAAGACATGTAGTTTCTGTAGAAAAATGTAATGTCATTGGCCGGGTTGGTGCTAGGGGGGTCTTGTTTGTACCATTTTTCTAGGTGGTGGTTGATGGCATTGGTGACGTCAGTGATGGAATACCCATTGTTGACTAGGACCTGGGTGAGCCTTTCCAGTTCATTGTGTGTGTCATTCCAGGTGGTGCAATGGGTGAGGGCTCTCCTGACATAGGCGGCGATGGTGGACTGTTGGTATCGTTTAGGGCATTCACTTTCCCCATTAAGACATTGGCCATTGTTAGTAGGTTTGGTGTAGACTGTAGTTTTGAAGCCGTGGTCGTGGAGGGAGACAAGGAGGTCGAGGAAGGGTAGATGTCCATCGGTGGTTTCTTCGTATGTGAAGTTGAGTCCGGAGGCGGCCATGAAGCGCTGCTGGAGGTCCCTGAGTTCGCCCAGGTCCTTCACCCGCACGAAGATATCATCGATGTACCTGCAGTAGACAGTGGGCCGGTGGGCAGCCAGGAGTTCCTCTTCGATAGTTCCCATGAAGAAATTGGCGAACAGGACCCCCAGGGGGCTTCCCATCGCTACACCGTCGATTTGCTGGTACATATTCCTGCGGGGGCAGAGGAAAGGGGACTCCTTGGTACATAGTTCCAAGAGCGTCTTCAGGGCCTTCTCCGGGATGTCCAGGGGGGGCGTATTAGGGCAGTGGTAAACTCGACGTAGGATAAAATCTATGGTCTTGTCAACGGGCACGTTGGTAAACAAACTCTCTACGCCGAGGGAGGCGATGATTTGGTCGTTAGCTTAGTTTTGTTCCACGGCAATACAACCTCAACTCTGCTTACGACTTCCTAGAAATTCTACGAGATGCCTCCCCAGCTAACGACCACATCATCGCCTCCCTCGACGTAGAGAGTTTGTTTACCAACTTGCCCGTTGACAAGACCATAGATTTTATCCTACATCGAGTTTACCACTGCCCTAATACGCCCCCCCTGGACATCCCGGAGAAGGCCCTGAAGACGCTCTTGGAACTATGTACCAAGGAGTCCCCTTTCCTCTGCCCCTGCGGGAATATGTACCAGTAAATCGACGGTGTAGCGATGGGAAGCCCCCTGGGGGTCCTGTTCGCCAATTTCTTCATGGGAACTATCGAAGAGGAACTCCTGGCTGCCCACCGGCCCACTGTCTACTGCAGGTACATCGATGATATCTTCGTGCGGGAGAAGGACCTGGGCGAACTCAGGGACCTCCAGCAGTGCTTTATGGCCGCCTCCGGACTCAACTTCACATACGAAGAAACCACCGATGGACATCTAACCTTCCTCGACCTCTTTGTCTCCCTCCACGACCACGGCTTCAAAACTACAGTGGACACCAAACCTACTAACAATGGCCAATGTCTTAATGGGGAAAGTGAATGCCCTAAACGATACCTACAGTCCACCATCGCCGCCTATGTCAGGAGAGCCCTCACCCATTGCACCACCTGGAATGACACACACAATGAACTGGAAAGGCTCACCCAGGTCCTAGTCAACAATGGGTATTCCAACACTGACGTCACCAATGCCATCAACCACCACCTAGAAAAATGGTACAAACAAGACCCCCCTAGCACCAACCCGGCCAATGACATTACATTTTTCTACAGAAACTACATGTCTTCCGACCACACAACAGACGAATCCATTATGAAAGAAATAATTCACAAAAAACGTCCTCCCCACCAACCCTGACAATAAAATAAAACTCATTATTTACTACAAATCTCCTAAGACCTCCAAACCTTGTCCTCCGTAACCGCCCCATTTCCACCAACCAACCGAAAGACGATCATGTGATATACCAGCATATTTGCACCTCTGGGGACTGTGGACCCCTATCCTATGTTGGAATGACACAGACTTGCCTTTCCCGTCGACTAACCCTCCACCTTCAATCTGGCACTATAAAAGATCACTATCAAGCCCCCCACCATCTTGCCCTTACTCGCGCCGACCTAGACAAACAAACCACCATACTCGACAAAGAATCAGACCCCAGAAGACTAGCTATTTTAGAAGCTCTATACATCCAAACACTCAACCCCAGCATCAACAACCAAACACAAGACCTTCAAGTTCTTCCTTCAGGCAAGCACTACAGGCATGCTGCCCCCTGCCTTCCTCTCGCCCCGTGCCCCCCTCCCTTACGCTTCCACGCTCAGCACACAACTGACAACACCAACCAATCACAGCCACCCACAGCCAACAACCAACCACGGATAAGATTTAGTGCCCGTCTCGGGAATGGACTGCCTTCCACCAATGAACAGCCACCACACACCCAGTAGCTCCGCCCACCTCCCTCTACTTGATCCTCGAATTTTGTATAAATATGATGCTTTGTCCCTATATGGGGCAACCCTGCCTAACGCTTGCAACCCTGATAATAGATCAAAGGTTAAGCAACGTAGGGTCTGGTCAGTAGTTGGGTGGGTGACTGCACCTGGTACCAGCACAGCAGTTACTGGGTGGGTTTGGCATGTTGTCCTGCTCCAGCAAAGGCAGTAGCTGGTTGGGTGATTGCACCCAGTACCAACATTGACCAGATGTTGCCCTAGGGGTGGGTGAAATTTCCCTGGCTTGCCACCCGGGTTCAAGTAGCCCAGGAGTGTTGAACAAACTCCATTCCCTGTCAGTTCCGTCTCACTCAGACGAAAATGAGTACCTGGATTCATGGTGGCTAAAATTAATTCAGGGGCCTGATTGGTGGCTTCCTACAACCAATCAACACACGAGACTGAGAACTTGGTTAGCCACCAGGATTGCTCAGTGGCCATTGGGCAGGCCTTCTCTCGTGTTCGCCTCGTCCCACCCATACGTTAAACTGGGTACCTGGAGTGTAAAATCGGCCTTGGCGTAGGTCGTATCACTAGGGTAAATTTGATTACTTGCTTCACCTTTCCTATATACTTCCGTTCCCTATGTGTTGTCCATCCTGTCCCCTCTCGAAAAGTATCCTCAAACTGTCTCTCCAACAAAAACCAGCTCACGCAAGTTGGGTCAAGCCCCGACGCCTTCATCTCCTACTAAAATTCACTTCCTCACCCCCTACTACTTCCTCTGTACCAACTCTAGTATTCGAAGCATAAGAGTGATCAAAATTATTATTACTTGCTTCACCTTTCCTATATACTTCCGTTCCGTTCCCTATTCTAATCATTACCTCTCCATTCCCTGAAGATGCAAGATGTTTACTTGTGAAACGTTGGATCCACCATGAATTTTGCTAACCTTTTGTACCTCATCTCTGAACCCCAGAGGAAAATTGTTAGAACTATTAAAAGCTGTAACAATAAAATCCTGAATGCTGAAACTGCTATTGCTTTTAACCTCGTCTGTTTAAAAGAGAATCTATTACCTGGCTATACTAACATATATATATATATATATATATATATATATATATATATATATACTGTATATATATAGAGTATATACCGGTATATATATATATATATATATATATATATATATATATATATATATATATATATATAACGGTATACATTTTAGATATATAAATATATCTACATATCGATATATAATTGTAATTATATAAATAGTAATATATATATAAATACATATATAAATATTTATATAAATAAATATATACATATATATATATGTATATATATTATATATATTTTTGTATATATATATATATATATATTTTTGTATATATATATATATATATATATATATATATATATATAAACGGATATATATAATACAAAAATTCAATCTTTTCCCTACAGTACAAGATGGTATGCCACCTTGAGAGGCTACTGTCATATTTCCCTCCCATTGTCTGCCGCTGATAGCCTACAGCTGCACGTGTGAAGGCGGTCACTGTATTCAGTCCCAAGTAAAGTAAAGTCAGAATAAATTGTCATGTTGTAAATGTTTCTTTACAAATGTGCCTCATAAGTTCCAACTGCTGCATTAATTTATATGGAAACATTTTCAGTACCGTTAAACAAATGGCACCCATTTCATTTGTGCGTTTACAGATGATAAAAGCATTGTCAGTATTCGTTTGGCAATCATCACCCACTCAAATAACCTTCCCTTTACACTTGCAGATGGGGAAAGAATGGTGGCTGTAATCTGATACGATAGCGACACAAGCCAGATATTATGACCCACACTTGGAGTATTGTATACTGTACACACAGGGTTTGCGACTCTGTTTGGGATGCCTGACGTAAATATTAATGTAAATGATTTGTGTATGAATAAATATTTATATTATTTTATGAACGTTCCCTTTCTCTTTTGTACAGCTTTTGAGGGTCCGGAGTTTGCCTGGCGGTCCAGGAGGTGCGTGTGCAGGCAGGCAGTTGTGATACTTTTATATTTTTTTTTATTTTTGTGAATAAAACAATAAATTATCTTTTGGTTATTTTCAATTACCCATCTCACTACCTTATATAATTTTATCTTGGCAAGAAAACAGGTTTGTAATAACAATGTTAAAAATGGCAAAACAAGCGAATTGTTGTTATTCAAATACAAAACTCGACAATATATACAAATTATATTCTTGCTTTTAAAAACTTAAGTGACATATCCAAAAGAGATAAACATATCAATGGTTTCAATGGTTGACATAATTACGTGATTACATTAATATTTTCAATTGAAATTGTTAGATAAACCTTAGAACACAAACACAGTGACTATACATATTTATATGATGTGTGGAGAATAGATTTCAATTCACCCATTCATACACATTCATCAATACTAATTACTTGATTATCAATGTAATCATGGTGTTCATCATCTATATAGAAGAAGGTGAGGGCTAAAATACTTCAATTCTCCTGACGGTTTGGATAGAGTCATATTTTATGTTAATACAACGCTCCATCTCTTTCAAAGGCTTGTAATTATGAATTATACCTGTTGGCCATAATCACCAATAATCAATAGGTGTCTGACATTCGCCATTTTTGCACAACATTCATAGTGTTCGCAATCTGATCGTCCAACATTAGTAGGACAGTCGCCCTGCAAACGCTAATGTTGCCATCATTGATCGCCAAATTCGCCGTGATTCGCCATCAAACTTCGCACATCATTCGCCATTGTCGCTTAAATAGTCGGCACAACCGCACTTTGAGCGTACTTCTGTCGCACTGCTATCGCCATAATTCGCCTTGTTCAAATTCATTCACTTCTGAATTCGCCCTATTCGCTGCGAATTTTAGGACATAGGAAAAAAACACTGTCGCACGGCATTCGCCATCGAAAAGTCGCACAGTTGGATACCCCTTTTACTGAGGTTGGCTGAAAAATCCTCCCATAAGTTAATCACCCTAATTTTATGTACAACAAGAAAACCATTTTATTGGGGTTGTTTGACCCAGTTGAGTGGGAGTTATGATTATCTTTTCTACATAAATACGTTTATTTAGCAAAGAAAATAATAGCCTTAGAAAAGAGTATAGCCTACTTATTATAAATAAGATGGCATTCAATGGGTTAAAACAAAATATGCATTAATATTAAGATAAAGTAAAAACCGCTTTTAAGTGCAAATAGCAAAGGTATAGTTAAGGGAAATAGTAAGGGTGTGAAAGATAAGAAAAGGAGAGTGTTATCCCAGAAGCATGAGAGTCGAGAGATGGAGGGAGTACTTCAACGAATTGTTAAACCTAAGGAATGAAACACCAGCAAACATAGTTGGATGGGGTATGGGAGTGATAAGAAGAGAAGTAGTGGAGGAGGAGGTAGGGATCAGGAGGTCAGAAGTGTGTGAAGCCATGACAAGAGTGAAGATGGGGAAAACATCTGGAGTGTGTGGGGAAATGCTGATGTATGGTGGTGAGATTGTGTTTGAATAAGTATGGCAAATGTGTAAACTAGCATGGGAGAAGGGAAGTCCGCCTGATGACTGGAAGACAGGCATAATAGTCCCCCTGTATAAGGGTAAAGGGGAGAGAGGAGTGTGTGGTAACCAGTGGGGGATATGTCTTTTAAGTGTAGTCGGGAAGATGTAGGACTACAGTAGGGTAGTGATCGAGAGGGTGAGAGCGAGAATGGAGAAACGGGTAGGTGACGAGCAGGGAGGGTTTAGGAAAAGACAATTATGTGTAGACCAGATTTTTACCTTGAAATATCTGGAGAAGGGACAACAGTTGTATGCAGCCTTTATGGACTTGGAGAAGGCCTATGACAGTTGATAGAGAAGGTCTGTAGAAAGTACTGGGAATATACGGAGTAGATGGCAAGTTGCTGAAAGCAGTGAAGAGCATGTATGAGGGTGCAAAGACGTCAGTATGTGTGGAGAATTAACAGAGCGAATTTTTTTATCTGAATGTTGGGTTAAAGCAAGGGTGTGTGATGTCCCCATGGTTATGCAATATATACAGTATATGGATCGAAAAATGAAATAAATAAAAGGAAGAACAGTGGATGAAGGTGTCCCACTGAGAAGGGAAAGAATTGAGTGGAAGTTGCCTGTACTGCTGTTTGTCGACGATACAGTTCTGATGAGCGATAGTGAATGGGAGTTGCAGGGTCTGGTAAATATGTTTGGAACAGTGTGTGAAAAACTGAATCTGAAGGTAAATGTGGGGAAGAGTGAGGTTATGGTTTTTGAAAAGTGGGCAGCCACAGTGTGTGAGGTGAGGTTGAACAGTCAGGCTATGGAGAATGTCAGCTCATTTAAGTATTTGGGTTGTGTGTTGAGTAAAGATGGGGGTGTGGATGAGGAAGTGCTGGAGAGCGTGCAACAGGGTTGTAGGAACGCTGAAAGCAGTAACAAGAAATACGGTGGTCAGCATGTAAATATAGAAGTCCTTGCATAACAGAGTGGTAATCCTGACAGACTTACGGGAGCGAAGCATGGACGTTTTTTGGAGAGACACTAACAAAGAGTATGAGGGGTGGAAAGGAGTTACTTGAGAACTGAGTGCAGAGTTACATGGAGGGATAGACAGTCTACTGAGGAAGTACGAGAGCGTTGTGGAGTGGATGTAAATGTGCTTGGAAGTGTGAAACGGAACACTTTGAGATGGTTCAGCCATGTGGAACGTATGGGAAGCGAGAGAATGACTAAGAGAGTGTACGAGAAGTGAGGTGAAAGAACAGAGCGAGAGAGAGGTAGAGCAAGAGAGCGGTGGAAGGATGGAGTTAAGAAGTATATGGGTGAAAGCGGCGCTGGATAGGAGGAGGGGCGTTGACTGACTGGGGACAGAGGTGCATGGGGGCATTCGTGGCCACCCCTTCGGAGATCACGGCTTCCGGCAATAGATAGATATATAGTCATTTAAAGGTATTATTATTCAATTTAAGGCTTGAGGATGGGTAGTATATATTTCCATATTTACTGTAATGTCCAATCCCACAAGTAATATACCAGTTATATTAATTTCAAAATTGAAAGAAATTGTTGGCAGTGTTAATAAAAGGTATTTTGAAAAAGTAAATTATTAATTAAATTAAAACGGTATAATCCTTTCACTGTAAACTTTGTTTTAAAGTAATATTTGATTTTGATTAAGCATATCACTCAAAACTATTAAAAATTAAAAATGTAATACTGTATTAAAATGATGTGTGTACACTCTTTAACCTTTAAACGGCGAAGCTATGGTAGTTCAAACTCTCCCACCAAGCGAAAGTATTTTGGTTCATTCCCGACGAAAATAGTAATTTTACCATAAATATCGCTATTACTTATTCATATGCACCTATTTTACGTTTAATATGAAGATATCAACATGTAACAGCAATAAAACAAGTATGAATAGTTTTTGGGGGGTGAAAAAGATGTATTATTGCAGACCGATAGTATCAGGAGGGGAGAGCCGGCGTCACATATACACTCTCTCTCTCACTTCCCGATCGACACTGACGTCTTGCAAGTGAAGTCTCTGTTGCTAGGAACTCTAACTGCATCCCCTGTGACCCTGAGACCTCGGGCGGGAAATTCGCGCAAAAAATTACCCAATTAAAGGGGGGGGGGGTCGTTTGGACACATGTGGAGGAGTGATAGTAGGTATGGAGGCGAATTATCTCACTTAATCACATATTGCATTGTTTTGGGTGTCAGTGGGGGGTGATTTGAAAGATTTTTTTTATGCCTAACATTTTAACCCGGGAACTGCGGGGAGACTCTTAAGAGTTCCCCCGGCGGACTGCGGGAAGACTCTTAAGAGTCAGAGAAAAAAAAAATCAACTTTTGACATCAAATTTTGTTTTTGTTTTTGTTTTGTTTTTTTGGGCCCCTGGGCCATGCAATATATCACTCCTCTACCTCCCCTCCTTCCCCACTTTCCTCCCCTCCTTCAGTTATCACCTATTTTCCCTGTTATTCCCTTATTCTGAGGTATATTTTCGTGCTAACATTAGCGAGTTGCAAGCAGGGCGTTGTCATCACTGATAGCAAGCGAGTGCAAGAGAGAGAGAGAGAGAATTGATCGACTGTGTCTCAGTGGCCTTGGGGGAAATTGGCGGGAAAGCAGGTTGCCTCACCCATACATTCTATAACTCGCGGCCTATATCTCCGATTTTGACCATCCAAACGCTGTTTTCACTCGTTTTATTGTTGTTTCAGGTTAATACCTTTATAATCAACCCATAATAGGCACGTATGGATAAGTATTAACCCGTACAGCCCCAGCGACGCGCCTGACGTGTCGGCGATGTATGTAACGCACAGCCCCAGAGACGCGCCTGGTGCGTCACCCTAATTGCGCCGACCGTAACCTCAGGTGTAGCCACTCAAGAGGGCTCAGATTTGTATGGGAACTGTGTACATATCCCATGCAAGCGTGCCGATGGTTGAAAACTCTCAAAGTCCACGTGCGTGCACGTGAGCGCGCAATAACCTGGTTTTTTGGGGTAATTGCCTTAAATTTTTTACTCTTGTACAATACGTTTTCGGGGGCTCTGTAGGACCATTCTTTAAGCTTTTTGAGCGGTTTTTCGTGGTTTTTCCTTCATTCCTAACCCATTCGCTATTGTTTCTGGAATAAAACCATTTTTTGAAAACTGGCCGGGTTCTGGTGAACAAACATTACAAAACTAGCCGGGGCTGGATGGGTTAATGCTATTTATGGAAACACCTCAAATAGGCAGAGGTGTCTAATTACCCCCATGCGCACTTCTTAGGTTAAGAGTCCCGGCGCCTTCGCCCAGTAAAACCTCTTAACCCGTACTGTACCGTAGGATACAGTACTAAAAGTCCCCAGCAGTCCCAGGCAATGTGGCAAAAATGGCAGGAGAGACAACCTATCCACCTCCAAAGATGAGGACACACTGGCACTGTCACCCTTCAGTGGGTCTCATATAAGCTTAGAAGTGCTGCCAACATGGGAGCAGTGCTCAAAAGGTTGTGGTAACTGGTACAGGGTTGTACAGGCAGTTACAAGGAAAGTACATTACTGACGGATATATACGTCGCTGGTTCTGGGGAGTTACTTATCTACTGACGTATATATACGACGCTGGGATTGGAAAGGTTTAAGAGTCTCAGCGTCTTTCCCGGGTTAACAGCATAACAATCCGTGTATGCCTAAGGGAAGGCACTCCCCTAAGGAGGTGCATCATAAACTGGATGTGGGAGGTATTGTCTATTATAATAAGGCTAGAAGTTTTGACCAATATTCTAGAACTCACAAAGGGCAGAGCAATTGGGCTGTAAATTACCACACCTATTCCCTGGCTGACTTCCCAAACGGTAGAAATATGGCTCGATTTATCAGGTTAATTTTGAGTTATAGAGGTTAGTGAAAGATTTCGGACCTAATTATTATGAATAGATTGACACTCTACTAACGTGGCCTCACCACTTTCCTAACTGCATGATACCACTTGGTATTTCTTTTGAATTTATTAGGATAACAAACTGAAATATTTACTAAAGGAAAGCTGCATATTATAAAAGGTTAATGGAGGAACACAACATTATGGAATGTGAAGTTGTGTAATGTTAATAAACCAGCGTGCCATGGACCACCGGTTGAGAATAACTGGTTTAGTTTGTTACCTTGACACTGGCCCCTGTGCTTCATGGTGATGGAGGGGTCGTTACAGCTGGCTATACTAAAGAGACAGTCGTTGCCGTAAGTCTTGCTGTCGCTACACACACAGGGTCAACGTTGAGGGGACAAACTTCAGGACATGGACGAGGTGGGGTTGTGAGGGCTGTGCGGAGGGAGAGAAATTACACTTTATTTTAGTTTGCCTCTATACTCTTTCAAGCTTATAGTCGAGGCTCTTTATTGCTCACTAGGAAAAAGTAGACATCTGAATGGGGCAAACTAAAGTGAGAACTACTTAAAATTGCCAACTAATGGACCGAAATGTCATACATTGTCAAAGTTGAAGGGATAAATAAGTACTGGGGCCTGGCATAGCCTGCTCTAGAGTGGGGCAGATATGTGAAAGAATTTGTTGAAATTGTGCATTTCTTGATAGAAGTGTTAACATTGGCACACACAATAATAAACTCAGTAAAACCAAAATTAGCTATAGGGCCATCACAGGTTTAGCCTATGTTGGCTTTGGAAGCCCCTTTTCAGCCTTAGAGACACAGATGGGATTTCAGGTCCAACTCTTTCCACCTTCATTAAAGTTTCCGGATTAGGATAGCCCGGTTGGCTTGTGATGATTAGGATGGGTGATGCCCCCTTTCAATGGTTAGAGTTTTTTCTACCATCTTGATTTTATCATTGGGTGTTTACGTATTCATGACTCCGACTGTTACGCGTAAGGGACTGGAGTACTTGAAAAGGGGCTCCAGTCCTGACCCTATTCTTGACTTACAGTGTGCTGGCTAATTATTCTAGAAGGGTTGATAGCCTCTGAAGTCTTATTTTAACTAACTGTAACGCTACACACCTCGACATTCTCCCAGGTGCTTCAAGGAGATGTTCGGGTCCTTTCAAATGGCGATCCCCAGAGTACATTCATTGCCGTAAGTCTTGCCGTCACTGCCACACTGGGGTCTGTAGACGGCTGGGCAGATGGTGGGGCAGGTGTTCCAGCTTTTGGCTGCAGAAAGACGATAGGCATTAGAAAAAGGGTTATGTACATTAGTGGACTGATGGAAGTAGGAATTTAATTACAGATGCATAATGCTGGGGATAAAACATACTGTAGATAATAAAGACATACAAATTAGCTTAAAGTTTGAGGCTGTTGGCTGGATAAACCCATGGTGCTTTTGTCAAAGATATTAGTCTACAACATGATTCTCTCTCTCAGGTGTCCCTCACAGTTAGCGGGCGTATCAGGAAACAGGTATTGAAATAGGGGCGCTATCCCCCACCAAAGGTGGCTTTCTAGAGACTTTCCTAGTTGATGCAGAGAGGATTGGGTTGCATACATGTGGTGATGAGCTGGTCTATTAGAGTGAGAGTTGAGCGTTCTCTGCAATACCCATAGCTTACTCCGACTGTTCCTTTTACTTATATATTTTCTAGATCTCAAGTGGCGGCGTCTCTTCCATGGATTGACGTCTCTACTGCCAACCTAGAAGTTGGCAGACTGTGAGCCAAAGCGTCACATTTTTCCTTTGCCCCTCAAAATTCCCTTTATAATTATTAACGGGCACAGGGCCTTGGGTGAGGCTTCGGTATCCCAGGCGTTTCCGCTCCCTCCTCAGCTCCTCGCCTCGAAGCGGCTTCGGTCACCTGGGCATTCTTAGTGGTAAAACAGGGAGGGGCACTCGGTTATGGCCATGGCCTTGCTCGGGACCTTGGGGCTGTTCGGTCAGACGGCCTGGGGAACAACAGGTATAGCCCTTTGGAAACAGTGTAGCAGAACTATAACTCGGTCCCATTGAAATAGACCTACATGGAGAAAAAATGTCAGCATTTCTGTTATGGGAGTGGTGGGAGGGTAGGGGGTACCATCAGAGGTGAATGGGAATGGTAGTGCACTTGTGGATGTATGTGTGGCATGTGAGGAGGTGTGTGGAGTGAGGAGGAGAAGGAGGGGAGTCAAATGTACAGCATGGTGGACAGAAGAGGTAAGAATAACTGTGGAAGAAAAGAAGAAAGCTTATAGAGAGTGGTTGGGTAGTAGAGGGAATGAAGATTTCGAGAGACAGAAACGAGCGAGGTATGTGGAGAGTAAGAGGGTGGTGAAGAGAGTAGTGAAGGAAAGTAAGAGAAGAGTAGATGAAGAATTTGGAAGGAATCTGAGTGTAAAATGGAGGGAGAGTAAGAAACTGTTCTGGAAAGAAGTCAAGAAAGTTAGGGAAGGTAGCAAGGGAAACAGTAAGGGTGTGAAAGATAAGAATGGGAGAATGCTAGCCGAGAAGCAAGAGAGAGTCAATAGATGGAGGGAGTACTTCAATGAGTTGCTAAATGTAAGGAATGAAGAGCCAGCAAACATAGTTGGATATGGTATGGGAGGGAGAAGAAGAGAAGTAGTGGAGGAGGAGGTGGGGATCAGGAGGTCAGAAGTGTGGGAAGCCATGAAAAGAATGAAGTTGGGGAAAGCACCAGGAACAGATGGAGTGTGTGGGGAAATGTTGAGGTATGGTGGTGAGATAGTGATCGAATGGGTATGGAAAATGTGCAAACTAGCATGGGAGAAGGTGAGTGCACCCGATGACTGGAAGACTGGCATAATAGTCCCCCTATATAAGGGTAAAGGGGAAAGAGGAGTGTGTGGTAACCACCGAGGAATATGTCTTCTAAGTGTAGTAGGGAAGGTATACAGTAGGGTAGTGATTGAGAGAGTGAGAGTGAGAACGGAGAAATGGATAGGCGACGAGCAGGGAGGTTTTAGGAAGGGAAGAGGATGTGTAGATCAGATTTTTACCCTGAATTGTGTTGTGGAGAAATATCTGGAGAAGAAACAAAAGGTGTATGTTGCCTTTATGGACTTGGAGAAGGCCTATGACAGAGTGGATAGAGAAGGTTTGTGGAAAGTACTTAGAATATACGAGTAGATGGCAAGTTGCTGAAAGCAGTGAATAGTATGTATGAGGGTGCAAAGGCGGCAGTACGTGTGGAGAGTGAGCAGAGCGAGTTCTTTGACCTGAAGGTTGGTTTGAAACAGGGGTGTGTGATGTCCCCGTGGTTGTTTACTGTATAATAATGGATGGAGTCATGAAAGAAATACTATCAAGAGCAGTGGATGTTGGTGTATCGCTGAAAAGGGAAGGAAATGAGTGGAAGCTGCCTATACTGTTGTTTGCGGATGATACAGTTCTGATGAGTGATAATGAATGGGAGCTACAGGGTTTGGTAAATGAGTTTGGAACAGTGTGCAAAAAACGGAATTTGAAGGTAAATGCGGGGAAGAGCAAGGTTATGGTATTCGAAAGGGGTGAAGTCACAGAGTGTGAGGTGAAGTTGACCGGTCAGGCTATGGAGATCGTCAGCGCTTTTAAGTATCTGGGCAGTGTGTTGAGTAAAAATGGGACTGTGAATGAGGAGATGCGGGAGAGGGTGCAACAGGGGAAGAGGGTTGTAGGAACGTTGAAAGAAGTAACAAGAAATAGGGTGGTCAGTATGGAAGTGAAGAAGTCCTTGCATGACAGTGTGGTAATCCCAACACTAACTTACGGAAGCGAAGCATGGACGTTCGGGAAGAGACTTAGGCCAAGAGTGAGAGCGGTGGAAATGAGTTACTTGAGAAGTGCGTGCGGAGTTACATGGAGGGATAGACAGACGAATGAGGAAGTAAGAAGGAGGTGTGGTGTGGAGGTAGATGTGCTGGAAAGTGTGAAACGGAACAACTTGAGATGGTTCGGCCATATGGAACGTATGGAAAGCGAGAGATTGACTAAGAGGGTGTACGAGAGCGAGGTGGAAGGACAGAGAGGGAGAGGTGCACCGAAGGAGAGGTGGAAGGATAGAGTGAGGAAGTATATGAATGAAGGCGGTGCTGGTTGGGAGGAGGGGCGTCGATTGACTGGGGACAGAGGTGCATGGGGGCAGTTCGTTCGTGGCCACCCCTTCGGGGATTTCGGCGTCAGGCAATAGATAGATAGATAGACCTCTTTTATTCTGAAGTTTGCTTCATGGGGTTCAATAACTTTTGTTTCCCTATGTGTATGAAGGAGACAAAAGGCAAATCTGCCTGTAACATGTATGTGTCTTCCCAAAAATGAGAGAATGATAGAGGTTCGTCCTGGTGTTCGAGAGTTCTAAACCAAGTATTTGTTTGACAACTGTACAGTCACTCATAATAATTCGGGGACGTCACCTATTTCTAATTATGGAAGTATATCGATGGAAACGAGTTTATGCATAACACTTTGAATACATTTACTACAAAACAATATATCTTATTTATTGAAAAGCAAGTTCCACCCAAAAATCAATCCAGATAATTACAATTGCATAAAAGCATATGGGGGGGGGGTCCACGTATTTGTATAAGTGACTGTACTGAACACTAAAACAAACCCTGGCCCTATGTGAACAAATGACGAACCTCCTAAATGTATGCTTCAGGTAAGGAATTAACCCCCTATGTACCAGGCCACTGGTTTTAATATACTGTATTTTCTGGCTAAGATTAGAAGATTTCATTCAACTGTGGAATGACCTTTAGAAATTTGTATAGTAAATACCATCACAACTTGTTTTTGACACTCGCATAACCTCGCAAAGCTGCATAAAATAATCTAAACAGTACTAAAACGAAATATAAGAGACGTCACTGGTACTGAAGGGGTTAATAAGATTCGATTCGGTTTGGGAGACTTTCGAAAATTGAAGGTGACGATTGTGTCCTACAATGTGTACACTCTGGGGCGGAAGTGGAAGCCATAAGGGGAGGTTTTTAGTGCGTTCCCTAGACCTCCATCAAGCTTAATATTGCACCCCCTTGAAAGATAAATGACAGGCTCGCTATCACTCGCCGGAAAAAAATCTACATCTAAATAAATAATCTTAAAATTAACAGAAATGGAGCGAAATTTCTTAAAATATACAAACTAATGGGGCGAACATCTTAAATTCTCAAAAACAATGGGGCTAAACATGAGGGACAAAGGGGTCCAGAACAAAATATATCTCAAGTGGAAATCTCACCTTAAGTTTTCCAAGCTACGCCCAGCTGAATAGAGTCTTCACACTCTGTCGAAGCCTTAACCCTTTCTGTACCGCGACGTCTGTTAACTTTATTCTGGCTACTATTATACGGTGTTATTCAGTGTTTAAATGGCCCCCAGCAATTACTAGGCTTCGAGCTATCTCACGTAAGGGGGTACTACTCGCTTTTTCTGGAACCCCTTCTCCCTTATGTTTAGCATATTTGTTTTGAGGTATTAAGATGTTCATTCCGTTAGTTTGTGATTTTAAAACCTTTCGCCTCAATATTAAAATATTTCTTGCCATTTACTGTAGGTGTTAATTTTTTCTTGGCAAGCGAAAGCGAGCTTCATATTTTAGAAAGAACTGGCCTTCGGCCGGGACATTTGTCTACAGAAAAAAGTACAAATTTATCTTGAAAGGTGGTCTAGGGGGTGTTTTTCTAAGCATGATGGAGGTCTAGCGAGGAAAACAAAATAAAAATAAATAAATACGAAACCAAGCACTACCCCCTTAACCGTTTTTACTACCTCAGATCCTTCCTAAATTGCACAAAATCTTTTAAATATAGCTAGAATCAAATTTAAAAGACGTCGCCGGTAAAGAACGGGTTAAGGGGATGTTTTTAGTTTGTTCCCTAGACCTCCATCATGCTCAATATTACTAAAATAACACAATAACGATGACCCCCACAACCAATAAAAGGAAAACCCCCGAGGAACAAGGAATGAAACCAATAGGAAAACGTCCCAGGAATAAAGAGGAAGGAAGAACTAAAGTAAAGCCAACAACTACAAAGGCAGAACAAAACAGGAAAAGAAATCATCACGATGCCCCACATTCCAGCACCCTCACATCATCACCAAGAGTAGCAGGAACAAGAAGAACAAACCCAACTCGTCCACAAAGATAAAGAAAGCAGTAACAACAGACGACTTAATAATAGTGAAACCACGAGGAAATAATAACAAACAAGATGCCCGCCCCGATCACCAGAGAAAACGTACCCCGGAAGAAGACGAAGGAGAAACTAAAAGAAAAAACCAACAACACCGAAGACGGAAATAACCAGTAATAAAATAAACACGTTGCCCCGTATACCGAAATTACCTTGCATCACCCACAAGAAGAAAGAGGGTAAGAATATTCGACTCGAGACAGAACACAAGAAGTAAGGACATCAACAACAACAAAAGACACATGCATAGCGAAGCCACGTGTACGGGATCACCACCAGCATACTACAAATAATACCCACATATATACACCAGCTACGACTTCTTCCACGCCCTCTACGAACAGCAGACAAGACGCCAGAATTGCCACCATTACACCAGAACTTCCATCAACACCAGGAAAAAATATCTCCATAATACCAACACAACACGAGGCTCCAAAGAAAAGAATAGTCTTCAGCCAGGGACAGAAGGACCATCACCACCATCAGAAGAGAAACCACTTACGCCCTACTTCCACTCAAAGGCCAAATCAACTGCCCGCAAACTTCTAAGGGGCCCTCTTAATCCCCTTAGATCGGCCCGTACTGGACATATTACCTTTTGACCCCCGCACACCTACCCCGGGACATCTCAGCCAAAGTCGTCACTACTCCGACGAAACCTGAACAAGGCAAGCAATTCTAGGGCTTTCATAACACTGGCATACTAGTGGTGATAGTCCTAAAATTACCCTCCCATTCAAGTAAGGATTGAAGGCATGCCGAATATCCTGAAAGGTCTGCTGGAGTAAACCTTCCTATTGAGGAATTGTTGTTAGACATACCATGGTATCGTACTAACATTAAGGTCCACAATAGGCTGCACCTTTAATACTAGAAGTATACGTCACGGACAACGTCGGACATGTCCGGAACTTTATTTTATTATTAAATACCTACCTCCACAAACTATCAAAGGATACTTGACATGTCAAGGTCATTTAAATAATCCAGGGCTTTGCGAGACACCGTGACTGGCACTCTGCATATAGAAGTCCTTAGAGCATCTGTCCAAAAACATGTTAGCAGACACTTGCAATTAAAAGGTTTAAACACCGCCCCAAGTTCTTTGAACCAATTATAAAGGTCAGTTGGCGGATCGAGGAACATAGTAATGGTCATGACCTTATTATTTACTCGCGTTAGCCCGATATGTTGTCACTGTGTCATGACATTTGAGACATCATATTAAGGACCCCACACCAAGAGTACCTGAACAGAACTTCACCACTGATTAGTATAACAATCAAGATAATTGAGTAACTCTAGCTATACACTAAACATATTTGCCGTTAGTCCGATGAAGTGCCTAGTATCATGACATTAAAGGAACTTCATTTAAGGCCCGATACCAACTAATCCAACTGTAACTTAACCAACTGATCCACAGGACAGGCCAACCTGGACGGCCCAACGGAGACTCAGACAAACCCAAGCTGTTACCTCAACTCACCACTCCTCCAGCTCCAAGTGTTAGCTCAGGAGTACATATTGAAAACTAGAAACAAGTCGATACCAGTGACGAGGTATATACAGTTAGAGTCTACCAATAGTGACTGCCTAATTCTCACCAGTGCATTACCCAGTAGACTTACTCAGTATCAACTCTCCCTAAATTCCCACTAGTGCGCAAGTGAGGAAACTAGTTAGAGTCCACACATATTGACTATCTAATTCTCATCCGTCATAAAGAAGTCAGAGTCCACAAATATTGACTCTGCCTAAGAATCTCCACACTGCATTTATGAGTTAGAGTCTACAAATACTGACTCTGCCTAGATTCCCACTGGTGTTAAAAAGTGTGGAAATAAGTTAGAGTCCCCACATATTGACTTTGCCTAATTATCACCAGAGCGCAGGTGTATCTATAAAGTAGAGTCCATAATCATCGACTCCATATTAAAACCTTCGTTAATTGTATAAGTGTCTAGAGTGTTGTTGTAAAACATTTATCTAGCACTATTGTTGTACGACTTATAAAAGTGTTTAAGTAACAGTTCAGTGAGTTTATTAAGAGGCAAGCTAAACATATTGTATACCTGATCTCCATCTAGATCCTTGAACGTGCTAGGACAGTTTATGTTGTGTAAAATATGATTTATCCATATATGCCTATTTATGTCAATTTACGTAAGAGTTAGATAAATAACACAACTGTCCATGAATTTACTCGGTGTTATATGTATCCTCTATTTGTCTTCTATGCGTTCTATGATCTTTGACTTCTCCAGTTAAGTAGAACCTATCAAATCAAATCTCAAAACCTGGTAAACAAAAAATGGTATAACAAGTACACCCCCTTGAGCACCTTCCAAGATCAATTTGTATATTTTTCGGTAGAAAAATTAACAAATTTATCTTGAAAGGTGGTGTAATTATAAACTTGATGGAGAGGTCTAGGGAACAAACTAGAAACCTCCCCTTAACCCGCTCAGCAACATGACGTTATTTCATATTCTAGTTACCATTAGTCGATTTTCTTTAGTTCATAATCTACCTCTAGGTCTCAAGGGGGCAAATACGATCTCAATAAACCCTCTGAATAACATAGGTCCTTCATAAAAGCGTCTAATGTTAGCCAGAATAAAAGGTAGACAATAGGTGTCATGGTGCTGACGAGGGTTAACCTAGAAAGCTGAGAAAGTAGGAAATAAACTAAGAGACCTTGCCTGAGAGATAAGGAATGATGGTGTGGAAGTCATGGGGGGGGGGGAGCTTGATAAAGTTATCGGAAGGAAACTTTAAAAAAAACACACACACATAATTGAGCAAATAAATACGCCCATCAACCATTAATAGATAGTTTTAATAGTCAAGGCGAAGACTAGCGGCAGATGTAAAGTGTCTACTGTCAAGAGTGTTGGTAGTAAACTCTTTCTGTACTAGCGACGTCGGGTAGATTGTATTCTAGCTGTATTTGGAAGATTGTATGCAACTTAGAAAGGATCTGTGGGAGTTATGAGGGATGATTAAGATAGTTCGAAGTCTTATAATTGCCAGAGATCCTTCCTAAACTGAATACAATCGATTAATATTAGCCAGACTAAAATAATAATGATGCTGAGGGTTGTTGTTGTTGTTGTTCCCTAATCTGCCTGGCCGAACCGCCCCGAGTCCCTGAGGAAGGCCATGGCCACGATCGGGCTTTCCCACAGAGCTCTCATTGAGTGTAGATTGTGTTGTTGGCATAAGTGGTTGTGTGAAATGCAGTCTTCTATGATGTGTTTAATGGTATGGGGTGCTGTGTTACATCCCGGGCAGACGTCGACGACGGAGTCATCCAGTCTCTACTTATAGCTCAGGAGAGCTGGATGGTGTCCGCACCTCAGCCTGGCCAGGTGGACTCTGTCCTCGCGAGGAAGGTTGGATTCGGAAGGATGGATTTCGGGAGGTCGTGCTTGCAGCTGCATGTTGTCTGTGAGTGAGTGGATGGATCGGCGAGAGATGTGAGTATGAATGTGCTTCTGGAAGTTGGTTCGGGGTGGACAGGGAGGGAGAGAGGATAGTAATTGTGTGTGATACCGTGTGCTGGGTGTTGTTTTGATATTTGTTGGTGTCTGTGGGTGTGTTGCCATGTGGTTTAGTGGGTGGTCCTGGTTCGTGGAGGCTGCTGCCAGGAATTGAGTGCCTCTCATGTCCAGATGGTCTTTGACTTTGAGGATTTTGGTTTCTTGATGTAGGTGATCTGTGGGTGCAGTAGCTGTGCAGCCTGTAATGATATTTAGGGCTTTGTTTTGAATAGTCTGTAAGGTCTTATGATGTGTTTCAGCTAGGTTAGAAGCCCAGGCTGGGCTTGCGTATTCCATCACTGATCTTATGTATTGTTTATATATTGTGGAGGTAGTTTCTTTGTTGTGTCCAAATTTTGTGTGAGCAAGAAGTGACCTGAGGGCGTTAAGTCTGGGTGTCAGTTTCTTTTTAATATTTGTGGTGTGCTGTTTGAATGTCATATGAGTATCATATGTTACTCCTAGAATTGTGTGTGTGTGTGTATGTGTTAGGGGTGTGTTGTTTATGGTGAGTTGAGGGATGTATTCGTGTTCTCCTGTCCAGCTTATGAGCAGGGTTTCGGTGGATTTGGCTGGAGCTAGATTAAGTCAGTTTGTAGTGCACCAGCCTTGTAGTGTGTTGAGATAGGGTTGAAGGAGATCTGTTGCTCTGTTTGGGCCATGGTGTGTGCATGTGAGTGTTATTTCATCTGCATAGGAGGCTAAGTTTATTTGGGGCGTATTGGGTGTAGTTATATCGTGCATGTACAGATTGAAGAGTGCGTGTGATAGGACGGATCCTTGTGGGACTCCGATTGGAAAGTTTCTGATTCTAGATGACTGACCGGCAAAAGATATTTGTGCACATCTGCCTGCTAGGAAGTTGGCCTGCCACCTTTTTGTGTTGTGCATGTTTGTGTTGTAGATTTTGTTTGTTAGGTTTTGGCGGGGGATGGCATCGAAGGCTTTACTAATGTCGAGTGTGGCTAATACTTATCTGTGTGGTGGTCTAGCTGAGTTGATGCTGTCAAAAGCTCTTTGTGTAAGGTCTGTGAGAAGAGTTTTTGTAGAGTGCAGTGGCTTAAAGCCATGTTGTGTTGGAGCTAGGGGTAGGTCGGGTGAAATTAGTTGTAATCTATATTTTATTAATTTCATCACAACACCAAACACTCCCAATGAAATTAATTAAAGTATATATGATCCGCCAGGATTCGAACCCGAGTTATCACACACAGATTTTTGCCACCTTAACCATTACACCACCAGGACGGTTAAAGGTTTATGTACACGCCTACGACTTATTATCCATTCTCGAAGACTGGATATTAATCTATCATGTTCATACTCCCAACCACGCTATGGTAGCCTAATGTTTAAGTGAGAGGAAAGAATATTCATGGGGCACAGATCATATAGACCGGCCTCGCGACGAAATATCCCTGAACCTACTAATAATCTATATTTTATTAATACTAGACATTCCATGACTTTGGAAGGGGTGCAAAGGAGTGCGATGGGGCGGTGCGAGAAGGGTAGCGTGGGGTCTTTTTTGGGTTTGGGGAATGTAATGATGATACCATGCTTCCAAATGTCTGGTATTGTGTTGTGTAAATAGCTGTAGTTTGATATGTTAGTGAGTGCTTGTATGCCTTGAGGTCCCAGGTGTCTGAGGTGTATGTTGCTTATGTTGTCTAGGCCACAGGCGGGTGAGTGCTTGAGATTGTTGATGATATGCTTTGTCTGGTGATTAGTGAAGGGTATACAGTCAGGATCTGTGGGGAATTGTCTCTTACGTCGGATGACACGTCGGTCGTCTTTGCGAGGTTTTAGGTAGCTGACATGTGAGAAGTGGTTGATGAGAGTGTTTGCTTGTTGTTTACATGATGGAGTAGAGTCTGTTGTTGTGATTGCAGCATGTGATTGTGTTGTGTTGCTGTTGGAAAGTGTGATGCTGTTTAGTGTTTTGTAGAGTTTTTGGGGGTTTGTTTTGTGATCAAGTGTTTGTAGGAAGTTATTCCAATTTAGTTTTTGTTGTTCTTGTATTTTGATGTTAGTCTGGGTGTTTAGTGCTTGGCTTTGTTGTGTGATGTCTTGTGTGTAGGGTGCTGGGGAGTGTTTCAGTATGTCGCATTGTCTGATGAGGTTTTGAATTTCTGGTGTGAAGTTGGGGTTGTGTCTTTTCTGTTACCTCTTGGAATGTGTTTCTTTTCAGCGTTTTGGATAGTTTTATTGAGTATGTGTACAGCATTGTTGATGTTAGTGATGGGTGTACTGTTTAGAGTTGTGAAGTGTTGTTCTGTCTCGTTTGTGAATGCTTCCCAGTTAGCTCTTTTATAATTGGTGTATGTGTGTTTGTGGCTAGCTGGGGTGAGTCTGGTATTGGTGGTGATAATGATTGGGAGGTGGTCAGAGCCTAAGGTTATGACCACCCTCCAGGATGTTGTGGGGGCGAGTTCTGGGGAGCAAAAGGTGATGTCTGGAGATGATGGGTTATAGAGGGCTTGGTGGGGAATATGGGTACGTTGATGGATGTCATTAAGGATGATGAGGTTATCAGTTTGGTTTTGTAGTACCAGCCCTCTGTCTGTGTCAGGGTTGTCGACAAACCAGGCCGACGTCTTGGCGTTGAAGTCACCACCCAGGATGATGTGTGGGGTATTTGTGATGTGTTGTAAGTGTAGTCTGTAATAATTTAGTACTGTAGGGGATGCTTGGGGAGGGATGTATGTGTTTATGATGGTTATGTTGGAGTTGTTGCCAGTGCGTACTTTAATTGATTGTATTTCTGTTGTGTTATCATTTGGGGGGAGGAGGGATTTGGTATGTACACTGGTAACTATGTATATTTTGTTGTGTACCAGGGTGATGAGTCCACCGCCGCCTCCGACGGCCCGGTCTTGTCTCATGGTGGTGAAATCATGAAATGTAGGTATTTTTTGTGTTGTGCGGAGTTTTGTTTCTTGTAAGATGGCAATGTGTATGTTGTGTTGTTTGATGAAGTGTGAGAGTTCGTTTGTCTTTGTGTTGATGTCATCTATGTTCAATTGGAGAATGTTAATGTTATGTGCACGATGTATGTTGGGTGCTGCTGCACGAGGATGGGGTGGGGGTGAGGGTTGGGATGGGTGAGGTGGAGGTGGGGGTGTGGGGATTGGGGTGCAGGAGATGGGGGTTGGAATGGATTAGGATGGGGTGTGGTGTGTTGGGTTGAGGATGTGGATGGTATGGGAAGGTTAGGTGGGTTAGGGAGAAGATGTGGACGGGTTTTAGGTGAGGGATTTGACTGGGAGAGGGAGGGGCATGAGGAACAGGTCCAGGTGTTTGTGTAGTGTTTCATGGAGGCAAGTGTTGTTGCTGAGGGTAGGAGAACCTCTAATTTAGCAGAATATTAGGATTCCGGGACTGATATTATGGTACAAGGAAGCTAGTGAGTAAGTCCATGGTTCCAAATTCGGATTCTACATAGTGAAAAATGTATGATTTGACACCAAGATCATTCAAATAGGACAAGTCTTTGCGATTTTATTGCGAAATGCAATGTTTCTGTATATTCAATGGCGGCCATCTTGAAAATGTCCGCCATCTTGAATTTTTAGGTGGCTAACGGGTGTTATCAAAAGAGCAATCCCCAAGGAGTATGTGTGCCAAATTTGGTGCTTGTTTCCAGAAATGAACGATTATTCCAGTTATCTGCCCCACCATTAACCACCATTATTCCAGTTATCTGCCCCACCATTAACCACCATTATTCCAGTTATCTGCCCCACCATTAACCACCATTAAGTAATTGTCATCATATTATGGTTATCATTAGACGATGTTCTTTAGTTTATAACCTACCTCTAAGACTCAAATGGGTGATTACGATCTCAATAAATCCTCCTAGTAACACAGGTCCTTCTTAAACTGCATAAAATCATCTACTCTTCGCCAGAATCAAAGGTAAAAAGTTGGCATGGTGCTGAAGGAATTAAGCCAAGTAATCCAAATGAATAACCTAATAAGTTTGGTAATAGCCGAGTAAGCAAGATCCTGACACAGCAAATGAATAACCTAATAAGTTTGGTAATAGCCGAGTAAGCAAGATCCTGACACAGCAAATGAGTAACCTAATAAGTTTGGTAATAGCCGAGTAAGCAAGATCCTGACACAGCAAATGAATAACCTAATAAGTTTGGTAATAGCCGAGTAAGCAAGATCCTGACACAGCAAATGAGTAACCTAATAAGTTTGGTAATAGCCGAGTAAGCAAGATCCTGACACAGCAAATGAGTAACCTAATAAGTTTGGTAATAGCCGAGTAAGCAAGATCCTGACACAGCAAATGAATAACCTAATAAGTTTGGTAATAGCCGAGTAAGCAAGATCCTGACACAGCAAATGAGTAACCTAATAAGTTTGGTAATAGCCGAGTAAGCAAGATCCTGACACAGCAAATGAGTAACCTAATAAGTTTGGTAATAGCCGAGTAAGCAAGATCCTGACACAGCAAATGAATAACCTAATAAGTTTGGTAATAGCCGAGTAAGCAAGATCCTGACACAGCAAATGAGTAACCTAATAAGTTTGGTAATAGCCGAGTAAGCAAGATCCTGACACAGCAAATTATAGTCACCTGCTCAAAATTGGAATTACATTTCTTAAGGGGCAGGTAGTCGCTTTTTCTGGACCCCCTCCTCCCTTATGTTTAGCATATTATTTTTGAGATTTTAAGACTTGCTTTCCGTTAGCTTGGCGAGTTTGAGACTTTTCGCCCCATTTCTTTGTCAATATGAAGACCTTTCGTGCCATTTAGGTGACTATTTTTTTCCTGGCGAGCGATAGCGAGCCTGTATTTTAAGAAGGAAGAGTCATTTTCGGCAGTCATTTTTCTACCGAAAAATTTACAAATTGATCTTGAAAAGGTGTCTAGGGGGTGTTTTTTTTTAAGCTTGATGGAAGTCTAGCAAAGAAACTCAAAAAGTAAATCAATAGATAAATATATGGGCCAAAAAACAAACTCCACCCCCTTAAATTTGTGAATCCATTACGCCATCCGACAGTACACACGGACTATAACCTAATGGCCAATAACAGTACCAATCAGTCTTAAGCCGGTATCACACGAGAGCTTTTATAGTCAACATTCAATGGTCAAAAAATGTCTGGCAACATTTCTGGATTATTTTGCACTGGTATCGGGAACTAGACTGATGATAGATGAACTTCGGGAGCAGAAGTATTGTAAAAGATGACCTCATAAGCTGCCAGACCAGTGTTAAGGATAAATGTTGGGGGAAAAAGCGTTCGTGTGATACCGGCTTTATTAGGTTACCAGAAGAGAGGTGCGGATTATATAGTTGTGGTTAAAGTCGTTCGTGTACAGTCGCGCTAATAAGTTTTATTCCCCGTCGTGATCTTATATGAAAGTAAATTGTATGAATGCATTGAGAGTAATTTCTTTCAATTATCAGTTGACTATAATATTATAGTCAAATAAGTTAAACACTGCACAAGAAAATACTTTTATGAGGGTAGTGCTTGGTTTTTGGTCTATATATTTATTTATTTATTTATTTTTGAGTTTCCTCGCCAGACCTCCATCAAGCTTAGAAAAACACCCCCTTGATCCCCTTTCAAGGTAAATTTGTAAATGTTCCCGCCTTCGGCCGGGACATTTTTCACTAGAAAAATGTACAAATATATCTTGAAAGGGAGGATAGGGGTGTTTTTTTTTTTTTTTTGTAAAAGCTTGATGGAGGTCTAGCGTGGGCACTAAAAAATATAAATATATGAATAAGTAGCCCCCAAAACAAGCACTAGCCCCTTAATGGGACATGGGCTGTTTTTCTGGCCACCCTTCTTCCTCATGCTTTCCCCCAACAGTTTTCAGATTATATGGAGTTCGGCCCATTAGTTGGCGATTTTAATACCTTTTGCCCCATTTCGTTGTCAATTTTAAGACCTTTCGTGCCATTTAGTTGTCGATTTCTTCCTGACGAGCGATAACGAGCCTGTACTCTTAAGAATAACCGGCCTTTGGCCGGGAAATTTGTCTACCGAAAAATGTACAAATTAATCTAGAAGGGTGATCTGATGGATTTGTTTTTAAAGTTTGATGGAGGTCTAGGGAGGAAACTAAAGAAAATCATTAATAAATGAACAAAAATCTACCAAGAAGTGAACCATCCCCCCTACACATTGGTGGAAGGTGTGCTGGTGGTGTGAGTCAGACTTCAAGGTCACCCTGCATATACATGTTACGTCTGACTCGGCTAAAATGCATGGTAGTGTATATCGTAGTAGTGTTAGAGGTTTAGTATGTGTAACATCTTCCTGTAAAAGGCTTCCAAACTGGACATGACACGATGCGGTGGGGGGGGGGGGGGGGGGGGGGGGGGGGGGGGGGGGGGGGGAGACTTGCAGCGGAAGGTGTAGAGTAGTAGCTGTCAACGCACAGCCAGGGCACACTGGTGGCACCGCTGCTGCATGGGGTTCAGTATCAGCTGAGTGTCATTCATCGAATAGTTGCTTTCTCATTTAGGTATCCGATATGTAGTACTTTACATTTATCCGCATTGAAACTCATTTGCCAAATTTGGGCCCAATGTGACAATTTATCTAGGTTGTGTTGCATATCGTCAACTTGATCTTTTGAGAGTACGCTATTTGCAATTTTTGTATCGTCAGCAAATTTTGAGATTGTACAGGTGAGACCCTCATCTATGTCGTTGATGTAAATTAGAAAGAAAATTGGTCCTAGTACCGATCCCTGGGTACCCCACTACTTACATTGGTCCATTTAGATGCCTTACCGTTTATGACTACTCTTTGCTTTCTGTCGCTGAGCCAATTTTCTATCCATTTCAACACACCATCTTGTATTCCATGCGCTTTTAGTTTTAGCAGTAAACGTTTGTGGGGAACTTTGTCAAAGGCCTTTTGAAAATCAAGGTATATAATATCTACAGCTTTACTCTCATCGTAGAGGTTGAGGATATCGTGGAAGAAGTCTAAGAGGTTTGTTAAACAGGAACGTTTTTTACGAAAGCCGTGTTGAGTATCTTTAAGTATGTTATTTTCCTCTAAGTGATTTACGAGTCTGTCTCTTATGACCGTTTCTAGCATTTTATATACAACTGAGGTTAAGCTAATTGGACGATAGTTACGGGGTAGGGATTTGCTGCCTTTTTTGAATATCGGTGTTACGTTGGCTATCTTCCACTGATCAGGCATAGTTCCAGACTGCAAGGATATATTGAATAGTAATGTCAGTGGTTTGGAGAGCTCATCCTTAGCTTCCTTTAGAACTCTAGGCGAGATTGTATCAGGTCCAGGCGTTTTATTTACCTTGAGTTTATCTAAACAATTCAATACTTCTCTCTCTGTAACGGTGATATTGCTTAGAACATCTGAATTATCAATCTGAATCGGCGATGGTGTAGGGATATCACTGACGTCAGTGATGGCAGTGATGCTGACGATCCCACATACTATCCTAAAAGTGGTGAAAGGCATAATGATAACATTGATGAGGGCACCAATGATGTTAAACGCGATAAATGGAAGATTTGATGTGGAAGCAGTTAGCCGAAACAGTAGTGACACCAGAGACAGTTTAATTTGACACGAAAAATAACGCTGGATCTTTTAAATGACTTAGCCTACCTACAAATATTTGTTTTACCTTTATAATAAGCTTTCCATTAAAATCTATGGTAGCCTACTAGCCTACCAGTATTTTATTTTAAATATCTAGGCCTAGGCTAGGCTAGGCCTAGGCTATGTTAAAATTGTACACAGAAGACAATTCCTTGATAGGCTAGGCTACCCATAACGGTAATAGCAACAGTAACACTCCACACCTAGGCCTATTAAACGAAGCACTTGCAAATTACAGAAAGAGTAACCCATCCTACTAAAAGTATGGTTTATTTGTAGGTGCATTTCAAGGTTTTAATCGTTTTTAACAATATTTACTAGGCTATTTTAACCCGTCCAGCCCTGGCTAGTTTTGTAATGTTTGTTCACCAGAACCCGGCCGGTTTTCAAAAAATGGTTTTATTCCAGAAACAATAGCGAATGGGTTAGGAATGAAGGAAAAACCACGAAAAACCGCTCAAAAAGCTTAAAGAATGGTCCTACAGAGCCCCCGAATACGTATTTTACAAGAGTAAAAAATTGAAGGCAATTACCCCAAAATAACAGGTTATTGCGCGCTCACGCGCACGCACGTGGACTTTGAGAGTTTTCAACCATCAGCACGGTTGCGTGGGATACGTACACAGTTCCCATACAAATCTGAGCCCTTTTGAGTGGCTACACCTGAGGTTACGGTCAGCGCAATTATGGTGACGCGCCAGGCGTGTCTCTGGGGCTGTGCGTTACATACATCGCCGACGCGTCAGGCGCGTCGCTGGGGCTGTACGGGTTAAAGCAATATTTTTAAAGTATATCCCAGAGGTCTGACGACGCTACCCCGCGAGCTTTGTTAAGTATGCGGTTTCGTTAATTTCCTTTGAGAATCTTTTTTGGTCAATAGCCTATTAACCCATTGCCTGCGGCAGACGTTCCCGAATGCCATGGCAATTTACAGCAATTTACAGACTTAAAACCTCTTAAAGCCTGAAGAATCGATTGCGAAGGAACGGGAGTGCGACATATGACACATCCTTACTCCAGCAAGCCGGCCGCGGAATTGAGGAATTTGTCATGCTCTCGCGAGATATACAGCGCAGCCAAAGGCAAATGTAGCGCGACATTTGCGATAATTGCTTATTTTAGCGAATGTCTATGGTAGTGCTGCAGGTGAAGCCCGCGTGCTACGAAGCTCTTTTTTTTTTTTTTTCATTTTGAAGCTATTTTCGGCAAGAATGTAGTTACCGGGTGTACCGCCCGTCTTGTTTACAGTACACGGACGCTCACCATCATGTTCCCGTCTATTTTGACTGCCTTTGGATACAAAAATACATTACCCTAACCAAACAACCTAACCTAGTATTGTAGATTTATAAGTATTTATTTTATTATAAGTATTTATAGATGATTTATGTTGTATGTCGGTAGTGGTACATCCGGTAACTACATCAATCCCCTATTTTCTTCTAGTTTTTGGCTGTATACATTTCATTTCATTCAGACACTTGCCTAATCAATCAGGAGTGCCTGAATGAGCCCTAATATGGCAGAAATAGGCTGAAATATGCCTGCAGCCAAAGTGTTAAGGAAACATACCACAGCTATTTTTTTTTTGTTTTTTTTTTAGGTTTATAATCTTTCTATTTCCTAATAATGGTTATTACTGGAAATTAGTTTTGTTTTAGTCCTACCTTATTTAACACTCAAGCCGCGGGGCCCGACATATGTCGAGTGAGATAATCATGGCCACCCCTGCGGGGCCCGACATATGTCGCAAGGGATGTTGAGCACATTATCGGCTCTGAGAGAGAATCCACGTGTTGGGAGGACGATAGGCGGGTTCTGACCGCTCGGCACGGACCCAGTGCCGCGACTGTCACTACCTCCGCACCATTCCACACCCATGGCCTCGCGAGACCAGGAAAAAACTCGGGAAATTACCATATTTTAGGGTTTTTCCTCTCGTGTTACGCGATCGCTACAGGATAACCCATGGTTGTACAAGGATGATTCAGGTGTCATTGGAAAGCTCTATTATCGCCCTTTCATGGATACATAATTGTATTACGCTCTGGCTCTTGTTTATGCATGAAAAAGAGCATGGAATGAAGCTTGTTTAGGGTAAATATGCCCGCCTGCCAGGTAGTAGAAGTTACAAACATCCCCGTTGGACAGGGGTTAAGAAGCCCTACTACTGATGTGCGTACAGTAGCAGGGGTATGGTGGCGGCAACTTTCAGGTTAGTTTAGGTTGTCAGGTTAGGTTAATGCTTCCATTGATATTATTGATAATGTGACTCTGCTAGGCTGCACTCGTGGCGGAACGCAAACAAACCCACCTCCAATTTTGGGAGGCTTTAACTTGAAATAACTAAATATTAGAGGTGTGGGTCTATACAAGAAGGCTTCTTCTTACTCCCCCACTAATTACGATTAGGTAAGCACCCGCCTCCTCCGACGATGACAATAGTGTTATCAAACCAACCTGACAACCATAACTAACTTGGGAGCTGCCCCCCCCCCCAGACCCCCGTTGCTCCTAAAGATGATATAGAAGACGTCAAATAACTAAATATTACTGCGGGAGAGTGAAAAACAAACCCAAAATCGCACATCGTAAGAAAATGGGTCAACAGAAAACGGTGAGGTGTGAGGGTAAACTACTCATCGGCGATAGCGTCGATGGACGTCTTCAAATATTGTTTAAAAATAGTAGATATTGCGAAAAACTAAAACTTTGAAATGCACCCATAAATACTGTAGCCTATATCATACTTTAAGTAAGGAGGATCACTTTATCTTTCTGCATTATGTAAGTGTTTGTTTTAGTATGCGGGGAGTGTTACTGCTAATATTACTACGGCCAGAAGCGGGTGCTCCCACAAACCCTCAATGAAATGTTCCCGGGAACATTCGGCAACCAGGGGCAACAAGTGTGGTGCCTGTGCTGACCTGCTGGTCGACAGAGAGGCTGCACCGTTGGAAGCCAGGTTTGAAGAGAACAATGGCGAGCAGGTGGACGCCATCTACAGGTCCTTCACGGAGCTGTTGGACCGCGGCAAACTCCAGGCTCCATCCTCCACTGCCATTGATGTCACGCTTGACATCTGTCACATTTGGAGGTTCCTGGTGATGGAGAAGACCAACCGGCACAAGCTGCTACAGTTTGACCTGCCCAGGAAGGTGTTCATTGAGGTGGTGAGCACCCTGAGAAGCAAAAACGCCCAGCTGACCAAGGCCTCCTGTTCTGAGGGACACAGCTTGGTCGACAAGCTCATGCGACAAATGGCTGCGCCCTTTTCAGTCTGTTTGCCGGCAACATGGTGCGCGACATCAACAGTTATGTCCACGCCAAGCGCAAGACTGGTACCGCCACAGGGGCTGACACAAAGTCACAAAATGACAAGAGGCGCAAGCTCACAGGTGTGAAAAAGAGCTGAGTAAGTGGCCTGTCAAAGCTATGTACAGCGATCTATTTGAAGAGTGATATAAAATTAGTATTTTTGTGTACGGTACATTTGCTTGCGTTTGTAAATCTGTCGACTAGAAATATGACTGTGTATGCTTGAAGTTGTACTTATATAGCCAGCCGTTATTATATAAATTCTCATGTTTGACTTGTATATTCCAGCGGTGAAAAGAAACAAGTGTGGGCGGATATAGATACTGCTTTCAGACATTGAAATAGACAATGAATTAGCTTACTTCACCGTGAGTTTCATCAATTTATGTGGGTTATGAGCCGAGATTTTGAGGATTGAACTTAGAGGTCCATTTTCCAGCTTTGGGTCCCTTACTGCAAAGTGGCCATTTTCGTGTCCAATCAAGTTCTCCTGTTTTCTATGACCCAACTAATGAAATCTAGCTATCTATATACTCAGGCCCAATCCCCACTTTTCCAAAAAAAAATTGGGGGGGGGGGGGACTCAGGACAGAACCAGAATCGGGACAACACAACAGAAAACAATGAACACACAAAACAACATATAAATTAACACTAATGAAATCAATGAAAGTAATTATTATACATTAGATAATTTATACTATAATCTATCTATCTATCTATCTATTGCCTGACGCCGCGATCCCCGAAGGGGTGGCCACGAACGAACCACCCCACATGCACCTCTGTTCCCAGTCCGTCGACGCCCCTCCCCCCAACCAGCACCGCCTTCGTTCATATACTTCCTCACTCCATCCTTCCACCTCTCTATCGGTCTACCTCTCCCTCTGTCCCTCCACCTCGCTATGTTAATTATGTTAATTACCTTTCACTGCCACCACAGCTGCCGCCACCACCAAGCTAAGCCGTATTTGTATCATCGTCATCTCGATAAAAACACGAACATCTGGAAAGAAGTAAATAAATATTTATATTCCTTGACCGACTCTTTCCAAATGGTAGAAATATTAGCGCGATTACTCTAGTCGTTAGTAAGTTACAGAGCTTAGAGTAATCGAGCTAATATTTCTACCATTTGGGAAGAGTCAGTCAGGGAATAGATGTGGAAATTTACAGCAAATTTACTCTAGCCCTCTTTGAGTTACAAAGGATAGGTTATGATGTTTCGCCTGCTTACTGTGAATAGACTATAGGAGGTGATTTCTCATCGTGGCTTGGAAACAAGTACTCACCCCTGGAACATTATATTATGAATGGCACGAAAGGTCTTAATGTTGACAATAAAATGAGGCGAAAGGCCTCAAAATCGCCAAACTAATGGAACGAACGTCTTAAAATCTCAAAACTAATATTGTAAACATGAGGGAGAAGGGGATCCAGAAAAAGCGAGTACTACCCCCTTAACCCCTTCTCTACCGGTGCCGTCTTATTAACTGTATTCTGGCTATTAGACGATTATATTCAGGTTATAAAGGGCCTCCAGCAATTATGAACATGGCTTCGAATCAACTCACTTAACCCTTTGTAGTACCACAGAACCTTCTTAAGTTGCACGAAATTGTCTAAGTATAGCAAAACTAAAATTGAAATGACGGCACCGGTACAGAAGGGGTTAAGGGGGAATGGGCGTATCTATCTGCTCATATATTCATCTTTGGACAATTATCTTTAATTTCCTCCCTAGATATTCATCAAACTAAATCAAACATCCTCAAGATCCACCTTCTGGATAATTGACCACTTGCGAGTTTTGGTCGATAAGGAAGTTGGAGCTGTGGCCATCAATATTTAGCAGAATTATTAGGTAAAATACAGTCATAGTATATTTATTTATAAATACATAATACCAAACCAACATACTTTTAATACATAATACCAAACCAACATACTTTTAATACATAATACCAAACCAACATACTTTTAATACATAATACCAAACCAACATACTTTTAATACATAATACCAAACCAACATACTTTTAATACATAATACCAAACCAACATACTTTTAATACATAATACCAAACCAACATACTTTTAATACATCAGAAACACACATTATTATTGCATTTGTATATAATATCGATGTTCACGGCTCCAACTTCCTTATAGCTTGAAACTCGCAAGTGGTCAATTGTGTAGGGCTACATTTTTTCAGTAGACGGCCTCTACCTCCAAAAGTACAGGCTCGCTATCATTCGCCAGGTAAAATATCTACTAAATGCTACGAAAGGTCCTATTATGGACGGATAATGGGGCGAAAGGTCTTAAAATCGACAATATATATATATACAGTATGTGGGAGATGACAATTGTATTCATGGTGGTGTATGTTCTCACCTACCTCTGTTATATCCGGTCACGACATAAACAGGAAAGGGGAGAGAGAGAGAGAGAGAGAGAGAGAGAGAGAGAGAGAGAGAGAGAGAGAGAGAGAAGTGTATAGGTGTAGGATTGAGTGTTTTTGGTGTGAGTTTGACATGTGTATATATATATATATATATATATATATGCTGGGGGTGGCCGACTCGAGACAGAGCCCGAACAGAAACCTTCAAAGTTCCGATTCTCAGGGTCTGGGACCACTTTCGCGTTCCCTCGCCACTTTCTCGGTTTCGTTGGGTAGGAAAATTTTTACAAGGAGAGGATGATTCCAAGCCCCCTGCCCCCAGAAGGAAAAGTAGGACAGTAACAGCTACAGACAGGAACTGCCAAGGTTGGGTAGAGGATGCCAAACCTCACTCTGGATAGGAGCAGCACTCACCCGAAGGCATCGATAGATAGATAGATAGATTTTGTGTGTGTGAGTGTGTGTGTGTGTAAGCAGATGTTGAGTAAATATTATTCCTTCCTTTGTGAGAACATTCTCACAGGATTGTACAGAGATGATGGTACTGTACATTCTAATAAAAATTAATCTAGTCGTTTGGGAGTTAGAAGTTAATATTAAAGAGTTTGCCTACTTACGTGGAACAGGGTATGGAGTTCCTTCACAATCTGCTTAATATCGCCTACAGTTAGCCGGAATGTAAGTAAAAAGAGGGTAATAATTAAGACGATTTGTGCCACACCATTAGAAACCTTTTTATTAGGGACAATTGGTACACGTATAGACTCGATAATATTCTCCATATTGTCACCATGGAGGATTTGCGATAACAACCTTAAAAACCACGATATGACCTAAACAAAAGTCCCACGTATAAACAAACGCAATGTTGTAATTTTTCGTAGGAAACGGTTAAGTTGGCGGCTTTGTTTATTAAGCTCGCGGTAATGTTCCTATCAAATGTTGACAGTTTTTCCCAATTATCCCACGGCCAGCTGTTACTTGCCCCCTGCTGGTAATATATATGATGATGACACTGTCATGGGGGGGGGGGGGGGGGGGGAGGGCCCCTCTCAAGCCATTATTGTATCCCACGGCTATTGTGGGTAAGCTAATGCAAATCCTCCATTCACTGAATGATGAACCACCATAAAACACTATTTTGCTTGAATAAATAAATATATTCCTTGGTAAATAAGCCGGCACAACTGATCTTAAGTGTTACCTATATATATATCTATAAGATGTTTCCAAGCGTCCTTTTCCTCCTTACCCTTCTACTATGGAAGCTGAGATGCCCTAGGTCATCAGCTGATATTCTTTTTAGTATATATATTGTTACGACTGGGGTTCAAATATATCAGGGCTCTTATTCATTGGACTAGTAATGGCATAAATGTTACAACAGAAAGCGCTAGCTCCAACCTCTGATGTATATTCCCAGTGAACAAAGAACACAAATACTCTACAGAGTTCTATATGCAATAATAGGCATCAAACTCTCAATAAATGTGCGTCTACTCTAGGCTTAATGTTATGTGAAAACAGCCTATTACTACCTATAACCGAAGGTGCTTGGTTATGGTATGCAAAGTAAGGTGGTAAGAGAAGTTACAGCTTACGTTACTTTAATCAATAAATGTCAGGCACTCCTGCATGAAAGAAAGTGCACTAAAGTCCTTCAACACTAACAAGGAATCTTCTTTAAATGTTAGATGCTATAAAGATGCTCGTATCGGAAATGGAACCCAAAAAGGCAGGCAGCGGAACAATGCTCGTGCAGGCTATGCACACAAAAAGGCAGAATATATATAATGCCGTCGGAGCCAAGAATATCCTAAACACTACAACAATAATAATAATCGCCACGACAATGCAGTATTCCTATCAACAAAAAGAGCCTAAGTCGTTTGTGTCTCAATACATCAAACTAGGCTGCGAAATGCTTGTGTAATCATAATGGGTATGCATAAAAAGAGTAATTAGGTTAATATACTTAATGTCTACTATGATTGATAAAGTCTAGCTAGAGTCAATGATACGAGATACTGGTGCGCATGGCATGCCGCATAGCCTAGTGCAAATCTCAAGTCTGAGCGTCAAATATTACGTTATAGGGAAGGGTAGCTCTCTTGAGAAACCTTAATACCGAAGTATTAAGCGTTCTCCTGGCGTACCTCAAAGACAAACAATCGAGACTAGAACAGTGCAGAATGGTATAGGCAAAAAGCCCTCATTCGTGCATGCTCTACTCTCAATGGCACACAGACTAGAATTTACTCAATCAACTCCAGTTCTCAGGTATGTCGTGCCGCTTTTAACTGAAGCCAGCACTCATAGGAAACAATACCTATACTATCAGACTCCTAGTCTAGCATTATCTAATCCAGCAGAACACTAATAACTAAAGGAAGCAGTACTAAACAATATAAATGCCAACCAATGCTTCGTGATCCACTTATCTTAACAACTAACATACATAGGCTATATCAGACCTTAACACACAATACAACTGGCCAGCATGAAGCTGATTTTGCAGAGTTAACCAGAGGGGGTATAATATTAATAAAAGGTGGTGAACGATATGGAAAATGAGAGAGATAGGCAGAGGAAAAGATTCTCAGGTACGGAGCGGGGACAGATAGCAAGGGAAAAAAGATGGGTGTGTTCTAGAAACCAGATCTGAGGGAGAGAGTGGCGAGGAACTGTATATATACTCGCACCAGCTCGAGCCGCGTGGGAAAAAAGCGGTTACAAGTCCTCTAGCCACTAGCAAGGATCTAACAGCATGGAAAGGACCTCTCTCAACCACCCCCACGAACGAGGCAGCCAGCCGTGACGTCATCGAGCGGGACAAAAACACTACGCGCTCCCTCTCACTCTGTTCTACTCTCTCTCCCAGATCCCATCATTACTAGTTAATGATAAAACATATACTTTACAATTAAATATATAAAGCCTTGACATGGGTGAAAACAAAGAGCCTTTCTGGACTGCCATGACACAAGCTTTCATATGAAATAAAGCACACTCTAATACACAAACTGTAGCCCCATCCACTGCCCTGGCGATCCTAGCGAGTCACTGTAGGACAAGCCATGCGGTTCTAACGGAGTGGTTAACGTCACACCCCCCCCAAGATTTTTCTCAGAGGCCCCAAGGCTCACAAAAATTAGATGGTTTGAACCCAAGCTATATTTTCTCTTCCCATCACCCAGCGGCAGTAAATATCTGGCACAGTTCTTCAACAAAACATTTTTCAAATTATAAAAAATTATAACCCTCCCCAACAATAGGTTAAATTATATGTAGTTATGCTCCTCAAGAGCGAGCTTCTCTAGCCCAGCATTCTGAGAGGAGTGCAACTCAGAATTACTGCTATAACATACTAAAAAAAAATCAACTATCAAAGAAAGAGTTTTTATTTGATTTTTATGTTTATAAGTTGTTTATTTCGGCTGCACTATAGGGGCAAGCCTAGTTTTTTCTTCTATACCAAACGCTCAACTCCTGCTTTACGACCCAATACGCTGGGCTACAACCGCGAGCCAACAAGCACCAAGCGCAAAATACTATTCAAACTAAAGCAGGAGGCTACCCGTGTGTCAATCTACCCAGGATCATACACCCTTGAACGACCATCTGCAACCACGTTGTCACAACCGGCAATATGGCGTATGTCCAGGTTATATACCAATAACCTTAGTGACCACCTGGTCAGCCTCATATTCCGATTGTGAAACTGGTCCAAGAACTTGAGAGGGTGATGATCTGGGTAAACTACAACGACCGGACCATAGGCTGGAACACAGACCTCGAAATGCCTCAGAACAAGTACAACCGCCAGCAGCTCCTCCTTGACAACAGAGCAGCTCCCCTGGGCCGAATTGTACTTCTCCGAGCAGAAACTAACAGGATGCTCCAGCCCATCATCGTCCTTTTCCACAAGGACGGCACCAGCCCCCACACCACTAGCCTCCGTTGCTAGTTGGAAAGGTAGGCTAAAGTCAGGGGCCCTGAGGATCGGGTGAGTGCACAACAAGTGTTTTACTTCCCTAAACACCTTCTCACACTCAGGCGCCCATTTGAACTTCTTATCCTTCCAGTTATCCTCCACCTGAGCTTGACTGTCCCGTTCTCCTTCTCCACCTTGACTGCTAAACGTCATCACAGGCACAGTGAGAGGCTCAGGGGGGTGCCTCCCATACTCCTTCACGGGATTATCATGACATAACTGATTGCGCTTCCGTCTGTCTGGAGTGGCTACCAAGTAAACCAGGTCCGATAGCTCCTCCACCACCCTATAAGGACCAGCGTACTTCGCGGATAAGGGGTGACCTACAAGGGGCAGTAGAATCAACACCTCCTGACCCACATGAAACTCCCTGAGTTCAACCTTGAGGTCGTACCTGTCCTTCCTGAGGGCCTGAGAGCTAGTCAAATTACGGCCAGCCAACTCCAGACTGCGCAACATCCGTTCTCGACTGTTGAGGACACACTTGAGCATAGAACAAGGTTTTTCTGCACCCTCCCATACTTCTTCAACCATATGGAGAGGCCCTCTGACACGGTGGCCAAAGACGAGCTCATTAGGGCTGAATCCCAAACTCTCCCCAGGTACCTCCCACACAGCAAACAAAACACATGGCAGGCCAAGATCCCAATCCCTCCCACTCTCAAAGCAACAACAACGAAGCACAGATTTCAAGGCTGAGTGCCATCGCTCTAACACACCCTGGCTCTCCGGATGATATGCAGATGACACAACCCCAACAATCCCATGCTGCGGCATTGCTTGTACAAAGAGGCTAGAAGTGAAGTTGGGTCCCCGGACTGACTGAAGCCCCTGCGGGTAACCATACCGGGAAAAATACACTAGCAAGCTTCGGACCACCGTCTTCGCCGACCCATTTCTCATAGGGTACGCGTCAGGGTACCTTGTTGCTACATCTCCCGACTGTGCATCACTGTCCTCCTTCAACTCTTTCGTCTTTTTAAGCCCATCCCCTGCCCCTTCAGGAACAGTTACTGGGTCGTCTCCAGACTCGAAATGTGGTCCTAATAATGAGTCCCCGAGAAGGTCCGTTGACACTAAACTCTCAACCGCATCAACTTCCAACCCCTTCTCGGTACCCTTCCTCCGCTGATCTAAAGACCGTTGACCAGAATGTGACTCCCTGGATGCAGATTCTCCGGTGACAACACACGCCATAGGCTGCACCGGACACTTCTCAACCCACTCCTGCTCCTCCCTACTCACGTCGGCCGGCTTCTCGACAACGACTAAGGGTGGAGCCTCAGAAGTAGGCCCCGCAAAGTCGTTGCCAAGAAGGAGGTCGACGCCCCCAACAGGTAACTTCTCCACAATTCCTACATCCAGGTCACGAGTCACACCATCAACTTTCACCTTCATTCTTACAAGCGGGTATGACCTTGTCGCATTAACTCCCTGAACCACAACCACCCGCGCCGTATTGACAGGTTTACCAGTGAAATTGCTCAACAGTGTTTGCGATGCCCCAGTGTCACGCAAAATTCTCACCTCATGTCTTCTACCCCCCCACTCCACACAACCAAGTCCCCTGTGGTCACTAAAGGCATCACGGACAGGGAATAAGCCTTCCGGATCCTTCTGCACTGGCAGTGTATTTACCTCGGAAGAAATGCCTCTAACAAACTCCGATGTCCTCTTGAACACTCCAATGCCGTGAGCAAAAGACACGGCTGCCGGAGGAGGTCGACTAGGGCACTCATTTGCCTTATGACCCTCCTGGTGGCACCTAAAACACATAAATTTCGGTTTCGGCTTATACTGTGATGTAAAAGGCCCCTGACTTTTCACATACGGTGTGGTGGTAGGTTTGGCTTCAGTTTTAGTTTCATTGCTCTTTGGTTAAATGTGTCATTGCTACGGGGAGGGGGAGGATAACGGTCCCTAGCACTTGCATCGTACTTCTGTGAGGACCCGCAACCCCGAATCAACGACAGACGTAGATCAGCCATTTCTGCTGCTTCCACTAGAGTTCTTGGGTTTTTCTCCTTTAAGTTCAAAGTTAGATCACCGCCCGTGCTCTTAAAGAACTGCTCCAACATCATTAACTGCTTAACTCCATCAAACGTTGTTACCTTCTCAGATCGGAGCCAGTTCCCCATAGCATCGGACAAGTCCCGGGCGTGTTCCAAAAAGGTGCTATCTCTTCCCTTAGTTACACCCCGGAACTTCAAACGGTACGTTTCTGGTTGCAGTTCGTAAGCCCTCAGGACAGCCTCCTTGAGATCCTCGTACACAATACATAACTCCAAAGGTAATGCATCGTAGGCTTTAAGACCCTTGCCTATTAATCTAGAGGATACAAGTGCTGCCCATTTATTCTCTGGCCACTGATGTTCCTGGCACTTCTTCTCAAAGCGTGTGAAAAATTCTGTTACACCACTCTCATCAAACACCGGAACCAGTTTCAATAAGTGCGAGAGAGACTGCTCATGAACACGGTTACCAGCCCCAAGTCGCTGTCTGTTGTCTCTACTCGCGACTTCTCTACATCCATGTCGGCACAGTACCTAGTCGACTCTAAATCCGCTTGGATTTTTGCTAGCTCTGTTTGCTGCTGAAGCTCACATACCCTGATAGCCTTTCTCTCTTCGATCTTAGCTAATTCGAGCTGAAGCAATAATTCTGGAGTTAACCCTTGAGGAGGTGAAGGTGCTACACTGTTTGAAATTACCGGTGGTCCCCCCAGGGGCAACCCTCCCTGCCAGTCACCACCCAACTGCGGAAGCGTACCCGGGGTAGGCAAACTACTGGGATGGCTGGGAGTCGAGTGTAGGGGAAGCATGGCCGAAGGGCTCTGAGCACTCAACCCATCTCGCTCACCAGTCACCCTGCCCAGTACACACGTTATCAAGTTATCCCTGGTCATGCCGCTAGTACCCGCATGACCGATAGCTGTGGCCAGGCATTGAAGACCGTACCGCTCCATACCCTCCAACCGCTCGGCAGTAACAGGCCATTGCAAAAATATCCTGGCATCCTCCTCACAGTTCACCCGATTAACCCTTTCATCATGCTGCTGTTCCTCAGTTTCGACATTACGTACTGTGTCTCCATTCTCCTCTGACCCGGTATAAGACATGATGCTCACAAAAAATTCTCACCACAATATTCAGAAAAGAAGTACCCCAAACTCTTATACCTCAATATACACACAACAATTCTCGGAAATACTCAAGGGCTATACTATGTTGCAAAAAAAAATTATTCTTGCTGATCCCCGCAAAATATTCTCCAAAACAACAAATGTTCCCTGCTAATAAATGTAGGTTCACCAAATCCTAGGTAAGGTCGCCATTTGTTACGACTGGGGTTCAAATATATCAGGGCTCTTATTCATTGGACTAGTAATGGCATAAATGTTACAACGGAAAGCGCTAGCTCCAACCTCTGATGTATATTCCCAGTGAACAAAGAACACAAATACTCTACCGAGTTCTATATGCAATAATAGGCTATCAAACTCTCAATAAATGTGCGTCTACTCTAGGCTTAATGTTATGTGAAAACAGCCTATTACTACCTATAACCGAAGGTGCTTGGTTATGGTATGCAAAGTAAGGTGGTAAGAGAAGTTACAGCTTACGTTACTTTAATCAATAAATGTCAGGCACTCCTGCATGAAAGAAAGTGCACTAAAGTCCTTCAACACTAACAAGGAATCTTCTTTAAATGTTAGATGCTATAAAGATGCTCGTATCGGAAATGGAACCCAAAAAGGCAGGCAGCGGAACAATGCTCGTGCAGGCTATGCACACAAAAAGGCAGAATATATATAATGCCGTCGGAGCCAAGAATATCCTAAACACAACAACAATAATAATAATCGCCACGACAATGCAGTATTCCTATCAACAAAAAGAGCCTAAGTCATTTGTGTCTCAATACATCAAACTAGGCTGCGAAATGCTTGTGTAATCATAATGGGTATGAATAAAAAGAGTAATTAGGTTAATATACTTAATGTCTACTATGATTGATAAAGTCTAGCTAGAGTCAATGATACGAGATACTGGTGCGCATGGCATGCCGCATAGCCTAGTGCAAATCTCAAGTCTGAGCGTCAAATATTACGTTATAGGGAAGGGTAGCTCTCTTGAGAAACCTTAATACCGAAGTATTAAGCGTTCTCCTGGCGTACCTCAAAGACAAACAATCGAGACTAGAACAGTGCAGAATGGTATAGGCAAAAAGCCCTCATTCGTGCATGCTCTACTCTCAATGGCACACAGACTAGAATTTACTCAATCAACTCCAGTTCTCAGGTATGTCGTGCCGCTTTTAACTGAAGCCAGCACTCATAGGAAACAATACCTATAATATCAGACTCCTAGTCTAGCATTATCTAATCCAGCAGAACACTAATAACTAAAGGAAGCAGTACTAAACAATATAAATGCCAACCAATGCTTCGTGATCCACTTATCTTAACAACTAACATACATAGGCTATATCAGACCTTAACACACAATACAACTGGCCAGCATGAAGCTGATTTTGCAGAGTTAACCAGAGGGGGTATAATATTAATAAAAGGTGGTGAAAGATATGGAAAATGAGAGAGATAGGCAGAGGAAAAGATTCTCAGGTACGGAGCGGGGACAGATAGCAAGGGAAAAAAGATGGGTGTGTTCTAGAAACCAGATCTGAGGGAGAGAGTGGCGAGGAACTGTATATATACTCGCACCAGCTCGAGCCGCGTGGGAAAAAAGCGGTTACAAGTCCTCTAGCCACTAGCAAGGGATCTAACAGCATGGAAAGGACCTCTCTCAACCAGTTCAGTTTCAGTTTCAGTTTCTATGGAGCTCGTCCTGGAATCTTTTACGACTCTGAACCTCACGATTCTATACAGGACTGGCCATTTGTATCGGCACTAGCTCAGAGAAGAGTGTTGAGAGGGGAGAAGGGGTGTTGGAGAGAGAGGAAGCTGTTGACCAACCCCCACGAACGAGGCAGCCAGCCGTGACGTCATCGAGCGGGACAAAAACACTACGTGCTCCCTCTCACTCTGTTCTACTCTCTCTCTCTCTCCCAGATCCCATCATTACTAGTTAATGATAAAACATATACTTTACAATTAAATATATAAAGCCTTGACATGGGTGAAAACAAAGAGCCTTTCTGGACTGCCCATGACACAAGCTTTCATATGAAATAAAGCACACTCTAATACATAAACTGTAGCCCCATCCACTGCCCTGGCGATCCTAGCGAGTCACTGTAGGACAAGCCATGCGGTTCTAACGGAGTGGTTAACGTCACAATATATATATATATATACCGGTATATATATATATATATTTATATATATATATATATTGACAATATCCACACTTTTACTGAGAACAATGCAGAGAGAGAGAGAGAGAGACTCATACAATTATGTATACAATTAACCCTCTCACTATGTTGATATATATGGGTTAACCAGGTTATATACCGGCGACGTCTTTAGTTTTATTCTGGCTATATTTAGACGATTTTGTGCAGTTCGAAAAGGATCTGAGGTAGTAAAAAGGGTTAAGTGAGATAGTTCGAAGCCTGTTAATGGTCAAATAGTAGCCAGAATAAAGTTAAAAGGACGGCACCGGTACTGAAAGGGTTAACAGACTATATCGCTCACCAATGGGAAGCCCTCTAGGAATAAAAGGTGGAATGTGCTGGAAAGTGTGAACAAGTACACCTTGAGATGGTTCGGCCATGTGGAACGTATGGGAAGCGAGAGGATAACTAAGAGAAGTGTAGGACAGCGAGGTGGACGGACAGAGAGGGAGAAGCCGACCGAGAGTGAAGTGAAAGGATGGAGTTGAGAGGTATATACGTGAAAGCAGTGTTGGATGGGATGAGGGGCGTCGACTGCCGGGGGGACAGAGGGGGATTGGGAGGATTTATTTGTGGCCATCCCTTCTGGGAATCTTGACGTCTGGGAATAGATAATTATATAATCACCAAAGTAATGGGACGAAACGTCCTAACATTTCAAAACTAATGGAGTGAAACAGGGAAAGGCTCCAAAAGACCACCGTCGGTTCTGATATGGTTAAAAGGGTCGAGTCAGCGAGACAAGTGGTTCATGACATTTGAAGCTCCGAACCGGTTCCAGGGGGGGTTCATCCTAGGTCCGAGGCTGGTCATTTTGGATCCTCATTATTTAAGGGGGTAGTACTCGCTTTGTCTGGACCCCTTCTCCCTCATGTTTAGCATAATAGTTTTGAGGTTTTAAGACGTTCGTTCCGTTAGTTTGGCGATTTTGAGACCTTTCACCTCATATATTTATCAAAATTAAGACCTTTCATGCCCTTTAGCTTTAGGTGCCATTTTGTCCTGGCGAACGATAGCGAGCCTCTAATTTGAGAAGGAATCTGCCTTCGGCTGGGACATTTTTCTACCGAAAAATGTAAAAATGTATCTTCAAAGGGGGTGCGTTTCTAAGCTTGATGGAGGTCTAGCGAGGAAACTCAAAAATATAATAATAAATACAAATATAACCCAAAAACCAAGCACTACCCCCTTAACCCCATTAGATAGATGTAATTGATATCGGGGCTGATGAGTGATTGGTGCTTCTGAATGCTTGGGTGCTTGCTTATTGTGGGCGAACTGTTATGAGTTCTTCTCCTGTCACCTCTTCTTCCTTTATCGTGTCTCTTGCTGATCCTCCCTACACCTTGTGTAAGTAAGGGTTGGCTACGGACTGACTGACTGAGATAGATTTAATGATTTATGGCTTCGTTAGTTTTGCAATTACAAGATACTCCTTCCTAGCAAAGAGTCTATAATTATTCTGGGTGAGTGATAGCGAACAGGACATTTTGTCTACCGAAAAATGTACGTACAGTCGGTCACCTTTCCGACTGGGCCACCTATGGTAATTTCGCTGGGAGTCTTTCGCTCTGATATTAGTAAGATCGCTCACTCCCCCCCACCCTGAATCTGTTGCATATTATGTCCCATAGATGGCGTAGTTAGATTTGCGGTGGGGTAGGGTGGGGGGGGGGGGGGGGGGGTGGCTTATTATTGTGTAGGAAAGGTTGGTTATACAAAACAAACAAACAAACAAACAAAAATAGTTTATTAGCCTTTTGTACAATTTGATCATGGGCGATTTACATATTAATCTTATTTGATTACAGTATTTTACTATCATTTAACTTTTTACAAAGGCCTATGCCTATTAACTCAAGATAATCGTATTCCGAAAGTAAATTAGTTGATGAACTACCGTAGGTATATATAATAAAGCAAATTACTGTGTATTCTTTGCCATCCAGAAAAATTGGTATGTCAAAAATTTAAATGAAGCTGGCAACCGTATTTTATGATTGATTGTATTAACAATCTATTGCACAGCTAGATAAGGACTGAAATACTCTACATCATCAAACTTCCGTTACCTCACTGTAAACATAAGAACATAAGAACATAAGAAAATGGGAGTCTGCAGAAAGCCGATTGGCCTAAGCAAGGCAGATCCCTGTCCCACACAACCCCAATTACAAAGCCCAATTATAGGCTCAACACTCTAATACCCTGAGGATCATCTTACCAAAACGGTTAGAGATTAACGCAGGATTAAGGGGTCTGCAGAGCGCTGATTGGCCCAACCCTGCTGATCCCCCTTCACACCCAACCCTTCTCGTCCATATGCTTATCCAATTTTATCTTAAAGCTCCCTATCGTTTTTAATCCCACTATAGCACTTGGTAGTCCATTCCACCCATCTACAACTCTGTTACCAAACCAATATTTGCCTATATCTTTTCTGAAACGAAATTTATCTAATTTGAAACCATTGGTACGAGTTCTTTCGCTATCACTGAGCTTTAGTACATTTGTCATGTCCCCTTTGTTAATCCCACTAACCCACTTGAACACCTCTATCATATCCCCTCTAACTCTGCGTCTCTCTAACGAATGTAAGCCTAATTTCTTCAACCTTTCTTTATACGGAAGATTTCTAATATTATGGATCATTTTTGTCATTCTACGTTGTACTCTCTCCAATGAATCTATGTCCATTCTGTAATAAGGACACCAAAATTGAACAGCATAATCCATATGGGGTCTCACTAATGACAAGGAAAGTTTTAAGATAACATCAGCAGTTCTGTTACTCACACTCCTTGAGATGAACCCGAGAATCCTGTTTGCCTTGTTTCGAACGCTTATACACTGTTGTCTAGGCTTCAAATCATTGCTAACAAACACACCTAGATCTTTCTCACAATTCGAGTTTTCTAATTCCACATTAACTAGTTTATATTTAACATTTGTATGCATCTTCCCTATCTTTAATACCTTGCATTTGTCAATGTTAAACTTCATCTGCCAATTTACTGACCATTCGTGTAAGGTATCTAGATCCCTTTGGAGGCACTCTATATCTCTATCTGAATCAATTGTTCTCCCCATTTTGGTATCGTCTGCAAATTTACTTATCCTACTAGTTATACCTAAATCAAGGTCATTTATGTATATAACAAACAACAGAGGACCTAATACAGATCCCTGGGGAACACCACTTTTGACTGCTCCCCATTCTGACTTCGTACCATTTATGCTGACTCTCTGCTTCCTACCAATTAGCCATGACCTAATCCATCCCAACAATGCCCCACCTATTCCATGCGCCTCAACCTTTCTCATCAATCTCTCATGGGGGACTCTGTCGAAAGCTTTACTGAAATCTAAATATATTATATCATATGACTTGTCATTATCTACTTCTTCATATACCTCTGAGAAAAAACTAAGCAAATTAGTAAGGCAAGAACGTCCCTGAGTGAATCCATGCTGAGAAGAATTTATTAAATTAAATGTATCTAAGTGGTTTCTAATTTTACTAGCAATAATTGACTCTAGTAGCTTTCCTATGATTGATGTAAGACTAATGGGACGGTAATTGGATGCTATTGATTTGTCACCTTTTTTGAAGATCGGAACTACGTTTGCAAGCTTCCAAGCTTCTGGAACTATACCTGTCTCCAATGACTTGTTAAATAAAAATGTTAATGGGTAACTTAACTCATCCCTACATTCTTTTAATACTCTAGCATATACCTCATCAGGACCAGGCGATTTATGAGGTTTCAGTGTGTCAATTTCCTTAAGCACATCATTTCTACTTATAGTAACCGTACTTAACCTATTTTCTATACTATCGCTATATACCTTACGGACTTCTGGAAACTGTGCCAAATTTTCATTTGTGAAAACGGAAAGAAATTTACTATTTAATGTACTGCACATTTCTAAATCATTTTCTGTCATTTCTCCTATCGAAGTTTTAAGGGGACCAATTACATCTCTAACCTTGGATTTATATAGTTGGTAAAAAGCTTTAGGATTATTTTTTGAGTCATTGGCAACCAATGACTATATAGCAACCAATGACTATAGCAAACGTGTATGCTATTTTGACCTCTTTTGTCTCATGACAGAAAGTTGAAAATGGTATGGCTCAATTCCTCGCCACCCTAACACATCTGAAAATGCCACACTTACAGCTGTTCAGGCATGCCAACATGTGTCACGATATCAATATATACCCTCTATCTTTACTGTCCTTAACAATATAATGGTTTTCACCCACCTGCATTATCTTTCAATGCTAAAAAATAACAGGTGCTTGATGTGCTTCCAGTTAAGTTGTGTTGATTAGAAAAATGTGCAGAATATAACTGTTGGTATGCCTGGAGACAATATATCCTCGTGACTTGCATTGGAAACCATTATTCGTGGTGCAATGCATAAGTGTGTTGATTTTCGGTGTGAGCATCCTAGGTTCGAATCCCTGGACTGCCACATGTGTTTGTTAATTTCATTAATCGAGTTTAGGAGTAAAGTTGGTTGGTGGAGAGAACATAATAATTATACTAATTAAAATACAAAGGATTACTGTGGTAATTTGATTTGGAACTTGAATAAATACTATATTCAATTAAATATATATTTGTTCTTACAACATAACTTATATGTATATAGTTCTGAACTATAATTACTACACTATAACACGCCACAAGCATATGCAAACAAGCAGGCATGCACACACGCACGCATACGCAAACGCATATAATGGCTATTGTTATGTCCACCCACTATTACATGAGGTGCCACGCAATATATGCTTATGATATGTATCTCAATTGCGTTGCATACATTTAGTATTGTTGCTAACTAATGACTTTGCTAAGTGTTCCGTGTTACAACCAAAAACAATTATCTATGAAAAGCATATTAACTCCGATAATGCTTATTGAGGCATACAGTATTATGAGTGTGTGTGTGTGTGTGTGTGATTACCAATTATGCCAAGAGTAATGCTTAGTTGACGTAGTTTGTGTTTCCGAGGTTAGAGAGTGATGGTCGACCAATGACTATCACTGTTTACTCCTAATTAATTCAATCATAGGAAAGCTACTAGAGTCAATTATTGCTAGGAAAATGAGAAACCACTTAGAAACATTTAACTTAATCAATTCTTCTCAGCATGGATTCACTCAGGGACGTTCTTGCCTTACTAATTTGCTTAGTTTTTTCTCAGATGTATATGAAGCAGTAGATAATGACAAGGCATACGATATTATATATTTAGATTTCAGTAAAGCTTTCGACAGAGTCCCTCATAAGAGATTGATGAGAAAGGTTGAGGCACATGGAATAGGTGGGGCGTTGTTACGATGGATTAGGTCATGGCTAATTGGTAGGAAGCAGAGAGTCAGCATCAATGGTACTAAGTCAGAATGGGGATCAGTCAAGAGTGGTGTCCCCCAGGGATCTGTATTAGGTCCTCTGTTGTTTATTATATACATAAATGACCTTGATTTAGGTATAACTAGTAGGATAAGTAAATTTGCAGACGATACCAAAATGGGGAGAAAAATTGATTCAGTTAGAGATATAGAGTGTCTGCAAAGGGATCTAGATATCTTACACGAATGGTCAGTAAAATGGCAGATGAAGTTTAACATTGACAAATGCAAGGTATTAAAGATAGGGAAGATGCATACAAATTTTAAATATAAACTAGCTAATATGGAATTAGAAAACTCAGACTGTGAGAAAGATCTAGGTGTGTTTGTTAGCAATGATTTGAAGCCTAGAAAACAATGTATAAGCGTTCGTAACAAGGCAAACAGGATTCTCGGGTTCATATCTAGGAGTGTGAGTAACAGAACTGCTGATGTTATCTTAAAACTTTACTTGTCATTAGTGAGACCCCATATGGATTATGCTGTTCAATTTTGGTGTCCTTATTACAGAATGGACATAGATTCATTGGAGAGAGTACAACGTAGAATGACAAACATGATCCATAATATTAGAAATCTTCCGTATGAAGAAAGGTTGAAGAAATTACGCTTACATTCGTTAGAGAGAGGCAGAGGTAGAGGTGACATGATAGATGTATTCAAGTGGGTTAGTGGAATTAATAAAGGAGACATGAAAAATGTACTAAAGCTCAGTGATAACGAAATAACTAGTACAAATGGTTTCAAATTAGATAAATTTCGTTTCAGAAAAGATATAGGCAAATATTGGTTTGGTAACAGAGTTGTAGATGGGTGGAATAGGCTACCAAGTGATATAGTGGGATCAAGAACGATAGGGAGCTTTAAGATAAAATTAGATAGGCATATGGACGAGATGGGTTGGGTGTGAGGGGGATCTACCAGGTGTGGGCCAATCGGCGCTCAGCAGACCCCCGTAATCTTGTGTTACTGGTAATCTCTGACCGTTTTGGTGGGGTCAGTACTCAAGGTATTAGTGAGATGGGTCTATAATTGGACCTTGTAATTGGAGTTGGGTGTGACAGGGATCTGCCTTGTATGGGCCGATCGGCTTTTTGCAGACTCATATTTTCTTATGTTCTTATGTTCAAGAGGGAAAAGATGGAGGATATATATATATATATATATATATATATATATAGAGAGAGAGAGAGAAGTATACCGGTACCGGGTATGCTGTACATATCGTTATTTCCACAGTGATTTTGATTAGTTATTTTGACTTTATATTGTGTCGTTCCTGTTTTAGTTTGTTTATTTTACAAGTTTCACATAATAATTAAATATCTACACTTACCACACAGACCTTACGATCCAAGCGAGGTGGTCGGGCAATTATTTGTATTGAACCCCAAATTTATAAGAGTACCGTACCGTAGAAGAAAATGGTAGCTCGAAAGCTTAATAAATAGCTTAATCTCTAACCGTTTTGGTAAGATGATCCTCAGGGTATTAGAGTGTTGAGCCTATAATTGGGCTTTGTAATTGGGGTTGTGTGGGACAGGGATCTGCCTTGCTTAGGCCAATCGGCTTTCTGCAGACTCCCATTTTCTTATGTTCTTATGTTCTTATGTTGTCAATTGCATGAGAATATATTATTAGTTGCCTGAGATTGCACAGCATATAAAAGAAAAGACAATGCTGTATGAGTTTAAATAAATAGTACATTTTAAAAAATAACAAATATAAGGTAGCTTTCTGAAGTCATAAGAGTAGGCGAAAATCTATACTATATCATTAATTATAGCATATTTATCCCCACGACTTACTGTATGTGACACCAAATGATAATATGGATTTTAAACAGGTTATATATAGGCCAATAGTAGATGCAAGATATCAAATATGACAACATTCGATGGCGGGTCACGCAAGTATAATGTGTCTAACACAGAAAAAAAAACAATGCCTTATATGGTGAAAATGACGTTATATGTGGACCTATTTTACTCCATATCATTATGTGTGTATCTGCTCTTTTGCAATCATATTTACAAGCAGCCTCGTAAGGATCAGTATATATGTTGTTGCTTGTTTTCCTTTTTACTTATTTGCTAAACGTGCCATGTTGGGTAGACTTATACAAATTGTGTCACAATCGTATGATAATAATCAGATTATTTCCTTGCTCTACCATGGGTCACACCTATCGATTACTTTACATAATCCGTGCCCGATCTATATTTATGAAAATGGACTGTAACTTGTATTTTGGCTAATTATTTTGCATTATGCTTATAATCCTGTTAACAATATATTTGTGTCGTGCATAACTTCACATTTTAGCAGGATTCGTTGACATTCCTAATCTCTCTCACAAATATATATGAAGCAAATTGAAATCGCCAGGCTCCACATTGGTGAAATAAGGTTGGCTAATGTATGATGGCTACTGTCTGCATAACATGTAATGCTAAATATTTAAATATTCTTCTGAAGTTATATACTTTTAACTATGTTGTATTGGCATATACAATAGATTTAATGATTATGGTAACGATTCATACAACCATTTAATTGTATTAAAGGTTGTACTACAAACTATTATTACATCTACCAAACTCATAATGACCACTAACATCCCTCTTTACAGAACGAAGACCCATTCATTCATACAGACTTACACTAATATATCGCTATCGCTCGCCAGGGAAAAAATGACACCTACATGACACTAACAGAAAACTAATGGGGTTAAACTTGAGAATGAAAGGGGAACAACAAAAAGCCCCATCTCCCCTTAACCTCGTATAATTTAGCCGAGTATCCTACTCCTATTGTAAACAGATTAGGTTCTCTGAGATAAGGTAATCGTAGGATAGGTTTAACCCCTTCTGTACCGCGACGTCTTTTTCATTTTATTCTAGCTATATTTAGATGATTTTGTGCAGCTTAAGAACGAGCTGTGGTAGAATAAAGGGTTAATTGAGATAGTTCAAAGCCGCTTAATTGCTAGAGCGCCTTTTTAAGCTGAAAAATATAGTCTAATAGTCGCTAGAAGAAAATAAAAAGACGTCGCCGGTACGAAAGGAGTTAAGAAAGACTGAGTAGAACTATTAACACAATTATGTAATTTAGGTGGTCGCCACTTTCTAAGGATAAACGGTTTACGGATAAAGGAAAAGGACATATTGATATTAGGGAATATTACATAGAAACACACAACAAATATACGAGAGAATGGAAGTGAATTACCCTTAACCCTCTCCGACATATGACGCGATTTTGAGCCTATTAGGGATACTTTAAAACCTTTGTTACCATCAGGGGTATTTAGAAACCTTTAGTTTAGTTACTTCAACCTCTGCAGATGTCTTTGAGTTAGCTGTGGGCAGAAAACTAATTTTGGAGAGGTAATTATTAGAGTGAGAGAACTCTATTTCTCATTGGTAATCTGGCAACCTCTGTGTCATATGAGTCTGAAGTGGTTAATGAAGCCATACTGGCGATCTGAGAGTAGATTATGAGAAGATAAATGCTTAAGAAATTTGGAAGTAGGAATAGTTTCAAAAACTTTAGAGACACAAGAGATGAGAGCAATTGGACGATAGTTGGAGGGTTGAGAATGGTCACCCTTCTTTGGGACAGGTTGAATGAAAGCGAACTTCCAGCAAGAAGGGAAGACGTTAGAGAAGAGACAGAGACAAAAGAGTTTGGCTAGGCAGGGAGTCAGCACGGAAGAACAGTTTTTGAGTACAACAGGAGGAACACCGTTCGGACCATACGCCTTCTATGTACTAAGCCCAGAGAGGATAGAAAGTACATCTTTAGAAGAGATTAGGATATTAGGCATAAGTAGGAGAGAGGGGGGTGGAAAGGGATGAATAGCACCCGAATCATCCAAGGTGGAGTTTTTAGCGAAAGTTTGAGCGAATAGTTCAGCTTTTTCAGAGGAAGAAGTGATGGTTGTGCCATCAGAGTGGAAAAGGGGAGGGAAAAACGAGGAAGAAAAATTGTCGGACAGGTTTTAGGCTAGATTCTAGAAAGATTGGGAAGAGCTAGAGTTGGATAGTTCAGTGCATTTATTATTGATGAAAGAGTGTTTGGCAAGTCGAAGAACAGATTTGGCTTGATTCCGAGCAGAAACATAGGAAGAATGAGATTCTTGAGGTTTAAGGCGTCGGTACCGTTTAAATGCTTCCTCCTTATTGCGGACAGCAGTAGAAAAAGCATGAGTAAACCAAGAATGTTTGCACTAGTCAGAGAGAAAGAAAATGGAATGTATGCCTCCATGCCCGAAAGGATTACCTCGGTAATGCGTTCAGCACTCTCCGAGGGTCCTCAGCCACAGAAGCAAAATTCATTCCATGGGAAATCAAAGAAGTACTGCCAGAGAGCCACCCAGTCATCAGCGACAAAGTGCCACAAGCACCGCCTGCTAAGAGGATCAGGTGGCCATACTGGAGAGATAGGACAGATGACAGAGATAAGTTATGGTCGGAGGAGCCCAAAGGAGAGAAAAGATTGACAGTATAAGAAGAAGGGTTAGAAGTTAGAAACAAGTCAAGAATGTTGGGTAGAAAAGACGTAGGCTTGTTCACCAAGTTGTTCAGTAGAATTAGAGGAGAGCCATTGGTGGTGATGAACGTTGAAATCTCCTAAAATGGAGATTCATAAAAAGGAGAAATGGCTAGAATGTGTTCAACTTTAGAGTTTAGATAATCAAACTATTTGGGAAAGTCGGTAGAGTTAGGGGAAAGACAGATATCACATAAATATTTAATATGAGAATGACAGGAAAATTTGTGCCAAAAAGTGGAGAATTCAGAGGAGCCAAAATCGTAAATACGAGAGCAGGTGAGTTTGTTGTGCACGTATGCACAACATCTGCCTTTGGCTTTGAAACTAGGATAGAGAAAGTAGGAGGATACAGAGAAGGGGCTGATGGCAGTTGCTTCAGACACCTGAGTTTCACACCCACTAAATATGTCAGCCTTGGCTGGGATCGAACCCAGGTCAAGCAGATTCACACGTGAGCGTGCTTGTCACTCGATCGACGTGGCTCCAGTGCTGAATGAAATTATCAAGCACTAGTCTCAATAAAATGTATAATTGCAGCCAAAACAATAAGGGTGAACCATGGTCGGGAGGTTCATGGTCGATGTATGAACTATTAACACGGATATTATATGCGATTGTTGTTACAGGAATGAATGGAGGAGGTTTGTTAGGAAGAACATGTGAAGGTATTTGTAACCTTTTTATTGACAAACCTGGAAGGTCATCATCCCCGATGTTGTGAAGAGACTTTGTTGTGGAAGTGTATATCATCTGAGGTGAAGCCAATGATATTGAGGCCTGGTGAATGTTGTTCCGAATGTTAAGATACTTGCTTTGGAAGGTGTTTATTGTATTCAATTTTCTCCAGGTCATTATTGTTCCCTTTCTAATGTTCCTCCCCATCTATTTAATCCGCTGAGTACCAGCTAAATATTTATAAATGTACCACCCAGGACCGGCTGATTCTGAATTTAATTTTTTCCAGAAACAATAGCGAATGGGTTAGGAATGAAGGAAAAACCACGAAAAACCGATCAAAAAGCTCAAAAAATGGTCCTACAGAGCCCCCGAAAACGGATTTTACAAGAGTAAAAAATTGAAGGCAATTTCCCAAAAAAAACAGGTTTTTGCATGCTCACGCGCACACGGTTGGACTTTGAGAGTTTTCATGGGTGTCTTGGATACTTACACAGTTCCCATACAAATCTGAGCCCTCTAGGTGCCATAGGACCGGAATAATTGAGACCGGAGTGACACTGATGCAAACGTTGCGTCGCTGGGGTTTAGCGTTACATACATTGCTGACGCAAACACTGCGTCGCTGGGGCTCAGTGGGTTAATGGGAATGAAGGGTTGGCTATTGACTGTCTGACTGCCTGTTACACTTTCTGTGGTAGCATTAGCATGACCAGGTGCTGTCTGTTATATACTAATGACTATACTGTTTCAGCGACCAGGTAGATGTCAATAGTTCCAGCTGATTGACTTGTGCGACCGTGATTATTTAAACCATTAAGAATTAATAATTACTAAAGGACGAGACATTGAACACTATCGCATGAGCTAATCAGCTAGACTTATTGACATCTCACCTCAGCGTCGCTGAAACAGAGTATAATCGTTCCAGCAGCCCACATAATGGACACATTAACAATACCCATCAGGGTTTTACAAACTAATGGTCCTCGGAGTCACCGCCCTACAGATATTATCTGCCATCACTCACAGCGGTTACAGGAGAATTCGCCCCGAAACCAAGTCGTCCCACTCTTGGACAACGAGTTCGCCCCGTTCCTACCTCCCACCACCACCACCACTCCTGGAGCTTACCACTTATTTCCATCCCTCCCCCAACCCCTGAGGTCTTCTGTAGTAAAAACTGATGCAAAGAAGGAATTGAGGACATTACTCATTTGTACTCATTTGTTAGGTTAGGTTAGGTTAGGGTTAGGTTATTTTATGTTAGGTTAGGTTAGGGTAAGGTTAGGTTAGGTTAGGTTAGGTTAGGTTAGGTTAGGTTTGGTTTGGTTTGGTTAGGTTAGATAGATGAATAGAGGGGGAATTCTTCAGTACCCCTTTAGGGTGGAGGGGGGACATTAACGGGGCGAACTCGCGGCGGGGCTACTTCTCAAAACGGGGCGAACTCGTTTCGGGGCTAATTCTCCAGTATTCCTCACAGTGCACTCGGTTTATGGTTAAGCATATAGTTATACATTTTACTGCACATAATATATAGTTACCCTTGCATAGACTTAATCATGAGTTATTTAATGTTAACTTAGTTATATAGGCATTTAAACCCCCCCCCCCACCCCCCACCCACCCACACACACACACACACTCACACACATACAGCTGCTACGTGGAATTGTGATATAATTATGGTCTCTTCTAAATTGCTAAATTTCAGTATATCTTAAATAGTTCCTAGCATGTTTTTTCTCTTCCAGAAGCCAATAGGTATAAGTCTTAACATGATTGGTAGTTAAAATATCAGTGGATATATCTTTTTCTTGAGCTACCCTGGCAACCTGTAACGCGCTGCGTTAGTTGCGAAAGATAATAATTGGTAGAAAGTGCGGTCCCTGTGACTCCTGCCAAACCACTATTCCTACACACACAGAGAGAGAGAGAGAGAGAGAGAGAGAGAGAGAGCCATAACATATACTGATATACGCGTGCATGCAGTGAAACATTAGTGTTTATCGAAACACAAGTGTGTGTGTGTGTCTTTGAAATATCATATTAGCATTGTTGATTAAACAGTTTCCCCAGAGGTTAGGTTTGCTCAATCGTCTGTTACCCCCTTATCCCCGTACAGCCTCTCTCCGTACAGGGACACTGTTGTAAGCGTATCAGGTATTATATTGTTCGAATAATTATGAAAAATGCCTCTGAAAGGGTGCAGTCAAAGAAATGTAATCTCTACCCTTCTCCACCATATTGTCTACAATCTCTCCACATTGTGAACATTGCATGTATATTACTGTTATGCCATTATTATAATCAGTGTTCTTCACAGCTGTCCCAGCATAGCCTATACCTCTCACTCTGCAGAGACAGAGGGCCACCCGCTTCGTAACTCATTCCCACCACTTTTCTGCCCACCATTCAAAGCCAACAGTTAACTTAAATTCCCCCCTAATTTTAAGCTCAACAAGTTAACCCGGTAACGGCGAGGGTGGATAATGAACTAGCTCCCCATGGGCGAGCATATTGGCTCCATTCAGGCCTATAATCGTAATTTTACGATAAATATCGTTATTACCTATTCATATGAGCCTATTTTACCTTCACTATGAAGATAGTAACCTGTAACAACAATAAAACAAGTGAAAATATAATTTTTCTGGTCAAAATCGCGAATATAGATGGACCAGCCCATTCATGAATTATGGAGAAAATTGAGGCAACCCCTCCCTCCACGAGGCCTCAAGCCACACTGAGCCTACTCATACACACACTCGGTTGTGTAACACACCCGCTAGGCACGTAAGCACATCCCCCACACAGTTTGCTAATGTTAGCACAAAAATATACCAACAAATTAGGGAATAACAGGGAAAATAGGTGATAATTGAAGGGGGAGGGGAAAGGGAGGAAGGAGGGGATGTGGAGGAGTGATATGAGGTATAGGGAAAAAAAAAAAAAAAAATGTTAGTGCTGTTTAAATGTTTTTTTTTAGGCTTCCCTCTTAACCCCTAACTATCGGCGCGCAACATAAGTCGAGTATAATAAATCTGGACTATCTGGCGGTGCACGACATAGGTCGTGTGGCAATTTCAGCACGTAATGTTGCTGAGAGAGAGAGACAAGTGGTGGCAGGAGAGTAGCGAGCGTATGACTGCTCCAGACCACCGCGGCGAACCTACTGACACGAATCCCACCTCCTCCCTCCCTCTCTCACTTGCTACATACTGAATTGTATGGGGAAAGTACCGAATTACATGCTTTTTGCACTCGTGTTGCGCGGTTGTTGCAAGAAAACTAGCGGTCATAAAAGGATCGTTGTGGTGTCATTGGAAAGCTCTGTTTATGCCCTATCAGGGATAGATACTTGTTTTACACTCTGGGTCTTATTTAGGCATGACAATGATCACGTAAACAGCCCTATTTTGGGTAAAAACACCCCGCTGGTGGCTACATATTATATACCGCCTAGGCCATTCTTAAGGTGTTAAGAGCTTTCCCGCCGTCGCCCAGTAAAACCTCTTAAGAGCTTTTCCGCCATTTACGGGTTAAGTATGGAATTTACTCCGTAAATGTGTCTATCCCTCACCCTATGACTTTGTTTCAAGCTTTGCGTGTCCTGCAGTTACATTCCAGTTCACCTTGAATATGGTTCTGTACTAAGCATTCTGTTCTGACTGGGGTAAGGGGGACAATAGGACATCAAATTGTTTATAAGTAGTTTTGCCTCTTGTCTCTTTCATACGCAGAGAAACAATTTATTAGGTAAAGGGAAGTGGAGAACATCAAACCTTTGATTATCATATCGAGGAATTGGGTTGCTTGTAATGGGAATTTGCACTACATAGGTGAAGTGGCTCTGCGGGTCATTTTTGTTCATATGTTTAGATGAATATATAGAGTAAACATTACCGAATACTTATTATCACCTTACGAGCGGCCTATGCGGTTTATATTTTGATTAATAAATACTTTATCCACAGATATTAGAGTCAAGCTTTCGTGTATAAGTCTTTTGGATGTATTCGTCCATTTAGTTCGTCTCTCCCTTTCCTTCTCGCTCTCTCTCTGAACGGCGTGATTATATTTGCATTGCTATCCAAATGTATATGCTAATAACAAACACCTTTATCATACATATCAACATTGGGAAATGCAAACCACTAACACTTCTCTTGGGCTACTTTGAAAGTATATAGTGTTTTCCAATGACATTTTAGTAGGACCTATTTGTCTTATAAGTTATAACGACTTTGAAGTTTGTAGCATTTATTTCCGAGCAAATAATTTATTTGTTTCTATTTAAGTAGGTTACCAGTTCTAAAGTCTGATATTTTTGTACTGTATTTTAGTCATATATATATTTTGTCTTCTCCAAACCCCCTTCTCAAACACAAAATACACATCTGGAGAATATCATAATTATATCAATATATATTGCACTGCTTTTATTGCTGAATGACCTATTTTCTCTAACAGTGTAGGATTCTTTGGTGTAAGCGACTAGTTATGAAAGCTGTTATTTTGGTATGGGAATTTCACTAATGACGACTAGATAGATATGAATATGCAATACATTATGTTATTTTAAGTAACAACACAATGCTACACATAATGCTGTATTTGAAGAAAAAGGCATGAGACAGAGAGGTATGAGGAGCCCCAAAACAAATGCAGCAAATCGACCTCAACCAAAATTAAGTGACCAACATTAATCCAAAGAAGAGCAAATAAACATCAGCTAAGGAAAAGACTAATCTATAATGTGGATAGATATAGATAGATAGATAGATAAATAGATAGTGTGAGTGAATGAGTGAGAAAGAGCTGTCTTACTAAATAGATAGTGAATCTAGCAATTCCTACAGATTGGTTTGCAAACAATAATTACACATACACAAATATTTCTTAAAGGCAGATTTCACTAGCACAAACTATTTACATCTTACAAAGGAGTACAAAGGAAATCAAGCAACAACAGATCTAGTGACCCTTCTAGGTTGCTTGTCCTCCAAAACACTGAGGATCAAGTGTCCAAACAGTGGTTTAGAGTGGGTAAGGGATCATTGGAAAGGGAATTACTGCCCTGGAACTAATGTCCGTGGCAGGATTAGGAAGTTAGTAGGGGACAGATGGGTTAGTAACTGAGGGGGGGATAAAATAAAGTTATTCATTTACAAACGCAGTCAGTCGCAGGTTTGATGCGAGATATTTGTCTAGGCGGAGTTTAAATGAATCAACGGTGATGCAGTCTATAACGTTTCGGGGAAGCCCATTCCACAAGTTAACAACTCGATTGAAGAAGAAATTCTTAGATTCGTGTGAGTTAAAAGATTTACCAATAATTTTGCAACCGTTTCCCCGTGTGTAATTAGATTGGTCGATAGTGAAGTACTTACTACAGTTCATATTGTCGATGCCTTTGATGATTTTGAACACTTGAATTAAGTCACCTCTTAATCTGCGCTGGGTTAAAGGAAATAGATTTAATTCTCTAAGACGCTCTTCGTATGGTTTGTTCTTTAGGCTAGGTATCATTTTGGTAACTCTACGCTGAACTCGTTCTAGCTTGTTTATATCTTTTTGGTAATAAGGGCACCAGGATTGAACGCAGTATTCCAGAAGAGGGCGGACTAAGGAATTGTAAAGGGTTAGGATAACTTCTTTGGATTTATGCTCAAATGACCTGCCTATAAAGCCAATTATTTTGTGTGCCTTCTTAACAACTTCAGAACATTGTTGACTCGGTTTTAGGTTACTCGATATTTTTACTCCTAGATCGGTTTCTCTGTTTACATTCTTAAGGTGAGTGCCATTCATCGAATAGTTTGCTTTCTCATTTAGGTATCCGATATGTAGTACTTTACATTTATCCGCATTGAAACTCATTTGCCAAATTTGGGCCCAACATAACAATTTATCTAGATTGTGTTGCATATCGTCAACTTGTTCTTTTGAGAGTACGCTATTTGCAATTTTTGTATCGTCAGCAAATTTTGAGATTGTACAGGTGAGACCCTCATCTATGTCGTTGATGTAAATTAGAAAGAGAATTGGTCCTAGTACCGATCCCTGGGGTACCCCGCTACTTACATTGGTCCATTTAGATGCCTTACCGTTTATGACTACTCTTTGCTTTCTGTCGCTGAGCCAATTTTCTATCCATTTCAACACACCGTCTTGTATTCCATGTGCTTTTAGTTTTAGAAGTAAACGTTTGTGGGGAACTTTGTCAAAGGCCTTTTGAAAATCAAGGTATATAATATCTACAGCTTTACTCTCATCGTAGAGGTTGAGGTTATCGTGGAAGAAGTCTAAGAGGTTTGTTAAACAGGAACGTTTTTTACGAAAGCCGTGTTGAGTATCTTTAAGTATGTTGTTTTCCTCTAAGTGATTTACGAGTCTGTTCCGTATGACCGTTTCTAGCATTTTACATACAACTGAGGTTAAGCTAATTGGACGATAGTTACTTGGTAGGGATTTGCTGCCTTTTTTGAATATCGGTGTTACGTTGGCTAGCTTCCACTGATCGGGCATAGTTCCAGACTGCAAGGATTTATTGAATAGTAATGACAGTGGTTTGGAGAGCTCATCCTTAGCTTCCTTTAGAACTCTAGGCGAGATTGTATCAGGTCCAGGCGTTTTATTTACCTTGAGTTCATCTAAACAATTCAATACTTCTCTCTCTGTAACGGTGATATTGCTTAGAACATCTGAATTATCAATCTGAATCGGCGATGGTGTAGGGATATCACTGAAGTCTTCTGTTGTAAAAACTGATGCAAAGAAGGTATTGAGGGCAATACTTATTTGTACTTCGTCTTTGGTGTATTCTCCATTTTCGTCGACTAACGGTCCAACAGTTGAAGTAACTACTTTTGTCTTTCTGATATAACTATAGAATTCTTTCGGGTTTGTTTTACTTTGATTCGCAATATGTAACTCTAAGGTCTTTTTACTTTGCTTAATTAACTTTTTGGCTTTGCGTCGTAGCTCTACAAATTTCACCCGTTCTTCGTCATTTTGTGAGGATTTTAATCTATCATTAGCAAATTTTTTAGCAAGCAGGCAGTTTGAAATATCTTTATTCCACCATTTGGGCTTATTATTATGGCCTGGACGCCGTATTTTTGATGGTATGCAGTCTTGCACTGCTTTTAGGTAAGTGGCTTCGAATTACTTCCAAGATGTATTTATGTCGTTATTGTGAATTAAAAAGCTCCAGTCAGTTTCTTTAAACATAGCTCTAAGTTTATGGAAGTTTGCTTTCTTGAAATTAGGGACTTTTTCGATGCTACTATTTGGTTCGTTACTAGTAAACTTTAAATTGAAAGTTATCGTACGATGGTCGCTGTTCCTGAATTCATCACCAACATTCAAATTCTCTATTAATTCTTCTTTTGTTGCAAGTACAATGTCAAGAACGTTATTACCACGGGTCGGCGTTCGAACAAATTGATAAAGCGAACTCTCTTGCAAGTTCGTATACAAGTCATGTCCGGAGTGTGAAGTAAGAGTATCGCCCCACTTGGTCACAGGTAAATTAAAGTCGCCAAAAATTACGGTATCTTGTGAGTTACTTACATCTGCAATTTGTTCGTAAATTTCTCGGTCAGTTTGCACTGATTGAGCTGGAGGTCTGTATATTAATGCAAGTATTATTTTTGTACCTTTATTATTCTTTATTAGCACAAAAGATGCGTCGACATTCACAATTTGAGGTTTTGACAAGAGGGTAGGGTTAAGACTTTCTTTGATATAAAGTAAAACGCCTCCTCCATTTCGATTTATTCGGCTTTTATCAAACATTACATAACCGGGAAGTGAATACTCTGCTAAAAAGTCTCTATCTTCTGTATTGAGCCAAGATTCTGTTATGCCAATCACATCATAATTTTCTGTAAACACTAGCTCCTCTAAATCTGAAAATTTATTGCGTATGCTACGAGCGTTTGCATAGAAAACCTTTAAATTTGTTATTTTAGAACTCACAGAACGCTCTTTAATAATATTTTTGGTTCTTGTCGGATCTACATTTATGTTCATGGCTGTCCTCGGTCCTCGCTGTCTTCGGTCCTTATCGCTAGTGGTCCTCGGTTGCCTCTGTTTTTTTCTTGGTGTTGGATGATTTATGTCACTGCTTCTTCTTCTCGGATGGCGTTTTTTGATCCATGGCTGCGGACTGCTTCGTGTAGGAGACAACCCATGCGTGCTGAACCCACAGGGTTTAGATGAGTGCCATCCTTGCGGAACAGAGTAGGCTGGTTGTAGAAGTTGTCCCAGAGGTTGATGAATTCAACTTCTTCCCTCAGACACAAATATTTTAGTCGGCTATTTGTGCTGAAGGCCTTGTCGTAGAATTTGTCAGGTGCGTCGATCTTGGGGAGAATGCCTGAGATGATGATATTCCTTGACTTGTTTTTGTAGTGCTGGATCATCTTGCGATATTTCTCCATCAACTCTTCGGATCTGGTGCGCATGACATCATTTGAACCAGCATGGATGACAAAAAGGGTATTTTCATTTGCATCCTTTGTGGTATCTTCGAAGGCTTCCACAATGTCGTCCAGTCCAGCTCCTGGGATGCAAAATCTTTTTCGTTGATTTGGGACTCTGTCGCAGAACTCTTCGACCTGTCCTCGTAGGATGGAATCCCCAACGAGCCTGGTCTCTTCTGGTTCGTCTTCCATCTGTACCAATATCTCAAATCTGTTTGACATTGTGACTGGTAGATGAGACCTTTTCTGCGTTGGCCGTGCACCGTTCCTCACTGGTGTAAATCCGGAAACCTGTGGTGGCGGGACTCTATGTACAGGTCGGGGAGAGGAGTGGTTAGAACGGGGGCGAGGGGTTGGTACTGTTCGTGCTAGCAGGCTTCTTGCACTAGGAGTGGGGGAGAGACTAAGGTGAACAGGGCGGCTGTCCTGGGTTGATGTCGGCTCAGGTTCGTCAGAAGCATCTGCTGCAGTGTCTACTGCAGGTGTTGGATTGTTGGCAGATGACGTTGGGGCGGTGGTGGCTGCTGGAGTTGAAACAATTGGAGTTAGTGATACTCCAACGTTGAGTGTAACAAACTCTTGGAGTGATTCCAGCTTCCTGGTGAGGGCGTTGATCTTGTTGTGGGCTTCATCCAATTTTGCTGTCAAATCCTCTCGTTGCTGGCAGAGTCGGCAGACTTGTGGATCGGCAGGAGCAAACATGGAAGCACCAAACCTACCGGCGCAGTTCGTACAGGCACGAGGCATGGTGACGATCACTTTCTTCAGATCACTTCACTCACTTAAAAACACTTAACTCACTTTAAAAACACTAAACTCACTTTAAAAACACTTCACTCCCTTCAGGTCGCTTCACTTACTTAAATAGGCCTAACCGAAAACAAAAATGTTGAAATACACACAAATAGGTTATCAGCGGTGATAGCCTAACCGAAAATTAAAACAAAACAAAATTAAATTTGAATACGCAGTGATACCCGAACTGAAAACAATTTTGTTTATTTAAACAGAAATAGGCCACCAAGGGTTATAGCCTATCCTAACCGAAAACCAAAAATTATGAAATACCGGTATGCAGAAATAGGCCACCAGCGGTTGATAGCCTAACTGAAAATTTAAAAATTGAAGTACGCAGAAATAGGCCACCAGGGATGATAGCCTAGACTAACCGAAAACAAAAATAACCGAAAACAAAAATTATGAAATACCGGTACGGTACGCAGAAATAGGCCACCAGCGGTGATAGCCTAGAATAACCGAAAACAAAAATTATGAAATACCGGTACGCAGAAATAGGCCACCAGCGGTGATAGCCTAACTAAAAATGTAAAAATTGAAGTACGCAGAAATAGGCCACCAGGGATGATAGCCTAGACTAACCGAAAACAAAAATTATGAAGTACCGGTACGGTACGCAGAAATAGGCCACCAGCGGTGATAGCCTAACTGAAAATTTAAAAATTGAAGTACCGTACGCAGAAATAGGCCACCAGGGATGATAGCCTAGACTAACCGAAAACAAAAATAACCAAAAACAAAAAAGTATGAAATGTGCAGAAGTAGGCTACCAGGGGTGATAACCTACCTAAAAAAGCAAAACAAATATATATATATATATATATATATATATATATAATAGAATATGTGACTAAATATACAATTCACCAAATAGAGATTATATAAAAATAAAGTGTAACTGCACACAAGGGGTTAATATACTGTATCAACAGATGGCGCTGGTGTCACTGTAGGCTAGTCAAGCAGGATTATATTTAGATAAACAAAGTTATCAGTCAAAGGTTACTACAAGATCATGCAAGCAACAACTAAAATTACAGATATATATAGCTACAGTAGGATACTGAATACAATAACTACTAGAGTTAATAAGAAAATACAAAGCTAGGTCGATTAGAGGTGTGCGTGCGTCGTCTGCTACAAGCTAGGATAACAAATGTAAACAACAATGTTTATCAGTCAGAAAAGCAATAAAATAACATGCACGGCAACTACAGAACTATGTGGAGGTTAAACAAGCACTAACTACTGTTCATGCAATGAATAAAGGGAATTGGGATATGAAATACTCAAATTAGGATCGAGTTTTCTCAGTGGCGATGCGGAGCTGTTGGCGGTGCGAAAGCCGGCGAAAGATATTCTTAATTAATATCAATAGATAAAACAGTAACCATAAACTTGGTGAAATAATTCACCCCTACACACTTCCAACCTTCCCTACACAATACCCCCCCCCCCCCTTCTCCGTGTAGCCCACCCCTCTCCTTCCCAGCAAATCTAACGACACCATCTATGGGACACAATGTGCAACAGATTCAGGGTGGGGGGGAGTGAGTGATCTTAGTAATACTAGAGCGAAAGACTCAGCGAAATTACCATTAGGTGGCCCAGTCGGAAAGGTGACAGACTGTACATTTAAGAGCATATGTTCCGGCTCAGGTGGTCATCTCCTCTCTCCCCTGTTTTACCAGGATAAACAAGGTGTTCTGTTGGTTCCCCTGAACTCACCCCTCCCCTCCCGCCTCCCCCCTGATTCCCCACACCCGTGTTCCCTTCCACCAGTATTCCCCCCTTCTCCCTCCCCCCACCCCTCCAACACACACACACACAAACACACACTTGTCTCTCCCTCCCCAATTATAAGTTACTGGAACTTACCATGCTCTTTTAATTTTGTTACGCTGGCCAGCTTGCCAGAATGTACTCGTAACTCGCTAGCACTCGCCAGGGCAGTGAAATGGGCTAAAATAATCGTAGAACGATGTTTTTTCTTTCATAGTGTTCATGTTGTCACAGACAGATCAGTGGTGGTCTTTATTCTTGTCTGTGACACTTGGAAGTATTTTATATCATTGATAGAGTATAAGATATGTAGTGTGAATTGTAAGGAGAAAGAGAGCGAGCAGCGAGGTGCTAATATGTGCGTGTGTATGTACGTGTGACTCCCTCGCTCGGGCAGAGGTTCCCACGCTCGTGATTGGTCGGCTGGCCTGACGCGTCATATGACGCCTGCTCTTCATGACGTAGTCGTCTGTGATTGGAGGCTGCTGTCCTAGTAGGGTGGTGCGGGCTCCTGCCCGCGTGTCTCCTTCAGAGCTTGGTATAGCGTGCTTGGTCCTACATGTCCTTTGCAATCTGTCCCCAATCTAACCCCCTGTACTACTGTTTCTCCCTCTGAACTTCTTTTTTTCCAATACTTCTTCTCTTTATTCAATTACTTATCCCTTCTGGTTCTGCATATGACTTCCATAGTCGGCCAGTCGTATTACCAGCACCAGTTTTCACATATATGTTTTGCACTAGCTTTAGGGATTATTAGAGTCATAGTCACATGGTATCATAGTATTGGGGTGCTTCTAATTATTGAGTTGTTCTTTCCTACTATTTAATGCTATACAGTGGAGGGTATCTTTAGTCGTTGTCTGAGTTATGTATGTGGCAAGTCAGTGCCTGTACGACTTCGACGGAACTAGGTAGCCTGTAACCCTTGTGCATATTTTTCCTTTGCGAGTGTAGCAGTATACAGGTGAAGGGCTTTTGCCTACTCTTACCTGTATGCTTGCTACCTCATTTTGTTGACCTTTGTGGAGTGCCAGGGTAAGACCAGATACTTGAGATCTGGACTTACCAAAAGAGAGCCTCATAGTCACTTAACGTAACATAAGGGAAATCTGTTCAAGGGGAGACAGTAGGCTACGAGCATGCTTGCGCTCTCCCTAGTTTCCTGATACCTTTTATGCCACTGCTAGACTTTATTAGTGAGAAAGACAGCATTGTGTTTATTAACTTTAACTGCGCATGCTTTAGGAATTATTCACGCCTTATTTTAGCCTAGGTTGATGCATAGTGCACAACCCAGTTTGGCTGTTACGTTGGCTAAGGAAGTACTGATTTTGAGTGGCTATTATTAGTGCTGTCACAGAGTTGTTGCACTCCCTTGTTATACGTATATGTATCCTACTTGTTGGTGTATTTAAGATACACGCTTTGGTGTCCTGCCCCTGCATTATTTCTGTTCTATATTGACGAGCATCTTAGAGCATCAGACGTTTTCAGAAGATTCCATATCTGTTTGCTGTAGGACTAGACTTCCAGTGTTTTCATAGAGCATTGAAGAGTTTAGTGTTGAGTACAGACTCACACTAAAGTTAACGTAAGCATATACTCCTTTATTAAATCTTATGATAGTTTATTTAAGCATTGTTATTACTTGAGAGCATTTTCGTAACATAAGTACTCCTGTTGTGAGTTGGCTTTGCCGTCACCGGAAAGCCTTTGTAGAAGTGCACTAAAACCCAGTTAATTGATACCCCGTTATATCCAGTAGATTAACTCTGGAGGGTTTAAGTGTTTTGTTCACCGGCGTAATAGTTCGAGGGTTTGGAATTAGCGTACCGTTGTTGTAGATATAGCCTATCATCTAGCCTATCATCTAACCCCCCCAGGGGGTTAGGGAATAGAATATGCCCCACGTGCCTTCTGCGTGTCGTAAGAGGCGACTAAAGAGGTTGGGTCGGTGGGCTTGCGACCCCCACCCGGAAAAAATATCTAAGCAAAGAAAAACGAACGAACAGCCTCGGATGCGGACGGAACCAACGTTGACGAACCACGACCGACTAAGGACATGCCTTCGGACATTCTGAGAATGGCTACGTGGAATGTTAGTGGCATGAATGATGGCACAAAAGAGAGAGAGGTTCTGGAAGTGTTAGTGAATGCCAGGCTGGATGTATGTGGAATGACAGAGACCAAATGGAAAGGTTCTGATGTGAGAGAATGGGAATGTGGAATGGGTGTGTGTGCTGGAGTGAGTGAAGGAACAGCAGAGAGAGAAGGTGCATGTTTGTTTGTAAGTAGCAAATGGAAGGAATGTGTAAGAGAGTATGGGTCTGTGGGTTCAAGGATTGTGTGGGTGAGAATGAAAGTAGGAATACAAACGTGGGTGATTGTATGCGTGTATGCCCCGACAGAGGATATACTTGAAAGAAAGAAAGAGGAGTTCTGGATGAATGTGGAGGCGTGCCTGGAGAAGTTTGACAAGAACGAAAGAATATTTCTGATTGGGGATATGAATGGTAAGGTGGGTGATAGGAAAGTTGAGGGAGTGGTGGGAGGGTGGGGGGTACCATCAGAGGTGAATGGGAATGGTAGTGCACTTGTGGACGTATGTGTGGGGAGGAGGCTGTGGATAGCCAACACCTTCTTCCGACACAGAATGATCCACAGGTACACGTGGAAACGGATGTTGACGATGAAGGATAAGACAGTGGTGGAACGAAAGTCATTGATTGATTATGTATGTGTGGATGAACGAATGAAGAAATCTGTGATGGATGCTAGGGTGTATAGGGGTATTGGAGTGTCTGATCATTATGTAGTGGTAGCTAAGGTTAGGATACAAAAGAAGTGGGTGAGGAGAGCGGGAGGGAGGCGAGAGGAGGGTGGAATGGTGAGGAGGGTGGAGAGGTTGCAGGAGGAGGAAGTCAGGGAGGAGTACAGGAGAGCAGTGGAAAGACGACTAGGTGGGTTCGACCTGGAAGTTATGGAGGAAGTGGAGGAGATGAGCAAGGTGTTTAAGGATGAGATCTGTGCAGCATGTGAGGAGGTGTGTGGAGTGAGGAGAAGAGGGAGGGGAGTGAAAGGTACAGCATGGTGGACAGAAGAGGTAAGAATAGCTGTGGAAGAAAAGAAGAAAGCATATAGAGAATGGTTGGGTAGTAGAGGGAATGAAGATTCCGAGAGACAGAAACGAGCGAGGTACGTGGAGAGTAAGAGGGTGGTGAAGAGAGTAGTGAAGGAAAGTAAGAGAAGAGTAGATGAGGAATTTGGAAGGAATCTGAGTGTAAAATGGAGGGAGAGTAAGAAACTGTTCTGGAAAGAAGTCAAGAAAGTTAGGGAAGGTAGCAAGGGAAACAGTAAGGGTGTGAAAGATAAGAATGGGAGAATGCTAGCCGAGAAGCAAGAGAGAGTCGAAAGATGGAGGGAGTACTTCAGTGAGTTGCTAAATGAAAGGAATGAAGAGCCAGCAAACATAGCTGGATATGGTATGGGAGGGAGAAGAAGAGAAGTAGTGGAGGAGGAGGTGGGGATCAGGAGGTCAGAAGTGTGGGAAGCCATGAAAAGAGTGAAGTTGGGGAAAGCACCAGGAACAGATGGAGTGTGTGGGGAAATGTTGAGGTATGGTGGTGAGATAGTGATAGAATGGGTATGGAAAATGTGCAAACTAGCATGGGAGAAGGGGAGTGCACCCGATGACTGGAAGACTGGCATAATAGTCCCCCTATATAAGGGCAAAGGGGAAAGAGGAGTGTGTGGTAACCACCGAGGAATATGTCTTCTAAGCGTAGTAGGGAAGGTATACAGTAGGGTAGTGATTGAGAGAGTGAGAGTGAGAACGGAGAAATGGATAGGCGACGAGCAGGGAGGTTTTAGGAAGGGAAGAGGATGTGTAGATCAGATTTTTACCCTGAATTGTGTTGTGGAGAAGTATCTGGAGAAGAAACAAAAGGTGTATGTTGCCTTTATGGACTTGGAGAAGGCCTATGACAGAGTGGATAGAGAAGGTTTGTGGAAAGTACTTAGAATATACGGAGTAGAGGGCAAGTTGCTGAAAGCAGTGAAGAGCATGTATGAGGGTGCAAAGGCGGCAGTACGTGTGGAGAGTGAGCAGAGCGAGTTCTTTGACCTGAATGTTGGTTTGAAACAGGGGTGTGTGATGTCCCCGTGGTTGTTTACTGTATATATGGATGGAGTTATGAAAGAAATACTATCAAGAGCAGTGGATGTTGGTGTATCGCTGAAAAGGGAGGGAATTGAGTGGAAGCTACCTATACTGCTGTTTGCGGATGATACAGTTCTGATGAGTGATAATGAATGGGAGTTGCAGGGTCTGGTAAATGAGTTTGGAACAGTGTGCGAAAAACGGAATTTGAAGGTAAATACGGGGAAGAGCAAGGTTATGGTCTTCGAAAGGGGTGAAGTCACAGAGTGTGAGGTGAAGCTGAACGGTCAGGCTATGGAGATCGTCAACTCTTTTAAGTATCTGGGCAGTGTGTTGAGTAAAGATGGGACTATGGATGAAGAGGTGCGGGAGAGGGTACAACAGGGGAAGAGGGTTGTAGGAACGCTAAAAGCAGTAACAAGAAATAGGGTGGTCAGTATGGAAGTGAAGAAGTCCTTGCATGACAGTGTGGTAATCCCGACACTGACTTACGGAAGCGAAGCATGGACGTTGGTTGAGAGACTCAGACCAAGAGTGAGAGCAGTGGAAATGAATTACTTAAGGAGTGCGTGCGGAGTTACATGGAGGGATAGACAGACTAATGAGGAAGTAAGAAGGAGGTGTGGTGTGGAGGTAGATGTGCTGGAAAGTGTGAAAAGGAACAACTTGAGATGGTTCGGCCATATGGAACGTATGGAAAGCGAGAGAATGACTAAGAGGGTGTACGAGAGCGAGGTGGAGGGACAGAGGGGGAGAGGTAGACCGAATATGAGGTGGAAGGATGGAGTGAGGAACTACATGAACGAAGGCGGTGCTGGTTGGGGGGAGGGGCGTCGACTGACTGGGGACAGAGGTGCATGGGGGCGGTTCGTTCGTGGCCACTCCTTCGGGGATCACGGCGTCAGGCAATAGATAGATAGATAGATAGATCTAGTCCATTATTAAGTGCCCTTGTTTATTTCGTAGTGCCGGTCGTAACAATTTCCTGAACATATATTTAATATATGTTATGTTGTCATTCAATTTATCATGATTATAAAGCATTCAAGTAAATATTCATCTTCTACCGGTATTCCTTACTACCTATTTTTGGTTTTGCTTAACCCTTAACTGGCGGCGCCCAGCTATTGTCGAATGAAATAAATGGGGCCTATGGGCTGGGCCCGGCTATTGTCGAATTCAATTTTGAGCACGAAATGTGCTCTGAGAGAGAGCGGAGCAATGGGAGGAGCGTAGATTACCTCCTGACCGCTCGCCACGCTAGCCGTGGAGCTACTGAGATGTACTCCTTTGTACTCCACCCTCTCTCACTCGTTTCACACGTAATAATGTAAGAAAATTACCGTATTTTATCGATTTTGTCCTTCGGTTGCACGATCGTTTCAAGACAACCAGTAATCGTAGAAGGATGGTTCGGGTGTCATTGGAAAGCTCAATTTACCCCCTTTCAGGGATACATACTTGTATTACGCTCTGGGTCTTGGTTATGCATGAAAAAGAGCACGGAAACAACCCCATTTATGGTAAAAAATACCCCGCTGGGCGGTACATAGAAATTACCGCCTAGGCTGCTCTTACGGTGTTAATGTCAATATTACCCTGCATTCTTTATATAATTATGAAGGTAATGAGAATCTATTTTGACAAAATATTCATCCTTTATGTTATGTCTATGTTTAAGAACACAGTTTATGTTAAATAATATATATACACACACACACACACTCAATCTTTAGAATACTCTGTATATTATTTTGTATATAATATCAAATAAATCCTGCTACTCCGTAGCAGTTGATAACACATTATGCCATGTGCTTCACATTAGAGATGTGACATAGTCTGATGACCTTAGCATTATGTTAGGGATTCAATTAATTATATTAATGTGTGAGAGAGAGAGAGAGAGAGAGAGAGAGAGAGAGAGAGAGAGAGAGAGAGAGAGAGAAATGGAAATTATTCCACCACGCTAGACCTGAAGAGACCATATAGCACTACTAGGGTAAGTTAGGATGGGCGCTACCCCACCCGCAAGGTTACGTGTCGGCGGCGGGACTCGAACCTGCGACCCCTGATCACAAGTTGAGCTCGCTAGCCATCACGCTACGCCCGCCCCCGGAGGGAGAGTGTGTGTGTGTGTGTGTGTGTATGGCCACATAATCCCTTGTCTATTACTTACAGATAAAAGGGTAATGTTTGGTTGTTTGTATGTTACCGCTTACATTATCCAGATTAAACAATTAATGTGTTAATTATTAATGGTGACTGGTGCGTAACTGGAGTATTTCGTTTTCCTTGTCTTTCTTGCGTTATGTATTTATGATTGTTTATACTTTGAGTAAGATGATTATTACATTAATATTTAGTCACCTATGATGCCCCTATCCCATACTGGAGAGCATTAGCATTCACAATTCTTCAACGAAGGAAGATCATCTCGTATTCGTTATGCTCGTTTAATATTTATGTGTCATAATAATCCAAGTATGATTAACAAGTAATAACTACACACACAACTTTCCTTTGAACTGATATATGAAGATTTCTTAACATCGGCGTATACGCGTGTGTGTTTGTGTGTGTGTGGAATGGGGGGGGGGATTCTGCCATGGCCTTCCCCTTTGTCTCTGTACTGTTTGTTTTTATTATTACCTTAGCCACTTGAACCATCGTCTATCTTTGACCTCTGGAAACAATCTACATTAACTAGTTCTCTCTCTCTCTCTCTCTCTCGTGTGCGCTTCATTGATATTTTCATCAATTTGGTAGCCAAAGACCATTATAGATTTAAGGTCGGAATGCCTATTAAGAACTGCAACGTTTGTGATGTATCAGGAGAAGGACATTTATAATTTAATTAGGCCTATAGTAGCAAGGACAAATTATGAACTACCGTAAGGTAATTCACTTTATAACACGAAAATAATACGAACCGTTCATTGGGTGCTATCTATGACTCACTGATTTGTTTCCAAAATTGTCTTGCTTCCTCGCTACTTTCGATATGCATGCAGTTATGTGGCAAAGTGCGTTCCCTGATTGTTAGGTTTTTGGTATTATCTAACAAGTTACTGATCACCATCTCGCACGATTATAATGAAAGATAGCATTGCACTTATTCACGACACAAAAATGCGAACAGCAAGCGTCATTTGTTACCCAGTTATGAAAACAATATCTTAGTTAAGGTTAAATATAATTGAACTCCAAGAATGAGAAAGGATGAATACAAAACAATAAATTATAATTAATGCACAACGGACATTTGTATTGCTGAAGTCATTATTTAAATGGGAGAATGTAATTAAACAATTTTGGTGATAGAAGTTAGTTTCGGATATATAGGATTCCTCATATTATTCAGTAGATCCGGAATTACAAACTCCAAGATTTTAAAGCATATGAGATACAAAATATCCATTTAGTAGCATGTGAAATCATTACATTAAACAAGTTAACATTTAAGGTGTCCGTTTCATCTTATTTCATTTCCTTCTCTTACATAATATAATTATATACAAACTATTTTGGTTTTGGTTTTCAACTAAGTCAATCATGCTTTTTCCACTTGCCCACTCTTAAGTCTTTATTCTATAATGACCACTGCACATTTGTTTATCTGTTACCTCCGCCAACGAAGTTCGGTAGGTATTGTTTTGCCTTTGTTTGTCTGTCTGTCTGCCTGTAAACCAGTTATCAAAAGTTATGAACCGATGTTCACGAAATTTGGTGGCCGGATAGGATATGCATCAACGTAAGAAGTGATTCAGTTTAAGAGGTGATCGGTAGAGAGCATACCTCCGCCAGCATAGGCGGCTCACAAAGTTATCAACCAATGTTCTCGAAATTTGGTGAGCACATTGGATATGCGCCAATGACAAAGTTATTACATCAAGGGGGCGGTTGGTAGAGCGCATACCTCCGCCAGCGGCGGCGGAGGTATGCGCTCTCCCGAGTGCCCCTCTAGTTATTTTTCTTATTTAATAGACTTTCTTCTAGCTGTTCTACCGTGTATCGGTTTATTACATTCTATACATGCCTACAATATTTATTATTATTTATAATTTACGACTCTGTACCGCTTTTCGCTTTTCGTGTAACATTTCCTCAGTTTTGTATGTAAATGTCTTCATATTGTTTTTACTACTCGTCCTTATTCTTGTCTGTCCATTGGTTTTCCTTACGATAGTTTCTGTAATTATGTTTTTCCTTTGTCTTGTGCGTTTCTCTTCTTCAACCAATCTCATGAGTTTGCCTCCTGTTTATTAATCATAATTTACTTCACCCCAATTTGTTTTCCCTAGCTTGTTTTAAGTTTCTTTTTTTCCGACCTATTACCCTGGCCTAGGTGACTTCCCATATTTGTATATCTAATATACCCTATTATTGGGTTTGTGTGTGTGGTTATGTTATTTGCATTATGTAAGCTTTACTGCATATTGTGCACTTTAGTATGCATGGCCTGCTTAAATGCATCTATTATGTTTAGTCATAATTATTTTGTTTATAGTCTCCCCCCCCCCCATTAATTGAAGAAACGTATCCGGCATTGTCCTTAGTTTATTAAAGACTGCTTTTTGCAAGGTTACAATTTATTTTTCATCTTTATATATTTATTATGACTTAGCAAATTTCAGTCCAAAGAATTATGACGAAACTATTAGCGACATTGGATACTTCTCATATTCAGTAAGTAGAGGCTAAACATGCGTGGTTTACACTTATAAAAATAAAACACGGAGTTAGAGCGTATAAAGTATGATCGATAAGTCCTATAAGGGAGTTTATAAAGGGGACAATAAGGAATTACCGAATTATTAGTAAATCTGTACTAATGGTTTCGCATGATTAACATCAGTTTTATTTGATTTGGTATTATGATCAAGTGCTGTATTTTCCTCAAAATGCATTTGAACCTATGAATTGGATCTACAAGAGATTTGCTTTATATGACCCAATCGTTCATTTGTATATTTCCATATTAGTTTGCTTATATGATTTATATACAATTACTTATTACAATATCTGTCTATCAATATCTTTCCATGTCAGTCTTTGATTATTTAACTAACAGTCAATATTTGTCACTTAGGACCAATCACTCAATTTCAATATTAACATTTAAATATTGATATCATATTTCTGTATTGTCTATATAAATCTCTTTGTTTATATTTCTGTGTATTTACCTTCTGTATATATAGCTGTGTATGTGGGTGTGCTTGAATTAGTGTTGTCTATTGTTTGCAAAAGATGATATCACAACCGGTATGTTGTTGTATTGTATGTGTGTTATTCCAATTAACTAAAATTGTGTAACTGTATTAATCATGTACAAAACATTATTTTAATTGTGTATTGGAAATTTAGTATACTACAGAATACATTTAAGCCAAAAGATGTGTTTGTAATTATTCATCTTCACACTTGGATACATGCAATAAAAATATACCTCTTCAATAGGACGATGCCTTTATGGATTTCATGTTGGCCATCACTAACCGAATTATTTCAAGTTAGGAAGCACATGTGAGAGTCAGAGTGTTACCTGATTTCGCGTTTACACCTTTGATTCGTAAAGGTCCTTCCTAACCTGAGTAAAATCTTCTAAAGATAGCCTGGCTGCAGTGGACGGTTTTAAAGTGTTTACAGAGAAAGAAGGGGTATTTATGGTCACGTGTAAATAAATGTGGCAAGATTTACAATAAAAGACGTAAACAGCACAAACCCGCTAAGGGTAAAGAACGTTACATGACGGGTGAGTGGGGGAGGGAGAGAGAAAGTGTTGGGGGTAAGGGAGAGAGAAAGTGTTGGGGGTAAAGGGAGGGAAGACATTAGAGAGTGGGGGATTCCGGTAGTTTGTGTAGGGATACCAACATTACAAAATAATCCCTTCCTCCCTGGGAGGGTAGATGGGGGGAGTACCCTGTGACACTTCTTATGGAGACGACTGTACATATTAAGCTTGAAGGCGGTCTGGATGGCATTTTTGTTAATAACTCAGAGGGGAACGGGGGACAGTTTTAATTATTGTTTATTTGTGTTTATTGTATTTTGTATAAGCTTAGGGGCAACCTATAAAAAAACATTGCTCGTAAAATGGCTGGCTCTATGACCCCCCACCCTCCCAGATGTCGTCCTTTTAACTTTATTCTGGCTACTATTAGACGATTGTATGCAGTTTAAAAAGGGCCTCTAGGAATTAACAGGCTTCAAACTCCCGCCCACTCACTAACTCTATGCAATCTCTCTCTCTCTCTCTTCGCCGCAATGTTGCATCTCTCTCAACATTCTATCGCTACTATAATATAATCAATATTCCTGAGCTTTCCCAGTGTATACCCCTCCTCTACGTAGGGTACGTAGTACCCGTCTTGCAACACAATCCCTCTGTGCAACTCTCCAACCCAAGAGTGAAACTTTATTCTCAGACTTTCTTCTATTCAACTGCTGAGCTCTGGAACTATCTCCCAGAATCAGTCTTTTCCTCTTCCTAAAACTTAAATTGGTTCAACCTTTGTGTGGCCAGGCATTTTGGCTCGAACGTCCCTTTATTTTGGCCCTGTCACTTTCAACTCTCAGGGAGGCACTCGATACAGGCAGTTCTGGCTTTTGTCTCCCTCACTACATAGAACAAAACCCTATCTTACATGGCCCGTTGTACTACCACAGATCCTTCCTGAACCGTAGACAATCTTCTAAACAAGGCTAGAATAAAGTAAAAAACACGTCGCCGGTAAAGAGGTTGAGGGGGGATGGTTCACTTTTTGGTAGATTTGTTCAGTTATTTGTTATTTTTGTTAGTGTCCTCCCTAGACCTCCATCAAACTTAAAAAAACATCCATCAGATCCCCCTTCTAGATTAATTTGGAAATTTTTCGGTAGAAAAATTTCCCGGCCGAAGGCCGGGTCTTAAAATTGACAACGAAATGGGGCAAAAGGTATTAAACTCGCCAAACTAATGGCCCGAAAGTCATAAAATCTGAAAACTGTTGGGGGTAAGCATGAGGAAGAAGGGTGACCAGAAAAACAGCCCATGTCCCCTTAAGGGGCTAGTGCTTGTTTTGGGGGCTACTTATTCATATATTTATATATGAATAATGTGGAAGGTAATTCAATCTTTTATGAAGCGTAGTTCTATTGGGGACTGATCGTTCTCGCGCAATTGTTACGTATTGAATGAAGATAGTATACTGCATGTACAGTTATGTTCAGGAATGAAGATAGTATACTGCATGTACAGTTATGTTCAGGAATGAAGATAGTATACTGCATGTACAGTTATGTTCAGGAATGAAGATAGTATACTGCATGTACAGTTAATGAAGATAGTATACTGCATGTACAGTTATGTTCAGGAATGAAGATAGTATACTGCATGTACAGTTAATGAAGATAGTATACTGCATGTACAGTTAATGAAGATAGTATACTGCATGTACAGTTAATGAAGATAGTATACTGCATGTACAGTTATGTTCAGGAATGAAGAGTCATCGAGCAATACGAAAAGTTATAGGAGCCAAATGTTACATACCGTACAATTGTAACCACGCATACCTGACCAAACACTCATGTTATAAAAGAGTGAGGTTACAGAAAATTAATGACATACACAGACATACATACACACACACATATACCTCTCATTTCCATGTTTATGTAAGGTAAATAAAATAAGCGTGACAAAGGGAGACGTGTGTGTGTGTGTGTGTGTGTGCGTGAAGTGAAGTTTCCTTAATAATTGCTCATTGTCTCAATTATAACGTCATCGACTATTACTGACAATAGTGATGTGTAACAGTTGTACTGTACAAATAATAGGTTAGAAATTTGGAAAACAGGTATGATATCATGTCCACGCCGATAATTTGATATTTGAGCAGATTCGAGTGGAATCCAAAGCTTCATAAAACGCCTTGAATAATTTTCAAAACTGTATTACATCATTTAGTGGGAATTATACAGTATTTGTTTCAATTGTTCTTCTTATTACACTGTAATGGCCATGTACAGTCACGAGCATAAATACTTGGACACCAACCAAATAATGTTCGCCCCTATGTCTCCAAAGGTATTGCAAAACTTTGTATTCAAACTAAAAATTATTTCTGTATTTCATTTTAGCTACCGTCAATTTTTTTTTATTCAGCTTAGTATAAACCTCTAGTGATGAAGGAGTTGACGTTATCTGGTTGATGTCGCAGCATTTATGCTCGTGACTGTACAGCAGTGGTAAGTAATTCTGATCAATTTAGAAGTGTCAAACTGATTAAAAGAATCTCTGAAAATCAAATGCCCAGTATAAATAAGTTAGGAGATTCAATTCAAACCGAGACCGCTTCGAATATGTTTGTATATGGATAAATATTCACAACTGCACAATACATTAAATAATATTGGGCAATAACTTCGTAATGCCCACATTTTGTGGTTCTATTTATCATTCAACATTGGTAATAATTACTAACATATGACAGTAATATCTGCAGACCACTTGAAGATCATAATTTGTTTCATCCAAGATACCTTCAATGTTTCCTATGTTGAATGAAAGATACATACATGTTTGATATTAACAGAAAATAATTTTAGTTGTAAACGGTTTACAAAGGGAACATAAATTACATTATGTCAACCCGAAAACTAATTATGTTTATAAAATTCAACACTCCTGGGTATAAACTAGGAAATTGGGGTGAGGAAATGGGTGGGGAGGAAGGGGGTGGGGGGATAAAGGGGGAGACCAATGCCAGTGTTCGGTTTATAGCACATGCTTGGACGACACTGATTATTTTACTGTATATCCTGTAAATCATTTATGCTTAACACCTTAAGAGCGGGCTAGGCGGTCTATTTGACCGTACCGCCCAGCGTTTTTTTTTTAACCCTAAATAGGGTTGTTTCTGTGCTCATTTTCATGCCTAAATAAGACCCAGAGCGTAAAACAAGTATCTATCCCTCAAATGGCATAAACAGAGCTTTCCAATGACACCCGAACCATCCTTGTACGACCACTGGTTCTCTTACAACGATCGTGCAACACGAGTACAAAAACCCTAAAATAAGGTAATTTCCGTACATAATTCCCTGTGTAGCGAGTGAGAAAGGGGGTAGAAGGGTGCAATACAGTTCAGTACGTCCACGGTGGTCATGGGGAGCGGTCATAAGGTTACTACGCTCGTCCCACCGCTCAGCTCTCTCTCTCAGCAACATTACGTGCTGAAAATGGCGCTCGACAGCTGTCGTGCACCGCCACATAGTCCAAATTGATTTCACTCGACATATGTTGCGCGCCGCCAGTTAAGGGTTAATTATCTTATATTTCATTATAGAATAAACTGAATTTGTTTTTTTAATCTGTACTTAGCACTTGAAGTCTGTAAGTGTTGTTTCAATACACCCTGTATATATATAAATAAAATCTGTTTGTTTCGCCTTTGCTTCTTTTTTCCGTCCCCTTGGCTGAATATAAATCTCCCTAGACCCTTTTTACACTATATTGGTTTAATTATTTTGGTAGAGAAATGTTCCGTTCAGAGGTAGGCTTCGCCTATATCAGGCTCGCTATCGCTCGCCCAGAAAAACAAATAGAGAACTGAATGAGGCAAAATCTATTCGCCTATTCCCAAACGGGGTGAAGCGTCTTCAAGTCATAATGCTAATGGAGTGAAACCTATGAGATCCGAAGATACCCCCGTCGCCTCAAATAGGGTTCCAGGTCAACCCTTTCCTTACCAAAACATTTATCTTCTAATTCATACCATTACATATGAGAAATTTAAGGAGAGATGGGGGTATTTGTTGGTGTATTTGTTGACCTTCCTATTTGTTTTAGTTTCCTCCCTAGACCTCCATCAAGTATTACAAAAGACACTCCCAAGATCCCTCTTTAACCCCTTCTGTACCAGTGACGTCTATTGTAGGTTTGTGTAGCTATATTTAGACGATGTTGTGTAGCTTAAAAAGGATCAGGGGAAGTAAAAAAGGGTTAAGTGAAATAGTTGGCAGCCTGTTAATTGTTGGAGGGGTAACACTCAACAAGACTACATCTGCCTTATTTGCCATGTTTTTAGTTTGTTTCTTCAAGGAATATAGTTTCATAGTAGTTTATCATGGTTTGAGTGGAGGATTTGCATTAACTTAACCATTATCCAGCAATCTGAAGATACGGCGTCAAATCGCGCCATTTATTGGGTGAATCGCGCTTTTACAGTAGGCAAGGGAAATTGTGGGGTAAATTGGATACATGATTTGAGGGGGGGTACTGCCCCCCTTCATCCCCCCTTAACTTTGTCATCTTCATAATTATACAGTATGTTGATCTGTAAGGGGGTAAAAACAGGTTGTCACGCTCGCGCCATTTATTGGGTGAATCCCGCTTTTGCCGCACCCTGCAAAACTAGGAGAAGGAGGTCAAGTCGACGGAATGCTTAGTCTACGATCGGGACTTTGATTGTTTTGGGGGTTATTTTTCGGTGAAATTGGGTTTTTTCAAGTTGTTGATAACGAAATTCCTCCATGCGGACTATAATGAGACAAATATGGCGAGTCTATTGGTCCCTATTTTTCTGATAAATTGTTTCTAATAGAGCCGATGTAGTGTCCTTGAATATTATAGACTATTTAATTCAGTTTATAAACGGTCTCTTAGTAATTAACAGGCTTCTATCTCCCTTAACCCTCCCGTACGTTTCCGCACCCTCCTCAGCTCCCCGCCATGGAGTGGCTTCGGTCACCCAGGCTTTATTGTGGTCGGCAGGGAGGGTTCTGTGGGGGCGCGCAGTGATGGCCTTGGCCTTGCTCGGGGCCTTGGGGCTGTTCGACCAGGCAGCTTGGGGATCAACAACAACAACAACAACCCTCTTTACTGCCATAGATACTTCTTAAACTGCACAAAATAGTCTAACTATAAATAGAATCACATTTTTAAAACATTGCCGGTACATAAGGGGTTAAACAATGAAATGCATTAGAAGGAAGATGAGATTACATAAGCAAACAAATAGGTTTACTTTATAAATAAAGCGCTTTCAGGTTTATCAGCCCATCTATTTTTACAGTACGTAGTCTATAGGTTTCTTGGAATTATTCTATAATTTCACTTATACGAGCTAAACAAATTATTATTGTATTTAACAGGAAGGTACGACGAGGTAAGTGATGTGGTATAGGTGGCAATATGCGGAACTGGATTATAAGGGCATTCCGCTCCCTCTGACCACCTTACGAAAATCTATGATTACTCACTCTACCCAACTTGATTTCTACCGTTTTACCCAACCAGCGGGGGTGTGGGGGCACCAGCCCCCATAATACTAGGATAGTTTAGGTAAGGTTGTTAGGTTAGGCTAATGTCTCTGAAACATTGCAAAATCCGTGTCACATCTAGATTGATAGACTTTTGTCAGAGGGGGCAGAATGCCCTTATAATCCATTTCCGCATTATGCCACCCATACCACGTCACTTACCTCGTCGTACCTTCCTGTTAAATACAATAATAATTTGTTTAGCTCGTATAGGTGCAATTATAGACATTTACCGGTTTCTTATATTTATATTTGTTTTCACCAACCCACCAATTAATTTACAAATAAACCTAGCCAATGGGAACCCCTCATCAGAACCCCCTTCTTTGGCATTGGAACTCCAATACTACATTGCTGTATATACCATTACCGTCACAAATGCATTATATGGGACCTAATAATACATGTGGTACTCCAATACTACATTGCTGTATACACCATTACCGTCACAAATGCATTATATGGGACCTAATAATACATGTGGTACTCCAATACTACATTGCTGTATATACCATTACCGTCACAAATGCATTATATGGGACCTAATAATACATGTGGTACTCCAATACTACATTGCTGTATATACCATTACCATCACAAATGCATTATATGGGACCTAATAATACATGTGGTACTCCAATACTACATTGCTGTATATACCAATACCGTCACAAATGCATTATATGGGACCTAATAATACATGTGGTACTCCAATACTACATTGCTGTATATACCATTACCGTCACATTACAGGGACTCAAGGGGGTGTAATTTTAAGCTTGATGGAGGTCTAGGGAACAAACTAAATACCTCCCCTTAAGCGAACAAACACAAACACAATTACTGACACACACACACACACTTAAGCAAACACACACCCATACTGACACGTACATTCGAGCAAAGGCACACATACACACACACCCAATTGCACACATAAACTAATACATATACACTTAGGCAAACACACACACACACTCAAGTAAACACACACATATACTGACACGGGCAATCAGGCTCTTTTTATCAGTGATCGTTCGACATCCGGCTTGGTGTACTCTCTGTCCTAACATTCCTTCTAGTGTTTCTAACCATTACTCTGTTGTTTTATATTATTGTTCTAATAAGCACAATTTTGCAGCTAAGAAATTACATTGACTCGACGTTCGACACAAATATATTCTAGTGAAACCCATCGACATGGAGGAAGCATGGTGAATTCGAAAAAGGGTGAGGCAGAACCCGCAGATTCCCAATATAGATGTCAGGATTTTAGCCAGTAGAAAACAATATATGTATTTATTATTGCTTCTATCTACATTTTGTTTAGTGCCTCCCAGCTCGGGACATAGGCTATTCTGTAACTCTTACGAAGCCTAGAAGCTAGACCCCACCCTCCAAGCCCTTAAGCCTTCTTAAGGGGAGCATCTGGTATACATTCAGATTAGTTGGAAAGTGTTCCCATTAACACACATCAATGCCCCCCCCCACCCCCCCCCTACCACCACCACACACACACAAACACCCACACACCTCCCCCGTAAGGGGGACGGGGGTGGTGGCCAAAACCCCAATTTTACAAAAAAAATAACCGTTTTTCTATTACTAATAACTCCAAAGCATACATTAAATTTTGTTCAAATTTGAATTGGGTTACAACAAATAGTTCTTTAAATTGATGGAGCCATATTTTAGATTTAAACCTTGAATTACAAAATATAAATTGTGCATTGTGTGCGTTGCAAATAGGAACTCCTATTGTCAATGCATACAATAAACAAAATATATTGTGTAATTCTAGGTTGTAATCCATAATATGGCTTCATTAAGTTAAAGAACTATATGTAAACTATAAACAATTCAAATTTAAACACAATTGAGTGTATGGTTCTGGAGTTATTAGCAATTTAAAAAGGGTTAAAATGTTCATAAAATGTGGGCTTTGCCCTCCCCCCCCCCCCCCCCCCACGACCCCCTGGGGTGTGGGTGGGATATTGATGTGTTTTAATGGGAAACCTTCCAACAAACATTTATCGACAAAAATACAAATAATTCCAACTAATCTGAATGTATACCAGATGCTCCCCTTAAACAAAATTGATGGCCCCTGGCTAGAGTGTGGATGGTTACTATGGTCCAGATCCATCCATCAATAGGGTGTGGGTGGTTACTACGGTTCAGATCCATCCATCAATAGTGTGTGGATGGTTACTATGGTCCAGATCCATCCATCAATAGGGTGTGGATTGTTACTATGGGCCAGATCCATCCATCAATAGGGTGTGGATGGTTACTATGGTCCAGATCCATCCATCAATAGGGTGTGGATGGTTACTATGGGCCAGATCCATCCATCAATAGGGTGTGGATGGTTACTATAGTTCAGATCCATTCATCAATAGGGTGTAGATGGTTACTATAGTTCAGATCCATCCATCAATAGGGTGTGGATGGTTACTATGGGCCAGATCCATCCATCAATAGGGTGTGGATGGTTACTATGGTCCACATCCATCCATCAATAGGGTGTGGATGGTTACTATGGGCCAGATCCATCCATCAATAGGGTGTGGATGGGTTCTATGGGCCAGATCCATCCATCAATAGGGTGTGGATGGTTACTATGGTCCAGATCCATCCATCAACAGGGTGTTGATGGTTACTATAGTTCAGATCCATCCATCAATAGGGTGTGGATGGTTACTATGGTCCAGATCCATCCATCAATAGGGTGTGGATGGTTACTATAGTTCAGATCCATCCATCAATAGAGTGTGGATGGTTACTATACTTCAGATCCATCCATCAATAGGGTGGTGATTGTTACTATGGTCCAGATCCATCCATCAATAGGGTGTGGATGGTTACTATAGTTCAGATCCATCCATCAATAGGGTGTGGATTGTTACTATGGTCCAGATCCATCCATCAATAGGGTGTGGATTGTTACTATAGTTCAGATCCATCCATCAATAGGGTGTGGATGGTTACTATAGTTCAGATCCATCCATCAATAGGGTGTGGATGGTTACTATAGTTCAGATCCATCCATCAATAGGGTGTGGATTGTTACTATGGGCCAGATCCATCCATCAATAGTGTGTGGATTGTTACTATGGGCCAGATCCATCCATCAATAGGGTGTGGATGGTTACTATGGGCCAGATCCATCCATCAATAGTGTGTGGATGGTTACTCTGGTTCAGATCCATCCATCTATAGGGTGTGGATTGTTACTATGGGCCAGATCCATCCATCAATAGTGTGTGGATGGTTACTCTGGTTCAGATCCATCCATCAATAGGGTGTGGATTGTTACTATGGGCCAGATCCATCCATCAATAGGGTGTGGATGGTTACTATGGGCCAGATCCATCCATCAATAGTGTGTGGATTGTTACTCTGGTTCAGATCCATCCATCAATAGGGTGTGGATGGTTACTATGGTCCAGATCCATCCATCAATAGGGTGTGGATGGTTACTATGGGCCAGATCCATCCATCAATAGTGTGTGGATGGTTACTCTGGTTCAGATCCATCCATCAATAGGGTGTGGATGGTTACTATGGGCCAGATCCATCCATCAATAGGGTGTGGATGTTTACTCTGGTTCAGATTCATCCATCAATAGGGTGTGGATTGTTACTATGGGCCAGATCCATCCATCAATATGGTGTGGATGGTTACTATGGGACAGATCCATCCATCAATAGGGTGTGGATTGTTACTATGGTCCAGATCCATCCATCACTAGTGTGTGGATTGTTACTATGGTCCAGATCCATCCATCAATAGGGTGTGGATTGTTACTATGGGCCAGATCCATCCATCAATAGGGTGTGGATTGTTACTATGGTCCAGATCCATCCATCAGTAGTGTGTGGATTGTTACTATGGTCCAGATCCATCCATCAATAGGGTGTGGATTGTTACTATGGTCCAGATCCATCCATCAATAGGGTGTGGATGGTTACTATGGGCCAGATCCATCCATCAATAGAGTGTGGATTGTTACTATGGGCCAGATCCATCCATCAATAGGGTGTGGATTGTTACTATGGGCCAGATCCATCCATCAATAGGGTGTGGATGGTTACTATGGGCCAGATCCATCCATCAATAGGGTGTGGATGGTTACTATGGGCCAGATCCATCCATCAATAGGGTGTGGATGGTTACTATGGGCCAGATCCATCCATCAATCCATTAACTCACACACAAAATGTTGAAAATGTGGCTTCGGTGAGCTTCCCTATTTGAGAGAGTTTTATATTTGTATGTATGTATATATATTTGTATGTATGTATATATATTTGTATGTATGTATATATATTTGTATGTATGTATATATATTTGTATGTATGTATATATATTTTGTTTTGTTTACCAACAATGTATTCTGCAAGCATGTTACACGTACTTGATAATAATTATATCATAGACAACTATTTGTCCACATCCTTTGAATTCTACTTCAATATCAATTTGTTTGCAGCCATCAGAAACGATATTGGCATCTAAAAAACTGTTTTGTGTAAACTAATGTCCTCTTATATTACTACTTCCCTACAATATCTATGCACACGCTGCAATGTTGCATCTCTCACTTTTCTACCGTTAATGCAATATTTTTTTTTTTTTTTTCATAGATTTCTCAGTGTATGCCTCAGTGATTTCCCTTGCAGAAATTAGGTGCCACCTGCCTTACAACATATTCCCATCCCTCTCTCTAACCCATGAGTAAATCGATTTTCCCAGGCGAAGGTTGGCCGATCTCTGTTTCTATAGGGTCTCTAGCCCCAACCAACCCATACTATTATATAATACCAAGGGTACCAAGATGGCGAAGGTTGGCCGATCTCTGTTACTATAGGGTCTCTAGCCCCAACCATACTATTATATAATACCAAGGGTACCAAGATGGCGAAGGTTGGCCGATCTCTGTTACTATAGGGTCTCTAGCCCCAACCAACCCATACTATTATATATACACCAAGGGTACCAAGATGGCGAAGGTTGACCGATCTCTGTTACTATAGGGTCTCTAGCCCCACCCAATCAGGACTAGTTTTGTATATTTATTTAAATATTTATAAAACATTATTTTTTTTGTCCATAGATTTCCATCAAGCTTAAACAGAATACCCCCGTATGAAATTAATTTGTGCCTTCTTTCGGTAGATAAATGCTCCAGCTGAATGTTGGTAGCAAGGTTTATATCAATCACCAGGAAAAGTCCATATCTAAATGCCACAAGCGGTCATAAAATCATCAAGATTATGGGGCAAACATCTTAACATTTCAAAACTAATAGGGCTAAACATGAGAGGGAAGTGGGTGAAATATACTAGCCCTTATCTGAACCACTACTGCCGTTAGTTCTCAACCAGTGGTAACTCAGCCAGGACCAATTAGACCAGTTAAACTCTAAGTCGTGACCTAAAGCCGGCATCACACGAGAGCTTTTTCCCTCAACATTTATCCTCAACACTGGTCTGGTAGCTTATGAGGTCAACATTTAATATATTTTTTGTAACCTAAATTCATCTATTATCAGTCTAGATTCCGATACCTGTGTAAATTATTCCAAAAATGTTGCCAGACAAATGTTTATCATCGAATGTCGACTATAAAAGCTCTAGTGTGATACCAGCTTAAGTTAGCCTAAACTTAGCTAACCTAGCTGTACTGGTTGAGAACTACTGCTTGAAATACTCACTCTTTACACAGTTTTATATTTGTAAAACAATTGATTAACGTTTTAAATATTTTTGTTTAAACATTATTCTGTACTTCATAACAGTGAATCATAAAAGTGAGTTGTGTATGGCTTTCATAATTATGTAGTTAATATATAGTTAGTTGCAAGGTTTATTAGTACAGAATATGGTATTAAACTTATAGTTTCAAAATCACTAGTATACTATACTACACAATATATGAAAATGCAAAGACTCACAAATCTAATAATATTTTAGGATAAATAATACCCATATGTATTGCAGATACAAGGCTTTATTAACCCGTACAGCCCCAGCGACGCGTCTGACGCGTCGGCGATGTATGTAACGCACAGCCCCAGAGACGCGCCTGACGCGTCACCCTAATTGCGCCGACCGTAACCTCAGGTGTAGCCACTCAAGAGGGCTCAGATTTGTATGGGAACTGTGTACGTATCCCACGCAACCGTGCCGATGGTTGAAAACTCTCAAAGTCCACGTGCGTGCGCGTGAGTGCGCAATAACCTGGTTTTTTGGGGTATTTGCCTTCAATTTTTTACTCTTGTAAAATACGTTTTCGGGGGCTCTGTAGGACCATTTTTTAAGCTTTTTGAGTGGTTTTACATGGTTTTTCCTTCATTCCTAACCCATTCGCTATTGTTTCTGGAATAAAACAATTTTTTGAAAACCGGCTGGGTTCTGGTGAACAAACATTACAAAACTAGCCGGGGCTCCACGGGTTAAGCCCAAAAGCAGGGGTTATGACAGTAAACATGATAGTAATATAATGCAGACATCTCCTACAACTACTGTCAGTCTATATTTAAGGTTATTTAATTATCCGAGGAAGCTTTCAATGTTGGAATGGTAACTGTTTTAGACTGTTGTACACATGGCAACAGGTTTTTGTATTTATAATTATATAGCAATAAAATGGTAACTATTTAAATACTCATATTGTAATACTGAAAACTGCCTTAAGCCTGCTTGCCCGGGCTCGCCTTCTAAACGACGGAGGCCGTATCCGGGCGATCTGGCCGAAAAACGTTGAAATAGGCCTGGGTCTATTTTTGTTATTTTAACTGCTAGAAAATTCACCTACATCTCGAAATGTAGCCCTGTTTTGTATCTGTAGACTGGCATTAAATAGAGCTCTCTAGGTCAACTGGTTCAGTTGTGATGACGATTTCTGTGGAAAGAGTTTTGATGCAGTGTTAGCAATATCGGACATTTTCAGACACTATTTTCGTTCTAGCAGACAACAACAACAATGATCCGACTTGGCGATGGGCTGGTCTATCAGACTGAGACCTGAGCGATCTCTGCCATATCCATAGCTTACTCTGACTGTTCCTTTTACTTATATATTTTCTAGATCTCAAGTGACGGCGTCTCTTCCGTGGATTGACCTCCCAATCTACCAAGATTGGAAGCTAAAGCATCACATTTTTCCCTTGCCCCTCAACTTTCTCTTCATAATTGCTGAGGGGCACAGGGCCCTGGGTGAGGCTTTGGTTTCCCGGGCGTTTCCGCAACCTCCTCAGCTCCCCGCCATGGAGTGGCTTCTGTCACCCAGGCTTTATTGTGGTCGGCAGGGAGGGTTCTGTGGGGGCGCTCGTTTATGGCCTTGGCCTTACTCGGGGCCTTGGGGCTGTTCGGCCAGGCAGCTTGGGGAACAACAACAACAACAACAATGATCCGACTTCTTCTTCTTGTTTTTGAAGCTGCGCGTCATGCTCCGACCGGCTTTGTGTACAAACGTTTCGTCGCGCGGCTTGCAAACCACGCTTAATAGGCTTTCAAGCTTACAGAGTTTAAAAGGACACCCGGGCTCCTGCCCTTCGCAAGGGGTGTCATTTTAAAATGACACCCGGGGAGGAGGGGTTAAGAAGAGTTCTTTCGCTGAATAAATGAGTCAACATTAGTAAATAATAATTTTCGGCATAGTATTTATAAGTAACATCGATAAACACTTTAACCTATAACCCCATATGGTTTGCCCAAACCTCAACTAAATAGCAATTACTGTGGTATACAGACACAAATTGTCAGGTTCCTCTCCTAAGTCTTGAGTTATGTTTATATTAATTTAGTTTAAATAGACGGAATTACTCAAACTTTATCTAAGAATTAACTAAAACAAAATTACTTTCAAAATCCAAAGATCAGTCCAGCTCAGTCAGGATTAGTGAAATAAATATGTGTTGTGTGGTTGACTAATAATATGTATTAGTTACCTAGCCGAATTGATGACTTTTGTTGATGTAATTATTAATGCTTCTGTGTAATAGGAGAGTTGAGTGTGATGGTCAGGTACAACCAAGTGCAGTGGTAACTGGTATATAATATAAGTGAATAATTCTGTTATATTTATTTACTAATCTGAAGTACCGAGTCAATATAACTCTTAAATCAATGTTAAGTGTTCTTATTTATTTCGTAGCGAGGCCGGTCTATATGATCTGTGCCCCATGAATATTCTCTCCTCTCACTTAAACATTAGGCCTACCATAGCGCGGTTGGGAATATGAACATGATTAGATTAATATCCAGTATTCGAGAATGGATAATAAGTCGTAGGCGTGTGCATAAACCTTTAACCGTCCTGGTGGTGTAATGGTTAAGGTAGCAACAATCTGTGTGTGATAACCCAGGTTCGAATCCCGGTGGATCAAATATATACTTTAATTGATATCATTGGGGGTGTTTGGTGTTGTGGTGAAATTAATAAAATATAAATTATAGTTTTTAAATTACTGTACCAGCTTCTTCTGCAGACAATTGTACTCAACATCACACGGAGCTGTTTCCTGTAAAAGGCACATTTTGATAATGGGCAGTATCTGTTTCGACTTGCACATCTACGAGGAACTCTTTTACTTCCTCGTAGATGTGCTCTTCTTCGTTGGTCTGAGGTTCCAGGAAGCTGGCCACGGGGTAGTCATAGTAGTGAAGCTCCTCAGTCAAATCAGGGTTACGGATGGTGGCTGGGTCTGGTCCCGCCTTCAAAGTCTTCCGGTTGACGTGAAGCACAGATGCACTCGGACCAGGCTCGTTTCGGTTTTCTACAAATGAGCAAACGAGAATCTTTTAATATTAAATCATGCCATTAAATTTCCTTACAAAGAGTCATTCCCTTGAGTAATAACCTTCGATGCGAATTATAATTATATTTTTTAATGAAACATAGATATTATCATACACATTTCACCCATTGAGGATACGACACATATTAGCAGAATATTCTGGCAATCGATAGACTGTTTTATATACGTAGCTTAGGAAGGATATGTGTCAAGTAAATGGGTAAAGGCTATCTCAATTTACCCTCTGACTTCCATATACCCTTCCTATTCTGAATAAAATCGTCTAAACTTAGCTAAAACACAGAAAACAGTGCGTCGATATCCTTGATCCTCGGACGTTTTAACCAACAGTGAATTCATAAAACATAATATTTTCCTTGGATGAATAATGTTGTCTAAACAAATTTAAAAGGTTGGTGATGGTCTGTGTGTGTAGCCTATTTACATATAATTTTATACTGTTAATATATATTTATATATATATATATATATATATATATATGTATATATATATATTATATATATATATATACAGTATATATATTATGTATATATATATATATATATATATATATATATATATATATATATATACTGTATATATATATATATATATATATATATATATATATATATATATATATATATATATATATATATATATATATATAATATATTCTGTACTGTATATACTACTAACATATAGTTAGTCTACTAGCAAATTCTTGTTGCATCCTAATCAAATAAATATTGTCCTAACCTAACATACCGAAAACACATTATTTGAATGTCCTAACCCAGCTTAACCAAAATTAACCCTTGTAACCTTCTAGAATAATGACAGTCAGACCTCCTGGTGTGACTCTGTTGTTCTCACCTGTCGGTCTGGGAGCCACATGTTGCTTCCTCTTGGTCCACCAGCACCTGCACCACAGGCAAACACAAACCACACCCACCAAGACCAACACTGCCATGATCACCTGGTACACAAACTCTCCATTTTCTGTAATAGACCATTAATACATTCACTACAATGTTACTTTTATAATGTTATTGATACCATCACTAAACGACTATGGTTGTATAGGAAACATGTTGGAGTGTTTGGGTTAGTTGAAGACATATATAATGTATATACAGTATTATTCAAGCATTCTAAATATGATCATAATAGTTAGTAACTCCCATGCAGACCTCGGAACATTTTGTATGGCGGAAATTACAAAGTATACATACAGTATACGTCTCCTAATAATTTCAAACGAAATTACATATTCGTCTCTCAAACTTTGAGGGTTAATGACATTTTCAAACCATATATATAAAATTACCATGGTTGCAGAAGCCAGTTGCCTTGTCACAGTCGTCCTCGCTGCAGGGATTGCATGCAGCACCCCAGTGACCACGGTTGCATTCTGAAAATTGTAAAATCATCTCAATGTATTGTATTAAAATTATGGTAAATTATTTAGCAGTAGGATTCCAATCTAGGTCTTGTTATTCTCTGATTCTTGGCATTGATAACATATAAACTTTGTAATAAGTAAAAGCATGACCAGGTAATATGGTTTATGCATTATCTTCAATTAATTTGAAATTAATTACCAGGACTCCTGATTTACTGAATGTCGCAATGTAGGGAAAATTGTTATATGAATATTGTGACTGTTATTAAAGGAATCACTTGAGATGGGTTCTGACCTATAAGGCAACCTTAAATATACATATGCTTTGTATATACCTTATACATATTGTGTTTCTTAATATAATAGTAAGATTGTGTGTACGTTGAACATTGCAAACTGTAATGTTATTTATTGGTTATCAAGCTTGTGCACATTGTGGCATTACATATTCGTAGAAATAGGCAGATAGGAAGAAGGGAGAGTACCAGGTAATATATCCATGTGGAGTTTAAATAAGTTACAAGCTTGATTAATTACATATTTATTTATGAACTTATAATATATTACTTTAGCCCTTCGTATCACTTATATGGAGCTAGAGCAAATAATTGCCTGCATTATCCAATATAGTGCAAATATATGTATGTACAGTATGTATGTCTGTATATACTCAGTCACATACCTCATTGCTGGGGGTGGCCGACTCGAGACAGAGCCCAAACAGAAACAAAATTCAAGGGTCCCAATTATCAGGGTCCGGGACCACTTTCGCGTTCCCTCGCCCCATACTCTGTCTCGATATGTAGGAGAATTTAACAAGGGGAGGAGGACTCCTAACCAGGGCTTAAAAACTAAATTATTTTTCAAACGGTTCGTTCCGATCAGAAAAAGTATTATTAAAGTTTCGTTTTTCGTTCCTCCTCCAAACATAACGTTCCTGAACCGGTTAGAAAGAAATGAAAACCGGTTAGAATGTTATTCTCAAACCATGTATTGCATATGCTATTAGCCCTAATAAATAATAATGCCTACTGTATATATGACTACACTCTTATAGATGGTAATAAAGCCATACATTTCATGGTTCACAGTATCCAACAAAATCAAACCCTTAGATGTCGTAAGAACTATATTATTATACGACTTAAATAAGGCAACACATTTACATATACAATACAGGAAGCGTAGTGTAGGAGTATGCAATCTCAGTTGCCGTAAAGTAAAGACATGAATCACTAAATTATTTATTAATATTATATATGGCAACACAAATATTAATTCGTTATATCACCAACCCACTAATTAAATAAACCTAATCAATGATTTCAATGAATACATGTGGTACTCCAAGGACTTGAACTTAGGACACTCACACCGAAATTTGGCGCACCAAGCATTAGGCTATGAACACAGTTAAAAGTGTAAGCACATAGTCACGATATATTATCCATTTTCGAATACTGGATATTAATCTAAGCATGTTCTTAAACCCAACTGCAGTATCATAGCTTAAAGATTGCACGAATGGAAGGTGTAGTTGATGGGACCTTAACCACAAGAGAAGATCTCGCTAAGAATTACTCCTGAACCTGAATTAATTCGTAATATCATCAATCCACTAATTAAATAAACCTAATCAATGGAATCAATGACTAGGCCTACATGTGGTACTCCAAGGACTCGAACCTAGGACACTCACACCGAAATTCGGCGCACCAAGCATTAGGCTATGAACACAGTTAAAAGTCTAAGCACATACTCACGATATATTATCAATTTTTGAATATTGGATATTAATCTAAGCATGTTCTTAAACCCAACTGAATTGAAGAATGCTTGCAGATAAAATATGTATTTACTTAAATCATTTGGCTACTGGAAGTGAAAATGGATTATTGATCATATATGGCATGGAACGAAACAATAACGTTATTAACCGGTTACAGGGGTTTTAAAATAGCGTTTTGCTCCGGAACAGTAAATATGATAACGTTTTCGTTTCCGTTTTTGTTCCTAGCATAATTTTGTTCGTTTCAGTTTTCGTTTTCGTTCCCTTAAACCGTTTCAAAGCCCCGCTCCTAACCCTCTGTCCCAAGTTATATTTGGTATGTATTGAATAAATAATATATAAAGCATAGTGGCTAAACATTACCTCAAGCACATGTGAGTATGTTATTTTTGAATAGAGGTGACTTACCATGCTCACACCACGTTCCCCGGAATCCCGGGAGGCAGGTGCAGCCGACGGGGTAGGGGACGCACACGGCCACACCTGCCGTGTACGGTACCCTCACCGTGCAGTCTTTGCCGATCCGGTTCAAAGGACAAGCTAAAAGCAAAGTGGAAATATTTCATGAGGACTTACGGTATGGTCAACCGTTAATTAAACCTATTTGTTAGTATCAATTCTAACTTCGAGTTAAATAGAAAATGTAAATTTATGACAAGGACGTATCTGTGTTGTAGGCAATATTGTATGCCACTTAGCATTTAGCAATTATGCAACGGGAACCTTGACACGTAACTTACGAGTCTGGCAGAGTGGTCCCATCACTCCAGGAGGACACACACAATGTCCTGTCTGGGAGTGACACATCCCAGCGTTCTTACAGTCTGGGCAGTGTCTGGTACAGTCTGGACCATAACGACCACTGGTACACTCTGTGGGGGACAACATTATACACTGTTACAGTCTGGGCAGTGTTTGGTACAGTCTGGACCATAACGACCACTGGTACACTCTGTGGGGGACAACATTATACACTGTTACAGTCTGGGCAGTGTTTGGTACAGTCTGGACCATAACAACCACTGGTACACTCTGTGGGGGACAACATTATACACTGTTACAGTCTGGGCAGTGCCTGGTACAGTCTGGACCATAACAACCACTGGTACACTCTGTGGGGGACAACATTATACACTGTTACAGTCTGGGCAGTGTTTGGTACAGTCTGGACCATAACAACCACTGGTACACTCTGTGGGGGACAACATTATACACTGTTACAGTCTGGGCAGTGTCTGGTACAGTTTTTATTTTATTTTTTATTTTATTTTGTCTATGTGATTGAGGGAGGCAAAAGGCAGAACTGCCTATAGCGAGTGCCTCCCCCATAGTTGAAAGAGTGACAGGGCCAAAATAAAGGGACGTTCGAGCCAAAATGCTTGGACACACTGAGTTTGAAGCAATTTAAGTCATAGGAAGAGGGAAAGACTGATTCTGGGAGAGAGTTCCAGAGCTCAGCTGTGGAGTAGAAGAAAGTTTGAGAGTAACGTTTCACTCTTGGGTTGGAGAGTTGCACAGAGTAGGGGTGGGATTGAGTTGCAAGACGGGTACCACGTGCCCTACGTAAAGGAGGTGGTATACACTGGGAAAGCTCTGAGGAACACTGATTATTATAGTAGCGATAGAATAGCGAGAGAGATGCAACATTGCGTCGGAGAGAGAGAGATTGCTGAGAGTTGGTGAGTGGACGGGAGTTAATGATACGAAAGGCCTTCCTTTCAACTTTGTCTAGGAGAGCGGTGTGAGAGGAACCTCCCCACACATGTGAACAATACTCAATACAAGGACGCACTATGCCCCTGTACAGAGCAAGAAGCTGTGCAGGGGAAAAGAACCCCCTAAGGCGGTTGAGCACACCCAGCTTCTGGGAGGCTGCCTTAGCAAGACTGGTAATATGGTCCTTCCAACTGAGAGCAGAAGAAAAGGAGACACCAAGAATATTGAGAGAAGATGAAGAATTGATTTTTGTAGTGTTGAAGAATAAGGGATAGTCCGCTGGGAGTTCCTTACGGGTAGATAGATGGAGAAATTGGGTTTTGGAAGCATTAAAGGTAACAAGGTTTTCTCTGCCCATATTGGAGATAGTATTTAGATCATAATTTAAGAGTTCTATGGCTTCATTACGTTTGTCGTTGAGGGATTGCTGGCTGGGGCGTTCTGAAAACTAATGGAGTAGTGTAAGGTTAAGTCGTCTGCGTATGAATGGATGGGAATTGAGGTACAGTTGAGGATATCATTTATAAAAAATAAAAAAAGAATAGGAGATAGGACAGAGCCCTGAGGAACACCAGAGTTTATAGGCTGAGGAAGTGAACAATGGTCGTCCACAACCGCGGCTATGGAACGGCCGGAAAGGAAATTAGAGACAAAGGCACAGATGGAGGGATAGAAACCGAAGGAGGGTAGTTTAGAAATTAAAGATTTGTGCCAGACTCTATCGAAGGCTTTTGATATGTCTAGTGCAATAGAAAAAGTCTCACCGAAGTCCCGAAAGGGGCCCAGTCTGGACCATAACGACCACTGGTACACTCTGTGGGGGACAACATTATACACTGTTACAATCTGGGCAGTGTCTGGTACAGTCTGGACCATAACGACCACTGGTACACTCTGTGGGGGACAACATTATACAGTGTCACAATCTGGGCAGTGTCTGGTACATTCTGGACCATAACGACCACTGGTACACTCTGTGGGGGACAACCTTATACACTGTTACAGTCTGGACCATAACGACCACTGGTACACTCTGTGGGGGACAACATTATACACTGTTACAGTCTGGACCATAACGACCACTGGTACACTATGTGGGGGCCAACATTATACACTGTTACAGTCTGGGCACTGTTTGGTACAGTCTGGACCATAACGACCACTGGTACACGCTGTGGGGGACAACATTATACACTGTTACAGTCTGGACAGTGTTTGGTACAGTCTGGACCATAACGACCACTGGTACACTCTGTGGGGGACAACATTATACACTGTTACAGTCTGGGCAGTGTTTGGTACAGTCTGGACCATAACGACCACTGGTACACTATGTGGGGGACAACATTATACACTGTTACAGTCTGGGCAGTGTTTGGTACAGTCTGGACCATAACAACCACTGGTACACTCTGTGGGGGACAACATTATACACTGTTACAGTCTGGGCAGTGTTTGGTACAGTCTGGACCATAACGACCACTGGTACACTCTGTGGGGGACAACATTATACACTGTTACAGTCTGGGCAGTGTTTGGTACAGTCTGGCCCATAACGACCACTGGTACACTCTGTGGGGGACAACATTATACACTGTTACAGTCTGGGCAGTGTTTGGTACAGTCTGGACCAAAACAACCACTGGTACACTCTGTGGGGGACAACATTATACACTGTTACAGTCTGGGCAGTGTTTGGTACAGTCTGGACCATAACGACCACTGGTACACTCTGTGGGGGACAACATTATACACTGTTACAGTCTGGGCAGTGTTTGGTACAGTCTGGACCATAACGACCACTGGTACACTATGGGGGGTCAACATTATACACTGTTACAGTCTGGGCAGTGTTTGGTACAGTCTGGACCATAACGACTACTGGAACACTATGTGGGGTCAACATTATACACTGTTACAGTCTGGGCAGTGTTTGGTACAGTCTGGACCATAACGACTACTGGTACACTCTGTGGGGGACAACATTATACACTGTTACAGTCTGGGCAGTGTTTGGTACAGTCTGGACCATAACGACTACTGGTACACTATGTGGGGTCAACATTATACACTGTTACAGTCTGGGCAGTGTTTGGTACAGTCTGGACCATAACGACTACTGGTACACTATGTGGGGGACAACATTATACACTTAGATATGCTACACATAGACATACTGTAGAAGTGAAGCAATCTATTCATTATAAATTATTGATTGTGTGACACTGTCATTACCAAATCAGTCCAATATCCCCTTGGTCACACCTTCACTCATGACAGTATTATGCCAAGTTCTGCATTATGATGTGTGAGTAACGACAATTACATGTTTGGAGGAAGCTTACTAATTTAACTAACGCTACACAAAACAATAAGGTGGATAGATATAAAATATATATATTTACATATATATGCTGTATATTCTGACATACGGAGCCCTGTATGTTAATTTAAGAGTTAGAATTAGAGTTCAAGGAGCCAAACTACCCAAGTGGTGAAGCAGACTAGCGAGCGAACGAGCGAGTGGGCAAACCATCTCGCCCCATACCAGCTCTCCCCATACCTCGATGACCGATGCTATGACGTATGATCGACGCCAGGAGCTGTGAGTGGACGACACACCTGTTATGTGATTCGAGGAGCTATGATTGGAGCGCGCACCATCACTCGCCTCCTGATTCGTTCCTACACCATCATTGTTTGGTATATAAGACCCGAGTTGTGGGCATTCAAATCAGTCTCATTTGGAGTTGGGGAAGGTGAACTTGCAGCTGGAGGAAGACGGGGTGAAGTATTATAATGGGATTGTGACTGTCAGTCAGATTATATAAATGTGTGTTAAGTGTGTTCGGTGTAAACACTTACGTTATGTTGGTTAGTGAGATATGTGATTGGGAATTAACGTGATGTGTTTAATGTGTGTAATGTGTTCAACTATTTAATTGGGAATTAACGTTAACGCTACTATTATGTGTTTAACTATTTAATTGGGAATTAACGTGATGTGTTTAATGTGTGTAATGTGTTTAACTATTTAATTGGGAATTAACGTGAACGCTACTATTATGTGTTTAACTATTTGATTGCGAATTAACGTTAACGCTATTATTATGTACTTAACTATTTTAGTTGACTAACTTGTGGACTAAAGCAACTCTTTAAGTAATTGGGTTATGATGAAAGTAATACTATTGTTTTATATTAATACTTACGAGTTCTTTCATTTTCTTTGAATTAAGCTTACAGTGCTTAATGGTGCTTAGTACGGTGATGCTATTGTCTCTTATTAGTAATATCGCCTTAGACTAACATGGCTGTGTTAATATTACTTCTAGTGATTTCCTAAGCTGAAGAAAATTCTTTTGCTTCAAAATATTATATTTTGCTTTTCATATTATTTGAGTGAGACCTGAATCGAATCTATGAAACGATCCTGTAACTTTATTAACTCATAAACAAACTTCAATGTTACGTGGTTAAGAAATACATTTAACTAATTATTAAATATATATCTAACTTTTTATGTGACTTTGATATTACTCCTGATGATAATAATAATATAATACTATTAACGTAAGACAAGAACCAAGAATAATTACATTAAATATAAATAAAAGGACATAAGAAAACTATCTATTCATTTCAAAAAGGGTAAGAGACAGAAATATTCTTACTTTAATATTTATCTTTCAAGACTTTTTATAAAATTAATAGTCTTTCTTTAGCTATAACTTATTCGGTTCATAACCATAGCCTACTAAGCTTCGGTTAAATAATAATTCTTTATAAATACTACATGACTTTAATTAGTTTCAGTATTTTTCATAATTAAAGAGTATCAGTCAATAAAGGATACCAAGTCCTATGATCCAAAAGGAAAGGAAGCAACAACAGGAATTTATGTTATTAGATTTTACTTTTGTTTTGCCTTCAGCTGACTGATACCTTAATATATATCTCTGTGCTATCTAGATTCATCAAGTTAACCACTTGAGGATCAAGATACGTAACTATATATATATATATATATATACATATATATATATATATATATTATATATATATATATATATATATAAGAGTAAGACCAGTGCTGATATGTACATCTTTATTGATGTGGGACGCGTTTCGGCTTAAGCACAAGCCATCTTCTGCCTAAAAAGCAAAGAAACTGCATATATAAATATCTACAAATCATATGGAAAGACCATATTACCAGTCTCGCTAAGGCAGCCTCCCAGAAGCTGGGTGTGCTCATGCTCAACCGCCTCAAGGGGTTCTTTACTCCTGCGCAGCTTCTTGCTCTGTACAGGGGCACAGTGCGTCCTTGTATTGAGTATTGTTCACATGTGTGGAGAGGATCCTCTCACACCGCACTCCTAGATAAAGTAGAAAGGAAGGCCTTTCGTATCATTAACTCCCATCCACTCACCAACTCTTTGCAATCTCTCTCTCTTCGCCGCAATGTTGCATCTCTCTCGCTATTCTATAGCTACTACAATAATCAGTGTTCCTCGGAGCTTTCCCAGTGTATACCACCTCCTCTACGTAGGGTACGCAGTATCCACCTTGCAACAAAATCCCACCCCTACTCTGTGCAACTCTCCAACCCAAGAGTAAAACGCCATTCTCAGACTTTCTTCTATGCAACGGCTGAGCTCTGGAACTCTCTCCCAGAATCAGTCTTTCCCTCTTCCTATAACTTAAATTGCTTCAAACTCTGTGTGTCCAGTCATTTTAGCTCGAACGTCCCATGCTTTCGGCCCTGTCACTCATTGAAATCTGGGGGAGGCACTCGCTGCAGGCAGTTATGCCTTATGTCTCCCTCATTCGACAAAAAAAAACAAAAAAAAAACATAATTATCACATGATCTATAACGCACAGTTGAGGACTCCTGGGAACCTAGATCGGGACGAAACTGTTGTGTTAATAAGCTCTCGGCTATCAGGCGGGAACTGTCATAAGAAGATGTGTACAATATGCTAAAATCATTTGTGCGTATTGGGTGAATTGAAGCTTCAGAATGGTCTCGTATAGCAGAGAATGAAGGTTTGGACAACGGAAAATCCGTTCTAAAAGACCTTCCTCGATGCTCCGCGATCCTGGCGGTGAGATGGTGTTTGGTTTGACCAATGTAAGAGGAATTACATTACTACACTTCAACTGATACACCAAGGGCCTATCACATGTGTTCATCGTATATTGCTTTGCATATTGAACTCGAACACCTACGAAATACCTTAAATCTTAATGGTTTCCCCTTTAACTTTATCAACACTTACATTGGCCAACAAATCAGTAAATTGCGTTCACCTCCCTTAAGACTACCGACAGTTCAGAAAGCAGTAATCTATTCTTATATCCCCTTCATTGGAAAAAAGGCATTCTCTATACGACACCGTGTCACTAATTTGTTTCGAGAATGCTATCCACAGATACAGTTGAGAGTTGTGTTCAAATCCCATACTTCGTTAGGTAATTGCGTCAAATTTAAAGACCAAATCCCCGATGTTTTGCGATCGTCAGTGGTGTATCAGTTTAACCCTCTCCGACATATGACGCAATTTTGAGCCTATTAGAGATACTTTAAAGCCTTTATTACCATCAGGGGTATTTATAAACCTTTAGTTTAGTTACTTCAACCTCTGCAGTTGTCTTTGAGTTAGCTGTGGGCAGAAAACTAATTTTGGAGAGGTAATTATAAGAGTGAGAGAACTCTATTTCTTATTGCTAATCTGGCAACCTCTGCGTCATATGAGTCTGAAGTGTAGTGGATATAATTCCTCTTACATTGGTCAAACCAAACACCATCTCACCGCCAGGATCGCGGAGCATCGAGGAAGGTCTTTTAGAACGGATTTTCCGTTGTCCAAACCTTCATTCTCTGCTATACGAGACCATTCTGAAGCTTCAATTCACCCAATACGCACAATTATTTTAGCATATTGTACACATCTTCTTATGACAGTTCCCGCCTGATAGCCGAGAGCTTATTAACACAACAGTTTCGTCCCGATCTAGGTTCCCAGGAGTCCTCAACACCCTTACTGTGTTTTTGAGATCTTGTGATATGTGGTATGTTATATTTTAGCATTCATAGTATTACTATATCTTGTATTTCATTTAACTTAGGATATTATAATTAGATTTAGATTTAACTCAACACAATGCACACATATTTCTACGCTTCTCACATATAACTTTTTGGTGTTCGTACATATAAATATTTTGCGGTATATTTACATATTTAGTCCCACATGGATTCAATTATTTTCCAAAATGTTTTGATCTCTCTTTAACCCCATTTACCCCCTACACGTTTGTATTATTTCATGAAATCTATTATGATTTGTAGATATTTATGTAGGCTGTTTCTTTGCTTATTAGGCTGAAGATGGGTTGTGCTTTTGCCGAAACGCGTCCCACATCAATAAAGATGTACATATCAGCACTGATCTTACTCTTTATAATAAGTCTCCGCTTCCCACGTGACGAAAGTATCGCTTCTCTCTCTATATATATATATATATATATATATAATTTTTATATTATATACATTATATATATATATATATATATATATATATATATATATATATATATATATATACATTATATATATATTTATATATATATATATATAGTATATATATATATATATATATATATACATTATATATATATTTTATATATATATATACAGTATATATATATACCGGTTTATATATATATATATAGAGAGAGAGAGAGAGAGAGAGAGAGAGAGAGAGAGAGAAAGAAAGAGATAAATAGAAATAGATAGATATATATTTATTTTTGACTTACTAATTTATGTACCGGGTATTTGTTTGTTAGCCTGCAAGTCGTTAACCAGTTATTACCGGTGTACAAAATAACCTGTAAGTGAGGTCGAGATATAACCAGTTAACGATTTTTCTGTAAGTAATAAACCACATCTTATAACCGGATTAAGAAGTACAATATAAATAACAAATCAGCTATAATAACCTTAGACATTATAGTTACATGTGAGTCAGTAACCAGAAATAAGTGGTTTATGAATTAAGATGTGAGTAAAGAACCAGATATAACCGGTTAACGTTTTAACATTTGAGCAGGAACCAGATATTATATATATATATATATATATATATATGTACAGTATATATAATTCCCTTGTTGTAACCAAGCCAGTACGGTGTGGTCAACTATCCCACTTTTATGATACAATAATTGTATATTGTAGTAAGGACCGATAGTTATGAAAGGGGTGACTATACTATATCATAATATCATTAATTGACTCCTCCTGGTTCTTTATAACCAGAACACATCGCCTCATGACAACCACCGTAAAATGGAGACATGTTTCATGGGTTAACATGGTTGAGGGAAGGTTTCTAGACCCCTTCTCCCTCATGTGTAGCCATATTCGTTTCACGATGTTATGACCTTTCGTGCCATTTAGGCAGCAATTTCTTTCCTGGTGAGTGATAGTGAGCCTGGAATATGGCAGGAGTCGGCCTTCGGGTCGGGACATTTTTCTTCTGAATATTTCACAAATTTATCTCGAGGATGCACTTTGGGTAGTTTTTGTTATTGTTTCATCGATATCTATGCAGGAAATACAAAACAAAAAAAATAGACAAATATATATATACATATATATATAGGCCTATGCTGTATATATACATACTGTATATATATATGCATACTGTATATATATATATATATATATATATATATACAGTATATATATCATATAATTATATAATATTAAGTATATATATAAATTACTTCGAATGGGGCTCTTGGTACTATTATTAGTTGTTGTATATTTGGTTTTAATGTTTGATGGAAGTCTAGGGAAGAAACTAAAACAAATAAACAAATAAATCAGTAAATCAAATCAATAAATGTCTCCCCTTAAGCTTACCACGTACTACCAGGGAGAAGCGTGTGCTGACGTAACGGAGATCATAGATCCCTGAACCCTTCAGTTGTTGGTGTGGGATGGTGAGCCGTCCGTTAATGATGTTGATGGGTTCATAATCAACACCATCACCGGCCTTCTTGAACTTGTCGGTAAGGTTGACTGCATCCTTCACGTTAATAACCAAGTCTTGATCTGGGTCCAAGGTGTAGCTCAGCTTGGTTGGTGTGCGCGAGTCTGGCGGGGGAACAATACACCATCTGTTAGTTTAAAGCTATAAGGAAGATGAAAGTGTACACTTTGGTAATTAGTAGAATTTATTAGCTAAAAACAACAACAACAAAAACAGCAACTACTACTACTAATGCTACTACTACTACTACTACTACTACTACTAATGCTACTACTACTACTACTACTACTACTACTACTACTAATAATAATAATAATAATAATAAGATTACTAATAATAATCATAATAATAACAATAATAAGGATTATAATAAAGACGTTTTTACTAGTGCTCTGAACACTGTATAACCTACCCCAAACATCATAATATTATATGTCACAGGCCGTACCTCGATTGGCAGAGCGTTCGCCTGCTAACCGTGAGGTTGACGGTTCGAGCCTAGGGCCAGCCAAGGTCCATAGATACACTATTGTATATTGATATTGCATATTGATATTGAGGTCACTCAAACTCCTACTCTGTGCGCATGACGTCACGCCACTGAAAGGTCAAGGGTTCTCCAACTTCTGACCGCTCATTCTCAAAAACACAGCCGTGGGAGCAGCACCTCCGTTTTATATTTCTTCGTGCCTAGAAAGTACAACTTCGATATTTCATAATATAACAGTGACCAAAATGCCGTGTGACAGTGTAACTCTGCTTTTGAGATGTATTGGGTGGTTTTTAGATGGTTCTTGGCTGGCTATTAGAGTGGTTCATAGGGTGGTTCTAAAGGTGGTTCTTGTGTGATTCTTAAGGTGGTTCTTATATGCTTCTTAGGTGGTTCTTAGTGTGGTTCTTGGGTGGATCTTAGGGTGGTTTTTGGGTGGGTCTTAGAGTGGTTCTTAGGTGGTACTTAGGGTGGGTTTTAGGTAGTTAGTAGGGTGGTTCTTGGGTGAGTCTTAGATGGTTCTTAGGCTGATTCTTGGGCGGCTTTTAGGATGGTTCTTGTGTGATTCTCAGAACGTTTTCTAGGATGTTTTTTGGGGTATGTTTCTTGATATGTTGGTATTACTAATCACCATTCATCACTAGTTCAATCTGTCTCGGGCAAAAGTATCTAGTCAGTGTGATTGATCTTATCCCATACTTTTACCTAATAGCCAACAATAAAACAGATACGAGAAAAGACTGGGGTTTATAGGCACCATCTAAAATTGTTAACCATTATCGGACCTGATTTAATAATTTTCAATGATTTGTGCAATGCCGCAATTTCAAAAATGTCATGAGTTAATATACAAAATTCTACAAGAAAATTTTGTAGTATTTTACATGTAGCCTACTGTATTTTTGATTGTCTACAGATATCTTAACTTAAAATATCTTAACTTAAAAGTTAAGATAGTAAGGCCAACTTTCAATTACTATGTGTCGCTTCCAATATACTAATACCCTTAATGGCTCCTTACTTTTTATTAAGGGGTGGTGCTTGTTTTGTTGTGTGTACGTAGGTTATCTATGTATTACTTTTATGTTTTTATTAAGGGGTGGTGCTTGTTTTGTTGTGTGTACGTAGGTTATCTCTTTATGTTTTTATTAAGGGGTAGTGCTTGGTTTGTTGTGTGTACGTAGGTTATCTATGTATTACTTTATGTTTTTATTAAGGGGTGGTGCTTGTTTTGTTGTGTGTACGTAGGTTATCTATGTATTACTTTTATGTTTTTATTAAGGGGTGGTGCTTGTTTTGTTGTGTGTACGTAGGTTATCTCTTTATGTTTTTATTAAGGGGTAGTGCTTGGTTTGTTGTATGTACGTAGGTTATCTATGTATTACTTTATGTTTTTATTAAGGGGTGGTGCTTGTTTTGTTGTATGTACGTAGGTTATCTATGTATTACTTTATGTTTTTATTAAGGGGTGGTGCTTGTTTTGTTGTATGTACGTAGGTTATCTATGTATTACTTTATGTTTTTATTAAGGGGTGGTGCTTGTTTTGTTGTGTGTACGTAGGTTATCTATGTATTACTTTGTTTTTATTAAGGGGTGGTGCTTGTTTTGTTGTATGTACGTAGGTTATCTATGTATTACTTTATGTTTTTATTAAGGGGTGGTGCTTGTTTTGTTGTATGTACGTAGGTTATCTATGTATTACTTTATGTTTTTATTAAGGGGTGGTGCTTGTTTTGTTGTGTGTACGTAGGTTATCTATGTATTACTTTATGTTTTTATTAAGGGGTAGTGCTTGGTTTGTTGTGTGTACGTAGGTTATCTATGTATTACTTTATGTTTTACCTTCCTCGCTACACCTCCATTACGCTTTAACCAAAAAGAAACCAGACCCCCTTGCAAGATAAATTTATATGTTTTCCGGTAGAAAACTTTCCCAGCCGAAGGCCGGTTTCTTCTACAATTACAGGTTCGCTATTGCTTGCCAGGAAAAAATCGATAAAGAAATGGAGCAAAAGGTTTTAAAATCGCCAAATTAATGGATCTAACGTCATCAAATCTCAAAACAAAAATGCTAAACATGAGAGAAAAAGCAACTACCTCCCCCTTAATGAAACGAGAACAACATTGGAAACTCCAATTACAATCGGTAGCAAATACTTAATAATAACTGAAACAGAGAAGTGTACCTGGGTAATCAAATGGATGCAGGGAAAAAGTCCGAATACTAGTTTTATGAATTGCTACCACCAAACACTTATTGTTTTGATTCGTATCGCTTTAATTGGATTTGTAAGGGCAATTTTTACTTTAGCTAAAGTTGATTATAGAAAATTGCCGCCTTTCTTTGGCAATAATAAGACCTTTCGTACATATTAGGTGTAATGTTGTTTCCTGGCGAGCGATAGCGAGCCTGTAATAGAGTAGTAACTGGCCTTCGGCCGGGACATTCTTCTATCGACAAATTTACAAATGTATCTTGATGGGGGGTCTTGGAAGTGTTTTTTGTTTAGGCTTGATGAAGGTCAAGGGAGGAAACTAAGGAAATAATATACATTTAAATGACTAAGGAAATAAATACGCCCATCACCCCTTAAAGTCGTACGGTTCACAAGCACCACCTTCCCTTTGAGTAGTAAATACGCCCATCCCCCCTTAAAGTTGTGCGGTTCACAAGCACCACCTTGCCTTTGAGTAGTAAATACGCCCATCCCCCCTTAAAGTTGTGCGGCTCACAAGCACCACCTTGCCTTTGAGTAGTAAATAGGCCCATCCCCCCTTAAAGTTGTGCGGCTCACAAGCAACACCTTGCCTTTGAGTAGTAAATAGGCCCATCCCCCCTTAAAGTTGTGCGGCTCACAAGCACCACCTTGCCTTTGAGTAGTAAATAGGCCCATCCCCCCTTAAAGTTGTGCGGCTCACAAGCAACACCTTGCCTTTGAGTAGTAAATAGGCCCATCCCCCCTTAAAGTTGTGCGGCTCACAAGCAACACCTTGCCTTTGAGTAGTTTTTTTCTTCAATACTGCCGTGTTCTTTCGTAACTGACAGTAAACCTGGAGGTTGAATAAAATATAATCCGTGTTTGGCAATATAACAAAACAATTGCAATGAGACTCCCTCAATCCTCTCCTAATATCATAAATGAAAACTACTTTACCAGATCATTCATTTTATCAGGAACAGCATAATTACACTCTTAGCCTCCACGGTTTACTTCATCTAATATTCCAGAACTAATCTACAACTTGATTAAACCTATTACTCTTATTTACGCATAATATGAACGATTCATATTTTCATTAACAATATAACTTACTGCAGAGGTACGGTAGTACTTTTGGGTTCATGCGTATACGCTTTTACCAATAGTCTTTGGACTAGAGTAAGTACTAACCTTTGCCAGGAAAATTAAAAATAAATTAGAAATGTTCAGTTAACTAAACCCTTTCAACATGAATTCACTCCAGGATGATCCTGCCTAACAAATTTACTCAGTTTTGTCTCCGAGATTTATGAAGCGGTAGATAACGACAAGTCATATGATATAGTTCACTTAGACTTCAATAAGGCCTTTGATATAGAGTTCCACATGAAAGGCTGTTAAGGAAGATAGAAGGACATGGTATTGGGGGGATGCTACTCAAGTGGATTAGTTCATGGCTGATTGGTAGGAAGCAGAGAGTTAGTATCAACGGTGTAAAATCGGACTGGGATTAGTTAAAAGTGGGGTCCCCCAAGGGTCGGTTTTGGGGCCCCTCCTGTTCATTATCTACATAAATGATCTTGACTTAGGCATAAAGAGTAGGATCAGTAAATTTGCCTATGATACTAAAAGGGGTAGGATCATAGAGTCAGCTAGCGACAGTGAATGTCTTCAAAAGGATCTCGATAATTTGCACGAGTGGTCCATAAATAGGCAGATGAGTTTCAATGTAGACAAATGTAAGGTATTAAGGATTGGAAATCGTAATTTAGAAGCGAAATACAAACTATACAATATAGAATTGGATAACTCAGAGTGTGAGAAGGATCTGGGGGTGCTCGTTAGTAATGATCTGAAACCCCGAAAACAATGTATAAGTGTTAGGAATAGGACAAATGGAGTTCTAGGATTCATAATTATCTAGGAGTGTTAGCAACAGGACTGCCGAAGTTTTCTTAAAACTATACTTAGCACTAGTAAGACCCCTAAACTAGACTATGCTGTCCAATTTTGGTTCCCTCATTACAGAATGGATATCGACCCTTTAGCTAGACAGTCCAAAGAAGAATGACAAAAATGATACATTATATTAGAAACTTATCGTATGAGGAGAGGTTGAAAGCCTTAGGCTTGCACTCACTAGAAAGACGAAGAATAGGGGAGACATGATAGAGGTATGTAAATGGATAAAAGGTATAAATAAGGGCAATATAGCTGAGGTATTAAAACTAAAGAACGGCGACATAACCCGCTCAAATAGTTTCAAGTTAGATAAGTTTAGATTTAGGAAAGATATAGGAAAGATATAGGAAAGCACTGGTTTGGGAATAGAGTTGTTAACATGTGGAATGGACTGCCCAGAACTGATAAGCTCAGGAACAGTTGAAAGTTGTAAGTGCAAGTTGGACTCCCATATGGTTGATATGGGCTGGGTGGGAATGGGAGCTGCCTCGTGTGGGCCGCGTGGCCTTATGCAGTTTCCCGCGATCTTATGTACTTATGTTCTTATATATAAGGGTAAGTTTGAGATGTATTTATTAGGCTAATTTTGAAGTGTATTTATTAGGCTAATTTTGAGAGAGCTTCAAGATAAAACTAGATAGGCATAAGTAAGAGATGAGTTAGGTGTGATAAGGATCTGCCTTGTATAGGCCAACAGCCTTTCTGTAAACTGACTGTTATTATGTTCTTATGTTATTAATATTTTTTTAAGCTGTCCAATGTTCTTGAGAATATGACATTTTAACAGAAACATGAATTATTATTATACCATACAACTAAATCTAAAATATCTAAAGTTAATAAAATAAGTGTGTAATTATTTTTGTGAAATCATTATCCCGTTTTGTGCAACCTAATTGTAAGAAGAAATTAGAACAATAACCAATACCTATAAATTAAAAATTTAAATAGTTATACCGTTTTGTATATGCCAAATATAATATTATAATAGTGATATAGTAATAGCCTACATTTGATATAAAAATGATTGGACCGGACAAAGTAATATGAGCTCGTGAGAGTGGATAGGCGGGAATCTAAGTTGTACCTGCTGACGCCGTCACCATGGTAACCGTCTCACGGCTGTTTAGAGGCAGAAATAGGCGTACTGGAAGTCGAGCGGCCAAGCGTATTCTCTCTTTCTTTCTAATTCTCGTTCAGTGCCGCGACGACAGGGTTGACCTGTTGTATCTATGGACCTTGGGGCCAGCCAGTGTGTTATTGGCAGACGTCAGTGCTGTTGGTGAACGGTGCGGTCTAGCAATCTGTGGCAACTATTCACTAAGTCCCTGATTCATCAGGGCACCCACCCTAGCCTTGCTATTCAGCAGGAAGTGTATGGTGATAAAAACTGCATCATGTCTGTTACTGCCAGGTTCCTATTTACTGTGAAGGGAACATAGGCATTGGGTGTTAAGCTCGGGAAATGAACCCCGCTTGTTATGGTTGTGATCCAAGTGGTTCTATAACCAATATACTACACCTAACCTCTAATGTGTACCAAATTACATATAGAAACTCGTAAATAGTAAGCGTGACCATTATTGTATTACACCGTAACTAAGGCGGGTGATGCAAATGGTTACTGAAATCATCTAGTGGCAACCAGAACTGATCACATGCAGATAACTTTATACCGGAGAAAGATAGTATGCCATTGACTACAACATATTTCTGCTACGTTGATTACAATCGACTACTGTTTTAATATTTTAGATATTAATGATATATAAGTAACTTTGAAAATAAAGTTATACTATAAAACAACACACTTATTATTTACCGCCTTCGGTACGGTAAGTCTAAAACATGATAAGGCAGACATTACAGGTTATAATAACTTAACACATTAGATATACGATGGTGGTGTGGTTATGCTTAGATTATGGCTAACACTTAACAGTTTTATGAAACTTTGTAACAATGAGATAAGATGATCTAAAATAACTCTGACTCACTCAGTATTTGTCAGAGGTGATTAATCTTTTAATGATAGCTAAACAAATATGACAACAGTGGTCATCAATATAGTGAGAGTGTTAATTGAGTCCCACAGGTCCTTCCTAAAGTGAATACATCGGTTTTATTACAGTAAATCAACAACAGAAGGCGTTATCATACTGAAAGGGTTAAGGGGGATGCACCGCTTTTTTTGCTCCCGCTTTTCCCTCGTGTTTAGGCCAATTGATTCTTAGACATAATTAGTTTGGTGATGTTAAGACTTTACACCTCATTTCTTTGTCAATAAGACCATTCGTGCCGTTTAGCTGTCGATTTTTTCCTGGTGAGCAATAGCAAGCCTGTAATTTTAAGAATAACCGGCCTTTGGCCGGGAAATATATCTACCGAATAATGTACAATATTATGTTGAAGGAGGGTCTACGGGTGTTTGTTATAGCTTGATGGAGGTCTAGGGATGAAACTAAAACTTACACGATAAAACAATAACCAAATAAATACGGCCATCTCCCCTCAAGACTGCCTTCAGTCAATATATATGGAACCAATGGCAGTGTTTAATGTTGTCCTGCTCAAACTGTTAAACCACTCACATACACGCTCACACCAACATCAAACTGTTAAACCACTCACATACACGCTCACACCAACATCAAACTGTTAAACCACTCACATACACGCTCACACCAACATCAAACTGTTAAACCACTCACATACACGCTCACACCAACATCAAACTGTTAAACCACTCACATACACGCTCACACCAACATCAAACTGTTAAACCACTCACATACACGCTCACACCAACATCAAACTGTTAAACCACTCACATACACGCTCACACCAACATCAAACTGTTAAACCACTCACATACACGCTCACACCAACATCAAACTGTTAAACCACTCACATACACGCTCACACCAACATCAAACTGTTAAACCACTCACATACACGCTCACACCAACATCAAACTGTTAAACCACTCACATACACGCTCACACCAACATCAAACTGTTAAACCACTCACATACACGCTCACACCAACATCAAACTGTTAAACCACTCACATACACGCTCACACCAACATCAAACTGTTAAACCACTCACATACACGCTCACACCAACATCAAACTGTTAAACCACTCACATACACGCTCACACCAACATCAAACTGTTAAACCACTCACATACACGCTCACACCAACATCAAACTGTTAAACCACTCACATACACGCTCACACCAACATCAAACTGTTAAACCACTCACATACACGCTCACACCAACATCAAACTGTTAAACCACTCACATACACGCTCACACCAACATCAAACTGTTAAACCACTCACATACACGCTCACACCAACATCAAACTGTTAAACCACTCACATACACGCTCACACCAACATCAAACTGTTAAACCACTCACATACACGCTCACACCAACATCAAACTGTTAAACCACTCACATACACGCTCACACCAACATCAAACTGTTAAACCACTCACATACACGCTCACACCAACATCAAACTGTTAAACCACTCACATACACGCTCACACCAACATCAAACTGTTAAACCACTCACATACACGCTCACACCAACATCAAACTGTTAAACCACTCACATACACGCTCACACCAACATCAAACTGTTAAACCACTCACATACACGCTCACACCAACATCAAACTGTTAAACCACTCACATACATGCTCACACCAACATCAAACTGTTAAACCACTCACATACACGCTCACACCAACATCAAACTGTTAAACCACTCACATACACGCTCACACCAACATCAAACTGTTAAACCACTCACATACACGCTCACACCAACATCAAACTAGTCTTTAACAATATTTGAGCCTCACTTACCTCTGATCCGACATCTTGTGGATCATTAGTATATTATACTAGTATTATTATATAATTTGATATATTTTGTCATTTCCAAACAATGTGTTTTAGTTTGTCCCTTAGGCTAAAGAACACGCCTTCCCAGACTTCCTTCAAACTAGAAAATCCCCACCCAGACACAGTTCAAGCTAAATTTGTAAACATTTTCGATAGCAAAATGTCCCGGCCGATTGCCAGTTTCTTCAAAGTTACTGGCTAGCTTTTGTTCGCCAAGAAACAATATTGATACTGGAATTGGGTTAAGCATCTTATTCTCGCCACACTAATGGGGTGAAAAGTTTTAGTCTCAAAACTATTGGAGTTAAATATGAGATAAAAATAAAAGTGAAGGGGAAGGATCTGAAGGAGTCAGATTGTATGTTGATTTAATTTTCACCCCTTTGATTCCACGAGGTGCTTCATACGTTATGTAAAATGTTCTAGTGTAATCCAGAATAAAAGGATATGGCGCCATCGTTACTGAAGGCGTATATGGTGAAGGATATTACCGTTCTGGTATCGGAGTGGTACTGCAACATCGTAGTTGTTGTTGTTGTTGCCCAATTGCTTGCATACCACACCCAAGGGCCAATAACCACCAGCATGGTACTCGGCAGTCTTGTTCACAGCTGGTCCTGTACAAATATTAGTGAACATTACTAATTTGTCACCTGCAGCAACTATATAGTCGTAGCATTATGGTTTACCAATATCCCTTTGCAATAACTACATGGCTCATTTAAGTTATACATTTTAAAATGGAATAAGTTGCGTGCTAAAATATATTTCATTAGTGTATGATTGAGGTCTCGTAACTGCTAAAAGAAAGTTATATTAATAATGTGTACAAATAATCTCTCCGTGTCCCTCCCCCCTTCTTTTTCCCTTACGTTCACTTCCCCCCCCCTCTCTCTCTCTCTCTCTCTCTCTCTCTCTCTCTCTCTCTCTCTCTCTCTCTCTCTCTCTCTCTCTCTCTCTCTCTCCCTCTCTCTCTCTCTCTCTCTCTCTCTCTCTCTCTCTCTCTCTCTCTCTCTCTCTCTCTCTCTCTCTCTCTCTCTCTCTGTGATTGCCCGTATTGTATACATGTATATATGAGGGTATGTAGATACAGTCACCTGTAAACACTCTCTCTCTCTCTCTCTCTCTCTGTGTGTGTGATTGCCCGTATTGTATACATGTATATATGAGGGTATGTAGATACAGTCACCTGTAAACACTCTCTCTCTCTCTCTCTCTCTGTGATTGCCCGTATTGTATACATGTATATATGAGGGTATGTAGATACAGTCACCTGTAAACACTCTCTCTCTCTCTCTCTCTCTCTCTCTGTGATTGCCCGTATTGTATACATGTATATATGAGCGTATGTAGATACAGTCACCTGTAAACACTCTTGGACCTATCATTGAAACATTATGAAATTGTATGTATTTTGTTTGTCGTTAACAATACCTTTACTATATACTGTACAGTAATAATTATGTTACATACATTTACATCGAACATCAGTGCCCATAGTCAATGTTCACAACGTGTATGTGTTATTGTTCATGCGTTTATGTGCGTGTGCGTGTGTGTGCAGCATGTTCGTGTGTACGTATATATGTGGAAAGCATGCATATTTAAAGTAGAAATGTACATGTATGTGAGTATACAGGCTGTGTGTGTATGTGTATGTGTGTTGTGCACTATGTTCTATATACAATATTTGTGTGTGCACAGTATGTGTCTGTGTATATGCGTGTACAACATTTGTGAGTGTACATCATGAATGTGTATGTGTGCATACACAATGAATGTATGTGCAATGTTTGGATGTATGTATGATTGAGTACAATATGTGTGTATAATATACAGTAATTATGTATGTGTTTGTTTTGTACAGTCAACATTAACAAATGACGATAATGGTGTTCATAAATTATGCAATATATTGGCTGGTATGGAGTTGTTGTTGGCTGTACTCTTGTTTGTAATAGTCTATGGTTAGTACTATATGTTTTATGGCTTATAATTTATGTTATGAGCAAATGTTAGTTTGTCTACATTACACAATTATCATCAACATTGTTGGCCAGATATTATATTTGACTATATTTGGTGTTCGAATGATTGTGGTGATGATCCTCCGTGTGTGTCTTTTTTTTTCTGTTTTTTTTTTTTTTTTTGTATGTGAATGAGGGAGACAAAAGGCATAACTGCCTGCAGCGGGTGCCTCCCCCAGATTTCAAAGAGTGACAGGGCCGAAATCAAGGGACATTCGAGATAAAATGCCTGGACACACGGAGTTTGAAGCAATTTAAGTCCTAGGAAGAGGGAAAGACTGATTCTGGGAGAGAGTTCAAGAGCTCAGCAGTTGAATAGAAAAAAGTCTGAGAATAGCGTTTCACTCTTGGGTTGGAGAGTTGCACAGAGTAGGGGTGGGATTGTGTTGCAAGGCGGGTACTACGTACCGTACGTAGAGGAGGTGGTATGCACTGGGAAAGCTCCGAGGAACACTGATTATTGTAGTAGCGATAGAATAGTGAGAGAGATGCAACATTGCGGCGAAGAGAGAGACATTCCAGAGAGTTGGTGAGTGGACGGGAGTTAATGATACGAAAGGCTTTCCTTTCTACTTTATCTAGGAGTGCGGTGTGAGAGGATCCTCCCCACACATGTGAACAATACTCAATACAAGGATGCACTGTGCCCCTGTACAGAGCAAGAAGCTGGGCAGGGGTAAAGAACCCCTTGAGGCGGTTGAGCACACCCAGCTTCTGGGTGGCTGCCTTAACGAGACTGGTAATATGGTCTTTTCAAGTGAGAGCAGAAGAAAAAGAGACACCGAGAACGTTGAGGGAAGATGAAGGGTTGAATTTTGTATTGTTGAAGAATAAGGGATAGTCCTCTGGAGGTTCCTGACGGGTAGTAAGATGGATAAATTGAGTTTTGGTAGCATTAAATGTAACAAGTTTTTTTCTACCCCAAATGGAAATAGTAGCTTGATCAGAAGTTAAGCATTTTATGGCTTCATTACGTTTACTTTTGAGGGACTGCTGGCTGGGGCATTCTGGAAAACTAGTTGAGTGGTGTAAAGTAGAGTCGTCTGAATATGAATTGATGGGACTAGATGTGCAGTTGAGAAGATAATTTATGAAAATTAGAAAGAGAATAGAAGATAGGACAGAACCCTGAGGAACACCGGAGTTGATAGGATGAGGAATTGAGCGATGGCCGTCCACAACCGCAGCTATGGAACGGCCGGCAAAGAAATTAGAGACAAAGGCAAAGATAGAGGGACAGAAACCAAAGGAGGGTAGTTTGGAAATTAAAGATTTGTGCCAGACTCTATCGAAGGCCTTCGATATGTCTAGTGCAACAGAAAAAGTCTCACCGAAGTCCCAAAAGTTGGATGACCAAGAGTTAGTAAGATATGAAAGAAGATTACCAGTAGAGCAACCCTTAAGGAAGCCATAATGGAGATCTGAGAGCAGATTATGAGAAGAGAAATGCTTAAGAAATTTGGAAGCAAGAATAGTTTCAAAAACTTTAGAGATACAAGAGATGAGAGCAATTGGACGATAGTTGGAGGGTTGAGAGCGGTCACCCTTCTTTGGGACAGGTTGAATGAGAGCAAACTTCCAGCAAGAAGGAAAGACGTTAGAAGAGAGACAGAGACGAAAGAGTTTGCCTAGGCAGGGGGTCAGCACGGAAACTCAGTTTTTAAGTACAACATGAGGAACACCGTCCGGACCATATGCCTTCTTAGTATTAAGCCCAGAGAGGGTAGAAAGTACATCTTTAGAAGAGATTAAGATATTAGGCATAAGTAGGAGAGGGAGGAATAGCACCAGAATCATCCAAAGTAGAGTTTCTGGCAAAAGTTTGAGCAAAGAGTTCAGCTTTGTCAGAGGAAGAAGTGATGGTTGTGCCATCAGAGTGGAAAAGGGGAAGGAAAGACGAGGAAGAAAAGTTGTTGGAGAGGTTTTTGGCTAGATGCCAGAAAGCTTGGGAAGAGCTAGAGTTGGATAGTTCAGTGCATTTATTATTGATGAAAGAGTGCTTGGCAAGTCGAAGAACAGATTTGGCTTGATTCCGGGCAGAAACATAGGAAGAATGAAATTCTTGAGTTTTAAGGCATCAGTACCATTTGAATGCTTCCTCCTTGTTGTGGACAGCAGTAGAACAAGCGTGAGTAGACCAAGATTTGTTTGCGTTAGACTGAGAGAAAGAAAATGGAATGTGCGCTTCCATGCCCGGGAGGATTACCTCGGTAATGCGTTCAGCACTCTCCGAGGGTCCTTGGCCACGGAAGCAGAAGTGATGGGAAATCAAAGAAGTACTGCCAGAGAGCCTCCAAGTCGGTAGCGCCAAAGTGCCACAAGCGCCGCCGGCTGGGCGGATCGGATGGCCGTACTGAAGAGATAGGACAGGTGACGGAGATAAGTGTATGGTCCGAGAAGCCCAAAGGAGAGAACAAATTGACAGTGTAAGAAGAAGGGTTAGGGTCAGAAATAAGTCAAGAATGTTGGGCCGATCTCCGAAGCGATCCGGGATACGGGTGTGTGTATTAATGTGCTTAATTGGTAATGTGTGTGTGTGTGTGTGAGTGTGTGTGTGTGTGTATTAATGTGCTTATTTGATAATGTCTGTGTGTGTGTGTGTGTGTGTGATGAAATGTGCATGTGTGTGTGTGCATCATGTTAATGTAATTGTGTATGTGTGTGTATATGTGTGTGTAATGACCATGTGTATGTGTGTGTACAGTACATGTATGTTTGGAAATGCGTATTATATGTGTACGTGTGTTCATGAAAGTGTCTGTACATGTGCGTGCCAGTTATTGTTTGTAAGATTATTTTGGGAACTGTGAGTATTTTTAGTGAGCAATAGTATGTTGATGTGTGTTGTATGTGCGAGTCAAACCAATACGTACCTGTGAATCGTATAGCATCATTGCCGTCCAGGATGTTGTGGGTGGTGATGGTTGTATTGTTGTCACCGGTGATGCAGTATATCTTCGGGTCCGTCCCAAAACCAAGGATGCTCTTCAGGTTTACAACGGCCGATATGTCGACCACATCAGCAGCACTGTAAAGTATTGTTCATTTGATCACATGAGAACCTTATCACAACAACAATAAAGTCACCAACAGACATACTGTATAAATCACCACAAGACCTTGTGTTTTTTGGACCCCTTTTAGTTATGAGATTTTTCGATGTTCGCCCCATTAGTTTGGCGAATTTAAGACCTTTCGCACCATTTACTTGACAATATTGAAACCTTTCGTGTCATTCAGCTGTCAAATTATTTCCTGGCGAGCGATAGAAGGCCTATACTTTAGAAGAATTCTGCCTTCGGCTAGGATATTTCTCTACCGAAAAATGTACAAATTAATCTCAAGGGTGGATTATGGACCAAATATAATTGGCTTAGCTTGATAGAGTTATATATATATATATATATATATATATATATATATATATATATATATATATTATATATATATATACCGGTATATATATATATATATATAGACATTATATATATATATACCGGTATATATATATATATATATATATATCTATATATATATATATATATATATATATACCGGTATATATAAATATTTTTTTTTTCTATGTGATTGAGGGAGGCAAAAGGCAGAACTGCCTATAGCAAGTGCCTCCCCCATAGTTGAAAGAGTGACAGTGCCAAAATCAAGGGACGTTCGAGCCACAATGCCTGGACACACGGATTTGAAGGAAGTTATGTCTTAGGAAGAGGGAAAGACTGATTCTAGGAGAGAGTTCCAGAGTTCAGCTGTTGAGTAGAAGAAAGTTTGAGAGTACCGTTTCACTCTTGGGTTGGAGAGTTGCACAGAGTAGGAGTATATGTGTGTATCTATATATTTATTTATATATATGTATATATATATACAATGTTATGCCCTGATTTTATGCAGGATTAAAAATGGATACAGGTGAGTTCTACTCCACTGGGACTTCCAAGTTCAAATAAGTACATATAAAATGAAAGAAAACAGAGGATAAATATATCGCAAAATATGGTTTAACCCTTATTTAGCGGGCTAGGTGGTCTATTTGACCGTAGCGCCCATCGGGGTGTTTGTACCCTAAATAGGGTTGTTTACGTGATCATTTTCATGCCTTAATAAGACCCAGAGTGTAAAACAGGTATCTATCCCTTGTTTCGATCCAGGTTCTCAAAGACACACGGCTCTTCAACATTGGACTAGATAATGGCAAAATGCAACAACGGTAACACTAGATCCAACCCCTGCCTTAAACACTGGAAAACAAAACACCATTACCGTCCTGAGTCGTGCCTGGACAACGAGGTATCCTATGACTCGGTAACTGGTGCACACACACTAGGCTGACGCTCAATGAAACAGCCTATTCTCAAACAGTAAAAGATTACTCGATTATGTTACACAAAGAAAAGATAGTTAACGTGATTAATTAACGTTACGGTAGATACTCAAATAACTGGCACTCCTGTATTAAAGAAAGTGCAATTCTAGTCCTGCAACATCAACTGGAAACTTCTGAAATAAGTCTGATGCTGGGAAGATGTTCGTAAAGAATCTTGAACAATTATAATGCAGAATACGGGTCACAAAAAATGCTAGGACATATAGTAATAATAGGCAGGCGAATAATAAAGACTGCGCAAAGGTAGTAATGCTCGACAACTAAAGAAATGCTTCGTGACACAACGCAACAGCCTACTAGGGTTGTGCAACTCAACAACAACCTCGGCTCAAAAGTGCAGTGAATAATAATGTTGCATACATATAATAATGGGGGCTTATCTCTAACCAGTGTCTGCTCAGTTAATAAAGTCTAGCTGGGGTATCAAGGCAGGGCAACAATGGGTGAGCATGCGGCTCGTAGCCTAACGTTGTCCGAAGGTGGTATAATGAAGATTACGTTATATGACGGGGATGCTCTCTTGATAAATCTAGGTCTCTAGTACCTAGTTCTATCCTGGCGATCCCTCAGAAGTCAACACAAAGAGGCAGCACTATGTTGTGAGGGATAGGCTCTCACACCACAGCGCTGTGCTCGCAAAGTAAACCCACCCGAAGACAACTTAGGCTCCCACAGTACCTGTCGATGTCGTGCAGGGCTTAGCTAACACTGCACACATCGGAGACAACGACACAGTAACCTTACCCCTAGTCTAGCTTTAAATAACCAAGCAGAATCACTCAACACCTTGCCAGGGAGACATATACCGGTCTACAACCTTCCCGAGAGAGGACACACACGGAAAAGTCCGTCTCTCTAACCTCATACATAGAAATATCTGAGAGTTTCGCGTACAATACGACTGGCCGACGGTGAACGTCTATGCTGAAACCAGAAGGGATGTTGAGTTTAATAAAGATTAGAGAATGAGAAAGGAGAAGTCGAGAGAGAGAAATAGTATGCAAAGTGGCGAGTATGGGGGACAGAATTGCAAAGGATGTAGACGATACGCGTGTCAGGCAAGCTCTGAGCTGGTAAAGAACATGAGGCAGCGACGGGAAGGGACTAGTTGACCACCCGGCCGCCAACGCCGTCAGCGCCTAAGCGAGCCGCGTCATAGCTCACCTCGCTGCCGGGTGTACCCCCTCACCCTCTCTCGCTCGCCTCCCACACAAGCAACATTTATATTATAGCGAATATAAAATATAAGGCGCGGTCACAGACCAAAACAAAGATCATTTCTAGACTGTCTGTGGCAACATGACACTAATAAAATAAAGCAGATCATTCTAGGACAACTGTAGCCCATCCCCCCATCCTGGCGAGCGCTAGCGAGCTGCAATGCCCCACGCAACCATTCTGTCAACTCCGGGAGGCGTCACACCCTGAAAGGGCATAAACAGAACTTTCCAATGACACCTGAACCATCCTTGTACGACCGCTGGTTCTCTTGCAACGATCGTGCAACACGAGTACAAAAACCCTATAATTAGGTACCTACCCCTCTATCGTCTCTCTGCTTTAATTCCTCCCACCTTAGTTCCCCAACTCTATTCCTCATGTATCTCTCCAACTCGTTTCTCTCCTCATCATATTTTGTACACTCCGTTACTATGTGTCCTATGTCCTCGACTATTGGGTAGATAGTCGCATTGGTTACAGTGCGGTCCTATCCCGTTCCATCTCCTTGTTCTTTCATTTGTCTCTAGGGATCCTGTCCTTGCTTTATACAGCAATTTAGATCCCCATCCCCCATCATAGAAAAGTTCTCTAGCTGGTTTTTCCTTCTCTCTGTAATACGACAGCGTGGCTTTGTTTTCTATCCCTTCCCTCCTCTTTTATCCCTTTCTCTATCTCTCTGATACATCCTCTCCCATTTTCCAATATTACCCAATCATCCCTCCCATTTCGTTTTCTAACTTCCCCTCCCACATGGTCATGTATTATATTTATCCTTTCCAGCCTTCTTTTGCACTCCCTGTTCCATTTACTTCCCTCGCTCGCCCATCTGTATACCTTCTTTGGCCACCTATTTTCCTCCATCCCCTCTAGCCTCACTTTGTACTTCCCTTTAGCTTTTCCTATCCTTTTTTCAAACGTACTCTACCCCATTTCTCCTCGGATTGCTTCTTGTTCTTTTCTTTGCTGAATCTTACTTCCAATTCCTCTCAGAATCTCGTTGCTTCCTCTAGCAGTCTCTGCAACCCTTTTCCTGTTTCTGCCATCAGGACTACATCGTCAGCGAATAGGAGTACCCCCAGTCTTTCTTGTTTATCTGAATCCCCTCTCCCACTCTTTGTATCCTCTGTGTCATTTCTTCCATATAAGTAACGGCGACAGTACACACCCCTGTCTTACTCCCCTCTTGCTTTCTACCCATCCCGTTTCTATATTTCCTAGCGCGTACTTCGTCTTTTTGCTCTGGTACATCGATGTTATGTTGATATATTTTTCTGGTTTCCCACTGCTTGCCATTAGTTTCCACAGCAGTTCCCTATTTACTCTATCATATGCTTTTTCTATATCCAAAGATGCATAGTATCCTGTTTTCTATATCCAAAGATGCATAGTATCCTGTTTTCTATATCCAAAGATGCATAGTATCCTGTTTTCTTCCCTCTTTTCCATTTCTCTACCACTTCGTTTAGTATATAAATATTATCTGTCCCCCTCCTGTCTCTTCTAAACCCGTTTTGTTCGCCACTTATTATTTCGTTTCTCTCTATGGCTCTATTCATCCTTTCCTTCATTATCCCGCAGAAGAGATTCCCCATTGTATTTGTTACTGTTACTGACCTGTAGCTTTTCATTTCCTTTTTACTCTTGTACCCTCCTTTGTGTAATAGCGTTACTCTCGGTTCATTCCATCTTTCTGGGATTCTCTCATTTCTCAAACCTCGTTAAACATTTTCCTCAGCTTTCTTTCCATTTCTTCCCCCCCCCCCCCCTCCCCTCCATGTACATTTAATTTGGAATCCTATCCGGGCCGGTCGCCTTTCCCCTTTTTAGCGCTTTAATCCCTCTCCTTACTTCTTCGATTGTGAGTTCCCTTTCCATTTCCATCCTATCTTGTTCCGGTAGTCTTCTCTCTCTCATTTCACTGTATATATATATATATATATATATATATATATATATATATATGTAAATCAACACCAGCGCTGGTACAAACATCTTTATTTTGTTAACGTTTCGGTTTAAGCATAAACCATCTTCAGACCTGAACTGAAATGAAATAAAAGCCTATATGAATGGCAGAGTAATTTTCTAATGTAAATATTCTTCTTAATAAGTAAATTAAACAAATCTAGAATAAAACTTAAAATTATTAGTTATAAAAATAATAACCTAATACATATTAGAACTAGTAAAGTGAAAGAATAAAATGAGAGACGAAGAAATATTATGTGAGCAATAAAAGAAGGGGGGGGGGGGGCGAAGTTAATAACAAATGTTTTCATATTATATAAGAACTAACCTTTACAATTAGAAACAGATTAGAGGAGTGGAAGAGTCGTGCACACCCAGGCTGGGTTTATGTAACTGGGTGAGCAGGGTCTCCGACAGGAGTCGTGTGACTGTGTTTGGGGCAGTGGTGAGAATTGAAAAATCGGAGGGTTTTATGGGGTGATCAGATGATTCAGAGTGTTTTTTTAAATGGCAGAAAAGGAAGGATTTGAAAGAGGTCGGTTAGTTCTAAATGACCTACCCCGATGCTCCGAGATCCTGGCGGTGAGATGTCTCTTGGACTGACCAATATAAGTCGTATTGCATCGACTACATTTAAAGGAGTACACCACCGAGGACTGTAGAGAATCGGGGATTCGGTCTTTAATTTTAAAGAAGTGAGACAAAGTTTGGGGAGATTTGAATACCACTCTCAGTGATATTTGCGGGTAGTGTTCACGAATCAATTTAGCGACTTTATTTCGAATTGAATAAGATTTGTTGCCTAGAAATGGGATAGTGAAATAAACAATGGCTTTCTGAGCTGTAAGGATCGGAGTTGAGGAAGTTCTTAATTTATTTAGTTGCTTACCAATCAAGGTATTTGTGAAATTTATTGGAAAGCCATTCAGTTTCAGTGTTTTACGTAAGAATTCAAATTCGAGTTGGACGGACATGTAAGACGAACATATATGGTAGGCTCTGGTGACTAAAGTAATAATTAGATTTTTCTTATATTGTATGGGAATGCTAGAATTAAATTTTGTTGTAAGTCCTGTAAAGGTTGGCTTTCTATATATAGAAGTACTAAATGAGCTATTCTGTTTTTCCACTAGAACATCTAAAAATGGCAATTTATTGTCTTCCTCTGTCTCGCAAGTGAAAGTCATGTTTTTGTGTCTCGAGTTTAAGTAATTCAAGAACAGGGGAACGTGGTCTGGTGAACTAAAAACGACAAATGTGTCGTCGACATAACGGTTATAGACAAGATGCTTGAAGCTATCTGTACATTCATGGAGCCATTCACGGCGTATCTACTGACAAATTTATATTTAATTTTTCCTCAAGAAAACTCACTAAAGATGAAAAATCCCTATTATCCAAAGGTCTAAAATTCGCCATGCCCTCTAATAAGCCAAAATTCCTGCATCATTTTCTGTCTTTTGAAATGCTTTTTAAGAAATTGTTAACTCACGAGTTTTACCCCTATGCCAATAAATCCTTTGATTTAAAAAAAAAAAAACTCTCTGCAGCACATTGCACTTTCGCATTATTATTCCCATAATACTTTCGTACATTCCCTATCTGACGGCGAACGAAATGCTTTGAAATCCCTTGCTGCCGATCGATCAATTGTCATAGTTAGGCCAGATAAAGGAAATAGTGTAGTCTTGCTAAATAAATCTGACTATATAAATAAGATGTTAGATATCCTTAATGACCCATCAAAATTCTCAAAAGTTACAGGGGATCTATTCCCATTACTATTAAAGAAGGAAGATAAGATAAATAATTTCCTAAGAAAACTGAAACCCTAAACGTAATAGATGATGATTTGTATTCTTATCTCTTCGTATCTGGTTCCCAACCGGGCCTTCTATATGGCCTCCCGAAAGTCCATAAACAAGACTGTCCACTTCGCCCAATTCTATCAGCAATGAACACATGTAATTATAATTTGGCCAAATATTTTGTACCAATATTAACTGACTTAACTTCTAATGAATTCACTGTTAAAGACTCTTTCTCATTCGCAAGAAACATTTGTAACTTAACTTATGAAAATTGTACTATGGCCTCATTTGACATAAAATCCTTGTTCACGAATATCCCCCTCGATGAAACTATCGACATTTGCACCAATGAATTATTCACTGAAAATAATAACATAGTTAATGGCTTAGATAAATCGCAATTTCATAAAATGCTTTCCCTTGCTGTTAAGGATTCCATATTTCTATTCAATGATAACATATACAAACAAAACGACGGCTTATCTATGGGAAATTCACTCGCTCCAACACTCTCGAACGCATTCTTAGTGTGTCATGAATCAAAATGGCTCCGTGAATGTCCAGATAGCTTCAAGCCTCTTGTCTATAACCGTTATGTCGACGACACATTTGTCGTTTTTAGTTCACCCGACCACGTTCCCCTGTTCTTGAATTACTTAAACTCGAGACACAAAACATGACTTTCACTTGCGAGACAGAGGAAGACAATACATTGCCATTTTTAGATGTTCTAGTGGAAAAACAGAATAGCTAATTTTGTTCCTCTCACTTAAACAGTAGGCTACCATAGTGCGGTTGGGAATATGAACATGATTAGATTAATATACAGTATTCGAGAATGGATAATAAGTCGTAGGCGTGTGCATAAACCTTTAACCGTCCTGGTGGTGTAATGGTTAAGGTGGCAAAAATATGTGTGTGATAACCCGGGTTCGAATCCCGGTGGATCATATATACTTTAATTAATTTCATTGGGGGTGTGGTGGTGAGATTAATAAAAATAATATTAGTACTTCTATATATAGAAAGCCAACCTTTACAGGACTTACAACAAAATTTAATTCTAGCATTCCCATACAATATAAGAAAAATCTAATGATTACTTTAGTCACCAGAGCCTACCATATATGTTCGTCTTACATGTCCGTCCACCTCGAATTTGAATTCTTACGTAAAACACTGAAACTGAATGGCTTTCCAATAAATTTCACAAATACCTTGATTGGTAAGCAACTAAATAAATTAAGAACCTCCTCAACTCCGATCCTTACAGCTCAGAAAGCCATTGTTTATTTCACTATCCCATTTCTAGGCAACAAATCATATTCAATTCGAAATAAAGTCGCTTAATTGATTCGTGAACACTACCCGCAAATATCACTGAGAGTGGTATTCAAATATCCCCAAACTTTGTCTCACTTCTTTAAAATTAAAGACCGAATCCCCGATTCTCTACAGTCCTCGGTGGTGTACTCCTTTAAATGTAGTCGATGCAATACGACTTATATTGGTCAGTCCAAGAGACATCTCACCGCCAGGATCTCGGAGCATCGGGGTAGGTTATTTAGAACTAACCGACCTCTTTCAAATCCTTCCTTTTCTGCCATTCGAAACCACTCTGAATCATCTGATCACCCCATAAAACCCTCCGATTTTTCAATTCTCACCACTGCCCCAAACACAGTCACACGACTCCTGTCGGAGACCCTGCTCACCCAGTTACATAAACCCAGCCTGGGTGTGCACGACTCTTCCACTCCTCTACTCTGTTTCTAATATGTAAAGGTTAGTTCTTATATAATATGAAAACATTTGTTATTAACTTCGCCCCCCCCCCCCCCTTCTTTTATTGCTCACATAATATTTCTTCGTCTCTCATTTTATTCTTTCACTTTACTAGTTCTAATATGTATTAGGTTATTATTTTTATAACTATTAATTTTAAGTTTTATTCTAGATTTGTTAAATTTAGTTATTAATAAGAATATTTACATTCGAAAATTACTCTGCCATTCATATAGGCTTTTATTTCATTTCAGTTCAGGTCTGAAGATGGTTTATGCTTAAACCGAAACGTTACCAAAATAAAGATGTTTATACCAGCGCTGGTGTTGATTTTTATCATCCGACTCCGATTCCCGCGACAAGAGAGTATTGCTTCTATATATATTTATGGAGGTAAAATCACAAATACGTGTGATCAAATTGTGTAGTAAAACTAACTAGGAACATTGAAACAATGGAACACCCAGCTTTCGTCTATTCTCTCAAGATATCTTCAGGTTAATACAAGAAAACAGGGGGATAGTGAGGCGTAAATACCCGTCCTAAATCATCTGTGAGTTGCTAACTAGCATATAAATACAAAAAAGTGTTGCCATCCTACTGCCTGTTGCCATATTTTAAGGAACATACTTATTTTATATACAAAATAAATTTCTTACAAATTATATATACTTATATAAATATGCATATACATTGAAATATGCCTAACAATACAATTTAATCATATATACAATTTAATACTCATCAATGAACTGCAATTGCAGATCCCTTTCAAACTGTTATCGTAACTCATGTAAATATGAAGAATTACATATACCTGTAGAAATACATATAATTACATATACTGTGCATACACATATACATGCATACTGTATACACACATACATTACATACATACAAGTAATAATTACATATACTGTATAAGAACAAAAGAAAAATGGGAGTCTGCAGAAAGCCGATTGGTCACACAAGGCAGATCCTTCCCACACCCAACCCTAATTATAACATAAGAACATAAGAAAATGGGAAACTGCAGAAAGCCGATTGGCCCATACAAGGCAGATCCCTCTCACACCTTTACGAATCAGGGGCTGAATTGGTTAAGTTTTACTCCCAGTATTTACAAACTCAATTCTATTTTCACATTATTGAATAGAGCCTATGATGTATGTTCGACTTATTGAATAGAGCCTATGATGTATGTTCGACTTATTTTGCTCTACATGAAGAAATATGCAAGCTCAGGGAATATTCTGTGTGCAATAATTATACCGTAAATCTCTTAAATAAGGCCGAATTATAGGCCCAACTCACTAATTCTGTGGACCCTGGGGACTGACCTTCCCAAAATGGTCAGATCAACATAAGGATAACTAGGATAACATTTAGGTATAACTAGTAGGATAACTAAATTTGCAGACGATACCAAAATGGGGAGAAAATTGATTCAGATAGAGATATACAGTGTCTGCAAAGGGATCTAGATACCTTACACGAATGGTCAGTAAATTGGCAGATGAAGTTTAACATTGACTAATGCAAGGTATTAAAGATAGGGAAGATGCATACAAATGTTAAATATAAACTAGCTAATTTGGAATTCGAAAACTCAGACTGTGAGAAAGATCTAGGTGTGTTTGTTAGCAATGATTTGAAGCCTAGAAAACAATGTATAAGCGTTCGTAACAAGGCAAACAGAATTCTCGGGTTCATCTCTAGGAGTGTGAGTAACAGAACTGCTGATATTATCTTAAAACTTTACTTGTCATTAGTGAGACCCAATATGGATTATGCTGTTCAATTTTGGTGTCCTTATTACAGAATGGACATAGATTCATTGGAGAGAGTACAACGTAGAATGACAAAAATTATCCATAATATTAGAAATTTTCCGTATGAAGAAAGGTTGAAGAAATTAGGCTTACATTCGTTAGAGAGACGCAGAGTTAGAGGGGATATGATAGACGTATTCAAGTGGGTTAGTGGGATTAATAAAGGGGATATGAACAATGTACTAAAGCTCAGTGATAGCGAAAGAACTCGTACAAATGGTTTCAAATTAGATAAATTTCGTTTCAGAAAAGATATAGGCAAATATTGGTTTGGTAACAGAGTTGTAGATAGATGGAATAGGCTACCAAGTGATATAGTGGGATCAAGAACGATAGGGAGCTTTAAGATAAAATTAGATAGGCATATGGACGAGATGGGTTGGGTGTGAGGGGGATCTACCAGGTGTGGGCCAATCGGCGTTCAGCAGACCTCCGTAATCTTGTGTTAATCCCTGACCATTTTGGTGGGGGCAGTACTCAAGGTATTAGTGAATTGGGCCTATAATTGGGCCTTGTAATTGAGGTTGGGTGTGACAGGGATCTGCCTTGTATGGGCCGATCGGCTTTTTGCAGACTCCCATTTTCTTATGTTCTTATGTTCTTATAAAAGGAGTCTGTAGAAAGCCGAATAGCCCACACCTGGCATATCCCCCTCACAACTAAACAGTATATCAATTATACATAAACGCACATATACATACACACACCTACATACACACACACATATACTGTATACATACATAAACATACATACAGTATATACAATAATTATTATAAAACAAAAAACAAAAAACAAATAAAATACATAGTGATCACACCTCATGATCACCTAACTATCTAATACTTAACTACCTAACTACCTAACTATCTAATACTATGAGGATAGACCTCACAGAAAAGGTCAGATGCCAAACTACAAGCTGTTTCAATCTATGATCTGACGGTCTGGACATCTATTTCTATCTCTTTTTATTTTATCATTTTCATTGAGGAGATTTAGCAGGATGTTATCTATTTTGTAAAGGCCATCATTTAGGTTCATAGTGTTTCTACATTCTCTGATCAAGGCGGACTCGGCAAATAGTCTTTCATAATAGCAGCTTGACCAGTAGATCATCTTAGCCTCATCCCAATTTACATGATGGTTTTGTCTTTGTTTATGTTTAAAAATACCATTAGATTCTTGAGCTGACCTAAAAATGATGCAGGTGGTGTATATTTAATTCCGTGTAAAGGATGTAATGACATATACATAGGACAAACTGGAAAAAGATTAGAGGTGAGAGTTAAACAACACAAACAATCAGTAAGGTCAGCTCAAGAATCTAATGGTATATTTAAACATAAACAAAGACAAAACCATCATGTAAATTGGGATGAGGCTAAGATGATCTACTGGTCAAGCTGCTATTATGAAAGACTATTTACCGAGTCCGCCTTGATCAGAGAATGTAGAAACACTATGAACCTAAATGATGGCCTTTACAAAATAGATAACATCCTGCTAAATCTCCTCAATGAAAATGATAAAATAAAAAGAGCTAGAAATAGATGTCCAGACCGTCAGATCATAGATTGAAACAGCTTGTAGTTTGGCATCTGACCTTTTCTGTGAGGTCTATCTTCATAGTATTAGATAGTTAGGTACCTTATTAATACTATACACATGAGGTATGATCACTATGCATTTTATTTGTTGTTTTGTTTTTTGTTTTATAATAATTATTGTATATATGTATGTTTATGTATGTATACAGTATATGTGTGTGCGTATGTAGGTGTGTGTATGTATATGTGTGTTTATGTACAATTTATATACTGTTTAGTTGTGAGGGGGACATGCCTTTTATCCTTATGTTGATCTGACCATTTTGGGAAGGTCAGTCCCCAGGGTCCATAGTATTAGTGAGTTGGGCCTATAATTCGGCCTTATTATTAGGGTTGGGTGTGGGAAGGATCTGCCTTGTGTGACCAATCGGCTTTCTGCAGACTCCCATTTTTCTTTTGTTCTTATTTATGTAATTTTTACTTGTATGTATGCAATGTATGTGTGTATACAGTATGCATGTATATGTGAATGTATATGTAATTATATGTATTTCTACAGGTATATGTAATTCTTCATATTTACATGAGTTACCATAACAGTTTGAAAGGGATCTGCAATTGCAGTTCACTGATGAGTATCAAATTATATAATTATATGATTAGATTGTATTGTTAGGCATATTTCAATGTATATGCATATTTGTATAAGTATATATAATTTGTAAGACATTTATTTTGTATATAAAATAAGCATCTTCCTTAAAATATGGCAACAGGCAGTAGGCTGGCAACATTTGTTGTATTGATATACTAGTTAGCAACTCACAGATGATTTAGGATGGGTAATTAAGCCTCACTCTCCCCCTGTTTTCTTGTATTACCCTGAAGATGTCTTGAGAGAATAGACGAAAGCTTGGTGTTCCATTGTTTCAATTTTCCTAGCGAGTTTTACTACATATACAGTATATATATATATATATATATATATATATATATATATATATATAAATATATATATATATATATATATACATATAGGCCTATATATATTTTTTTATTTTATTTTATTTTTTATGTGAATGAGGGAAACAAAAAGCAGAACTGCCTGCAACGAGTGCCTCCCCCAGAGTTGAAAGAGTGACAGGGCCAAAATCAAAGGACGTTCGAGCTAAAATGCCAGGAGACACAGAGTTTCAAGCAATTTAAGTCATAGGAAGAGGGAAAGACTGATTCTGGGAGAGAGTTCCAGAGCTGGGAATAGCGTTTCACTCTTGGGTGGGAAAGTTGCACAGAGCAGGGGTGGGATTGTGTTGCAAGACAGGTACTACGTACCCTACGTAGAGGAGGTGGTATACACTGGGAAAGCTCCGAGGAACACTGATTATAGTAGTAGCGATAGAAGAGCGAGGAGAGAGATGCAACATTGCGGCGGATAGAGAGAGATTGCAAATAGTTGGTGAGTATACGGGAGTTAATGATGTAGTAGTTGGATCAATGGGAAGTATGTGGAAGACGAGAAATCTTGGAATGAAGGTAAAAAGTGCAATGTATCAAGGAAATTGTTGTGCCAACAGTGATGTATGGGGCTGAGACATGAGCTCTGATGGAAAGGGAGAGTAGAAAGCTGGATGTGATGGAGATGAGCTGCTTGAGGAGTATGTGTGGAGTTACTCGTAGAGACAGATTGAGGAATAAAGAGATACGTAGGAGAGTGGGGCAGCAGGAATATTTGTCGACCAGAGTGGACGGAATGGTGCTGAGCTGGTATGGTCATGTTAAAGAATGGAAGATGAAAGGCTTACAAAGAGAATATTGTGAGTCAGAGACAAGGGGAGGTAGAAGGGCAGGAAGACCCCCATTGAGATGGACAGACTATGTAAGGCACGCTTTGGATGATAGAGGAATGACTATAGATCAGGCAAGGGAAGTGGTAATAAACAGGAATGAATGGAGAATGCTTGTGAATAGATGAGTGAACACGTGGTAATTTGGGGGAAGGGGCCGGGCGCAAGTTGGACTAGATAATAGTCCATGAGGCGCCTTGCCTGGGGTGACGATTTATATGAAGGGTGCGCCTGGAAGTGTGGTGAGCGGGTTTGTTGTTTCACTCTGCTGCATGTCTGCCTGCCAAAATCGGAACCTCTCCCGGTGATAGGGGGCCGGGGAAGTGCTGGATGGACCTTGGTGACCCTGGTCTCTGGGTCTTCTCCTGGATGACCTAGATGTGTGTGAATTTGTATTTTATTTGTGTGTGTTCATTGGTTTCTGGTGTATTGTCCCTATTCTGGCTCTGTCTTGAGTCAGCCACCCCCCAAGAAAAAGAAAAAAAGAGAAGAGAGGGAAACAGAAAAGAAAACAAAAATAAGAAATGTGGGGATTGGGCCTGAAAATATTGAATAAAATATAGAATAGTTAGATCAGAAGATAAGTGTTCTATGGCTATATTATGTTTGTCTTTGAGGGATTGCTCGCTAGGGCATTCTGGAAAACAAATTGAGTAGTGTAAGGTACAGTCGTCTGCGTATGAATGGCTGGGACTGGAGGTACAGTTGAGAAGATAATTTATGAAAATTAGAAAGAGAATAGGAGATAGGACCGAGCCCTGAGGAACACCAGAGTTGATAGAATGAGGAAGTGAGCGATGGCCGTCCACAACTGCAGCTATGGTACGGCCGGAAAGGAAGTTAGAGACAAAGGTACAGATGGAGGGATAGAAACCGAAGGAGGGTAGTTTAGAAATTAAAGATTTGTGCCAGACTCTATTGAAGGCCTTCAATATGTCTAGCGCAATAGAAAAAGTCTTATCGAAGCCCCGAAAGGAGGATGACCAAGAGTTAGTAAGATATGACAGAAGATCACCTGTAGAGCAACCCTTAAGGCAGCCATACTGGCGATCTGAGAACAGATTATGAGAAGAGAAATGTTTAAGAAATTTGGAAGTCACTGCAGGAGGCCATGCATCAGAACCATTTGCTGTTAATGCTGGAGTCGGACAAAGGTGTGTACTGGCACAAGTCCTTTTCAACATTTTTGTAATATGCGTTACAACACTTCATCATAGAACTATAGTAAACAGAAGTGGAATCAACATAGACAACATACTAGATGGCCACCTATTTAACATTCGTATATTTCAGGCTAGAACAAAAGTCTCTATGGAAAATATTCTGGAACTTCAGTATGCAGATGATTGTGCCCTTGTAGCTCACTCGCCACAGGAACTAGAAGTCGTGCTTGAAGCTGCAGCAAGTGCTTACTCCAGAATGGGCCTGTCAATTACCATCCAGAAAACACAAATAATTTATCAGTGGTCAGCTCAGATACCACCTGTGCAACCAGTGTTCAGATTAGCAGGAGAGGAGATAGCACAAGTCCCTTCCTTCAAGTATCTGGTAAGCTTCCTGTCTGAAACGGCCAATATTGACGATGAGGTACAACACCGACTGAGACAAGCTGCAGCATCTTTTGGCCACCTACATAATAGAGTTTTCCAAAATAATCACCTGATTCTTTGTAACAAAGGGGCTGTATATAACGCTGTGTGTATAACCACTTTGCTCTATGGTTGTGAGACATGGACGACATATAGACGCCATATACGACCCCTGGAGGCGTTCCACATCAGATGCCTCCAGAAGATTATGGGTATAACCTAGCAGGACCGTGTTCCTCATACAACAATACTTGAAAGAGCCAACAACACCAGTATTGAGATCCTTATCATCAAACACCAACTCAGATGGGGTGGGCATGTTATCTGTATGACAGAGGAAAGACTGCCTCATAACATACTATATGGACAGCTGCATGAAGGCCGGAGAGCAGCTGGAGGACCAAACATCAAGATACAAAGACAGTATAAAGAAAATGCAAAGAAGGTGCAATATACAACCTACTGCACTTGAAAACTTAACATCAGACAGACCACTTTGGCGCTCACACTGTCAGCAATGAGCGAAGGAACTAGAACGTCAGAGGAAACAACCAGCAGGAGAAGAGGGCTCGGAGACATGTACGCCGGGAACAACCAGCACCTCCTCACCAGGACTACCAGTGCCCAGACTGTGGCAGGACATGTGCATCACGGATAGGACTCTACAGTCATCGGAGAATTCACAACAGATGAATGCAAGAAGGGAACGTCATCATCGGACTACGATGGACTACCATAAGCAAGTAAGTATGTGTAATTGTATGTATTTATGTATGTGTATGTATTTGTGTATATGTACGTATATGCATGTGTGTATGTGCATAAGTATATATTTGTGTGTATGTATTTTTATTTATTTTGTTTTCTATGTGGATGAGGGAGACAAAAGGCAAAACTGCCTGTGATGACTGCCTCTCCCAGAGTTAAAAGAGTGATTAGGTCAAAATCAAGGAACGTTCGAGCCAAAATGTCTGGACACACGGAGTTTGAAACAATTTAAGTCATAGGATGAGGGAAAGATGGATTCAGGGAGAGAGTTCCAGAGCTCAGCTGTTGAACAGAAGAATGTTTGGAGGGTACTATGTACGGTACGTACCCTACGTAGAGGAGGTGGTATGCACTGAGTGAGGTCTGAGGAACACTGATTATTGTAGTAGAGATAGAATAGCGAGAGAGATGCAACATTGCGGAGAAGAGAGGAGATTGCAGAGAGTCGGTGATTGGACGGGAGTTAATGATACAAAAAGCTTTCCTTGCTACTTTATCTAGAAGAGCTGTGTGAGAGGAACCTCCCCACACATGTAAATAATACTCAATAATAGGACGCACTGTGCCCCTGTACAGAACAAGAAGCTGAGCAGGGGTAAAGAACCCCTTGAGGCGGTTGAGCACACCCAGCTTCTGGAAGGCCGCCTTAGCAAGACTGGTAATATGGTCCTTCCAGGAGAGAGCAGAAAAAAATTGACACCAAGATACTGAGAGAAGATGAAGGGTTGATTTTTGTATTGTTGAAGAATAAGGGAAAGTCCGCTGGGAGTTCATGACGGGTAGATAGACGGAGAAATTGGGTTTTGGAAGCATTAAATGTAACAAGGTTTTCTCTGGCCCAATTGAAGATGGAAGTTAGATCAGAAGATAAGTGATTTATGGCTTCAATACGTTTGCTTTTGAGGGATTGCTGGCTGGGGAGCTCTGAGAAACTAATTGAATAATGTAAGGTAGAGTTGTCTGCATATGAATGGATAGGACTAGAGGTACAGTTGAGAAGATCACTTATGAAAATTAGAAATAGCATAGGAGATAGGACAGAGCCCATGAGGAACACTGGAGTTTATAGGATGAGAAAGTGAACGATGGCCGTCCACAAAAGCAGGTACGGAACGACAAGAAAGGAAATTAGAGAAAGGCACAAATAGAGGGATAGAAACCTAAGGAGGGTAGTTTAGAAATTAGAGTTTTGTGCCAGACTCTATCTATCGAAGGCCTTCGATATGTCTAACGCAATAGAAAAGGTCTCACCAAAGTCCCGAAAGGAGTATGACCAAGAGTTAGTGAGATATGAAAGAAGATCACCAGTAGAGCGACCTTTAAGGAAGCCATACTGGCGATCTGATAGATTATGAGAAAATAAATTTTTAAGAAATTTGGAAGTACGAATAGTTTTAAAAACTTTAGAGATACAAGATATGAGAGCAATTGAACGATAGTTGGAAGTTTGTGAATGGTCACCCTTCTTTGGGACAGGTTGAATGAGAGCAAACTTCCAGCAAGAAGGGAAGACGTTAGAGGAGTGACAGAGACGAAAGAGTTTGCCTAGACAGGGAGTCAGCACGGAAGCACAGTTTTTTAGTACAACAGGAGGAATACCATCCGGACCGTACGCCTTCTTAGTATCAAGCCCAGAGAGGGTAGAAAGTATATCTTTAGAAGTGATTAGGATATTAGGCATTAGTAGGACAGAGGGAGGTGGAGAGGGAGGCATAACGCCAGAATCATCCATGGTTGAGAGTCTAGCAAAAGTTTGAGCGAAGAGTTCATCTTTGTCAGAGGAAGAAGTGATGGTTGTGCCATCAGAGTGAAAAAAGGGGAGGGAAAGACGAGGAAGAAAAATTGTTGGAGAGGTTTTTGGCTATATGCCAGAAAGCGTGGGAAGAGCTAGATTTGGATAGTTCAGTGCATTTATTTTTGATGAAAGAGTGTTTGGAAAGTCGAAGAACAGATTTGGCTTGATTCCGGGCAGAAACATAGGAAGAATGAGATTCTTGAGTTTTAAGGCGTCGGTACCGTTTGAATGCTTCCTCCTTATTGTGGACAGCAGTAGAACAAGCGTGAGTAAACCAAGATTTGTTTGCTTTAGTCTGAGAGAAAGAAGATGGAATATATGCCTCCATGCCCGATAGAATTACCTCGGTAGTGCGTTCAGTACTCTTCGAGGGTCCCCGGCCACAGAAAAAAAAATCATTCCATGGGAAATCGAAGAAGTACTGCTGGATAGCCTCCCAGTCGGCCTCGCCAAAGTGCCACAAGCGCCGCCGGCTGGGAGGATTGGGTGGCCGTACTGGAGAGATAGGACAGGTGACAGAGATAAGTTTATGGTCGGAGGGGCTCAAAGGAGAGAAAAGATCGACAGTATAAGAAGAAGACTTAGAAGTTAGAAACAAGTCAAGAATGTTGGGCCGATCTCCGAAGCGATCCGGGATACAGGTGGGTTGCTGAACTAACTTCTCTAGGTCATTTAGGATAGAAAAGACGTAGGCTTGTTCACTAGGTTGGTCAGTATTGTGAGAGGAGAGCCATTGGCGGTGGTGAACGTTGAAATATCCTAAGATATTTACGTAAGAAAAATATGTGTAATGGTAGATGGCCTTTATTCTCACTTTCACTCAATAAATGCTGGTGTTCCCCAGGGATCAATTTTGGCCCCAACTCTGTTCCTCATTCATATCAATGATCTCATATCTACCACTCATAATCCAATACATTCCTACGCAGATGACTCAACACTGCACAGTTCCTTCACATTTACCAATTCTTCCACCCCGATCTTATAAATTCAAAAATAACCACTGCAATTTCTCTGAACCAGGACCTTTCTAGAATTAATGAATGGGGACAAAAGAATCTAATTTCCTTTAATGCACAGAAAACCAAGTACATTCAATTTTCTAACCGACAGAATCTCACTGACTCCCATATATTTTTTAATGATGTAAATATTCCCACTTCCCCTAGTATTGATATTCTCGGTGTAACATTAACTACTAACTTGAGCTGGACACATTATGTTAGAAGCATTGCAAAGAATGCCTCTAAAAAACTGGGACTCCTGTACAGAGTTCGAGAATTCTTCACTGACGAGCAGTTGGCCCTAATATATAAAAGTCATGTGCGTTCTCAGATGGATTACTGATCACCTCTGTGGGGTGGAAGTGGAGTGGTTGCATTGAGGCAGTTGGACAAAATTCCAAATAAAGCTATTAGATTAATCAATAACCCTGCAATCACACAGGACCTTCGTACATTATCCATACGAAGAAACGGTGCATCCCTTGCATTATTCTACAGATATTTTCACAGCAATTGTTCCGAGGAACTTGCTTCAATTGTGCCGCCTCTCCACATCTTTCCCCGTAGAACTAGGGCAGCTGAGAGCGCCCATGAATATACACTTTCTCCTCCACAATGCAGAACTTCTGCTTATCAGAATTTATTTATCCCCAGAGCTACTACTCTTTGGAATTCACTTCCCTCGAATTGCTTTCCACAAACTTACAATCTACAAATGTTTAAATCCAGTTGTTACAAACATTTTATGAATGGAGGATGCCTTTAGGCACATGGACCTTTTTGTTTTATCTGTGTGTTTCCTTCCTCTGTTCATTGTTTCTTTAAAAAAAAAAGGAGAAATGGATAGAATGTGTTCCACTTTAGAGTTTGGATAGTCGAAGATTTTGGGAATGTCGGTAGAGTTAGGGGAAAGATAGACAGCACAGAAATACTTAGTATGAGAATGATAGGATAGTTTGAGCCTTAAAGTTGAGAATTCAGAGGAGTCGAAATTGGGAACGCGAGAGTACGTGAGTTTGTTGTGCACATATGCACAATATCCGCCTTTGGCTTTGAAACTAGGATAGAGAAAGTATGAGGATACAGAGAAAGGGCTGCTGGCAGTTGCTTCAGACACCTGCGTTTCGGTGAGGAAAAGAAGATCAGGTTTGTAGGAGGAGAGATGTGTTCTACAGAGTGAAAATTAGAGGAGAGTCCACGAATGGTGCAAAAGTTGATAGTAAGAGTGACAAGGCCGTGATCCAGAGCATTTTGAGAGATCATCAGGGGAAGGTCGGGCGGGCGTGGGAGCATTTATGTCTCCTCCCCCCTTCCCCCTCCCTGGGACTCCGTGGATGGGCGTATGATCATCATATTTTGTGTTTATAAATTTTGATATGGAAGAATGCAGTGTGGTGTGCATGTTTAGTTTAGTAAAGTGGATAGGAGGAGGAGGTGTTTGTGAAAGCTAGCTGGATTACTCTCAGTGTAAGTGAGGCACAAAGGAAATCACTAAGAGAGGCTAAGCATATCAAACAAGAGTTCCAGCGACTCCTTACCAAATGCCTATAACCTCTCCTGGGTCTAGTTCTGCTCGATTGGTGCCTACAATCTCTCCCTGTATGTTTATGTATGTATGGGTATATGTATGTGTTTATGTATGTATGGGTATATGTATGTGTTTATGTATGTATGGGTATATGTATGTGTTTTTGTATGTATGGGTATATGTATGTGTTTATGTATGTATGGGTATATGTATGTATGGGTATATGTATGTGTTTATGTATGTATGGGTATATGTATGTGTTTGTATTTGTATGTATGTGTATTTATATGTATCTCTCTCTCTCTCTCTCTCTCTCTCTCTCTCTCTCTCTCTCTCTCTCTCTCTCTCTCTCTCTCTCTCTCTCTCTCTCTCTCTCTCTCTCTCATTAATATTATTATTGTTGTTAATTTTATCTGTATTACTTTTTTATGATTATTATTATTATTATTATTATTATTATTATTATTAGTAGTAGTAGTAGTAGTAGTAGTAGTAGTAGTATGTTTAACATATATTTATCTTTAATATTATATATTGGCATAGACTTGTGGATGGCAATATTATAGAGAGGGCATTGATGGATTATGTGCTAGTGACAAGGGAAAAATTGTGTAGACTGTTGGATGTGAATGTGCTGAGAGATGAATCGGAGGGTATGTCGGATCACTACCTGGTGGAGGGAAAGATAAGAGTTAGGAGTTACAGGAGAATGAGAGACAAGCGTGAAGTACGTCAGGTAATAAAAGTTACTGAGTTAGAGAAGAGTACAAAAGAGAGGGAGTACAAGGAAAGACTAAATGAAAAGTGGATTGCAGTGAGAGAGATGGAAGAGAGAGAAGTAGAGGTTGAATGGCAACAGCTTAAGGAAGGAGTGAAAGTGAGTGCAGAGGTAGTATGTGGCAAAAGGAAAGTAGGAGGCAGAGGTATCAGGAAGGAAAGTGATTGGTGGAATGATACGGTGAGAAAGGCAGTTGAGGAGAAGAGACAGTATTTTGAGAGGGTTTTACAGGATGGTAGTGTTGATGTATGGGAGAGGTACAAGGAGGAAAAGACGAGGGGAAAAACGGAGAATTAGAGAAGCGAAAAAAGATGAAAACGAAAGGTGGGGTTAAAAGTTGAGTTTTGAAGAACGAAAGAAGATGTTCTGGAGGGAGGTAAGTAGAATAAGGAAAGGAGGACAAAAGAGGGAAGAGTCAGTGAAAGATGCAAATGGAGAATTAGTAGTGGAAGGAGTTAAAGTGAGGAAAAGATATGTTGAGTATTTTTAATATTTGTTAAGTGCAAGAGATGACAGAGAAGTAGTGATTGAAGCAGTGGTTGATGGAGATAGGTTTCCCAGGCCACCCAGGTGGCAGGGAATGAATGGAAGGATTGAGGGAAATGAGGTGAAAGAAGCAGTGAAACAAATGAGAGCGGGAAAAGAAGAAGGTTTGGATGGTATTGCTGTGGAGTGTATAAAGAAGGGTGGAGATGTGATAATAGATTGGTTGGTGAGACTATTCAATGGGTGCTTTGTTGTATCAATGGTACCACTAGACTGGAGGAGTGCATGTATTGTGCTGTTGTACAAGGGGAAGGGAGATCGGCAGGAGTGTTCAAGCTATATAGGTATTAGTTTATTATCAGTGGTTGGAAAGCTGTATGGCAGGGTGTTGATAGAGAGGATAATAAAGTGTACGGAAGTTGCAATAGGAGAAGAACAGTGCGGTTTTAGGAGGGGAAGAGGGTGCGTGGATCAGATTTTTGCAATAAGACAGTTATGCGAGAAGTATTTAGAGAAGCATAAGGAGATATTTCGGGTTTTTATTGATTAGGAAAAAGCGTATCGTGTGGATCGTGAAACAATGTGGAAGGTGTTAAGGATTTATGAAATTTGAGGAAGTTTGTTAAAAGCAGTTAAGAGTTTTTATGAAGGGAGCAGAGCATGTGTTAGAGTAGGAAATGGTGAGCATATTGAATGGTTTGAGGTAAATGTAGGTTTGCGACAGAGTTGTGTAATGTCACCATGATTGTTTAATATTTTTATGGATGGTGTGGGGAGGGAGGCGAAAATTAGAACTATGGGAAGAAGATTGGGTTTAGTAGGAAAGAATACTAGAGATTGGGAGTTGAATCAGGTGCTGCTCGAAGATGACGCTGCTTTGGTGGCGGATTGTGATGAACAACTGCGGCGGGTAGTCAAAGAGTTTGGTGTGGTTTGAGGAAGGAAGAAACTGAAGGTGAACGTCAATAAAAGTAAAGTAATGGTGTGTAATAGGGGTGATCATAGGGTGAATCTAGATGTGAGGCTGGATGGGGAAATAGAGTGTTTTAAATATCTAGGAGGAACGATAAGCAGGAGTAAAGGTATGGAAATGGAGGTAAAACAGAGTGTGTGTGAAGGAAGAAAGGTTTTAGGAGCAATGCGAAGTATGTGGAAGATGACAAATCTTGGAATGAAAGTAAGAACTGCAATGTATCAAGGAATTGTTGTGCCAACAGTGATGTATGGGGCTGAGACATGGGCTCTGAAAGAAAAGGAGAGAAGAAATCTGGATGTGATGGAGATGAGCTGCTTGAGGAGTATGTGTGGAGTTACTCGTAGGGACAGATTGAGGAACGAAGAAAAACGTAGGAGAGTGGTGCAGCAGGAACATTTGTCGGCCAGAGTGGACAGAAGGGTGCTAAGCTGATATGATCATGTTGAACGAATGGAAGATGAAAGGCTTACAAAGAGAATATAATTATGAGTCAGATACAAGGGGGGATAGAAGGGCAGGAAGACCCCCATTGAGATGGACAGACTATGTAAGACAAGCTATGGATGATAGAGGAATGACTATAGATCAGGTAAGGGAAGTGGTAATAAACAGGAATGAATGGAGAATGCTTGTGAATAGATGAGTGAACACGTGGTCATTTGGGGAAAGGGGTCGGGCGCAAATTGGACTAGATAATAGTCCATCAGGCGTCTGTCTGGCCCAGGGAGACGGTTTATATGAATGGTGCGCCTGGAAGTGGGGAGGGCGGGCTTGTGGTTTCGCTCTGATGCATGTCTGCCTGCCGAGATCGGAACCTCTCTGGGTAGTCGGGGACTGCGGGAGTGCTGGAGGGACCTTAGTGTCCCTGGTCTCTGGGTCTTCTCCTGGATAACCTAGATGTGTGTGAATTTGTATTTGGTTTTTGTGTGTGTCATTGATTTATATTGTGTTGTCCCTATTCTGGCTCTGTCCTGAGTCTACCCCCCCCCCCCCCCACCCACCATTTTGTTTTTGAAAAGTGGGGATTGGCCCTGAGTATATAGACAGATAGATAGATAGATTATTTATTTATGTTAGTATTATATTTTTCTTTGTATTAATATTAATTATGACTGACGCTTTGTATAACTTTTTTATGATGATTAATATTTCCACATTGTACCGGTATGTAATTTGTATGCATACTTAGTATAAAATACACTATATACAATATTCATACGTTCACAGACATACACACACACACACACACACACACACACACACACACAAGACGGAGCGCTCCACCCATTAATTTTGATTCCACCAATCATTTGACCTCTGCATGAATTTACCAGACCTCTTTCCTCCTTCTCCTACAAGGCCATCTCGAAAGAATGTTTTGATTTGAAAGTGTTTTTGGTGTATGTCATTGGCCTGATGAAGTGATATGCGAAACGTTGTCAATAAAGTGCTCTTCCACACATAGTGTTTATTGTCAAAGTGAACATAATTTAGTATTTGTAAAATACTTACGTAGTAGGAGTACTCATGAGCTGTAGCCCTCCAACTGAAAAAGTTAAAACAGAATATATATATTATATAGACACTGTATAAACAGTATATATATATATATATATATATATATATATATATATATATATATATATATATATATATACCGGTATATACTGTATATATATATATATATATATATATATATATATATATATCTCTTATTGTGTGATAATACATCTAAGGCATGCATAGAATTGTTCAAATAAGCTTAAGTGTGCGTAAATTTGAAGAAAAAAACATGTTGCGCACTTACCCCCAACCCTGGGGTAAATGTGCAACCATATAAATGTTTTCACTACCTACCACATGAATATTGTTATAAACATTTCACTATGTGCTAAAGGTTGCCCTATTAATAAACACCAAAAACGTGACTCACTTTTTTCAGTTTCCTCCTACGACTCTCCCCATAGGTTGAAAACCTCAAAAAAAAGTGCGCACTTGCCCCACCTTACAGAATATTATATATATATACATATATATATATATATATATATATATATATATATATATATATTAGGGTGGTCCAAGAAGAGGGGGTAAAATTTCAAAGTGCACTGGTCCTTTCTCCACACCGCTGCTTTTTTCGTGTTGCATTCCTCTCCTTGTGTGCAAAATTGCATTGCGATACAATGATATTTAGAGGTCGACCCATCATCTCGCTTTCTATCATAGGATTTAACCCGGAAAATATCACATACCCGAATTGGAGCACTTCCCGACATCACAGACCCAAATGGTGTTGATTTCTGAATTCTCCGGGGTTGATAACCCCATAGACCACATTTTATCAACTAAAAACTGATATACAGCTGTCTGAATGCTGAATTTCATTATTTGGTTTTCACAGTAAATTTTAGGGGTAGGGCATACCCTGGTTAGGGTACTTCTAGTAGAGAAAAAGCAAAATGGTTCGCATTTTTGAACTCAGAAGGGTCGATTTACACATAGAAGTGGTTTCATCGACACTGATTTATTGACAATTCACAAAATATTGCCAAAAAAATCGTTTTCTATAGGTTTTTGCAGGTTTTAGTAAATAAATGAAATATGAAAGCATTTCTATGTGTAAATCGACCCTTCTGAGTTCAAAAATGCAAACCATTTTGTTCTATCTCTATTAGAAGTACCCTAACCAGGGTATGGCCTACCCCTAATTTATGGTATGAAAACCAAATAATGAAAATCAGCATTCAGACAGCTGTATATCAGTTTTTAGTTGATAAAATGTGTCTATGGGGTTACCAACCCCGGAGAATTCAGAAATCAACACCATTTGGGTCTGTGATGTCGGGAAGTGCTCCAATTCGGGTATGTGATATTTTCCGGGTTAAATCCTATGATAGAAAGCGAGATGATGGGTCGACCTCTAAATTAAGTTTTATCGCCATGAAATTTCATAGGCTTGTAATCTATGGGTAATGGACAAAAAATAACCTTGTGGAGGAATAATAGTATAACAATATTTTTGGTGGACCACCCTAATATATATATATATATATATATATATATATATATATATATATATATATATATATATATATATATATATATATATATATATATATATATATATATATATAGTATATATATATATATATATATATATATATATATATATATATATATATATATATATATATATATATATATATATATATATATATATACTGTATTTTCTGTGGCCGAGATCCGAACCCAGTTTCTATTATTTGTCAAAGTGAATCTACGTTCTGATGAAACTATAATTACTGTCCTTAATAATATTGTTGATATACCTAGTATTAGGAAACACATTTTATCTACTGTATTATCTAATATATTATATACAGTATACTACTGTAAATATGGTGCAGGGTTGTATCCAATGGTTATATCCATGTTTTTTGTGGAATATTAGCAGGTGAGTTAGTAACTTACCCATGATGAGTGCCACCCACATCTTCTGTCCGAACAGTGTCATCCCTGAAAGAAAAATGACCACATAATTATTAATTAATTGTCTTACAACCTATAGTAGAAAATGATATAGCTAGTGATCATAATATTATTCTCGCCACTAGTATTACTTATATAAGTATAATGCAGTTACCAAAATAGTCACGCAATATATATTCAAAGGACCTGCTTGAAAAAATGATGCAATAAGAGAAATATAAACAAAGACAGAAATCAGTGAAGAACTACCCACCACCATGCAGGTAGCTCCACCAGAATACACCTCTAGTATCACCACATGGAGAGAGAGAGTTACATATAGTTACATAAATACGCCGACTGTACCGACCTTGCAGTCCCTACTAGGCAGTCAGGTCTTAAACATAAACTAGAATTTGCTACAAAGTGGAGGGCAAAGAAAGCAAAGCAAAATACTCTCTCCCCATCCACCACTGCCTCCGACCGTTGGTCGGCATGACATTTTAGTTGGGGAAACATATCCCCCAGCAGAATGAGAATTTGTTTTACTGGGAAATTCATAGCAAAGAATGAAGTTGATAAATATTTATACTATTGATGCTTAACCTCCTTTGTTTTTTCTTTTTTTTTTCTTTTGTGTGTACCTATATTATTCCAACCTCCTCAAATTGGATGTGTAGAATCGTTTTGAATGTGTCAATTGTCTTACAGTGTACCACTTTCCGTGGCAGTTTGTTCCACTCATTGATGACACTGTAGGGGAAGAAATGCTTTGTGACATCGAGATTTGCCCTCCTGTGTTTTTTTTATTTCATTCCATTTCCCCAAGTTAATGAACTATTATCGATTTTGAAAAGTGAATCTACATCAATTTTCTCTTTAATATATTAAATCACTTGAATAATTAACCTCACACCCTTCTTTTCTTAAATAAAACAAAATTAGTGTTTTTAATCTTTCATGATATGATTTATTTCTTAGTGATAGTATCAACTTTGTCGCTCTTCCCATATACCGATTCGAGTTTTTCAATGTCCTTTTTAAGATAAGGAGACCAAAGTTGCACGCCATATTCAAGATGGGGCCTCACTATGCTTTTAAGTAATGGTAGTATTTTTTCATTTTTATAAGTAAAATGTCTTTCAATATATCTCAATGCTCGATTGGCCTTGTTCGCAACTGCTGCACATTGATCTGAGGTATTTAGGTGTTTAGATATAAGAACCCCTATGTCTTGTTTTGATTGGCAGGCCTTTCATTTTGTATTAATATATTTGTTTTTATTACGAATTTGCAAAACCTGGCATTTAGCAGCATTGAATGGCATTTGCCAATTTGTTGACCACTCATCTATTTTATTTAAATCAGATTGCAGTTTATGTTTGTCTGTTTCGGTTAATACTGAATTTCCTGTCTTTGAGTCATCAGCAACCATTGAGATAGTATTATTTAGTTCTGCATCGATGTAATTTAGGCTATATAGATAAGACACAAAACTGTCCTCAGGATCATTCCCTGAGGCACTCCCCTATAAATTGGCTCCCACTCAAATTCTACTCCATTTATCACAACTCTCTGCCTTCTGTTTGTGAGCCAGCTTCTTATCCAAGCATGAAGCCTAACATCTCCAATGTATTCAACAATTTGCTTTGTGGTACCTTATCGAAAGCCTTCTGGAAAACTAAGTAAATTGTGTTTAATCATTTTGTGGAGTCTATACTGTATATGTAAATCGTTTATAAACAAAATCGATCAAATTTGTTATGCATGACTTACTGGATCTAAAGCAATGTTCGCTATCTCTAATCAACTTGTTTGATTGTAGATAATCTACTATCTTGTCTCTTAGAATTATGTCCATAATTGTTCCTATGATTGACTTTAATTAAACTAGTTGGTCTATAATTACTTGCTTGGGCTGTATTTTCTATTTTAAATATTGGTGTAATATTTGCAGTTTTCCAATCACTAGGTAATGTGTCCTGCTGAGTGGCAAGTTAAATATGCTAGTCAAGGAATGAGCTATTTCTTCTTTCACGATTTTTAGAATTCTTTCCCTTAGTGCTTTGCAAATATTTGTGTTAACCAGGGAGGTTTGTTCCTACAAGTATTAAATTTAAGTTTCGTGGGTTCGTATTTGTGTTAAACAAGCTTAAATATATCTTTACTTCACTTGTTTTGTCAATATTGCTAAGCTGTAAATGCAAGTCACTGAGGGATTTCCTAAATCCGTTGTAATTCGCATTTTCACAAACCTGGTATCTTCATTTCCTTGTTTTTTCTATAATAGGTTTGCAATATATGTCGATTCTAATGAGCTTGTGATCAGAGTTGGATAGATGTTCGCCGATGTCAAGCTTAGATATCAAGTTCTCATTCGTACTGATAACGAGATCTAGTATGTTGCTTCTGCGTGTCTGTTCTATTACGTTTTGAAGTAGAAAATTGTTTTGTATAGAGTTAATATTGTTTTGCGAATTGGTATAATTTCCGGTCATAAGGCACCAGTCAAAGTTGGGAAGATTAGTTTCCAAGCATTATTCTTTCGTTAGCATGGAGGGTTTGTTGCAATATTTTGTATAGATGATTATCATCGGCCTCATTTTGTCTTGGAGGTCGGTATGAATGTTTGAATGTTTTATGTTTAATTTGACACACATTATGTCTTTATAATTTTTGGGTAGGGAAACTTCGGTTGGAATGAGATGACAATCAATCCGCATAGCCACCTAACCTCGCGACTTTCCGTTACATCTATCGATATGGTATTTAGAAATTATATCTCTGTTTTTTAAATCGAGGTGAGTTTCTGTTACACTAATTACGTATATTTTTTCGGTTAACGCAAGGCATTTTACTTCATCCATCTTGTTCCTAATCGAACATGCATTGAAGGATAATACTTTTATTATACTGAACTCTTGATTCTATCTATCTATCTATTGCCTGACCCCGTGATCCCCGAAGGTGTGGCCACGAACGAACCGCCCCCATGCACCTCTGTCCCCAGTCAGTCGACGCCCCTCCTCCCAACCAGCACCGCCTTCGTTCATATACTTCCTCACACCATCCTTCCACCTCTCTATCGGTCTACCTCTCCCTCTCTGTCCTTCCTCCTCGCTCTCATACACCCTCTTATTCATTCTCTCGCTTTTCATACGTTCCATATGGCCGAACTATCTCAAGTTGTTCCTTTTCACACTTTCCAGCACATCTACCTCCACACCACACCTCCTTCTTACTTCCTCATTACTTTGTCTATCCCTCCATGTAACTCCGCACGCACTTCTTAAGTAATTAATTTCCACTGCTCTCACTCTTGGTCTGAGTCTCTCAACCAACGTCCATGCTTCGCTTCCATAAGTCAGTGTCGGGATTACCACACTGTCATGCAAGGACTTCTTCACTTCCATACTGACCACCCTATTTCTTGTTACTGCTTTCAGCATTCCTACAACCCTCTTCCCCTGTTGTACCCTCTCCCGCACTTCTTCATCCATAGTCCCATCTTTACTCAACACACTGCCCAGATACTTAAAGGAGTTGACGATCTCCATAGCCTGACCGTTCAGCTTCACCTCACACTCTGTGACTTCACCCCTTTCGAAGACCATAACCTTGCTCTTCCCCACATTTACCTTCAAATTCCGTTTGTCGCACACTGTTCCAAACTCATTTACCAGACCCTGCAACTCCCATTCATTATCACTCATCAGAACTGTATCATCCGCAAACAGCAGTATAGGTAGCTTCCACTCAATTCCCTCCCTTTTCAGCGATACACCAACATCCACTGCTCTTGATAGTATTTCTTTCATGACTCCATCCATATATACAGTAAACAACCACGGGGACATCACACACCCCTGTTTCAAACCAACATTCAGGAAAAAGAACTCGCTCTGCTCACTCGTCACACGTACTGCCGCCTTTGCACCCTCATACATGCTCTTCACTGCTTTCAGCAACTTGCCATCTACTCCGTATATTCTAAGTACTTTCCACAAACCTTCTTTATCCACTCTGTCATAGGCCTTCTCCAAGTCCATAAAGGCAACATACATCTTTTGTTTCTTCTCCAGATATTTCTCCACAACACAATTCAGGGTAAAAATCTGATCTACTCTTGAGTGAGGAAGGTATATGATTATGGTATTGCTTGAATTAATTGTATATTTTGGGTAACGGTTGGCAGTTTGTTTTTAGTTAGAGTGTTCAAGGTCAAGGAGCAATTATTTAAGGCTGTGGTTTCGATGGGTGGGTATTTTCTGTAATTGTTAGGCTGAGGGAATTTTTGTAATGGGTTGGAGAGGAGGAGGGAGGGCTTTAGGTCAATAATCCTGCAGATTAATCAGAAAAAGTGTTTCCATCTTAGTGAGGCATTCGTGAATTTGTGTACAGCTGTGCTCAAAATTCCACTCATAAACCTCACACCTGAGAGAGAGAGAGGAATTTTTTACATTTTCTTTGAGGTTTATAATTTGGAATACTACCAAAGAGTGAACAAATTATAGTAATACGAAGACAAGATTAAGGAGGTGTATATTGAAGCCCTTTCTCTCTTATGATTAGTCCCATTCATTTTGAGATTATAAAACGTTCGCCCCATTAGATACTTAATGTTGTACTTCAAATGTTTGCTTGTGAGAGACTCTTCCTAAGCTGAAATGTTTCGTCTTAGATAGTATGAATAGTATCTTATTAATATGGTTAACTAAATGGTTGGTCACACAAACACATTTTACGGCATTATTGTAAGAATTATTACATGGTTAGTCAGAACGTAATAATTGTCAGGAATTTCAAGATAAATAATGTTACAGGCGAAGTAGTAAATAGCGCCACCTATATTTCAATCTGAGGAATGGAAATAAATATGGCGGTTTTTACTGCTTTGCTTGTAATATTATTCCCCTTGAAATTGAGGTTCCCCACGTACATCCCTGTATCCGTTGTCAGGAACGATTACACCTTTAACACCTAAAGAGCGGCCTAGGCGGTAAATAATATGTAGCCACCAGCGGGGTGTTTTTACCCAAAATAGGGCTGTTTACGTGATCATTTTCATGCCTAAATAAGATCCAGAGCATAAAACAAGTGTCTATCCCTGAAAGGGCATAAACAGAGCTTTCCAATGACACCACAACGATCCTTGTATGACGGCTAGTTTTCTTGCAACAACCGCGCAACACGAGTGCAAAAAGCATGTAATTCGGTACTTTCCCCATACAATTCACTATGTAGCGAGTGTGAGAGGGTGGAGGAGGGTGGGATTCATGTCAGTTGGTCCACCGCGGTGGTCTGGAGCAGTCATACGCTCGCTACTCTCCTGCCACCACTTGTCTCTCTCTCTCAGCTACATTACGTGCTGAAATTGCCACACAAATTATGTTGTGAACCACCACATAGTCCAAATTTCTTTCACTTGACATATGATGCGCGCCGCCAGTTAAGGGTTAATAGTATACCACTAACACATTGTGTGATGTATAATATGAATAGCTGGGTAATAGTTCACCACCAGTAGGAGCTAAGATGGCGGCCAAATGTTAATGAATGGCTTGGTAATAGTTCACCACCAGTTGGAACTAAAATGGCAGACAAATGTTAATGAATGGCTTGGTAATAGTTCACCAACAGTTGGAACTAAAATGGCAGACAAATGTTAATGAATGGCTTGGTAATAGTTCACCACCAGTTGGAACTAAAATGGTAGACAAATGTTAATGAATGGCTTGGTAATAGTTCACCACCAGTTGGAACTAAAATGGTAGACAAATGTTAATGAATGGCTTGGTAATAGTTCACCACCAGTTGGAACTAAAATGGCAGACAAATGTTAATGAATGGCTTTTTAATAGTTCAGCACCAGTAGGAACTAAGATGGCGGCCAAATTTTAAGGCATCAGTACACTGATTTATGAAGCTATATTACCTGATAGGAATTGTAGTAGATTCCTGGGACAAGAAGAGCAGCAATACAGCTCTTATAGAGCCGTACAAGACACTGCTTGTGTGTCACTGTGTGGAGTGCTTAATGTCATTCGTAGACAGGATGGATCAGAGATAGCTAGATGTTGGTCATATGATTTCCGAAAGGCTTTGTCTTTACTCACTCAAGACTCTATACTTAATAGAGTTTAAAAGTATAGGAATAGGTGAGGTAGTTAACAAAAACATTAATGAATTTGTACATCAATCAGACATGTGCGTATATACACTGTATTAATAAATACTAAAACGTTTGTTTGTTCAGACATTAGGTTACGCATACCCCATATAAATAATATATGTATAATGTACTGATAGGTATGGGTTTGTGAGATATATATTTATGTTTAACAAAAATCCAACGTTAAGCAGACAAGTATCTCACTTACACTCATGGTAAATTTATAATAACTTTTTTACACTTGCAGTCGTTATTATTATTGTATTTATGTTTTAATATATATTATACTCACACATTGTAAGCTGAGTTTACCATTTTCATGTTTACTTATCTCATATTCATCCTCTAAATTGTAAAATGTGTATGGTCAGCTCATCGGGTTGCCATTTTTTAAATATACTGTTTAATATTATTAATATCATATTTATTATTAGTAGTAATAGTAGTATTAGTATTAGTAGTAGTAGTATGGTAGTATTATTGTAGTATATGATTTATACCCTGGTGGTTAGGGAATAGAATATGCCCCACGTGCCTCCTGCGTGTCGTAAGAGGCGACTAATGAGGTTAGCTCGGAGGGCTTGCGACCTTCCACCCTTGACAAAATCTAAAGCAATGAATAACGAACAAACAGCCTCGGAACCAAATGGACCTAATGTTGACGAACTTCGACCGACCATGGACAGTCTAAGGATTGCGGCTTGGAATCTATTTTTATTAATTTCACCACCACACCAAACACCTCCAATTAAATTAATGAAAGCATATATATATGATCCACCAGGATTCGAACCCGGGCTATCACACACAGATTTTTGACACCTTAACCAATACACCACCAAGACGGTTAAAGGTTTATGCACACGCCTACGACTTATTATCCATTCTCGAATACTGGATATTAATCTAATCATGTTCATATTCCCACCGCACTGAATGACATGACACATGAATGACGACACAAAAGAGAGAGAGGTCCTGGAAGTGTTAGTGAAGGCCAGGCTAGATAATTATATGCAGAATGATTGAGACCAAATGGAGGGGTACATGTGTGAGAGAGTGGGAGTGTGGAATGAATGTATGTGCAGGAGTGAGTGAGGGAGCAAAAGAAGGGGCGTGTTTGTTTGTTTGGCAGGCAGCAGGATAACGCAAGTGGATTTGTACAGCAGGTGAGATGTGTTGGTAGGCAGCAAGATAACGCAAGTGGATTTGCGCGGCAGGTGAGCCATGTAGCCAGTCCTTGCATGCCTTATATTCTGCCTCGCTCTGTTGTTTGTGGTCAGGAACTATATCTTCTTTAATCTCCCATAGTGATCAGGAAGAATAATGGGGCAGGTGGGTAACGAGAGAGGGCAGGTGGTGCCCAGGCGAAAGCCTGTATCCGTCTGAGTTCCATGACACCTCCCAACTCCCTTTAGACCCACCCCTGGCGCAACGCATGCCTGTGATTGGCTGAAGTGCGTGCCGTGACAGGTCTGAGAAGGCCCGGGCTCTTTGAACTGCATTCTCTCCCACTTGCCAGTTCACATCCTTGTAATATCTTCCCGGAAACTTATTTGTGACGATCTATAGTGGCTGATGGGAGTAAGAGGGTGGCACCAATGTATCAGAATGTTTTTTACCGGGATAGAATATACAAGTGTGAACAGAGAGTAAGTTATGAGCCGGACGTGTTGGAGCTGAGGAGAGGCGAGAGGTGTGATGTGTCATAGGCGGCCTTGTGATAGGCTGAGAGCTCCGAGGTGCCAGGGTGTTGCCAAGGGTAGGTAGTAGAGGGCAAATTTGGTTCGCACACCTGAGTTAATCCCGCCATTTGATTGGCTGATGGGATTACTCCTTCAATTACTAAATTGCATTTATATCATTATTGTTATTATTATCATTATTATTATTATTATTAGCATTATAATAATTATTATTATTATTATTAATATTATTTGTATTATTTTCATAATAATTTGGCCAGAAAAAGTGACCACTAACTTCTGTAAATTAGATAGGGCTTGAGCAAAGGGGCTGTAATTATCGACACCTCTTCAAATATCGAATACTCGGTCAAATTTTTGCTAGAAACTCCCGCTTAGATCATTCAGATGCTATTCCACTCTCTCCACCCCCCTCTCTACTACTTATGCCTAATATAATAATCTCTTCTAAGGATGTAATTTCCACTCTCTCAGGGCTAAACCCCAAAACGGCAACCGTCCTCAATAGAGGTTTTTCTAGTGCACTGCGACCGTCCTCAATAGATCCATATCATAAAAAAAAACTTCGAAAACATTCCAGTGACACTCAAAACAAAGCAATTTGTGATTAGGTGAGATAATTCCCCTCCATTACTTTCTACCACTCCTAAATATGTGTCCCCCCAACCCCCTTCCCCTCCTTTTCCTCCCTCCTCAATTATCAGCTATTTTTCCAATTATTCCCCCTTTTATCGGGTAATTTTTGGCGCGAATTTCCCCCTCCTGGTCTCTTTAACACGGGTGAGGCAGCTAGAGATCCTTGCAACACAGAAGCTTCTAGTAAGACTTGCCAGTGTCGCTCTACAGCTCAGAGAGGCTGGATATTCGTCCTCCCAGCTTTCGCCTCATGATACGACCTTGCGGCAATAATACGTCTTTTTCACCCCCCAAATGCTATTCCCACTTCTTGTATTGCTCTTAAATATTCATGTGTTCATATTAAAAGCAAAATAGGCGCATATGGATAAGTAATAATATTATATACCTGTTTGTTACATATGACGATTTTCGTCAGAATAGAACCAAATACCTTCGCTTGGCAGGAGGGTTTAAACTACCGTAGCTTCGCAGTTTATGAGGTAATACTAAGAAGACATATGGACCGGATGGTGTTCCTCCTGTTGTAATAAAAACTGTGCTTCCATGGTAATTCCCTGCCTAGGCAAACTCTTCTGTCACTGTCTTACCCCTAATGTCTTCCCTTCTTGCTGGAAGTTCGCTCTCATTCAACCTGTCCCAAAGAAGGGTGACCGCTGTCAACCCTCCAACTTGTCCATGTGCTTTCATTTCTTGCATCTCTAAAGTTTTTAAAACTATTCTAGCTCAACATTTCCTAAGCATTTATCTTCCCATAACCTACACTCAGACCGCCAGTATGGCTTCCTTAACGCAATCACTGAGACAATTGTCATATGACAATTGTTTGGTCACCACTGTACCATATGGGTATTTTGGACTAAAAGTTACCTTCATTCCCTGCTCATATTGATATATAAAGAAGAGCTTGAACATATTTCAATGATACTAGCAGGGGTACCCGGCGTTGCCCGGGTTTAATTTCTACCATAATCACCATCAATACTACCATCACTACTACTACCATAATCACTATCATCAATCACTACTACCACAATCATCACAATACTACTACTACCATAATCACCGGCCTCGACATCCCTGTACCTCATTAAACGACGACCTCGATTTCGGCCGCTAAATGACCTCCGATTATGGATTTGACCTAATCTGTACCCACATTTTGGGGGGCTGCGAACAACTTTCGTTCCATACACCTTTTCGATCGGAGGCCTCCTTCTGCCCCAAACGGCAATTTTTTTCATTTTGTTTTCAATTTCGGCCTCGAAACGACCTCAGATCGTGGCTCGCCCCCTCTATGACCTGACCCAGGTCAATTGACACCGACATGCAAAGTTTCAGCTCCCCAGGTCCAAAACTGCGGCCGCCTATTAAGAACACACAGACAGACAAACAGACACACAAACTGATTTAATAATATAGATTTTTTTTTTTTTTTTTTTTTTTAAGAGACAATGAACGGAGGAAGGAAAAACACAGATAAAACAAAAAGGTCCATGTGCCTAAAGGCATCCTCCATTCATAAAATGTTTGTAACAACTGGATTTAAACATTTGTTGATTGTAAGTTTGTGGAAAGCAATTCGAGGGAAGTGAATTCCAAAGAGTAGTAGCTCTGGGGATAAATGAATTCTGATAAGCAGAAGTTCTGCATTGTGGAGGAAAAAGTGTAAATTCATGGGCGCTCTCAGCTGCCCTAGTTCTACGGGGAAAGATGTGGAGAGGCGGCACAATTGAAGCAAGTTCCTCGGAACAATTGCTGTGAAAATATCTGTAGAATAATGCAAGGGATGCAACGTTTCTTCGTATGGCTAATGTAGGAAGGTCCTGTGTGATTGCAGGGTTATTGATTAATCTAATAGCTTTATTTTGAATTTTGTCCAACTGCCTCAATGCAACCACTCCACTTCCACCCCACAGAGGTGAACAGTAATCCATCTGAGAGCGCACATGACTTTTATATATTACGGCCAACTGCTCGTCAGTGAAGAATTCTCGAACTCTGTACAGGAGTCCCAGTTTTTTAGAGGCATTCTTAGCAATGCTTCTAACATAATGTGTCCAGCTCAAGTTAGTAGTTAATGTTACACCGAGAATGTCAATACTAGGGGAAGTGGGAATATTTACATCATTAAAAAATATATGGGAGTCAGTGAGATTCTGTCGGTTAGAAAATTGAATGTACTTGGTTTTCTGTGCATTAAAGGAAACTAGATTCTCTTGTCCCCATTCATTAATTCTAGAAAGGTCCTGGTTCAGAGAAATTTCAGTGTTTATTTTTGAATTTATAAGATCGGGTTGGGTGAAAGAATTGGTAAATGTGAAGGAACTGTGGAGTGTTGAGTCATCTGCGTAGGAATGTATTGGATTATGAGTGGTAGATATGAGATCATTGATATGAATGAGGAACAGAGTTGGGGCCAAAACTGATCCCTGGGGAACACCAGCATTTATTGAGTGAAATTGAGAATAAAGGCCATCTACCATTACACGTATTTTTCTGTTATGAAGATAAGAAGAAATTAGTGGAACTAATGATGCAAGGCCGTAGTGTGACATCTTCGACAATAAGGATTGATGCCAGACTCTATCAAATGCCTTTGATATATCCAATGCTATTGTATGTGTTTCACCATGTTGGTCTGTAGCTTGGTTGATTTGATGCGTAAGAAGGCAAAGAATGTCTGCAGTTGATCGACATCGTCTAAAACCATATTGCCTATCACTGATTAATTTATTATTCTCCAGATGCTTAATTATGTGATTATTTAATATAATTTCAAAAACTTTGCCAAGAGTGGAAGTTATAGCTATTGGTCTGTAGTTTGATGGATCTGAAGAGGCACCTTTTTTAGGAACTGGATGGATGTTTGCTTCTTTCCAGGGTACTGGGAAGCATGAGGTATGAGTACACAGACGGAAAAATTTTGCCAATACTGGAGCGAGCACCAAGGAGCAATTCTTAAGTACTATTGGAGGAATTTCATCTGGACCAGGAGCCTTATCTACTGAGAGATTCTGCAAAATAGTTTTGACATGTCTGGTGTGGATCTTAAGTGAGGGAATTTCAGGTGAATTAAAATTAAGTACAGGGACATCTTGATTTATGTCATCTAAGGTTGAGTTGGTGGAGAAAATATCTGCAAGAAGGTTAGCTTTACCTCGTGGGTCACTTACAAGATTGCCAGTAGGAGATTTTAATGGTGGAATGGATGAAGCAGTAGTGAAGTTGGATTTGAATGAGTTAAGAGTAGACCAAAATATTTTGTTATCATTTGGATTATTTAGAAGTTTATTTGCCTGCTTATGGAGAAAGTTTGATTTAGTTAGGTTTAATACAGTTTTGGCATGATTTCTGATGTTTCTAAAGTAATTAAAGGCTTCATGTGTTTTTGATCTTGTGTACGCATTGTAGGCTATTGCTTTTTGTTCAGTTACTCTAGCACAATTATGGTCAAACCATTTAGGTGAATTAGATCTTTTACTGTACTTTTGATGAGGAATAAAAGTTTCCATTCCAATTTTTACAAAATCTTGTATGTGGCTCAAGGTGGAGTGTGCATCATTAGAAAAGAAAGAGGTCCAGGGAATATCAATAAAGAAACCTTGAAGACCCTCCCAGTCTATAGATATCCCTTAAAGCAGAGAAATAAACCTTTCCAATGATACCTGAATTATGTATGTACGATCGCTGGTTGCCGTTCAAATATAATGGGAGGCTAACTCAGTAAAAAAAAAAAAATCAGCGGTTTTCGCTATTCCCAAGTATATTGGGGAGCTGGAGATGTCTCCCAGGTTCGCCAGTGTCAGCCCAGACACGACTGGCGTTGGAGGGGTTGAACCCCCGCTGCATATTACTCGCTCGCCTGCTTCTCAGGCCTTGTTCTAGTCAGAAGTTCAGCAATTGTCATATAACAAGTGCCGCAGTGATGACCATAAGTTTTGTATAGTAGCCCGCAGTCATTCAGTTAAGGACCGCACTACTGGTGATCTTTCTTATTTTACTAACTCTTGGTCATCCTCCATTCGGGCCTTTGGTGAGACTTTTTCTGTTGCGCTAGATATATCGAGGGCCTTCGATAGAGTCTGGCACAAATCCCTTATTTCCAAACTACCCTCCTTCGGTTTCTATACCTCCATCTGTGCCTTTGTCTCTAATTTGCTTTCCGGCCATATCATAGCTGCGGTTGTGGACAGCTACCGTTTACTTCCTCAACCTATCAACTCCGGTGTTTTTCAGGGTTCTGTACTATCTCCAATTGTTTTCATATTATTTATTAATGACCTTCTCAACTGCACCTCTAGCCCAATTCACTCATTTGATAACGACTGTACATTCCACTATTCCACTAGCCTTTCACAACATAATTCACAGCAGGAACTCCAAAACTCAAGTAAGGAGGCCATAAAGTACCTATCTTCTGATCTATCTACTATCTCAAATTAGGGCAAAGAAAACCTTGTTACTTTCAATGCTTCCAAAACTCAAATTTCCCATATGTCTACTTATTGCCCCCTACCAGAAAACTATGACTTACTCTTCAACAACATGCAAAATAACCCTTCATCTTCTCTTAATTTTCTTGATGTCTCTTTTTCTTCTGCTTCCTCTTGGAAAGATCATATTTCCACTATTGCTAAACAGCTTCCCAGAAGCTGAGTGCTCAACCACCTCCAGGGGTTCTTTACACCTGCGCAGATTCTTGTTCTCTACAGTGGCACAGTGCGCCCTTGTATTGAGTATTGTTCACATGTTTGGGGAAGACCCTCTCACACAGCACTTCTAGACAAAGTAGAAAGGAAAGCCTTCCATCTCATTAGCTCACACCCACTTACCACTTCTCTGCAGTCTCTCTCTCTTTGCCACAATGTTACATTTCTATCACTATTCTACCGCTATTACAATAATCAGTGTTCCCCAGAGCTCTCTCAGTGTATACCACCCTACCTTCGTAGAGCATGTATCACTCATCTTCCAACACAATCCCACTCCTACTCTGTGCAACTCTCCAACCCAAGAGTGAAACTATATTCTCAATCTTTTTTCAATTTAACAGCTGAGCTCTGGAACTCTCTCCCAGAATCATTTTTTCCCTCTTCCTATGACTTCCTATGACTCTCACTACCATTTTGTTCTCTCTCTCTGTATACTGTATATACTGTATATATATACATATATATATGTATATACTGTATATATAGTGTATATATATATATATATATGTGATAGGGCTCTCCTGACGTAGGCGGGGATGGTGGACCGTAAATATCGCTGGGGGCATTCACTTTCGCCGTTGAGACATAATCCGTTGTTGGTGGGTTTGGTGTAGACAGTGGTGGTAAAGCCTGAGGTGTTGTTGTTTACGAGGATATCAAGGAAGGGGAGATGACCGTAATGCCCCTTTCCCACTGGTGAGACAACTCACGATTTTCGTCGCCGATGACTTAGTTTTGTCAAATTCGCAAAAATATGTGCGACGTTGACGATTTTGACCGTTTCAAACAGATGACAAATTATACTCGGTGAAGATGTCGCTGATGTCGGCGACGCAATCGCCGACCTTCTGCGACGTTATCGGCGAAGTGAGCGATGTTTCTTCGCCGAAGACCTCTGCGAGGCATGTCACATTTTCAAAAATATCTTGCGAAATCATGCGAGGATGAAAGAAAACTCGCCGTATGTTCTGCGACGTCTTCGGCGATTCAAGATTCAAGCGATTCGGCGTATTGAAACCTGGATGTGGGTAAGCGTCTTAAAACAGCAGGCTGAACAAGGCCGAACGGATTATAGGCAAAGAGGGAGGGAGAGACATAGAAACAAAACAAAAACAAACGAGGAGAGAGGGAGAGAAAGAAAAAAAAACAACGAGGTGGGCTCAATATTTGCGTTACGGCTTAAAAATTGAGCCCACCTCGCCTTTGTTTGTCTTCTCTTCTCTCCCTCTCTCTTCGTTTTTTTTTTTTTTCTATTTCATCCCTAGTTTCATCCCTAGACATCCATCAAGCACATAAAGCACCCCCCAACACCCTCCTTCAAGATCAATTTGACATTTGTCGATAGAAAAATATCCTGGCCGAAGCCCGGTTCCTCAAAAAGTACAGGCTCGCTATCGCTAGCCAGGAAAAACCCGATGCCTAAATGACACGAACAGTCTTAATATTGACAACGAAATGGGGGAAATGTCTTAAAATTGCCAAACTAATGGGCCGAACGTCATGAAATATGAAAACTAATGGGGTTAACCATGAGGCAGAAGGGACCAGAAAAACGACCCAAAAACAAATATATATATATATGTTGGCTCGCTACCGCTCACCAATAAAATATTGAAACCTGGATGGGGGTAAACGTCTTAAAACAGTAGGCTGAACGGGCCGAACGGATTATAGGCAAAGAGAGAGGGAGAGAAAGAAGTAAACAACGAGGAGGGAGAGAAAGAGAAAACAGCGAGGTGGGCTCAATTAGGCTAAGCCGTAACGTAAACAGTGAGCCCACCTCCCTGTTTTCTCTTTCTCTGCCTCCTCGTTTTTTTTTTCTTTCTCTCCCTCTCTCTTTGCCTATAATCCGTTCGGCCCCGTTCAGCCTACTGTTTTAAGACGTTTACCCCCATCCAGGTTTCAATATTTTCCTGGTGAGCGGTAGCGAGCCAACATATATATATTCTTGTTTTGAGAGCAAGCTAAATTTGTATATATTTCGATAGCAAAATGTCTCCGGCGAAGCCGGATTTCTCCATATAATGCTGGTTCGCTATTGCTTGCCAGGAAGATATCGATACTTGGATGGGGATAAACGTCTTAAAACAGTTGGCTGAATGGGGCTGAATGGATACTAACCAGAGAAAGAGAGAAAAGGAGAGAAAGAGAAAAAATAGCAGGTGAACCCCCCACGAGAGGTGTATAGAAAAAAGGGTTCATCAGGTTCACTATAGGCCTAATAATTTTGTTTTACCCACCTCGCCGAAGGTGCTCTTTGGCATCGTCGAGGAACATCTGAGAGCATCGGCGAGCAGAACATCTGAGAGCATCGGTGAGCATCCATGCAGCGTTGCAAAGTTTTTTTTGTGAGAAACCCTCCGCGATGTCTCGCCGATGTCGCAGATGATCGCAGAAGCGCTCGCAGATCCCTCGGTGATGCTCGACGATGCTTGCGAGGGCAACCAATCCTCGTGAGTCCTCGTCCAAAATTTTGAACGGTCCGAACATCTGCGACGACCCGCGAGGGCCCTTGCGAGGCCTTGACAGGCCTTGAGAGTCAAACGATTGTTCATGAGAGGTGTTGAGACATGTCACGAATGTGCCAATTTATTGGTGTCGGCGACGAAAATCATGACTTGTCTCACCAGTGGGAAAGGGGCATTAGAGGACTCCTCGAAGGTGAAGTTTAGACTGGAAGAGGCAATGAATCGTTGTTGAAGGTCACGTGGCTCCTGTGGGTCCCTCACACGCACGAAGATGTCATCCACGTATCTGCAGTAGACGGAGTAGACGGAGTATATATATCTATCTATCTATCTATATGCTCAGGCCCAATCCCCATTTTGGGGGTAGCCGACTCAAGACAGAGCAAGAACAGGGAAAACACAAAAACAACATAAAACAAAAAATAAACACAGATAAAAAACACAAACTCTCACACATCCAGGCGACCTGGATATATATATATATATCTATAATAGAGTGCCTACAGTATATTATGGTTAAAATGAGATGACGCACTCTATTATGAAGTTCCTTCTGGGAGTCAATTGTTCCATCCTAAACTGAATGATATCGTCTAATGACAAATAGACGAAATCATGAAGATCTGCCCATGCCTCCTCCTCCCCCCCCCCCCCTTCCCGCTCCCCAAACACACACACACACACACACACACACCAACACACACATTCCCTCCCTCCCCTATGGTTAATGCCGGATATGTTCACACACACACACACACACACACACACACACACACACACACACAGCCCGTAGCCTAGAAGGTAGAGCTCTCGTCTCACACACGAGGGGTCGGGGGTTCAATCCCCGGCCGGGCGGAGACAAATTGGGCTTGTCTCCTTTCATGTGTTAGCCTCAGTTCACCTAGCTGTAATTAGGTACCTTGAATAAGTGGACGATGTTGTGACGTCCCCTCTGGGGTTGGCAAAAATGGTACAAGGCGAGATGGGTATCATATGGTTCACCTAAGCTGATGGCTACCTAAGCCTTCGGGCAAGACGGTACCGTCTATAGTGAGAATGGTACCATACAGATCCACCCTAAGCCTTCGTTTCCGATGTCGCCAATTGGCTAAAATACAGACTACACACACATCCACAGCCATTCCAACAGTACATAAAACACTTAACATGCATTTCACGCAATACATTCCCAGTTAAGGAGGCGCGATAATAATGAGCTTAGCTCGCATTGCGTGGATTCCCCTTGACGAACAAGTAACTGAGTGAGTAACACACACACACACTTTCTCCCGTTCTCTGTATATACGTATGGTCGACCACATATTTGTATTTTTATGTCCACACGGTTAGAATACTTTAATACTGGGCAGAATATATATTCATGGATTGAATGAATAATTGTTCAAATAGTTATGTTTCACGTAACTTCGACATTTGTCAAAAGTTGGAATGAAGACGTTAATTCATTAACACCTTGAGGATTATGACACGTTTTGGCAGTTCACTCTTGCTATCATTAGACAATCATATTTTGATTAGGAAGGATAAATGGAACTCAGAGTGTTAATCGAGACAGTCTTTACCATTTTAATTCCCACAGATCCTTCCCAAGCTGTATAAAGTCGTCTACTAATAGACAGAATGAACTGTAAAAATACGTCACGAACACCAAGGGGTTAAGGATTTCTTCCACAACTAACCTTTACACATACAGTATATACATTATACTGTTTATGCTGTTTAAGTTTTGGTACGATGTTCTTTGTTAGCTATTAACCTGAGATCATTGTTCATAAATCAATTTACTATTACATGTAGATATATTTATTTAGAGAGTAAGTTATGCCTCATTGTATGGGTCAATATTATTCAGCACAATTGTAATTTCATAATGACTTATTCGTGCTTCAACTCTTTCGTTTTACGGATATTGTTTGTTACCATATTGTATTTTTCTGTAGCTGTCTCCAATATCCCTGAGCAACCTTGCCTAACTGTCATATCCTGAGAGATTTACTTTGTATATCTGTGTTTTGGTTCTGTTACAGTATCAGTCCTTCGCTTTCTACTTAACCTTAGTTTTTGAGGTATTATACTTCTTGGTCTTGGCTTCACTCTTTATATTGTTCCTATTATGTTCCTCCACTGTCGTTGTTTCTGCAGCCCCTTGATTGCCGTTGTTATCATTAAATTACTTTATTGTTTTCCATTTTCCTACTTATTTGTTTTGCTTATGTTTGTAGACCTTTTCATTTCGGTGGATATGCCATCTTGAGGGTTGTGAACGTGAGGAGGTGTTATTGTTTACATCTAATTTACTACGTCACACCTCTTTCTCTGACGTCACCTGCGTCGGCCATCTTACATCCGTTACACCCTAGCTCTATTTGGACTCTTGATTGTATATTGGATTTAGCTTAGTAAAGATCTGTGTTGACTGTAAATTAAATCATATATTTATTGATAGTAATCTTTATAATCATATTAGTCATTGGTTAATTTTAACAACCCTTAGGCTACCTTTTTCAATAAATTAATGATCTGTTGTAATGAAGGGATTGAAATGGAGCCACATAGACACTCTTCCCAGCAGTTTGAGATCAGAAGTTGTTGTGGCAATATTATTTTGGTTATGTGTTTGTTGGAATCTAAATCTCAACTGCAGGTTCGATATTTTGATTGGCTGACATATTTTAAGATAACAGAGAGGAAGGGAACTTATGTGGGCAACCGTACAATCGAGAGTACTCACATCTACACGTACCCGGTACATCTGAATCATCAGAACATAAACGGGGCAATACAATACTTTTAGAAAGAGGTGGGGGGGGGGGGTTCTAGCCTCAGTTCTCCGTCCTGTTTAGTCTCATTAGTGTTGTGATGTAAGACTGTTCGATTCCCAGGGTTCCTTTCTATGCTGACTTTATCCCCTTGAGGATTATGTCACATTTGACAGTTTATTCTGGCTATCATTAGGCGATGTTATACTACTTAGGAAGGATCTATGGGCATCAAAAGGGTAAATACTATCTCAATTAACCCTGTGACGCCCTAAAATGCGTGATAATCCTCAACGGGTTAACATTACATTTCATACACGATTAACAATGTAAGTACGGAGCCGTCTTCGTTTGTTTTTAACTGCTTATCATTACAAGATTATACCCCTTGAGGATTATGACGCGTGTTGACCGTTTATTCTGGCTATTATTAGATGATCTTATTCGGATTGGGAGTGCAGATGGTAGTCAGAGGGTTAATTGAGATAGTATTTATCCTTATGATGACCACAGATCCTTCCACAGCTGTATATAATTGTCTAATGATTCTTGTATGTTATGCCTGATCCTAATTGAACACTTGCGAGTTTCAGGCTATAGTGAAGTTGGAACCATAACCCTCGATATAAAACATAAATACAAATCATAAGTGATAATTTTGCTAAATATCGATGCCTATGCCTCTAACTTCCTCCCAAGTAGTTAATTTTCCAAAGGTGACTGTTAGTGAGTGTGAGGATAGGGCTTCCCACACATTAACCTGTTACACGACTATTATCAACAACTGTATAATATTTTACCTACTGAAGGCACATGAGAAAATAAGGTTGTACGTGATGGAGATAAGCTGCTTGAGGATTATGTATCCAGTAATGCGTAGAGACAGAATGAGGAATAAAGAGTTACGTAGAAGAGTAGGACAACAGGAACCCTTATCGGTCAGAGTGGAAAGAAGGGTGCTATGCTGGTATGGATATGTTGAACGAATGGGAGATGAAAAGGGTTACAAAGAGAAAATAGGTTGAGAGGTAGACCTCTGATGAGATGGAGAGATGGTGTAATAAAAGGGTTGGAAGATAGAGAGATGACTGAAGAAAGGCAAGAGCAATGGTAATGAATACAAATGAATGGAGAATGTTTGTGAATAGATGTGTGATAATGTGGT